>OY284493.1:11304286-12539719 GCA_958336395.1 Ctenicera cuprea
AATTATTTTTTTGTGAAGCCTATCACTTGTTTTCATTTACAGTAATTTAGTATTATTCTGAATATTATTTAATTTCTTTGTGGTTTTGTATTTTTTATTATTTATACCTTTTCGAACAAATTTTTAAATACGACCCTGCTTTGAAATGACCACGGGAAACAACACAGTTTAGTGGAAACCGCTATGTTTGCTATTCCTAATATCAGTAATATCCGAATGTTCAAGTCAAAACATATCGTTGTGTTTAATCGCATTTCAAAAATACTGTCTTCATTTGTGTATTCGCATCATAATACCACGACTGGTGGTATCATCGTATCCTGTATTTGCATTGGAAATTTGCAGTTGACTACTGTACGGGCTATCGCTTCAACGTCCTCTTCCGAAATGGACAAATCCAAAAATTTAGAAATTGTAAAATCGTTCGAATGGTCTTATGTAAGTTCCCGAGATATTCGATACTCGAATGCCTTCATTATTTTCTTTCGAAATATCCCATCACTAGTTATTTTGTTAAATTTAATTTATTACAAAATTTCAAGTTATGTAAAATTAAATCCGCAATTACGCTAAACACTTACTAGAACACAATCATTTAATGACATCTAATAACAGCATAAAATGTTTACGTATACGTATAAGGTTAAAATAAATTAATATTGTTAGAGTAATTAAGTATTTTATGTACCTATAATCAATAAAAAATTTATTGAGCGATTTACTACATAGTATAACATGAAATGTTATAAATAGACTTTATTTGTTTGTTTTTAGCAACATTACAATGTCTACCATGAAAGATACAACACATAGGAATTCCCTTCATTATCCATTATCGCTGGACGGTAAAGACATGGAAAGGGTAAGTTTAGAATTGTAGTAGTAACGAAAACTTTTTTATATATTTATGTAATATTTTTTCTGCAAAGGAATTGTTTAAACCGTTCAAGCACATCACCGCTATTCCTGGCAAGACAAGCAAATTAAACATTGTTAAAGTTTTGGAATGCTGGATAGAAGTGTCTGAGGATAAAGTACCAATAATAGACGAGCTTGCAAACTACCTGTACAACGGTAGTTTTTTGTGAGTATACTATTTATAGACAGGAAAACAAAAATTTCCTAAAATATTTATTAACAACAATTACAATTTTCAAAAAAACAAATTTGGCTTTGTTATGTTTGCTTTTTCTCATAACATACATATAAGGCCGGATGATATTACCTTTTGCACTAAAATTTGATATAAACTAAATTTTCGAAATTACTAAACCCTAAACTGAGCCTAATTAGAATGATGACGGCAGGCCTGCCAGTACAGTCATTTTATCATTTTTTGTCATTTATTGTAAAAACAGTCACTGTTAGAAATTTTTTGTAAAAAGCAATGTCCTTATATGTCATTATCTTTCCACAAAAAAGCAGTAATTCGTGTCAATAATTTCTAAAAGCAGAATTTTAAAATGTCGCCTCTATATTTTTAATACTCAGACTGAAGTGTTTCAAATTAGTGTATACAAAAAAATTCAGAGGTATACGTATTCGGAAAATTTTGTTTGGCGCACGCAAGAAGAAATACAATTGATACAATGTATCAATTTTCGGCTGTTAGCAGATAAACATTGTTTGCAGTTACAAAATACCAGAAATCATAAAACCAGATAACTCTAGCAACAATGAGGGAGGTGGGGAGAGAATATAAACGCGCTGAAAAATGAGGTCAGATTTGTATTCTACGCATGCCGAATAGCTGATCTGCGCAAGCGCAACCTTCCTACCACCTCCAGTCACCCCCTCATCAATTTTTATTTTCTAAAAAATTATGAATATTTACTTCAAACTCGGTATGGACATGTTAAATGAACATAGCTACAACCTTCCGTGGAGAAAAGACCTATGGCGTGTTTTGTTTTGATCTTTTACCTTTAGTTTAATTGAATGATTGCCGAAAAAATTTGATTTAAAACTGATTTGTATTCTACGCATGTCAAATAGATGATCTGGGCAAGCGCGATATTTCTACCAACCCTACTATCGATTTTTGTTTTTTTCTTATTTAAGAATTTTTACTAAAAAATTAAATGACCTTCAGAACAACCTCCCCCATTGAGGAAAGACCTATAGCGTATTTCGTTTTGACCGTTTACATGAACAGTTTAATTCAATAATTGCCAAAACCATTTTTTTATAAATTTTCTAAAAGTTTTAAAAATTTTCTAATTTCGAAATTCTTAAAATTTACGAAATCGTCAATTATTGTCACAATTGCAAAAAAAATTACAAAAATATCTATTAACCAAACATTTTCGTATTTTTCAAAAAATTCAAACTTTTTCAAAAAGACTTTCAACATTTTTAAAAACTTTCAATGAACTATAATTTACGACATATATTTAAAAAGTTCAATATTTCAATGTAGGCGAGTAAGGTTCCGCGGCGGTTACCAGTTGCCAGTTTGTCAGTATAATAAAATTACGACTGAATGTAAACAGTTGGTGTTGCTATAGGAACAACAGAACTTGATGACTTGATCTTGGTTATCCATGTCTGCAGATAACACGTTTGATTATTTCAAAACTGCCAATAATGGTGAATTTAAGAACGGTAAAGCCAGTGAGTACTCTCATTTTCGCCATATAAAACAATTTTTAAATTGTGAAAAAAATTATTATTAATGCTTGGATAAGAAGCAAATTAAATATTGCGTTGAAAATTCCCTTGCAGTATAGATGGCGATAATAAAAACACTGTTAAAAGCGGATGTCTTACAAGTTTGTTATGGCTAGCAGTTTAAAAACCTAAACAGCATATACAGTGAGTTTTTCTTTTTTGTATATATATCAGCTATGTATACTTTTATAAAAAAACATGTCAATGCATTGTTTTACTGCAATCTATAGGCAACCAACTGTACAGAAAATAATAGAGAGAGAAAGGTTATTCCTCAGTGTGAGGTTATGTTCAATGAGTATGTTTGTGAATAAAACGCAAAAGTATTTAAATATCACATTTTTTTAATAAAACTATTATTTCAAAAACATAAAATATCAACAATACACAAATTTTATACTAAATTCAAAAAATCAAAACTAATTGCCATTAATTTGACATTAAACAATTTGATTACACAATCATTTGTTTCCACAGCAGACTATTCTTTTCAAAAATTGAAGCTTTGAAATGTAGTGTATAGTTGGTTGCCTACAGATTGCAGTAAAACAATGCATTGACATGTTTTTTTATAAAAGTATACATATCTGGTATGTATACAAAAAGAAACTCACTGTACATCTATACAATACAACCGCTCGCGATAATAAATCACGTAGTTCTAAGACAGGGGCAGAATGGAGTGATAATAACATATATAAGAGAAACAGGTAGAGAAAGTTTAGTGTAAACATTAAAGTGTTGTTTACATTTAGCAGGGCTTTATTTACATGCTATTATGAACATCCCAGTTGAAGGGAACAATTCACAATTTGAATTTGGCGAGATTGCTGATAAGCAACGGTTACAACCAAAAGAGCGTGTTTTCATCGTAGTCATCTATATTAAAGTAGCTGGCTGACCTATTTAGTCTTGTTCGAACTAATGTTTAATCTCGCTATTAAACATGACCAAAACTTTTAGTTCACATAAATTCATTTTAATTTTAATTCTAATAAATGCAATGTTTGACCCATATTCTTATAAAGTGTAATATTATCTTTAGTTGCAAAACTGCAATTATGCATATCGTAGGTCAAGTCTTACGCATTTATGCATAAGCTTGCAGAATTATAAATTGTAAACTACATAAAATGACGTCAGGTCAACCAACTGAAAACCTTTATTTTATATTATTATTAATTAAATTTTATATAAATACCATGTAACAACATTAAATAAACGAGTTCTTACAAGGCTAGTCAGGAATAAGCTTTAATAACCAGAGTCCGGGTTATCTTGTATTTAACTCCAACAGTAAATAAATTAACACTAAATATAAATAGTGTTCAATTTATTATTCTAAGATCAGTGCTACGAACGAGAAATAAACAATCTTATTTCCCGTTATCTGATCAGTGCTGAAACTAAAAGGCACAAAAAAGGCGTAAATTACCCATCCGGGAATTACGTCAACGCAGATTCCACTCTCACGGAATTTGTACAACTAATAACTTAATTCTTGACAATAAACGATGCAGTAATAATTCCTGCTTGTTTTATAGAATGTCTCTAGTATAATTAAAATTTGATAGTTTAATTTACTTTACAATGTAATACGGTACGCATAAAATTGAATATTCCTCAAGAACCCGGTATAGTTGTTATCAGACGTTTTGGAATAATAAATCAAGTTATCTGCAAATATGGATAACCAAGATCAAGTTCTATTGTCTCTATAGAAACTACTAACTGCATACTTTTAATTTTGTCTTTGATAATGTAATCACGTCAAGATACATATATAAGGTTAAAATAAATATCTGTTAAAGTTATTAATTAAAATTTCATGTAACTAACAAAACGCACGTTTACATTAATTTGTGTTCTTTTTATCTGAATAGAATCGATGATATACAGGATTCTTCAGAATTGAGACGAGGTGTACCAACAGCCCATAAAGTATATGGTATCGGAAGGACATTGCAAGGTGTTGAATGGATCCGGGCAAATATTTTCGACTGTTTGATCCAGTTAAATCATCAACCAGTACCTAATATTTCATGGTTTCATACCATTCAAAAATATAATTAATTAAATGTTACCTTTTAGCTGACCCAAACATGCCTGAAGACATCAGTAGGAATGTTTGCAGGTCAAGGGATGGAACTATATTGGCGTGATAACTATATTTGTCCAACTGAAGAAGAATACCTTGAAATGATTTATAGAAGTATGTGCTTTAAACATCACCCTTTTTGCAACTAAGTACCTATTTATTTTTTCAGAAACGGGTCTTTTCTTTTTGGTAATACAAAATACAATGAACCATTTCAGCACAGGCAGAAAGGTTGAAGCTAGTAGATTGCTAACAAATTTTGGATTGTATTTTCAAATTTCTGATGATTTTGAAAATTTACAGAATCAAGATGTAAGTTACCAATTCGTGTTTTTATTCTGATAAACCTAAATCTAATTCATTTCAGTATCACGAAAGTAAGGGTTTCTGCGAGGATATAACTGAAGGGAAGTTCAGCTTTCCCATTGTTCATGCCATTAATAATTTTCCAGAAGAAGGAAAAATAATAAAAGGTATCCTTTTTAAATCTAACTTTAAAAATACCTTTAAACGTTGAAGAGAAAGAATAAGTTTTTAACATTTGTCTTTGTTTTCAAGGCAGTTTAAAATTAGAATAGTTTTCTTAACTGTACCTATACAGAAATTTTACGTGAACGAACGGTCGATGTACAACGCAAAAAAGAGTGCTTGGCTTTACTTGAAAAATGCGGCAGTTTCGAGTATACCAAAAGGAAATTAAAAGTACTTAAAGCTATTGTTTATGAAGAAGTTGATAAACTAAATGAAAATCCTTTAATTGACGAATTTGTCGAAAAATCTATGTCATATAGTGTATAGTATAGCTTTCAGCGGTAAAAATTCGGTCCGATGACGATTAATTAAATATCTGTTAGCTTTTAAATAGGGTAGGGCTCACAAACAAACACAATTACAACTTAACCACGCTTCTATTTCTTCTCTACGGTTTCAACAGTTACTAATACAATACAGTCGAACATGCAACTCTACGAAGACTCCGACTCTTTTTCTCAAAACTGCTTCGTGCGTCTCTTAGCCTGCGCCGGTTCCCTCGGTTCCCTTCGGGGAAGTTCGGCGGTAGTCGGTAAGGCGGTCAATTTAAAAAGGATGTCAACATATCTTAGAAGCTTCTACAATTTGTTTTTGTATTATCAATCATCTTTAATTAAGAATTGTCTTTAGCAACACCAAACGAACATAATTTTTAAAAAACATTTAGTATTTAATGTCCCATTCGAGTTTACAATAGACAACCGCTCTTAATATGTTCAACAAAATTGTCCTCGTCAACTTATAATTAATAAGAAATATTAATATATTTTGAAGAATTATTTGCTCAGCTATTTATTATTTAGTAATACTTAACCATATCTTATTCTATTTTATGTAATTATCTTATCTGATGTTACGGGGTATAATTAGTTAAAAAAAGGTATGTAATAAAAAGAAAATCAAAATAATAAAGCTCTAAATAAAATTTGTTCTATAAACTTTTTGTTGTGAATGTAAGTTTAAGGGTACAAACTATCTACAGCTGATGTTTCTGTTTCTGCCAAAATATTTGTGACGTCAAAAATTTTTTTGTCATCGAAATATACTTTTGCAGGCCAATAAATGATTTTTGGACGTTAACAAATCATTTCGTGAGGTCTAAAATGTATTTATTGAAGTCAAAATTTGTTGTTGTACAAAGAACACACACGTTGTTATAAATCCAATTACGCTGAACACTAATTAGAACACATCGTTTAATGACAGCTTATATCACTAGAAATGTTTTACGCTTTGTAATATTAAACATAAATTAGGTATACTGGAAGCATTTGCCCGTGTGGGGTTGCTAGTCCCCCATCGGGCGCCTCCCCAGGTGGCGGATAGGAAAACGCTCATCAGATATGGTGGGTACCGGGGAAATAAAATACCCGGGGCGGACCAAAACTAGCATCAGAGTCCGATCTAGAAACAGCGACTGATCCAGAGTGGGTGGCTGCAAATAGTTAAGGGACATGGCATGGGGCAGCAGCTATGACATTACGGGGTCGAGGCTACAGAAAAATGATTTCTCAATAGGCTGGACACCAGGTACTCACAGGCGGATAACACATCTTGATATTAACGGCTGTGACACTGCGATTGGAGAAGGCAACGGGAAACCACTCCAATAAACTCTTCCTAGTGTAAATCATCATGGCAAATCGAAATTCAATTACGGCCCTTAGTCCCCGGGAGACTTTCAATAGGGTGCTAAGAATCCCCGGGTGCCCAATTAAAATTGCAACATGGAATGTTACAAGTTTATTTCAGGCTGGAAAATTATATAATGTTGTTAATGAAATGGATAGTCTGAATATCGACATATTAGGTCTCAGTGATGTTCAGTGGCCAGGAACAGGAGAACAACCAATTAAAAATGGATACATGTACTATGCAGGCGGAAATGACCCCTATCATAGATATGGAGTAGCTTTTCTGGTAAAAAATAATATCCAAAGGTCAGTTATAAACGTAGTCCAGTATTCTGAAAGACTTACCTTAATAGAACTAAAAGCATACTCAAGTAATATAAACCTAATCCAGGTATATGCTCCAACAAAGGATAACAGTGAAGAAGAAATCGAAGAGTTCTACTCACAATTAAAGGAAGTGTTGAAAATAACAAAAAGCAGAGACGTTACTATCATACTAGGTGATTTTAACGCTAAAGTGGGCGAAGGCAGTGTTGGTAATATAGTAGGAAATTATGGACTATGCAATAGGAACGAAAGGGGTGAAAGATTAATAGAATTCTGCCAATGTTACAATATGACTTTAATGGACACATGGTTCAAGCTGCCAAAAAGAATATTGTATACTTGGACATCTTCAAGGCATACGGAACAGAATGTAATCAGAAACCAAATAGACTTCATTATGATAAATAGTAGGTATAGGAATTCTATTACCTCTGTAAAAACATACTCCGAAACAGATATAAACTCCAATCATAACCCTCTAGTAGCAAACTTTAAGATAAAATTGAAAACATTAAAAAACAAGACACATGCTCAGAGAATAGATACAAAAATGATAAGAGACGATATAACTAAAGAGGAACTAAGGAAGGAAATAGAGAGTAATCTAAACAACATTACAGAAATTAACAAAGATATACCAGATGTAAATGAGAAATGGAATAACATAAAGGGAGCAATATACTACAACCTGGAAAGGATAAACTGAAACACACAAGGAAAGAGGCAAAAAAGGAATGGATGACTCAAGAAATAATGAATCTTATGGAAGAAAGAAGGAAACATAAAGGACGAAACACAGAGAAATATAAAGAAATTCATAAACAAATTAAAATCAAAATAAGAGAAGCTAAAGAGATATATATGGATGGAAAATGTAAAGAAATAGAAGAGCTGGAAAAGAAAAATGACACGTTTAACATACATAGAAAAATTAAAGAAATTGCAGGAATAGGAAGAAAGAAACATAAAGGTATGATAAAAGATAAAGATGGAAAACTAATATTAGACCTGAAAGAAAAGTTAAAAAGATGGGAAGAATATATAAAGGAATTATTCTATGAGGAAAGAACTACGAGAAGTACACCAACAACGCCAAATGGGCAAAGAATAACAAGAGAAGAAGTTAAGTACGCCATTAAAAATAGTAAAACAGGCAAAGCAGTCGGCCCAGACGAACTACCAGCTGATTTGATTAAACTAATAAAAGAAGACAATCTAGATGCGTTGACTAATTTGTTTAACACAATTTGTGAAACGGGCATTATTCCTCAAGAATGGTTAACCTCAACATTCATAATGCTGCCTAAAAAAGAAAATGCAAAAGAATGCGCCGAACACCGAAGTATAAGTCTCATGAGCCATAGTTTTAAAATACTGCTCAAAATAATTCACAATAGATTATGCAGAAAATTAGAAGAAGATATAGGAGAAACTCAATTTGGATTCCGTAATGGCATGGGTACACGAGATGCGCTATTCGCTATTAACGCCCTAATCGAAAGATGTCGTGATGTTAATGTTGAATTACATCTATGTTTCATTACTTACTAACAGAAGTCTAAATCTAAATGTGAGAGTCCGCATGGCTCACTGCTATGTCCTTCCAATATTACTATATGGGGCAGAGGCATGGACCTTAAAGAAAAACAATATAAAGAAAATTGAGGCATTCGAATTATGGATTTACCGTAGACTTCTAAAGATATCCGCCTGCACTGTCTCGGAGTGGATTGAGTAGCCCTGAGCGGTGTTGCCGGTCCCAAGCCCGGACAAAGGAGGAGGGTTGAGGGGCAAGGTTAGCAGCCTACCTCCCGTAAAACCTTAACCTGCTCCTAGAACTATTACACCAGCCTCGGATGAAGGACGGACTCAACAATATGACAACACGGCGCGGAAACGGAAAAAGAAAGTATGGAAAAAGAACATAATCCGGCTAGGATGCTGGAACATCACATCCTGGAACAACAAAGACCAGGAAATTATTCTAGAAATGGAAAAACATAAAATGGATATCTGTTTAATATCAGACACAAAGAAGAAAGGTAAAGGCAATACAAGGTACCAAAACTACATCCTGTTCTACAGCGGAGTTGACAAGGAATCTAGAGCACACGGAGGAGTAGGGATACTAATTCATAAAAAGCTCGAAAACAATATTGACGATGTGAAGTATATAAACCACAACATAATGTATCTAACTATCAAGTTAGCGCATGAAAAAATACACCTAATAAGCGTCTACGCACCAGATATAAATAAACCCGTAGAAGAAAGAGAAACGTTTTATGATGATTTGCAAGAGACATTAAACCATCTTCCAAACAAAGACAAAATATTTATCTTAGGCGACTTTAACGCTAGGGTCGGCAACAATATCATCCCCGGAATTATGCCTAAATTTAATGAAGAAACAAGGAATGGAAATGGAGATATGTTAATATCGATATGTGCCCATAATGAGTTGCGAATAAATAATACGTATTTTGATCATAAAGACCAACACAAGTATACTTTTACAAACACCAGAGGCCAAAAGTCAATGATCGACTATGTAGTTACAAATAGGAAAGTACATCCTAGTCAGATACTCGACGTGCGCACGTTGACATCTGCAAATGCCGGAACACCACACGGACTAGTGATATGCAAGCACCGAACATCTCGAATAATAACAAAAAAAAAAACAGCCTAACCCTGTATCTAAATTTAACATAGAGTCATTGAAGAATGATAGTACAAAAGACCTATATGAAAAAAGACTAAAAGAAAAAATCGCCCATAATGCCATTCTAGAGGAAGATAATGCTGAAACAGCCTGGCAGAAAATTAAAACTAATATAATAGACAGTGCCACAGAGGCCATAGGCTTAAGAATAACTGACACAAATAGACCCAAAAATAACAAACCCTGGTTCACCCAGGAGATTAAAGAACTAGCGAAAGAAAAGAGAAACGCATACATAAAATATATTAATAATAGAACACCAGAAGAATACGAGGCATATAAGGGTATCAGAAATAGAACAACTAACGAGATTAAACAGCTTAAAAAACAATACTGGGAAAGGTTTTCGATGGAGATGGAGCATGACCTATACGGAGGGCAGAAAAAAGTGTGGAACATGTTACGAAATAGAAAGAAGTTAGTTAATGAGGAAGTACAAGTAAACACCATAAAAATAGAAGAGTGGGTAGCGCACTTTGAACATCTCTATGTCCATACAGAAACAAATAACGAAGAACGGGAAAACCGAACACCCTCTCCAACACAAGACGAAGATAATGACAAGATAACACTAGAAGATGTAAAGGTCGCGGTAGGAAAGCTGAAAACACGAAAATCACCTGGAATTGACAACATCCCCAATGAACTGATCAAGTATGGGGGGAATGACATGCAGAACGAGATGACGAATTTGTTTCAAAGGATCGAAAATACCGGATTAATACCTGCAGAATGGAGAACCAGCATAACTGTACCTATATACAAAAAAGGGCCAAAAAACAACCCTGCCAATTATAGAAGCATAACACTATTAACCTCAATACAAAAAATACTAACCAAAATTTTAGCAGAAAAACTTAATGATAAAGTAGTCATATCTGAAGAACAGCAAGGATTCAGATCCAATAGATCGACAATTGACGCAATCTTCATTTTGCGGCAACTAATAGAAAAGTCTATAGAGTTTAACAAGCCTATGTTCATTTGCTTTGTAGATCTAAAACAGGCATTTGACAGAGTGCGACTAAACGATGTAACAACCCTGCTAGAACAAAGGAACATAAATAAGAAGTACATAAATATAATCAGAGAACTGAATAGTGCTAACAAAACCAGAATAAAAACTGACAACGGCCTAACACAAGAAATTAATGTACAAGCAGGTATCAGACAAGGTGATAGTCTAAGCCCATGCCTCTTTAACATTATGATGGACCAAATCATCAAAATCGTAAATGAAGTAAACGCAGGATACACAATGGGTGATCGATCCATAAAAATTTTATGCTATGCCGACGATGCCACTCTTATGGCAGAGAATGAGGATGACCTACAGCGACTACTCCACAGATTTAAAATAACAGCTGGAAAATACAATATGCTCATATCCTGTGAAAAAACGCATTCTATGGTAATATCTAAAAACCCAATAAGATGTAAGCTCGTAATTGACGACCACATTATCCAACAGGTAATGAGTTTTAACTACCTGGGAGTGGACATATCAAGTGATAGATACTTAATGGATGAGGTAAGAAACCAGGCGAATAAAGCAGCAAGAATTGCGGGTTACCTCAGAGATATTATATGGCGAAACAAGTACATGAGCTCAGAGAGTAAGATCCGAATATATAAAACCTGCATCAGGCCTGTGCTTACCTATGCCGCAGATACAAGAGCTGAAATAACACGAACAAAAAGAACATTGAGGGCAAATGAAATGAAGACATTGAGGAGTATCAAAGGTGTGACGCTGAGAGACAGGATACGTAATAACACAATACTAAATGAATTAGAAGTACAGGATGTCGTAAGATGGACAAGAGCACGCCGTCGATATTGGAAAGAACACGTGGATAGGATGGGCCCAGAACGATTAGCTAAATGGGCTAAATCACAAAAGCCTAACACCAAACGCCCAGTAGGAAGACCACCAAAGCGATGGTGTGAAAGCTGGACATCGGAATCTCAAGAAGGAAGCCCTACTGAAAATATATATAGAAACCTCATATAACCTGGTAATGTTTTCATCAGGTTGTATGTGGTTTTATGCGGTTTTTGAAACAACCAGGTTCATTTTGTATGAGGTTTTATGAGGCAACTGAGGTGATTTTCAGTAGGGAGGTGATAATAGAACAAACAGGACAAAGTCCTGTTGGAAGAAGAAGAATTATGGATTTACCGTAGACTTCTAAAGATATCATGGAGAGACAGAATAACTAATGACCAAGTCCTACAAAGGATTGGAAAGGAAAAAGAAGTTGTTTTCAAGGTACAAAAAAGAAAATTAGAATACTTTGGCCACATAATGCGAGGAAACAAGTACGACATATTACAAATCATAATACAAGGTAAAATCGAAGGTCAAAGATCAGTGGGAAGAAGGAGAATTTCATGGTTACACAATCTGAGAAAATGGTTTCACTGCACATCATTAGATTTATTCAGAGTAGCCGCATCAAAAGTAAGAATAGCAAGGATGATTGCCAACCTCCGTAGGGAGACGGCACCCTAAGAAGAAGAAGAAGGAAGCATTTGAAATTAAAAAAATGTTTGAAAACAATAGGTAGGTATCTTCAACAAACGAGCTGATCTCTCAAAAATTCCCCATACTAAGTTTTGGAATAATAGATCAAGTCTTCTTCTAATCAAGATCAAGCCATGCAATTCTATTGTTCGTATAGCAACACCAGCTGTTTACTTTTAATCTTTTGCCTTTGATCATAGATAATATTAATATAATATACCTTCCTATTGATAATGATCTGTAAAACTGAGCACGAAAAAATTGAATTAAAAAAAATTGATTTATTTTTATTTGATTTGATTTTTTTTATTTAAATTGATTCTTTGATTATAATTATTTTTTTTATTTAAATCAATTTTTATGATTTAAAAATAACATTTATTATTTGCAATTTAAGTGATTAAATGTGTGAAATTTTTTAATTTTATACAAATACATCAAAATGAGTAAAAAATCAAACCAATATGTAGTGTTCACACAGACTAGCACATAAATTAATGGTGTTGGTCTAAAATTTAAATTTTTTTCTCGTCGGTTAAACTTTTTTCAGTCAGTGGTTTTCTTAAGTTTAGGGCTCATTTGTATTTTTCTTTTATATTTTAGCCTGAAAATGGCTTTTGTTGGCCAAAACATGTAGCTTTATTATTATTTTAATGTATATGCAAAGGCGCGACGCGTTTATTTCAATTTTACCAGTTGTTGGTTTGAAATGCCTTTATGATTTTTGTTGAGAAATAGAGCTGTTTTTGCAAGTATATGGTTTCTGCGAATAGTAAAATTATTCTCCTGTTTTTCAAAAGCTCTGAAAATATTAAATTGATGAAAAGAGAAATAGAATTTCTATAAACTGACTAATATCTAACTTATTTAATAAAAAAGTAGTCTTAATTCCGTGCTTATAAGTTGGTTTTTTTTTATTGTATGCAAAACTTTCATCACTGTAATTGTTAATAAAATTAATATTCACACCAGCAAAACGATTATTCTATACCGTTTGTTCATCTAATATACTGCATATAACACAATCTTGACAGTAATTGCACCTGCAGTGGCAATCGTTCATATTAATACCCCGATTAGTGATCGTCTTACCTAAACTTGATATAAATTACTGCGGCCATACAAGTTACTGCCATTATGTTTTTGAATTACGATTATACATTAAGTTTCAAACCAGTACATACAAAAGTTCAGCATTATATAACATTTATTTTCAGCATACCATATTTAATAACAATAATGAATAATACATTAGAACACTACCAATTTTTCGATTGTCTACTAATATTGTGTACTTTCATTTTAATTTGCTAAACAGGTCTTTGGTTACACAGTGGTCTATAGCATGCAGAAGATCGTAAAGTTCCTCCGTGCAATGTTCAGTGGTTCGAGATTTCGAGTTCACGCGATTGGTACAGTCTTCCAGTTTTTGAACGTAGTGCTTAGCATGTTCGGATTCACGACATTTATCCTGAAAATTAAGCAATTCATAATATAATTGCAAGAAAAAAAATAGGGTTAGGTCTATCAAGGTAAGTTTAAAAATAGAAATACCCTTAAAACTTGTTGTGGATCAACCAAATCTTCATCATCGTCTGCTTTTACCGCTGGTACTAAACGAGCAATAAAATTTTTGAACATATTGCAATAATTATCTAAATACGATACCCAGAAAAATATTTATTGCGTAATGACTTCTGTCACGTCCCTGGCAACTTGCTCACTCGAGAGAGGGAAGGAATCTTTTTTTTTTGAAGGACAGCGCGCTCTATGTTGATTGGTTCATAAAGTGTGATATACTGTGTTAACTCGATTGAAAAATACAAGCATCGATTTAGTTCTAGCTCTAAACACTAATGGCGCTGACTGTAGAATTTGATTACAGTGACTTGATTATAAATATAAAACGAAAATTTCTTTTTATTACAGTGATGACAACCTATCGTTGCTAAGGACTGTAACTAGGTTTTGATGCAACATAGCCGCCGTGTAATACATACTATATCATGACCGTGTACCAACCTATCAGCTGCTACACTCGTTCAACTTTGATAACGTGGAAATTTTACATAAAATTAGGACAACTTTCAAACGTTATATCTATAATAGACTTTTTATAACCCCAGTGATCCGCCAAATATAACGAAGATACTAAGATTTTTAGTGTGGAATTATCACTGAAATCTTTTTATTAATTATTTTAGCAGTTCTTCGAGATATTAACATTCTTGCCTATAATGAAAGACCGGACTTTCAGATGCACAACAGCAAGATATGTTATTACAATTCAACAGGTAAACAAAATGAATGGACGTGCTCAAATCTATTCAGTTATGCTTTTGACTATATACATAATCAACTCTTATACGTATTTAGACATGTTTACATGCCATTATCAAAGGTAATATTAAAAAGGTTAAAGTTAAAAAGCTGGTGTTGCTATAGGAGCAATAGAACTTGATCTTGGTTATCAGTGTTTGCAGATGATTTAATTTTACTTGTTCCAATACGTCTAATAGGGGGAATTTAAAAGATCAATTTGCTCATTCATTAAAGGTTCTGTTTTTAAATATTTGTGAATTTCAAAAGCTTCTAGTATATCTAATTTACGTTTATATCACAAAAATGTATAAATTTTATAGTGGTATTAGATGTAATTAAATGATTTTGTTATAATAAGTGTTTAATAAGAGTGCTCCCCTAATTTTCAATGCTATTTTTTAAATATATGTGCAACTCTAAGTTTTAGTTTAGTTTTATTAGCTCATTTACAACTGACGACAGTGGTGACGTATCGAGGAAATAAGGTTCTGATAGAAACAGTGATTTTTTTATAGCTCAACTGTTAATATAATTTTATTGTGAAATATGGGAAATTCTGTACTATTTTGCTTTTTTAATACTGGTGGGTCAGAAATTTAATATTTTTCTATTAAAATTCAGTTTAATCGTCATCAGTCTTGGATTTTTCCTGCAGCAGGGAAGTATGTTATATTTTCAGTATTTTACTTTTTTATACATACCTTGAGTTTTACCACCAGTCTAAAATCAGTAAACGTGAAGCCAAGACCACTTAACTGATTTTTTTTTATCAAAAAGCCGAAAAATAAATGAATTTGCACAAGAGCATCCTCGCAAATTAATAAAATAAAAGGTTTTATTAAATTTGAAATTATTTTTTCTAGTTTTCTATAATACCAACCGAAATGTATGCTAATAAAACATATAGTTCTTATTCTGGCCGTTCACTGCGTTTTCACTGTTTTTTTTTCAAAAAAACTGCTAATTTAAATATGTACTATTCTTTTCTTTGATATCAAAGTGCGTGTGCCCAACCCCAAAAATATTGTGCCGAACTGTGCCTTCCCCTATAAGACACCCTGGCGCCGTCGGTGACCTAATATCAAAATTTCTAATTGACTAGCTTATATATTTATTGTTGAAGTAAAATAAAACATATTATTTAATTTCAATATGAACTTTAACGAAGTAAAGCTGAAACTTATTGACCAACCTGTATTATTGGTTTGATTATTTGTATTAATTTTTTATACACCTTGTTTAATGTTTATATGACCGTACTTCACGGGGTGTAGTACCAGCGAAAAGTAAATTGAAATTGCAATTCCACTGCTTCTGGGTGTTTTTCATCATCATCGTAAATGTCAAGGATTTATTTTTAGATTTAACTGTTATTCCTGCTGTGTTCTTGTCGTAATATTAGATAAACTGTACCGGAATGGTTGTGGACATGTGCTAGAAAGAAGGTCTTCCAATAGCACTAGTAATTTTATTATACGAATTTAGCTTATTTTGTAGGAGTTTATTTATAAATGTTTTTACATGATATTAAAACACTTTAATTTCGATATATTTGTTGTCCTTATTAATAATGTTTAAATGGTATAGTTTTACCTACATTTTAAATTTTCCGCTGTACTATGTTCAGGTTACTTGCGACCATAGTCAGTACTATTTAATGTATTATAGTATGTTTGGGGAGCTGCCTATCTATGAATCTTGTATGATTGTACTGCTAGTCAAACTAGTTTTTAATAATTCTATAAATGCTTTAATTTTTTTTAGATTTGCTTTATTTAAATTGCACGTTAAAAACTAAAATGACCGTCAATATAATTTGTTTTATATATTACAAAATAGACTAATTTTAATTTACTTGTTTATAATGAAAGCAGTATCACATTTGACTTCTCGATACTTTTGACACAAATGGAGGTTAGGACGTTACTGTGGTTAGTGCCAGTGTTATTTTGTGTTTACGTATCAGATGGGCATTAATGCAATTCTTGAACGTATTTTTGAATGATATGTTTTGTAAAAGTTTTTAAGATAACATATAATGAAGCATTATGAACAAATTGTGTTAATTTTTATTTGCTATGCAGTTCACAAAAATTTCTAGTATATGTAAATATTTATAATGTATTACCACAGTTGATTAAAAGTTATATTCGAATTTTCGTTGGATAGGTAAGTATTTTCTATATAACAACTTGTAATAGTTGCTGTTAGGTTATGTTACTTCCAGAATGAATGGGACGATGGATCGAAGTAATCAGAGTCATGGAGTTGTCAAACAACCAAGAAATTATAAATTGGTGGTTGATCCATTTTTAGTAAAAGGTGCTGCAAAGCTGTATCGTTACGATGGAGTTGTACCAAATGATCCCAGTTATCCTCCTGTAGTTCCGAGAGATCCTCGCTCACATTTAACTAGAATTTGGACACGGTTAGAAACATTGGAATTGCCAGTTCCCAGGTACATAACTGTTGTGTGATTTTTGTTGTAATCATTTCAGCATTGGTAATAAATCGCAACAACTGTCTATTCAAGGATTTAAGTTTATTATGTCGTAAGTCTTGCATGCTAATGGTTGTTAAGGTAAAAACCTTATTAAATAGTGGGTAATAAAACTAAATTTCTAATTTTTTTTCAAACATTTCCTCGCCAGGACAATTTGTAGGCTTTTATCAAAACAAAGGTAACCTTGTTGTAAAGTAAACAAATTTTATTCATTTTGTAGTAGGTTATTAATGTTTGCCCAAATGGTTTCTAATATTCATTGTTTTTGTATAAGCCCCAAAGATTTCTTAAAAGATTTATGCAACAGTGCTAAAAATTGCAGTGTTAAGTTTAGCTGCTTGATTTTTGAGACATTTTTGACATTACCTTGATGACATAACCTCACTTATTCATTATATTTTTCGAGTAGATTAAAAAGGTTAGAGAAGCTTTACTTCTCTAATCTAAACGTTCTGCTGCATGTAATTACCAAATAGTTTTTTATGGTATATTATTTATGCATAGTATCAAATACTGAATTGTTATTATAATGACGCACAGAGGTTCCTGGTGTAAGACAGCAGTGGCCAAAACCTTAAAAATACACAGTTCTGATTTCACAAAAAATTGTAAAAACATGATTGTAAATAGACTCTGTAACAAGAAACTCCTAACAAATTTTCAATTTTCTTAATTTGTATATAAAGACAAGGCTATTGAAATCAACATATCATTGCTACTGCCGCTATCTGCTTTACAGGTTTTTCAAATTGAAATTCACAATAGCAATGGCAAATATCACAATGCAGTCATGATATCTTGTTTATGATCATTATTTCTTGTATCCTTATTATCTTATTTATACTCGTAACCAAAAAATTATTAAAAATATATTTAGAATACAAAAATTAATGAAAAACAGTAATGGAGTTTGCTCACAATAAAAAAGCAACAGTTTGTGGAAAAAATATGGTAGATCTTTAGTCCTGCGCAATCCTGAGCAGAGTTTGAATTCTCAAAACTTTCATATCTTCATAATAAACTGGTTTCCTTCGATTTTTTTTGCGCACGTTTGCAGATTTAATTGTTAGGATCAGCTTGATAACGATACGTTGAAATTACTTACATTAACTTATACTTGTATTTTAACTGGGACACTATAGGGATCTCGGAAACTATAAGAGATACAAAGTCGGTCAAATTAGATAAAAGTTCCTTATTAGGGAAATAGCTTAATGGTAATTTTGTTTTTCCAACTTTTATTTATTAATTATTTTTAACAAATTACATGTTATTATAGAATAATACTGAAATAAAGTAAGAAATATCAACAATACATGGAAAACGAAAAATAATTAGGTAGCAATTTGTCCTTAAATTAAAAAATTACTCAAAATTTAGACTTGGTCAGCAAACAACATTACACAACTTGACTTAATTCCTGTTATTTCTCTTCGGAACATAGGACTTCTACAAAGTAGCGCCACCTGACGCTGTTTTCGGCTATTTTCCTCTCTTGGTCTTATTCTGTTTAACAGAATCTTGGAGAATATTTTACTTGAAATCGAAAGCAGTGTGTTGAGATCTCTCTCCGGTTTTTGTAGTTGGTGATGTCTCCTTGCTTTGGGATTTTTATTGAAAGTCCTTCTTTCTGTTTCTTAGGTATTGTGTTACTTTGCCATATTTTAACAAATAGGGGTGTAGTATGTCCACTGTTATTTCTGTTTCTTCTTTCAGGATTTTAGGCGGAATTTTGTCGGTACCAGCCACTTTTCTGGATTTAATTGTTTTGACTTCCAGTCTTGTGGGTGCTTCTGTTTTTATTCTTTCCTCTTCCGCTACCACTGTTTTTTTTTTCTAGTTCTTGCTCTTCTTCTGCTGCCTTTTCTACTTGGCTTAGCATTTCTGCAAAGTATTCACTTCATTATTTGATTTGTTTCTTGTTAGTTAGGAGCACTCCGTCTTTGCTTTTGATCGGTCGGTTCCTTGGGGGGTGTCCTTTGTGATAGCATTTGAGTTGTATTGTACACTTCTTTTATGTTGCCATCTTTCGCTGCCTTTTCAGCTCCCTCTGCTAGTTTGCTTGTCCTACCTTTCACAATATTTGAAAGAAAATTTTGTTAAGTTTAATTAATATTTAAAATTTAGCAACGGCAAATTGTGGTGTAGAAAAAGTAGCTGTTCTCCCTATCACAATACAACAAGATTCTGGTCATCATGAAACATAAATCAGCAGCATACAGATCCATGATACACAGGGCTTTATCGGTTCTTTTAGATAAAATAAGTTTTGATACAGATATTTCAATTATTAAACAAATTGAATACAGTAATGGTTATAATACTCTACTTATTGATGTTAATATATTTATTGAAGAGAAAGATTGTTAATCTATTCAAAAAATATATTCAAATACTTCATTCGATACAATTAAATATGCTTTGATTCCATATTTTGGCGATAAATCGGAAAAGTTATAAATAAAATTATAAACAAAACAAATAAATGTAAAGTAATGTTTAAAACAACTAAAAACATTTTAAACACTTGGTCTAATGCTAAAGAAAAAACAGATAATTTACTAAGATGATGCATTTATAAAATAAATTGTTCGCATTGTAATTTGGTTTATATAGGCCAGACAATTAGAAATTTTAATATTAGGTGCAAAGAACACGTACATTGTTCCAAATATAAACACCCACATAAATGCAATTACGCTAAACACCTATTACAACACGATCATTTAATGACATCTAGTAAAACTATAACATTATTGCACTTTTATGATGATAAAATTCACAAATATTTAAAAACCGAACCTTTAATGAATGATTTCTCAAATTCGCTATTACTAGAAGTATTGGAATTAGAAATCAAGTTGTCTGCAGATATAGATAACCAAGATCAAGTCATGAAGTTATATTATGTTGTCTACAGCTGCAGCATCAACTGTTTACTTTTAATCTTGCTTGTGATAATGAGTAATGACGTGTAAACACGTTGAAATACGAATAAGGTTAAAATAATAACCTGTTGAAGTTATTAATTGATTTATTTATAAAACTATGTGTTTATTTTCAGATTTAAAATAGATCCTAACTATGTTGGAGAGCCACCTCCCTTGGAAGTTACAATATCACATTTGAATGATAACATCGATAAACAGTTCTTAACGGATATGGTTCAAAAATTTGGCACCATTGAGGAATTGTTTATATACTATCATCCTTTTACAAATAAACATCTGGGTTTAGGGCGTGTTGTATTTGATACAATTGCAGGTGCAAAAACTTGCGTTGAAAAACTAAACAATACCAGTGTGATGGGTAAAGTGTTGCAAGTTTTTCTTGATTCGTTTGGTGAGAAATGTAAGAAGCTCTTTGAAGAGCTGACGGTTGAAAAAAAACCTGTGGTTGTCGAAGAGAAACCTGTGAAAGTTGTCGAAGTTGAAGTTAAGAAAACTGAAGATGATAAAAAGCCTTATGATGCTAAAGAGAGAATTTCGCTTCCAAAAGAAAAAGAAAAAGATAGGGAAGTACCAAAAGAGCGAGAAGACTTTAGAAATCATCACATCAAAGACAAAGAACGGGATAGATTAGAGAAAGAACGTATAGAGCGCGATCGACCGTATGTTAGAGGCTATGTAGCACCTAGAAATGAATATGCAACACCCAGTAGTTCAGATATGGGTTATGGTACTGCACAAAGCGACTTCAGCTTTGGTTCTGCTAACACCACACCACTTGCGTAAGAGTGTTTTATTGATTATTTTTTATTTATATTATATGCAATCTGAAATAAATTACAAATGCGATAATGATTGTAATTAAAGTGGATTATGATAATTTGTTGCTGTCGTAGCTCTATCTCTCATTATTCAGTAGTTAGAATTTAATAGCCATGGTACAGTTTGTAGTGAATTGGAATCCGTCTCAAGCTGTAGGTCCCCTCTGTCTAATTAATACTGCTTGGCACAAACTAGATAAATTTTAGTGAATCCTTGAACAGCATTGCCTGTAACAAAGGGATACCTACATACATCTGCTACTGTTCCACATTGTTGTTTATAACAATTTTACGCTTGAAAGTGTGTTAGGTTTAATTTATTTCTTTTGTTTTCAGTTATGAATACCCACATACCTTACCAGTGCCAACACAGTATCCCTACGGGGCATATCATCCGATGAGCGCACCTCAAATTTGGCCAGTGCCTCCTCAGCAGTGGCCGCCTGATGCATGGGAAAGACTCACTCCAAATGTTCCTCCTCCACATAAATGGCCGGAAAGTATCAATTATGTTCGAAACGTTATCGAACGAGAAAATAAAAATATAAGAGATAATAAAGAAAAAGAAAAGGAAAAGGACTCTCGAGATAGGGAAAGGGATAAAAAGAAAAATAGTGGCAATAATAACAAAAAGAAAGAAAAAGAGATAGAAGATAAACAAGAAAAGACACTTGATTTAGATACAAGGTAAGTTGGGTAGGCCGTTATGAATATTAATGTTAATGCAAAATTTTAAACAGTTTTTACGTGATTCTGTAGCTTATACTAGAATACATAGTAATGTTTTTATGTAAACTGGTAAACTGAACGGTTATTTTTATAATTTAATGTCAAATAATTATTTATTATTTTTTTACTATTGAATATTTGATTAATCAAAGTAGTAATCGGTTAATAACTAATTGATTAATTAAGTAATCTAATAATTGATTAATAAATGAATTGATTAATTAAATAATTGGTTAATCAAATGATTTAACAATCGACTAATGAAATGATTAATTATTTTTATAATTTAATAAGCAAATAATTACTATTCTGTTTTTACAATCGAACATTCGATTAATCAACTAGTAATTGGTTAATAAATAATCGATTAATTAAGAAGTCTAATAATTGATTATGGAATGGATTGATTAATTAAATAATTGCATAATCAAATAATCAATTATTATTTATTTTTACAATTGAATATTCGATTAATCAAGTAGTAATCAGTTAATAAATAATTAATTAATGAAGTAATCAAATAATCGGTTAAATTAATATTATTGGTTAATCAAATGATTGATTATTTTTATAATTTAATAATCATTTAATTAATAAGTTATTATTATTTTTTTACAATTGAACGTTCAATTAATCTACTAGTAACTAGTGTTACCCCACCACACAATGCACTGACAGACAGCGTTGAGAGAACCGGCGAAATGTCAAATCACGTGATGCAGTAGTTCCAATAATGACACGCGACGTTATTGTAGATGGCGCCCCAAGTGACGCGCGTCTAGCCGACCTTCATATATATTATAAATTAAAATAATTATTATTAAAAAATCGACGTAGAATAAAAATGTTTCATGTTCCATCTGTGGATAGAGACCTTTCATTGAAAAAAAAATGGTCCAAATTGGTGAAGCGGTAGCCGCTGGAGGAACCGGAGAAAAAAACCCATTGTGCTTTTATATATGTATGGATTGGTTAATAAATGAGTCAAATAATTAAATAATTGGTTAATCCAATGATCTAACAATCCACTTATGAAATGATTAAATATTTTTATGATTGCATAATCAAATAATGATTTATTGTTTTTTTTTACTATCGTATATTCGATTAATCAAGTAGTAATCGGTTAGTAAATAATTGATTAATTAAGTAATCAAATAATCTATTAAATAAATAATAATTGGTTAATCAAATGATCCAACAATCGACCAATGAAATGATTGATTATTTTTATAATTTAATAATCATATAATTAATAAATTATTATTTTTTTACAATTAAACATTCAATTAATCTAGTAGTAATTGGTTAATAAATAATCGATTAATTAAGTAATCTAATAATTGATTAATAAATTAGTCGAATAATTAAATAATTGATTAATCAAATGATCTAACAATCGACTTATGAAATGATTAAATGTTCTTATGATTGCATAATCAAATAATTAATTATTATTATTATTATTTTTTTACTATCGAGTATTCGATTAATCAAGTAGTAATCGCTCAATAAATAATCAATTAATTAAGTAATCTAATAATTGATTAATTAAATAATTGGTTAATCAAATGATCTAACAATCGACGTATGAAATGATTAAATATTTTTATAATTGCATAATCAAATAATTATTATTTTTTTTCTACTATCGAGTATTCGATTGATCAAGTAGTAATCGCTCAATAAGTAATCAATTAATTAAGTAATCTAATAATTGATTAATTAAGTAATTGGTTAATCAGATGATCTAACAATCGACTTATGAAATGATTAAATATTTTTATGATTGCATAATCAAATAATTAATTATTATTATTTTTTTACTATTGAGTATTTGATTAATCAAGTAGTAATCGCTGAATAAATAATCAATTAATTAAGTAATCTAATAATTGATTAATAAAATAATTAGTTAATCAAATGATTGAACAGTTGACTAATTGCGATTATTTTGTACAATCAATGAATCAAGTCGTCGATTAGTTGATGAATCAATAAATTAAGTAATCAAATAATTGGTTGATCAAACGATCCAACAATTGATTAATAAAATAATCGATTGTTTTAACAGTTGAATAATCAATCAAATAATTAAGCAAATAATCGTTTAATTAACTAATTGGATAATCAATGAAACGATTGTTTAAGCAAATGACTGAACAATCGACTAGTGAAGCGGTCGATAATTTTTACAATTGAATAGTCAAATAATTGATTAATTAAATAATCAGTGAAATAATCAATTAATCAATGAAATGATTACTTAAATAATTGGTAAAGCAAACGATTGATTAATCAAATAATCAAATTATTTAAATATTTGGTTAATCATATATTTGAACAATCGACTAATAACGTAATTGATAATTTTTTACAATTACAATACAAATAATCAAATTATTAAAAATAAAATTTCAAAAAATTGTTGAACTAAAATAAAGTAATTTATTTAATAATTTAATATTAATGTGAACTGCAATGAAGTAAAGCTGGAACTTAATAAATTGATTCAATTGATTAATTCATTAATTAAATCATTGATAAATCATATATTTGATTAGTCAATTAATCAGGTAATTGGTTAATTAAGCAAACAATCGCTTAATCAAATAATTAGTTAATTAAATAATCAATTGCTGCATATTTTTCATAATTGACTAACAAAGTGTAAAGTATATTTGGTACTGGGAGCCTACTTATAGTATTATTAGATCTTTCGCAAGCTTGTCTTCTAAAATTATAACATTTCCGTATTCACAGAATTGCAATGTTACTTAAGGGTAAAGGATCTGGTGGATTAGCTCCACCCTTCCTAAATATAGGAGGTGATTCAGAAGATGAATCTAAAACTACTGGTATTAAACCCCCTCAACCCCCTATACCTACCTCGGTGGATAGTGATGATGGTGAGTACTTTATAATATATATTTTATTTACTTCTTCTACACTTAAATGAGTGAAAATATTATAGTTTTAAACAAATACGAGGGTTTTGCATGCCAAAACCTGAACTTATGCATTATTGATGTATTTACTGATTCATGCAATTATTTATTATGCATATTACTACACGTTCTTTACTTTAAAAAGGAACAATACCTAATTCATAGGTAATGAAAGCGTCAAACCCTGAAATTTTACGTAGACTCAAGTCGGCTTCAAGAAAGTACACTCAAGAAGTCTCAAGCATTTGGTTGGGCTATCTGTTTTTAAAATGTCTGTGAGACTGTTTGTGACAATCCAGGAAGAAGAGGTTCAGCTGCTACGGGAATTGTTCTTAATTCATTAATGTCATTAAACGTGTTGAAGTTTTGATCAATGCAAATTACCGAACAACAGCTTTCTCTGAAATAGTGGAGGAAACCAACAACGCGTTTTATGACAGCAGGATTAATTCTTGTTGCTGTTGAGCCTCGTTTTCCTGCATAGTCACGAATAGTCTCACGGCCATTTTTGAAGCGGTTAGTCTATTCAAATACCTGCGACTGCTTGGATGTACGTTTTTGAAGCTGTGAGTTAAATTTGCTTAATATTTGAGCCGGTTTGACGTCTTCAATAGCAAAAAATTGAATTGTGATACGCTGTTTCTCGGTACAGTTGACATTAACGGTTGTTTATTGTTTCTTGTTTAAAGTAAAGTACGTCTGGTAATGCGCATAACAAATAATTGCGTGAATCACTAAAATTTGTTATGTCACTGCGTAAATGCAAGTTTTGACGTGAACTACCCTCGTACATTGAGATTTTGTTTAGCTGTTATTTTCAAAAAATTTTCCTGATGAATTTTACTATTTGTGTTTATAATTGTTTCTTATAACTGAAATGTGATGCAATAATACCGTCATACTTAGCGTGAAAACAACTAAAATTGTAACGTTGATTTCAGATCGCTCTAGTGTATCTTTAAGTGATTTGCCAATAAACCCACCACCACCTGATATAGAAGTAAGCACAAACACATTACGTACTGATCAAAATGGACCTCTCTCTCAGACACCATCACCATTTATATCACGCGAAATTTATTTAAAGTGTCATACAAATGGAGTCGAACAGGTACATCGAAAAATAACTTGAAATAAATTATTTGCTTACCATTTTTATTGCAGGCATTGGTGGCACGCCAGAAAGAAGCATTAGAAACAACTGCATTATTGAAACAGGTTAAGATAGAAATGGATAAAATTGGTAGTGATATTTCATCCAGTGAAGATGAACTGTTAACTGGTGAACATATTGAAAACAATTATAGCCCTCTTTACCAAAACTCGGATATGAAATACGATGGAAAAGTGGAGAAAGATGATGACCAAATGAGTTTGTCTTCATTAAGTAGTAACGATCAGAAAATTGAGGAATCAAAGATTGACGCAATGCAATCTGCCATTCCTGCTCTTTCTCCCTTTCCAGGTGCACCATTTAATCCATATCAACAATACCCGGGTATGTTACCTTACTTTTAGTCTTAACAAAAGTGTTGCATGAATATTAATAAGTTTTAGATAGGTAATACAAATAACATTGATTTTAATTTCGGAACCTACCATGGGGCATAGAATGTTTTGCTATAAAAGTATTCTTGGGTGGATGCTGTAGGTCTGTGGGATAAGAGCTCACAAACTTATCCGGTCAACGGATTTTTGTAAATTCGGAGCAGCAAGGACGAGTTCGGTAGTAAAGTCGGGCTTTTTAGGGTAGGGCATGTTAAACCCGTGAAGTGTGCTGAGCCGGGACAGGCTGGGAGGGGGGAATCCTGGAGTTGCGTTTATATCAACAGGGTTTTGTAATTATTGGTGTTGACAGAAATTAGCCGATATTTTTATGCCATTTAAAAATATACTGGGTGTTACTCAAAAATATGAAGTTGGCGTCACTTCCAGTTAAACTGGAAGTGCTGAATTAGTGACATACACGTTAAATAATGCGTTTTTATGATTGGTTGAACATGGCTATAAGTTTAGTTTTGTTAACTTTAAAATTGTGGCAAAAAAGGGGAGTGTACTTAGTTTCGTTTGACACCCGGTGTATGGGATTGTCGAATTAATTATTTTGTTTTTAAAACTAACACACAAAACAAGGGAGTAGTTTGCTGAAATTTATTTGCAACATAATTTGTACTTCACAAATATCCAGGTTACACTTTTCTGTCGGCAGCTGAAATGCAACATAGTGATTGGTCGATATATACAGAAAACTCCGCCCACTTTTCTTGCTGCGGTCAAGAGATGGCGCTTTAGTATAGGGCGTATTTAATAACTGAAACGTCTTGGATTCTGCGTTGTTGTCAGTATTTTAATTTAATTTTTCTTTACTAAAGCGCCATCTCTTGACCGCCGCAAGAAAAGTGGCCGGGGTTTTCCTAGCCACTCTGTATATTACGGGTGGAATAATCAAATGTAAACCAGCTTTTATGGGACCACACTGTATACTATTTTCTATTTGTGCTATGTTTATTTGTAAATATTTCTGATAGAGATTTTTTTATTGTATTAGGATATCCTAGTGCACCGTATGCTTATCCAGGAGCTGCGTATGTTTCTTCTCAAGACTGGAGACATGCTTATCCATATGCTACTGCAGCAGCAGCCCAGCCGATGTATCTTCCTCATCCCCAATTTCCTCAGTTTCCTCATTTTCAACATTCACAACCGTACATACCATATCAGTTTCCTCAACGTAAAGTGGAAACGCAAAATAATGATCCACATGCTCCAACTATAAATGCAGTTGTCCAGCAAATAACCCAAGAACTAAAGCAAATTTTAAAGAAAGATTTCAACAAGAAAATGGTCGAAAATACGGCTTTCAAAAGGTTTGAAATGTGGTGGGAAGAAGAGAGCACAAAAGAAAACAAAATTATATTTGTGGAGAAAGAAGATGTTCAGCCAGAGAAACCAGTACCTGCTAAAGATAATGCGAACATATTGCTTGAAGCAAATCGGGAAAATCTTTACAGTAATATTAATTTAGATAACTTAGGGTTAGGTTTAGGATTTAGAGCTTCTTTACCCAAAATGCCTAGCTTTAGACGCAAAAAGGTACCGTCTCCTGTAATAGAGGACGATGATTCCCGTAAGTTATCTGATAACGAGGAAATCATCCATTCAGATACAGAGGAAAGAAATAGACTTACACGCCGAATTCGTAAAACATCGACTAGTTCTAGTGGTAGTTCTGACAGTTCTGCATTTAGTTCAAGTAGTGATAGCTCAAGTTCGGATGAAAGCAGTTCTGACTCTGAGGATGAAGCTAATTTGTTAAACCGAAGGAGCTCTACTCCGCAAGAAAGGCTTACCCCCATACCCACCGCTGAAGATAGTATGTCGCCAATACACGATGGAATAGAAGCTACAAATAAAACTCCAGAACCCATGCAAATAGATACGGATAGTCAAGATCAAGATAATTTCAAACCTGTAGAAAATGAGAAAATTGATGATAAATTGATAAATTCGATTCCTTCAGACGACGGATATGCTAAGTATATGGACAGTGAGGAAGATATGAGTGACGAAGAAAGAAAGTACTTAGAAAGAAGAAAGCGTAATACAGAGTATATGGAACAAATAGAAAAGGAAAGGCAACAACGTGAACCCCTAGAAATTCCGAGACCTGCTAGAA
Source organism: Ctenicera cuprea (assembly GCA_958336395.1). Lineage (NCBI taxonomy): Eukaryota > Metazoa > Arthropoda > Insecta > Coleoptera > Elateridae > Ctenicera > Ctenicera cuprea. The sequence goes on from OY284493.1 coordinate 11,332,746, forward strand.
AATCTCCAATTAAAGAACACGAACAAATTAGGTCATCTGCAGATGCAAATTCATTCAGAAGTCAGTTAATATTGGAGGAAAAAAAACATCAAGACCAGATAGAATCCGAGAAGGAAGCGTTACTGCTAGTAAATCGTAATCCTGACCCACCAGAGACGATTAGAAAAGAAAAAGAATTAGAATACTCTGCGCTCAGTTCTCTGCTGAAAATGACAGAAAAAAGTCAAACTAGTTCAGACGAAGAAAATTTAGAACTTAGGCGTAAGAAGGCTCTGAAAAAATCAAAATCACTTAATGGGGCGTTTGAAAGTTCTGCAAGATTGTCTGAATCGTCTGATGGCAGCAGCAGTCCCAAATCTCAGGTATGTCATTTTATTTGTATTTTACACACATCAATCCTTAATAATAATTATTATATATTTAACATTACGATTTAGTTGCATTATACTTGTTATCCCCTACCAGTGGCGTAACTTCAGAAAATAGGCCTCAATGCAGGCACAAATTGAAAGCCCCTTCTATGCTCATTTCATTTTACTTATTTGTTTTTTTTTTCTAATTCTTAAATTATTAGAAGGTGACAGGCAAATTATAACAATTTTATTAGAAAAAGCATTTATAACTTACTTATTATTTGAATGAGAAGTTAATTTTACGTAAAAAAAAACTAACAGCTCTTTATACCAGCACTAAGCAAATAAACATTTCTACTATTTATGTAGAATGTAGAGGTTAGTATACGACTCATGATATATTAAAGAGAATGGTACAGTATTCGCTAGATGGCGTTTCCCGCTTCGCTTGAAATTGATATTTAAACAATTTTCTTACATTAACTTCCAACATTTTATGCTATTATGCATATGCTATACTGGGTAGGATCGGCAAAGCATGTAAAACCCACTCGAACCTTGTTTTTGAACGCCTGTTGTTGTTGAATTAAGATAAAAAATCCCTCGGAAAAAATCCGAAAACATATCCCCTGAGAACAAAGACTCAGGAAAAGAAAAGTCCGGAAAGAAAGACCCAGAAAAAAAACCCAGAAAAAAGTCCCAAAACAAAAATTGTCGATAAAAGATGATATATGTTTTGGAATTCTAAAGAAGTGATATTTAAAAAATTTCTTTAAAAATTGTTAGCGGCCGCTAACATTTTTTTTTAATTTTCTCTTTAACCCCTTATTATTAAAAAACAAATTCACAGATTGACATGAAATTTGCTATTAAAATACCCTTAGGGGAACATAATGTCATGTTTTGGAAAGAAACGCTACCGTAACAACATGTCTAACTCCCGCTTCCGATCTGCAATTTTTTACTAGCGTCTAGCCCCTTGGGTACAGCCGATCCTGAATTGCTCAATATCATCTAATATTGGCTCGCATATGTGCGAGTGTGATATTTACATCGAGATTTGCATTGTTAAAGCCGATTTTTTCATTGCTAATAAATTGCATTCAATAGAAAACAACAAATCCTTTTTTTTTTAATTTATTACCAGACTTGCGTGTTAGTGTGCCGTCAATCAGTGAGTGAATGCAAATTTGTCTTCGTATTTTTTCTTTAAAAATATAACTGCTCTTAACAAATAACCTTGCGTATAAAGCAAATCACAACAACAATGTTTTAAAAAAAAACTATAAAATAAAAAAAAATTGGTCCCAACCGAGATTCGACCCCACAACTACTTATGCAGTAAAAAAGTAGTACACCCGAACACACCCGCATATCCATCTGTGCCAATACGAACTTGTGGTTTACACACATTCCAGCTGCATGCAGAGGAGGGGTGCGCAAGTCATGTGAGGGAGGATCAGCTGTAGGCCAAGGGGCTAGACGCTAATCAATTTTTCCCCCCCGATTTCGAAATTTTCTCATAAAATCAATACCGAAGGTATGGGAAAGTAAAAAAACTAATGCAATTCTGGGTAAAACTAAAAAAAAAACGTTCTAGCGTTTCCAAAATACGCCCTTCCACATAACCTCCCCTTTTTTTTTTAATTTTACCCCAAAATTCATATTCAGATCTTTTGAAATACCATTCATTGTCCCTGAGAATCATACGAAAAAGTGGTCCACAGATGAGTTAAAGTACACTCAATTTTCTGTAAATCAAATAAAAAAACAACCCTCTAACCCTAATAGGTCGCGAGCTATGACCCCTCAAACTAGAACATTTTATAGATATTTATTATACAAGGGAAAAAAGTAATAGATTTTAGCTCGAGGTGTCTGTTTGTCTCCCGACGCGAAGCGGAGGGAGACACTCACACCGAGAGCTAAAATCTTACATTTTTCCTGTGTATAATACACTATTTTTTTCTGTGACGGGAAAAAATGTAATATATTGAAAAACATATATAATAAAGTCGGAAAATTGGTCAACGTGGAATTTGAATTTTTAAACTAGTAAGCTGTTGTAGCGGGAAAAAAGTAATTACTTTTTTCCCCGGCGAAAGAGTAATTACTTTTTTCCCCGGGTAAAAGGAAAAAAGTAATTTCATAAAAAGTGATACTTTAGTACCTGTCAAGAGAGACAAAATGTTAAACTTTTTTCCCGTCACAGAAAAAAATAATTTTTTCAAGCCTGTTTTGTAGGGTGAGCCCAATAATGAATAAAATTAAAAAAAGTTGAACACCCTGTACATTTCCCATCATTTGTCATCATCATCATCATCATAAATCAGCATATAGTGTTCCATCGTTGGACGAACGCCTCCCCTAACTGCTTCCATTTTTCACGATCTGTTGTGTCTCCCATCCACTGTATTCTGGCGATTTTGTCGATGTCGTCTCTCAAGAGTGTACGAGGTCTTCCCTTGATCTTTTCCCTGTTCTCGGCCTCCACTCTGTCACCCTTCTGCTCCATCTGTCGTCCTGTCTTCTCATTAGATGCCCAGCCCACTGCCACTTGAGTCTGGCGATACGGGCTACCACATCTTCCACTTTTGTTCTGTTCCTTATCCACACGTTAGTTATCCTATCTCGCAGTTTGATTCCAAGCATGGATCTTTCCATGCGTTGCTGTGCCACCCTTAATTTATCCAAATCCGTTTCTGTAAGTGACCATGTCTCTGTTGCATAGGTGAGTATGCATTGGTTGTACACCTTTGTTTTCAGGTGTTGCGGGAATTTTGACTTCAAATGTCTCTCAATTTTCCGTATGCGGCCCAAGCCAATCTTGTTCTCCTGTTTAGTTCTTCTCTTTGCGGGTTTTCGATCATAGTTAATTTTTGCCCGAGATATATATATATTCACTTACTATTTCTATAATTTCTAATTATTTTAGAAATATCATCATTTGTCATTCATATTTTTATTATTATTTTTATCTTTAATAGGTTACAATTGAGCACTCATATTGCATACCACCAGAAAAAGAAAATATTGAAACGTCCGAGGTATTGCAGCAAAATCTTGCTCACGACCATGGTTATACCAATAAAGAAGAAACTATCAATGAAAAAATTGTTAAAGAAAAGCCTCCGCGTAAACAGAAAGATAGACTGAAGAAATTACAGGAATTACAAAACACTTACGACTACAATCAAGAGTATAAACAACTAGTTAAACCTTTGGCTGTTCATGACGTCAAACATAAGGAGCGTGATATGGTTGCAGAGATGGGGATTTTATACGAATTCCTTACTAAAGGAATTGACAAGGAAGATGTGCAGTATATGAAGACATCTTATGAAGCTATGTTAGCCGATGATGCCATAGGCTATTGGTTGAACGATACTCATTGGGTGGATCATTGTGTTACTGATCTATATTCAAGTCCACCAAAGAAAAGAAGACGTGATGATATGCGTGTTCATGCAACTGGATCTGCTAGAACTGAAGGATATTACAAAGTAGCCGCTGGGGAAAAAGCTAAATATAAATATCATCATACAAGATCATATACAAATTCTTCACCTGATGTACCTGTTACCAAAGCTCAAGGTAAAGTTTTTATTTAAATAATGTTTTGGTTTAAGAAACTTAAATGGAATTGAAAAGTTCTTATAAAAAAGGTTTCGTTCTGGAGACGCAGAACGTTTCCAAAAATTAATAATAAACAAAATTTTTAGTTTCAGTGGTTTTTGGAAAAATATTAATATAAATTGACATGATCTGTAAAGATTGAAGAGATATTTTTAAATAATTAAAAATATCTCTTGATATGTTTTTAGTTGCACTATTTTAAAACGTCTTAAATATTGTTTTAACTATTTTAAATTATCTTATTTTTATTATTATACATGCGTTAAGCATGATGCTAAATTTAAAATATCTCTAAGATATTGTTTTTTATTTTAAATATCTCCTAGATATTTGTAAGTAAATAAATTAATAATATCTTAGATATTTTTAGTATTGAACTATATCTTTGATATTTTTTTCTTACAAAACATATCTCAGATTTTAAAACATCTTAGATATTTTTTAAATTATATTAAAATATCTCTAAGATATTGCTTTTTTTTTAAATATCTTCTATATTGTAACTAAGTGAACTAATAATATCTTAGATATTTTTAGTTATTCAGAACTATCTTCTATATTCATAAATATTTAAAAATATCTCGACATACTTTTTAATTCCGCGATTTTAAAACATCCTAAATATTTTTAAATTATTTAAAAAAATTTAAATATGTCCGTAATCATTTTTATTAGTGTACATGTGTTAAGCAAGGTACTTAAATTTAAAATATCTAAGGTATTGCTTATTTTTCAAAAACATTTTCGATATTTGTAAACAAGTAAATTAATAATATCTTACATATTTTTAATTATTCACAACTATCTTTGATATGCATAAATATTTAAAAAAAAACTGTTGACATATTTTTGATTCTGCTATTTTAAAACAACAAATATATTAATTAATTTTTTTTAATAAGTTCCTGATAATTTTCATTAGTGTACGTGTGTTAGGTATGGTACTTAAATTTAAAATATCTCTAAGATAATTCTTAAATATGTAAGATTTTAAAAATTGGGTTAGATCATTTTCAAATATCCAAGGTGTTTTAAAATAAAATAATATTTAAATATCTAAGATATTAAAAATTAAAAATTTTTAAATATATTGGAAATATTTTAAATTCGGTTATAACATTTTAAAATATCTAAGATATTCTAGAATAAAACAATATTTAAATATCTAAGGTATGAAATTTTTTTTAAATATATTTAAAATATTTTAAATCAACTTATATCATTTTAAAATATCTAAGATATAAAAAATTAAATTTTTTTGAATATATTAAAAATATTTTAAATTAGGTTAGCATTGTGCATTATGTGAATTGTTTGGAGTAATGATTTTTGCTTTTTAATATAGCAATAAATTGCTGTTTTAGGTTTATCAAGGGAGGCAAGATCAAATCAAAGACGACTTTTGACTGCGTTTGGTATAGACACCGACTCAGACTTGCTGAAATTCAATCAACTTAAATTTAGAAAGAAACACCTTAAATTTGCAAAGTCTGCCATTCACGACTGGGGACTTTTCGCCATGGAACCTATTGCTGCAGATGAGATGGTTATAGAATATGTAGGACAAATGGTCAGACCAAGTGTAGCCGATCTTAGGGAAACCAAATATGAACGTGACGGAATTGGAAGTTCTTACTTATTCCGGATTGATTTGGAAACCATTATAGATGCCACAAAATGTGGAAATTTAGCTCGGTTTATAAATCACAGTTGTAATGTAAGTAAGAATTATTTTTTTTTAATTGGAAATTTGAAACATTGTTTATTTTTTACCTCAAACACCCTGTACATTTTTAAATATTCTGAAAGTGCTTTTCATTACAAATCAAATGATTTTTTTTTTGAAAATTGTGTATCATGTTGTACCGTACATTTTTCTTTTGTTTCTATGAGTGTATTGATGGCAACTATGTGCTCCGTGGGAGTTCACAATTTCCAGCTTTAATACGCTCTGAAATTGTTATTTTTGATGGTAGAAAAATTTTCAAACAAAAACTATTTTCGTAATAATAAACTCTTTCAGAATATTTATTAATATACATATAATAAAAAAAGTTTTTTTCAAATTAAATAACAGTAGAGTTATAAAGCTCGTGCCTTTTTTTTAAGAGCGATAAAGAAAAAGGCTGATGTATTCTAATTTTTTTTAGCCCAACTGTTATGCGAAAGTCATCACAATTGAATCGCAAAAGAAAATTGTCATATATTCAAAGCAGCCAATTGGAGTGAATGAAGAAATAACGTACGATTATAAATTTCCAATTGAAGATGAGAAGATTCCTTGTTTATGTGGTGCTTCCACTTGTAGAGGCACACTTAATTAAAATGCTTTGATTGCAAGTCAACCTTAAGTGCATAAGCTGAGGAATATTGAAAGAATATTATTTGTATATAAACAATGTATATAAACAAAATTGTGGTAGGCGAGCGTGGAGTTGTAAAATAATAGTGATGCATGAAGAAGGCAGCAAGTTTTGTAAAAGTTTCAATTTGCAATGTTACAAGTGCGATGATTCACATTTTTTTTTAAAAACATCTATTTTAAAACGACTACCGTGAAGTTAAATCTGTATAAAACAATAACTGTGGAAACATCAATATACTGTTAATTGAAATGAGCAAAAAAATGAACAGTTTAAAAAAGTGTGCGGTTTTAGATCTGTGAAGAAACCTTCATATTTAAAACTGGTTTTAGAACGGATGCTGTACACGGTAATATTAAATATAGAAACTTTGATGTATGGTTATGATTTAATTATTTATTATAACCCTAAAATCATTTACAGAAACTTTTTGGTTACTTGTCCTTTTATGTCCAAGTGTATATATAGAAGCATAAGTATGTTGTATATTTTTGTCCATTTATTTGTTTGTGCAACATTTTTGTTGTAAATTATTTAAATAAAATGTAGCTTTTCTTTTTAATTTATTTATATTAACGTATGCGAAACTTCGACCATGTTAGTTAATGGTTGGGAAAATGTGAAATCGTACAAAACTAGAATGTGTACTTAATGGATGAAACATAACTAGTTGAGTATACGTATGACATTTATACAGGGTATCCCAACAGTGTGGAATTCTTTTATAACTATGTTAATATTAAAAATAGAGAAAAACTTTAAATGCAAAAGTTGCTAGTAATTAATTCTTGCATATCCTAAAATTATTATTAATTATACAGGGTGTGTGGTTATGCCTGTACATCATCTTCTTCTGTAGGTGTCGCTCCAACTAGTGAAGGCATTCATCTCTGTAAATCTCTCTCTGTCCCTCACAATGTTAAAGAGGATGCCGACTCTTGAGATCCCCGTCCATTCTCGTTTGTGAGACACGGGGTTTTCCTTTTTCCCACTCCTCTTGTCTTCAATCTTTCCCATCTTTATTTAGTGAAAGCATTTTCTTACATGGCATTCACAATCCAAAATTATTTTGCACGGACATCGTACAATACCACTAAATTATGATTACACAACCAACAACTGTTTCCACACTACTACGTCGTGTACGTGCGACTCCCGCAAATTAGGCGGCTATTGGCATGCGCTTACCACGGACACCGGACAGCATAATTCTCAGAAGTGCTGGGTCCGTGACCCTGAAGTTTTTAATATGCAGATATTTCTATCCTCTTTTAGCGTGTGTAATATGAATTTTACCGCAATGAGCTTTCTATTTCAGTCATTCATTTGACGGCCTTTTAAGCCGGCGGCATACAGCTGAATCGGGGACTGAGAGCCAAATGACCCTCGCATAGATTCGTTTAATGCGCGCGAAATACTCCAACATTCAAACGTTTTCGGATTCTGCGGCTGCTCTTTAATAAACTTTCTCGCATAGAAATCTCATACAAAAGTTAACTATAAAGTATTTTTTAAATATTATAGTGTATATGTTATGTCTCTCTCTCTCTCTCTCTCCAACAGCGTTTATGTACTCCATTTTTGGATATACGCCTCCCCATGCGTTTTCCATGCTACTCTGTCCGTTGTCTGACTCATCCAATTTATACCAGTGACTTTGTCGATGTCATCTCGCCATCTTGCCTTCAATTTCTCCTTCCTGTTCGTGGTCGCCATTCGGTTGTTAGTCTACACCATCGGTCGTCTTCCCGTCTCATAAGGTGGCCGGCCCAATTCCATTTCAAAGTTGCAATTTGCTTTGCTACGTCATCCACTTTTGTTGTTCTTCTTATTGCTTCGTTTGGTATGCGGTTCGTTATGTACTCAAACAAAAAGTAATTATTTATTTTTTCTTATTTCATTGGGAGGTCAATGACCATTTGACCCAATGGAGAAATCGCCACTGCAGTACATCATATCTCCCGTGTCTCGGTACATATCCTAGATATAAGTTTTCTTCTTTTCACTATGTGTAAAAGGTTTCTATCTCTTCTTATTCTATTTAGCACTTCCACGTTGGTACATCGCTCTGTCCATGAGGGTTTTAGTATTCCTTGGAAGACCCACATTTCAAATGCTTCTATTTTTGAGCTTGTGTCTTTCTTAAGAGTCCATGCTTTTGAGCCGTACAGCAATATTGGTCGTATATAGCAATTAACTACTCCTAGTCGCAGATCGATGTTTAATTCTTTATCACATAACATTACTTTCTAAATTTGTATGGTGATTTCTATTCTTGCTTCTTGCCCTTCCTTAAACTTACATTGTCTTACTTTGTTATTTTAAATAAAATACTCTGTATATTATTGCAGTTTTAGGTTATACATTTAATTCCAGGTATAAAAATACTAAACTAATAATAAAATTATTTGCATTTTTGCATAAATTTTTCTTTTATTGACTAGTATTAAAAAATTAATTATATGTTTTTTATTATTATTATTTTGCGCGGCCTATTAACACATTATAAAGAATTTGGCTGTGTTTGAAGCAACACAATATTACATGTAATGTTCGTAATTCAAAAGTTTGATACTTAATTTTGATTCATATTGATAAAAAAACGTATTTTGCTTCTATTATAATTGCATCGTAAAACGAAAAGAAAGAAACAGACTCTTGAAATAAGAACTATTACTTACTTTTAAATTATATTTTTACTTTCCTATACTTTCAGTACAGAGAAGTATTGATTTCATGTAAATTTTCAAAACCAAGATTTTGACGGAAAAATGTTTTGGACACTTCATAACCCAAAAAGTTTTTAAAAATGTCTGTCTTTGGATGGGTGCACTCCCAAAATTCGAAAGTGGAATTTAGACATGTTTTTTTGGTAGCATTTTTCCAGAAAACTAATTTTTTCAATATTATAACAGAGTTTGATAGAACATCTTAGAGCAAATGCAACGCTTTTATTTCGAACTTTCTAACTGCAAAATGGCGGGTGCTATGATTTTTTGAAAATTTTGACTAATGCCTTATTATCAAAAACAAGTTGTCACATCGCATCGGGAACAATTTTATAATGTAGTAGCTCTAGTAGGATGCATAAGGTTACTATGTAAAAGAATTTTTGTACAATTGAAAACCGTTATGTAAAAAGTACTTTCAAAATTTTAGAAATTTGCAAATTTAATATTACTCCAAAGCTGGCCAAAGGTTTTTTAATTTTACAGGCTTGTTAGGCTAAAGATGAGCTACAGTTTGGTTCATGTCTCAGTCTACTGTTTTATCTGACGCCTTCTATGAATTTTTGAAAATCGAAAATTCCAGCCCAATTATTGAATAAACGGGAACGGTAAAAAATTTGCTTAAGCCAAACTGCTCATTAATGATAGTAGAATTAGGTTCTCAGCTTAATTTTTACTCAACCTTAGCACTAAGGAAGAGTACGTAACAGAGAAGAGTGCCCGAGCCCAGTAGTGGGACGTAAAGACTGATTGCGATTGCAAAGCATCATTGTTTTGTTTGTTCGCTTTTACTCTTTTACAGCAGTAAAAATAAAATTAGTCTGTTGGAGGAAAATATTTTATGTATAGGTGCTTATACTTGATATAATTTTATTGACTACTAAAAGCTCAGGTTGAACAAATTTGTAAAAAAATCTTGTAACGGTGATTAATTGGGATACGACACCACTTGATTTTATTGACGTCATTAACTCTAAGGAAAATTTTTAAGATGTAAAATGAAGCTTAGACAACATTAACACTACAACACAAAGCTTTCACTTTTAAACTCCATCACCATGTACTTACAGAGTGGCCAGGAAAACCCCGGCCACTTTTCTTGCGACGGTCAAGAGGTGGCGCTTTAGTAAAGAAAAATTAAATTAAAATACTGGCAACAACGGGGAATCCAAGACGTTTTAGTTATTAAATACGCCTCATATTAATTCAAAACAACTAAAACGTCTTGGATTCTGCGTTGTTGCCAGTATTTTAATTTAATTTTTCTTTACTAAGGCGCCATCTCTTGACCGCCGCAAGAAAAGTGGCCAGGGTTTTCCTAACCACTCTGTATACCATATGCATTTAATAAAAAACAATGTAAGTATTAAATTTTCTAAGTATATTTTTAAATTTATTACAATTAAATACTTTATTACAGCTATACTATGCTTATAAAAACGTTTGCACATTCCTTATAATTCAGATAAAAGAAATGTCTAAAAACAAGCCTTCCCTGTGCCGTTTGCAAGAACAAATCCTCCTCTGCTAATTTCATTGCACTTACAAAGACAACCTGGGGATACCCATTTGTTCCCGTTTTGCTAAATTTTAAGAAGTTGATATTGGCTCATACTGTACCCCACAAACCGTCCCTTATCACTTAGTACTACAAAAACTGCAAACAAACTGTAACAAAACAGTTTTCTGTTGTGATATTCAGTCGTTCATTCTTAATTTTGCTTCTAATCTGATTTCAAGCACTTTTATAAGGTTATCACTTTAACAGGTATTATTGGGTAGTATCTTCTTCAGTTTGTATTTACGGTTTTTGTTAAATGTTGCATGTCAAGCTGTGCTTGTGCAATATCACTTAATGCTGCCTGGACCTGCTCTAGTAAATCCTGTCCTCTATGAACAATTGCTTCAAGTCTTTCTGCTGCTTCTTGATTTTCAGCCTCCAGCATTCGTAAACTCTGTAACTAAATTAATTTTACTTGATTTAAACATTATTTTTATATTTTACTAGTGTTTATAGCGGGATAGCTGCAGAGAAAAATTTTAGAAAAAAAGATCTAAATTCTGGTGCAATTAAGGACCACATTCTAAGCATTTTGGCGAGCACTGGTGTCCCAAGATAGGGTCAGGGTACCCTCCTAGCTAGTAGCATCTACGCAAGGACCTTCAATATGTTAGGGTCCTAACTATTTGATGCATAACCTTCTGACAATACAAGTTTCAAAAGAACTTATCATACGTTACGTTACACTACTACTGTTTTTATAACAATACAACAGAATTGCTTGTTAAGTAGGCTATGTCCCACAACAAAACCGATACAGATGTACGTCTTAATATATTTTTTCTATCTAGAAACGTTTCCAGTAATATGGCAACACAGCTTAGTTTACCTTTGTTACAATTACAATTAATACTAGCAGTAAACAGGGCTGCACGTTCCGATCTTTAGATCCAATATAAAAAGTATACATTACCTGCAGCTCCATTGCATTTTCTTCACTAGGTAGAGATTCAATAAGAGTATCTATGTCCTTGGAACAACGTGCAATCAGTGTAGTGAAAAGCTGAACGTAATCTTCTTGAGATTGTTGTTGTGGTGTTTGCGATCCATTTCTGTCGAAACCAGGGAATTTACTTGGTGCAGCATACTGTTGTAAAATTCCTATGCTGTTGCAAAAATGCTCTGCTTGCTTGAAATGAAAATTAGGTTAAAGGATTTAAATTTTTCTGGATGCTTTTAGCAAAATTTTTCTACTTACTTGATTGATACAATCTTGCAGTTGTGTGAGTCTATCTGCCATCTTCGTTTTTAATAAATTTAAACAATTTTCTACACAGTACTTGTTGCAAAACTTTTAACTATTTTGTTAAAATTAGCTAACCTAAACAATAATTATTACACGTCACAGCTAAACGTTAAACGCAAAAGGTGGTCTCACACAATCGCAAATGCGGAGGGGGTGCCTGCAGTGGCGTCTAGGTCTAGTGGCAACTAGAAAGGCAGTGTTGCCAGATGAGTCAGGACAATTCCCCCTTGTAAACACTTTTTCATTTTTAAGTTAAAAAGGTTTCGGTAAATTCTTGTAATAAAGAAGCTGTAAAAAACCTCCTTGCAAATGTGTGTGTTACGCTGAATTTGTGTAATTGCTTATTTTACGTAATCGGCAAAATTTTGCCTATTCCGTGAAGTGTCAAATAATCAATAAGTTTTGCAGTTTTGTCGTTTGTGTGTAGTTTTCTGTGTCTACGTCTTCCATTGTGGCTAAAAATATTCTATGTGCGCAATAAAAGAATATAAATATGGAGCAATTGTTGAAAACTTATTGCGCATTTCTTAGTTCACGGCATAAGCAAACTTTTGCCAATTACGTAAAATAAGCAATTACAGTGCTAGTGACGGCTTGTGGGTTTCAAAAGCAGTTCTGCTAAACTATCTAAACTAAAACAAATCATTTGATGCTGCACGACCGCAGAACCAACTGCACGTTAAAAATGCGACACAATTACGTAGAATGCTAGTCTCTGATAGGTCAATTAAAACTCAAGGGAGAGTAAATAGGTGCACAGAACCTTTTTACTAGACGAAGGCGTCTATCTGCCTATGCTCACTGCCAGCCGCTTTTGTTTTAACGTTTTATAAAACGTAAATTTAAAGCTTTGTCGATCACCTTATAAAAATTCGCGCTGCGTTACTAATAAAAGTGGCGGCTCTGCAGCAACGCAGCTTTTATATGCAATCGCCAGTGAATTACACAAACAGGACGTAACTTATACATGACATTTATATAGTTAAAGTCAACTTAATCTCAACTGCCTGTTAAATTATGAAAAAGTTTAATTATAAATCTATTGTTTTATTTCAATAAAGAAAACGGAAGGAAATGGAAGCTCATTAGCATTGCTAATTGTATATAAAACAATGTTTAGTCTTTAGTCTACCTACTTTATTACAGATTGCTAACTTTGGGTTTTCTCTGGTAGGTGAAAATTATTGTGTAAGCGACAACCTTTTTGTAACAACTATTGGCTTTTATGAATGGTTTACGCTGACAACAGATGGCACTGACAATGACAGTGACAGTTGTGATGACAGACAGCTGTAAGAAACACGGGTGGATGAAAAAATTTACTACAGCGAACTGAATATTTTTTGTATTGTTACAGCAATAATTATGTATACGTAGTTACAGTATTGATAACTAATTAATAGGAAAATATATAATGTCTTCTAATTGTGAAAACTCTTGGAGTAGACCCTGGTCTATACAAGAAATAGTGGACAATGCACCAAACTGGAGTTTGGCAGGGGATGCTGGACTACTCAAATATTTAGAAACATTCTCAGAAGTAAGCAATTTATAAATTATTCAAGACCTACTAATTTAATAGCATGGTAGCTATAAACTCATAGGTGTACTAATTTTACTTTCAGAATTTATTATTTAAAGCCGAAGAAACTAATACTAACTTAGACAGATTATTAGAAAATTTAAGTGCAGCGAGTTTATCTCTCGATGTGATAAAAAATGAATTCTCCAGTTTGCATAACGTTCAGTTTGTTGAGAGTCGAGTTTACGAAGAAGATGAAACTCTTCCAGTAGATCAGTTGCAAGAAAATGTTAGTTCCTACAATTATTATTGTATACAAAGTACATGTGTTATTTCTGTAGGTAAAAGATGCAGCAGTGAGCGAAGAAGAAAGAACACATGATATGAAAGAGGCAGTACTTAGAGGAATTGATGTTATAGATAAATACTACGATAAAGTACAAGTTCCTGCTAGTGATAGTGAAGATGAAACTGATTTTCCCAGGTAGAAAAAGATATATACATTTCTACAACTTTGGTAACTTATCTGAATTTGTTCGAACATGTTGTGTTGTGGATAGAACTTATATTACGATTTGGTCACAGTGAGTACGTTACACTGAACGTTTACGCTGGGACCTATGTACCAAATAACTTTACCTAAATTATTAGCTGCCCGAGCAGTACGTTTATATAAAAAAAATAAAAATAATAATAAACAGGCATAATAAGATGAGTTCTCCACTTAGGTCGTACCACTTTTTTTACATGACCTGACCTAAATTCGGGTTGCAAATTTTTAAGGCTGCAATATTTACACGTTTAATGTATTGATTTTTTCAGTTTTGTTTTGAGGCCAAAAGATCCATACCTAGACAGACCATTACCTTATATTATTGGGTCGGAGGAATGGCACAACAAGTGGCATGTTGGATTGCTCGATTCTTCAAGTGATAGTGAGACTGATAAAGTGTCTGAAAAATTCAGCGATTCAGATTCAGAAAGTGATTTGCCAGTTCAAAATCGATCACAAGTAAATGAATTTTTAAATTGGCGGTAACAAATTACGTAAAATTTTTATTTTGCAGTTTAAGGGCATTTCCAACAGTGGATCTGAAGCTGATTTATCAAACAGAAAAAGTATAAATCCTGTCGCCAATTCTACTTTTGATGAGAGTGTTAGGCAGCCACGCATATTTGGATCCAGTGACAGCGACGAGTATAATTCTGTACCAGTACAAGTAAGATGTCATTTAACTGTACAAAGTTTCCTTACGTTAGTTTCGTTTTCTTTTTTGTGTGCAACATTTTGTAGTCCAAAAGATTCTGTTCAGCATGGATACTGGATGTGGCAAGATTCGGTTAAATTACAGAAAATATTCAGCACTTTCAGATCAACAACGAAACACAGAAAGTTTCAGAATTATTTTTGATTTAAGGCTCACAATGAAAAATAATAAATTTTTGATTTTTTTATTTTCCTTCTAACTTTTTTCTATGGAGGGATATGTCAAAATTTTTTAAATATTATTAAGGTACTTTCTCATGAAGTGTGCGAACATGATACTAAATTTTCGATATGTTCTTTAATTTCGGCTTTATCACCTAATATTTTATTTTTTTTTAATAATAAATGCAAGTGCACCTTATTTTCTTTCTAAAAATATCAGGTTTTATTTAATGTTTATTGTTAAAAATAACGAAGTTATTAAGCGAAAATCGTTTGGTTGATTTCAGTTAAGGAAAACATAATCAGAAACAAAAGAATGAGCGAAGCACTTCATCTGAACTTTCCTATACTTTAAATATTGTTACATCATTATCATATATTCAAAAGTATCTTATTATTATTGTCTTACGCCCCAACATTGACTACTAGCATTAAAACTCAAATTTACAAAAAAGTTTCATTAAATTAATACTTTTCTACACTGAAAGTATAGGAAATTAAAAAAGTGCATCACTCTTTTTAAAGCATCACATACTTCGATACATTTCTGTGTTTAAAAACAAAAAACTTAAACTCTAAAGGTTTTAAAAAGAAAATGAGTAGAATTTCTTTGGTACACTAAAGGCCATTGGTCTTCAAATCAAAATTGAGATAACTAAAGAGGCCATTAGAGACTGAGGGCAAAAGCAATAGTTATATCCGGCTTTTTTTATTAGAGTTCATGAGAAGTATTAGATATTGGCCATTAAGAAGTAGTCCATCGGAGTTCAATCTGGTGATCTCGCTGGCCACGCAGTTGGTTCACGAGTCTCAATTGATCTGTTACTAATGAGGCGGGTAAGAAATTGGTTAACAATTCTAGAGTTTAGGGCTGGAGCATCATCTTGATGAAACCAACAGTTACGAGCTACTGCTGGGGAGTCTAAGAGGCGTCACACACCCACACACAGACAGACATTTTTTGAAAACTATTGTTTTTCAGTTGTTTGTACCAAGACATATATTTCCGTTAAAATCTAGATTTCGAAAATTTTTATGAAATCTATACTTCCTTGTACCACAGATAAGGTTAACACTAATGGCGATAGCAGCGCCCTAAAATTGGTCTGGTGCGTTGCCGCCAAACTAACGCTAATTTCGCCTCCAAATATGAGCAGACATATTGTATAAGGGGTCGTGTAGTGTTAACCTTATCCGTGCTTGTACTGAAGGTATGGGAAAGCAAAAGGTACACGATAAATTAAAAAATCCAAAATTTTTAATTTTTCATATGGGAGGTTAAACCAAAAAGAATATAAAAATTGTTTGTACATTTCCTAGTTGATCTTAAGTTGCCGAACATTTTCTCTAATATATACAAATCTCAATCTCTTACCATTGTCGAGATCCCCATGCTGAATGAACACAATCTTTTGGACATGCTGTTTACAACTTATTTTTGGTATTTGGAATTTATTTTATGTTAGCGTGTTTTTCTGACACTATAATTTTTTAAGGCACCCATTTCAAGTAGGAGCTTTGCTCAAGAATTAGCAGCAAAGTTAGGCAATGTGATTGAGCAAAATACTCAAGTTATTGAACCTGAAATTAACAAACGACCTATTCAGAGTGCCGCAGCTGTACCTAATAGAATCATCGGTAAGACAGAATTTATGAGCTTATTTGTAGTGTTTTGAAATTTATTTTAATTTAAGAAATCTTAGATATTTGCTTCAAAACGGATACATTTTTTGTTAATTGGGTATTTTAATGAAGATGTTATTTCTGTTAGTGTTAGACATCTTTTCAATTGGGAAATTATCAGTCATAAAAATGAAAAAAAGAGGAAAAGATAGAAAGCGGAGAGAGAGTTGTATGAGTTAAATTATAAAAAAGAGTATATTATGAAAAATAATACATAAGCGTTGTTATTACTTATCAGTTATAAAATTTTCAGGAAACATATTTTCGGATGAACCTCCACCTATTGATGAAGATGATTTAATGTTTGGAAAGAGCAATATTCAACAAGGGGTATTTTCTGGAGGTGGTCAACTTTTTGACGATCTTGAAAATAGCGGCAGTCTTTGGAATGAAAAGAAAGAACAGGATAAAAGAAGTTTAGAAGGTAAGTGCTACAAGACAACGATCATAAAATATACATGTATTACGCAGAGCTTGAAATGCGGGGTTCCCCGATAGGTGTTTAGTTAAATAAATAGTGTGGAATTTTTCAATAGCTCCGTTAATAATAAAGATAGAAGAAAACTTTAAATGCTTAAACTGTAGACGTTGTTGGTAATTAAATGTTACATAACTTAAAGTAATTATCAATAGGGTTTCCAGTCCTGGAATTCGGGACTGGGACCGTATTGGGATCCCACCCCAAAAATATGGTCTCGGGACCACATAGGAAAATCCCTGGGACCTAAAAGTCCCAAAATGATAGTAACGTCGAGATCGTGTGTTTGTGAATAAGCCTAAGACTCTGGAACTCTCACAAGCCAACATATGGGAGGAAACAACCAACGTACCGCTTCAAATATTAGCAAAAGTCATGCAAAATGCTTTAAAAAGGGCTCCTCATTGGACACTGCGAAAATGCTGGGGGTGGCCATTTGGTCGATATTGTTTTCAGCACATGATGTAACAAATTTCTAAGGTCCGAAGAAATAGTTATGATCGACAAAACCATTGTGTCTTAAATAACCTCACTATTATAAAACAAAAACACGTCGCGAACTTTATTTTGCGCCACCTTATTAAAGTTACGGAAAAACCGTTCCTATTGGCCAAAAATTAAAAATCTTTCGTTTTTTAAAGGAAGATATTTAGTTTATAATTTATAAAATAATAAGATGCAGAATGGATTTTTTTAACATTGATATTAACAAAGGTACCCATATAACTACATCGAAAATGAGACACCCTATACAATAATATTTCCTCTAGATAAAGCAAGTATATGAATTCTGAATTAATGTGTATTATTTCTAAAAGTTTCAGCTCCAAAATCAAAGTTACCAAATCTATTTGATGATGAAGATGATGATATTTTTAATGCCAGTAATTCTCGTCTTAAAAGCACTGTGGAAGCAGAAAATATTCCACGAAGCGTTACATCTAAGGTATTATTTGAAACATGACGATGATTTATTTTACATATATTATTTATTTTTTAGAAAATATCTGAAGGTCTTTTTGACGATGACAGCAGCGAAGATGATTTATTTAACGAAGGGGCAAAACGACATTCACTCAGCAAGCCCTTTCTGCATCCAGCTAGTAAGACAACAATGCCGTTCTTTGATACCGAACCACCTGAATTAGAATCCAAATCAATAACCAATAGAGAAGACAGTGTTAAACCAAAAGTAAGTTGTAATACAGAAATGATAAAAGTTATGTGAAAATATTCACGCCAACACTGGAATTTACTGGTTGTTATTGAACATGGTTGATGTAAATGTCAATTATACTATAAAACATTGTATTATAAAGTAATTTCTTCTTAATTAAGCTGTTGCACCGACAGAAAGTTACGCAGACTCAGATCACGTGATCAAGAAGTCGCAAATATTTGAGGGCCTTGACCGTTTAAAAAATAGCTGTGAGACTGTTTGTGACAATTCAGGAAGAGGAGGTTCAACTGCAACAATGTTGTTTCCAGAGAAATGGTGGAGCAAATCAACACCACTAATGAAATCAGAAATGAGTTCAGAGCCGGATTTGTATTATTAGCGCCTATAGGCAATTTATATTTCTGTGCCCTCCCCCTTGTGACCGTGCAGTTTTTGAAACATGTTTGTGTATAAATTTTAATAGCAGTATTAGTTAAAATTAACCAAGTGCTTATACCTGATAGCTCATTTATTGACCATGATCGATGTTGAACCTACATTGTGATTTATTAAAAAGGATTATTAAGAAGGACACTAGCGGCACCTACTGGTGCGTCTGAGAAAACAACTCAATAACCGATTGATTACCCACAAGTGGATACTAGCTTGGCAAAGAGCGCTTTGTCGCATTCAAAGTGGGAATAGTGCGGTTCCTTACCTTAATCACTTTCCTTCCTAACAGCGCCTCAACCTCAATGTAACGCCTAATTCCCAAGGGCAATAGCACCGTTTTTGATACACCCGAAAAAATACACTGATAAGAGTAAGATTCTACTTTCAAGCATCTGTGATTTCGCCAATGCGTCTCTAGTATGGTAAAACCCTCAGTGATGATTTTTTTAATTGAAGTTCTAAGTCTAATATTTGTAATAATTTGACAGAATTTCAGTAGTAGTGCTTCAAAATTGATATTCACATCCCAGCGATCCAAATGATCTTTGAAAATCAAAAAGATCGAACCCCTCCCTTAGAGAATACACTCTTTTATCCATCATTTCACGTGACATATCAAGATGGCCGATGTAGCTGTTAAACACAGGGTGTTCTAGTGAAAATAAGAAAGTTGGTGTCACTTCAAGTGAAACCGAAGCTCGAGAAAGTCATATGTCAAATCATAAAAAATGTAAAAATATAAAAATGATTTCATCATCATTTAGGGAATTTGAATCACCCCATTCTGTTTGACGCTTCTAGGCAGTTGCCTAGGTTTACCTGTTTCAAAATCCGGCTCTGGGAATGACTTATTGCAGTTGAAACTCCTCTTGCTGGATTGTCACAAACAGTCTCACAGCTTTTTTTGAAACGGTTGACTCATTCAAATGCTTGAGGTTTCTTTATTGTACTTTCATAATACTGTGAGCTGAATTTTCGTAAATTTCAGCCAGTTTGACGCCTTTGTTATTAAGAAAGCAAAGCAATAAATGGAATTTATAATACCTTGTTTCATGGTACAGTTGACACCTACATAGGTCATGTTGAATAACAAATAAACAGTGTCCATGACAACAGTTAGGTATTGTTTTCTGTTTATGGCGGAGTACATGCCGTAATGTGCATAACAAATAATTACATGAGTCACTAAATTCGGTTTATCACAGTGCAAATTCTGGTTTTAGCATCTTCATATAATGTTGGTTTTTGTATTGTGTACAATATTTTCTACTTTTAGAAACCCATCGGAGGTGTGAAAATATTTGAGGGCGCTGACTTATTCAACAATCAGAAAATAGGTGGTTTATTGAAAACAAGAAGAGAAGAATCGTCTGAAAGTTCGGACAAAGATGAAAACACCAACACAAATAAAACTGCTGATGAATCCCCCGCAAAAATTAGTAACAAACCAAAAGGTTTATTTAGTGATTTTGATAATAGCAGTGTTAACAAACAAAGTACGGATAATACAGTTAAAAGAGATGATACCAACGAACATAATGTATCGAAGGAAATTATATTTAACAAGTCCCCAGATACGGATACAAACACAGAGAAAAATTTGAAACAGCTTAGTTTGTTTGATGATGATGTTGTTGGTGATGACAGTGGTGAACTTTTTGGAGATGATTTATTTTCAAATATATCTACTAAAAAATTTACATCGAGTCTTTTTGAGGAAAAACCTTTAAGCGGTGACTTATTTACAAAAACGAAAGTTGATGAACCCAGCAAACCTTTAAGCAGTGATTTATTTGCAAAAGTGAATGTTGACCAACCAACCAAACCTTTAAGCAATGACTTATTTGCAGAAGCGAATACTGATGAACAAACCAAACCGGTCGTACACCAGCCACGTCAGGAAGTTCCAGTAAGTGAAAATAATAGCGAATTATTTACCGATAATGTGTCAATTGAGGATCAAACTTCTGAAACTAAGAAATCTACAAAACCAATTCAGAAAGATACAGAAAACTTCAAGGCAGCAAATTTGTTCAACACAGACAGCGATGATGAGGTTGACGATTTGTTTTCCACAAAACCATCACAAAACCCAACTATTCCCGTAGCAGCTCCAAGAAATTTAAAAAGTGAAACAATAAGTAAAACTATACCAAAAACATCAGAAAGTAGTAAAACTCATAGTGATCAGAAACAAAATATCAGTGCAAATAACAATGTTCAAGATAATATATCTAAAAGTGGACACGGTTCTGTAAATATAAACTTTTTCGATCAAAATCCTCCGGATGATGACAACGATGATTGGGATACAAAATCGGAAAACAATTTGTTTGAAGAAAACGACGCGACGTTGTTTGATAATACACCAGAAATCAGTAGCCATAGATCTGGTTTATTCGATAACGAACCTCCATCCTTGTTTTATGAATCGAGTGGTATTGTACGTGATGTTAGTACTAGGTATGTAATTATTGCAGATTTTTGAGGTTATGGTTTTGTTGCATTATGTGTATCAGAGGTGAGTTTAAGAGGGGTATTCTGCAATTATATCTATTGAGTATTCAACCGAGCAGAAAAATATTCCCTGATTGTATGACGGATGCAAAAATGTGTTGGATTTTGTGTGGTAAATCCTTGGAAACAGGTTTAAGGGTTGCTCTAAATAGCTAACTGCTAACACATGTTTGAATCTTGCCAGGATTCAGATTGTACCGGCAGCATTTATTTGTCGACCAAACAAACCGTTGTAGATTATCTGTTCAGAGCTCTGCTCTCACTTGTTGAATACGTTATGTTCATAACTAGCAATGGGCGGCTGGGCGGTTTTTGTAAATATTGATTCTATGAAGAATTTGTCATAATTAAAGTTGTTTGTTACATTTCAGTACATACTTTATTCAAGTTAAATTTTTTATAAGTTTCGTTATTTGCTTGCAATTAGAAAATTAAAAAAATTGTGTTATGTGATCTCACCACACAAATTTTGTCCCAGAAAGAGAAACAATTGCTAAATTGTAAACAGAATATAGGGCGCTGCTTATTAGAATACCACATGATTCTTGTTATCATAAAACACAAATTAGCAGCATACGGTTCAACGGTTCCATATTTTTTAGGGTAGAAACTGATGATTCATTCAATCCCTATGCTTCCTCATCAAGGCGTTTTTCAACCGATATTTTTAATGAGCAACAATCAAGTGATAGTTTTTTTATAACAAAGAACAAATCTCATCTCGAGCCACAGAGTACTTTGGGAAGCATACAAGAAATTTTCAAACCTCAAGATAAGAGATACAGTTACTCAAATGTGGATATTACTCCCAGCGGAAACATTGATGATCTCCTTACCGACTCTGCAGTTTCAGTTGGTGGTGTAAGTCTGCAAACGCAGAGTGATTTTGCTGAAGACTTGCTGAACGATAACACAAAAAATAAAGTCAGTGATGGGCTCTTTGAAGAACCAAATTTACGAGATACTGCTGAAGCTGATTTATTCGCACCTTCAGGGAAAACTGCCAAAATTGATATTTTGAAAGCATCTCAGAAAGATACAGAGAAAATTGAAAGTAGTATGTTAGAAACAACAAATATAAAACCACCAATTTCTACCAAGCCTAGTTTAAAAAAAGACGAATCTGGTGATAATACTGCAGCAAATCTTCAAGGTTCTGTTACACCTAAAGGTGGTAAGTATTACTATTTTATTTAATTGTTGCTACGTTAATGTCGTGTAGTTCTAGTGCAGTCATACTTCATGTGTTTCTCTGACAGCTCAAAACTCGGTATGTAACAACTGACTGCATAGTAAAAATTTTGTGTCTTGGCATTCTAAATGCAAAAAAAATTGCAATTCAAAATATTAAGAGGGATAAACCACAGGCTAAAATATGTACACCGACTTCCCCTTAGTAAAGGACGTCCCCGAGACTTCCACGACTTCTCTTGGACTTCCCCTACTTCCCTTGGATTTCTCGAAATTTCCAAAATTGTATTTAAAACTTAATTTTGAAAATTGTCAATATTTACGAATTAAAAAAAATTGAAATGTTCAAAGTTTCCGAATTCATATTTCTTTGCACAGCAAACCGGTACATTGTGCAGTGCAAATAAGCACTAGAGTCTAGCCCCTTGGGCTTGCTGCCGATCCTGAATTGCGCAGTATCATGTAATATTGGCTCGCATATGTGCGAGTGTGATATTTACATCGAGATTTGCATTGTTAAAGCCGATTTTTTCATTGCTAATAAATTGCATTCAATAGAAAACAACAAATCCTTTTTTTTTATTTATTACCAGACTTGCGTGTTAGTATGTCGTCAATCAGTGAGTGAATGCAAATTTGTCTTCATTTTTTTTCTTTAAAAATATAACTGTTCTTAACAAATAACCTCGCGTAAACAGCAAAACGCAACAACAGTGTTTTAAAAAAAAAGTATAAAATAAAAAAAAAAATTTGGTCCCAACCGAGATTCGACCCCGCAACTACTTATGCGGTAAAAAAGTAGCACGAACGAACACACCCGCATATCCATCTGTGCCACTACGATGTTGTGGTTTACACACATTTCAGCTGCATGCAGAGGAGGTGCGCAAGTCATGTAAGGTAGGATCGGATGTAATCCAAGGGGCTAGACGCTAATCAAATAAGCCACTTTGGGTGAACAACATTTGCTTGACTGATTGGGTCGCGAGACGCCGACTATTCATTCCCAATCCGAACAGCATCGAGAACACCGGCACATCTAATATGCAATTATAAAATTGAGCTGCAAAATGTCATACTATGTTACTAAAAAATAGGACACTCCCTAAGATATGTACAAGTAAAAGCAGTGTCAATGAATAGGCTACAATATCACACCACACTTCACTGACCCAAATATGGGGAGCTCAAGTTACAATTATAAACGCATAACAAGAGTTTAATTGCAAATTAATTTATAACACTAGGACTTCAATCCTCGACCGGTTACTCTGCGCCATTCGCTCATTTATTATTTTTAAAAAAGCAGGGGGCATAGCCCATGGATTCCACTAGTCTATCTATTAAATCTGGAACTGTCTCAACTTTTGGTGATGACAAGCTATAATCTACCATCTCGACATAGCTTATTTATTATTTTGTTAGCAGTATTTGGGTGACTTGGCACTTGATTTTGAAAGCTTACGTATTTTAAAAGAAGTTATTGTTAAAAGCGTGGGCGTAAGCCGCGGGTTTAGCTAGTTGTTATTATGCATTGCATAATAACTATTGGACTTCTCCCGACTTCCCTTAGACTTCTTTCAACTTCCTTTGGACTTCCCCAACTTCCCTTGGACTTCCCCGACTTACCTTGGACTTTCTTGACTTTGATTGGATTTCCCCAAGACTTCCTCTAACGTGTACACCAGACTTCCCCTGTGGTTTACCCCTCGAAATATTCAAGCTGCCAGAAAAACAATTGATGTACGTTACTGTAGTCAGAATTTGAACCTGTTTTCAAAACTATAACATATGGAGGGTGTTCTATTTGAAATAGGAAAGTCTGGGTGACTTTTAACAAAACCGGATGTTTTTCTTAACAATGATTAAAATTGATATTAAATAAACCGCAAAAATGCACGATCTTAGACTTTCTGTTTTATAGGGTCACCTGGTAAGCTAAAACATAATTTAAACATAAATGTCGGTGCTCTATTACCTGGTGTATCGCCTCCAAAACGGAAAGATCTGGAGAAATCCAGTAGTTTTGAAGTTACTCCATCGCATGAGACCAGTGGGACTGAGAAATCTAGCAAGTCTCTTTCACCTTCTTCTACAGCAAGTAAAAGTAGTGAAGAATTAACGCAAACAGATGAATCTCAGAAATCGATCGAAAAACCTATTAATTTCGAGAGCTCTCCTGGCTTACCCGACATTTTACCAAGCATCACTAAAGTAAGTAACTTTCCCCTTTGAATATTACGAATTAAGGGGGGAAAAGTAATAAATAATTCTTAAATGTCAGAGCTTGTATAAAGGGGGTGTCATTATTTCTTTGTCATGCGCTAACCAAATTCAGTTTTCACCAGTAGATAGAACTTCGCGAACTCTAGTCTTATGTAGAAAACCGGTTCCGAAAGCTTGCGAATTTCACCGCCAGGGAGCGCTGAAATCTTTACTTTTTCATGCTATGCTATAATTCTGAAACTGCGTCGGTTAGCGGTGCTAGATAGAGGTTTTGAGCAATACAACTCGGAATTTGTTTGGGCAATTTTATGTTCATTTTTATTTTAACATTGATTATAATTGCATCAATTTGTAGGATCGTGTCAGAATCCCCATAAGAAGGCGACCCTCAACCCGGAAAGCTAGGCAGGAATCTATTAGAAACTCTGGTACTGATTTTAAAATAAACGTGGCATCAGAACAAGATACTACAAATGCAGAGAAGGAAATCAAAACAGACGAAACAATACAAGCCCCAATCTCCGCAGAAGATATTTTTGGGAAGCCCAAAGAAATTCTAAAGAAAGAATTTATTTCTAAAAGCGATGAACTGTTAGATAAACCTGATATACCTCTATTTGATTCTATCGAGTCTGATTCATTATTTACCGAAAATGTAAGTAGTGAAGTTAATATTGAGACTGAAAAGGCTGCAAGTAACGGAAATATTAAAGATATTAGTGACCATATTATTGAGGATCAGCCAACATCTTCAATTTTTGGCTATGAAAAACGTTCTGTGATCAATTCTGATAGTTTTGAATCGGCCGATTTCAAGAAATCTGATTTATTTGATGATTCTGAAGAATTTGATGACATATTTAGTACGAAAAAATTACCACCAAAATCGAATATTTTAAAGAAGTCTCTCTTTGATGATGAACTCGATGATGATGATGATATATTTGGAACATCAAGTAGCAATGAGAGAAGCGCGTTAGCAAAGAATAGTAAGTATATGGAAGTTGATAATTTTTATTTACATTTAAGTTAAAAGAGAAAAAAATTGTTTATGTAAATAATTATGAAGCGCCGTTTGGGCTTGTTAGGGGATAAATATTATTATATTTTTAAAATTTAAAAATTTCTTTAAATAAATATTTTATTTTTGTAAAAATAAGCATTTTTTTGGGATAAAAACTGGAATTTAAAACCAAAGCATATTTTTTAACGCTCAAAAAACTGTGTTTTAAATGTGTTAAATCTGGAATTTTGTGAATTGAAGAAAAATTAATTTTGCACAGTCTAGAAAAGTTCTACTTTTTTATGAGGTGGCGCTACCACGCCAGCACTCTATGCAGTGTCAGTAGACATAGACTCAAGGTGAAACGGAAATGGTGGCTAATACACTACCTGGTGTGTAAATGCCACAGTTTAACTACTAAAAACGCTTAATTCAGCAAATTTAGGTAGAATTGAGATATTTAATTGCATTGAAGCCCTGACGGTCTTTTTATGTATATTGGGTTGTGGGTGGGATTGTATGTCTTGTACATCTTGTAAATTTGTGTCTGTATGTTAGTTTAGGTTTTGGGCTTGGTATTTATTATTGCAGCACCAAAAACGATTAAAGGCGACCCTTGCTGATGGCGAAAGCCAACTTTTACAAATAGACCTATATTCGCCGCCGTCTTGCGGCTAAACTAAGGCTTTTACAAGTTTTGTAGGAAATTTAGAGCTCTTTTATTCTATACATACCTATTTCCTATGTAGCTCTTACCGTTTAGAAGATATTAGCAAAAAACTATTTTTAACTATCAATTTTTTATGGCGACATCTACATAGTAGGACTTAGTATGTTAAACAGAAGGTACAACTAAATCAAAATCCGTTTCTGTCCGATTTTTTTCGTCAAACTTTACAAAAAGTTGTAATTCTAATGGGCTATTTAAAAATATAAAAATAATCGTTTAGCTACTAGCTATGATTTTAGTAGCCACATTTACCATTAAATCGTATTTCCAAAAGTAGCTTTGTTGTATTTTGCATGAATGGTTCCTCAGTCATTCTGATTACCTAAGTGATTACAAACAATTTTTGTATTTGTTAATATGTTTTGTTATTATAGGTGTGTCAAAAGCTCCACAAAAGAAGTCGGCAAAACTAACTCAAGTAAAGAAATTAGAGAATACAACAGCAGTAGAGGATCCTTTAAGTGCTTTCAATGATTAAATAAATTGGTTTTGTATGTTAATCGCATATTGTATTTAATTATTAAAATAATAATAGTTTCTGTATAAAAGCAAGTATTACTCTGATTTTTGTAATTATATTTTTTATGTTTTCAATTAAAACATTATATTTAATAGTTTTCATTGCACTTTTTTAACCGACTTTAAAAAAAGGGGGAGGTTCTCAATTCGTCTGTATATACAGGGTGTGTACAAATTGGCGAAAGAACTACACGTGGCGATGTTGGTCATAAAATTCTGAGTCGAAAATCTTAATACCAAAATATTGTACCTACTATGCTTCCTGGGTATGCACGGGATCTTCAAAGTTTGAAAATGAAGTTTTTTAATAAGTGTTTTAATTCATTATCTGTTGACAGAAAGAGCTGCAAATTAGAAGAAATAAGAATTGTAATAAATATTTTTCATAGATGTGTTTTTCAGCCCCAAAAGCGTGTTTTAAACATTTCTTCATTAACTTATTATTGTAAAAAATACATATGGCAGCATTATAAAACAATATTCGTTCACTAACAATGGATTTTACGTTCAATGATCCTTAGTTACCGCGCATTATAACAAAACACCTGTGGTGTGTGTACGTTTCTTTAAAATGGTTCCTGATGACAGAGGAAGCATTGTCCAACATTTTGGTATTAAGATTTTCGAATTTTATGACCAACATCGCCACGGGTAGTCCTTTCGCCAATTTATAGGTACACACCCTGTATATTGCATCCTGAAGCAATTCGAAACTCATAAAACCAGCATGAGATAGATACTGTATTGTATAGGGAAATTCACATGCATGTTTCCTTAAAAGCTGTCATAAATAAAAACCCTGTCATCGCCAATTATTCAATAAAGGGCGGGCAGTATTTAATAAACAACCCCCTTGAAGTTTATTGCTTGTTTTTATCTGCAAAAAGCTTTACCTAAAAATTCCGTTCTTTTATGCAGGTGTTCAAAATGCAATAAAAATTGTCAACAACAAATATTTAACCATAAGAAAAGAGGGCTGCAGCTGCAACTATTGCTTGCCTGCAACCTTCCTTTTAGTGCATTTCTAAGAATCAGGGTTACCTCTTCAGGGACATACCAGTAATTACACAATACTTTGTTAGTTTTTTTTTGATTTATTAGCTTAAACTTCGAGTACCTACTCGATCGACCCAATTGTTTCGAATTTTGAAATTATCGACCATAATGGTAATTGCATCAATTGCACGGCCTCCATAAAATTTGTTAAGTATATAAATAATTACTATCGTATTAATGCTTCTAAAGATGCAATCAAATTACGCAACCAAATACCTACTTTTGATGGTTAAGGCGCTAAATCGATTGGGTTTATTGAACAAAACTCTTGTCCGTAATTAATTTATTTTTGGAATTATCAAGCGGATATATTTACGGACACATACTGTATAATTAAGCTTTGTTACTATTAAATACACTGGAGAATATTTGCATAAATAGATGTTTTTATGTACTTAAATCTTTCAATAAATTGCTTTGCTAATCTCCAAAATCTTGAGACATGTTATTATGATTTGCTACAGATCGGCGAGGCTGTGGGTATTTACCATTTACTCAGTGCCTTACAATTTTAAGTATTCTCTCACTTTTTGACGTTATATAATGAGCAATTATGCCTAGTTAATAATGATGCTAGGAAATAACTACTAGAATCAACGTTAATGTTCCAAATTATTAGTTCAACAACAAATACGTAACTCTGAAATCATCTACTAGAAGGTAACTGTCAAATACTTACCTTAATGAAGCTTCTGTGAAATTTATTTTCCTTCGCTAGAAGTAAGCGTTCTTTTACGGTTTTACTTGCTAATAACGCGCGAAGCACTTCACCTGGACTTTCCTATACTTCAACAATCTTTAATCTTTCATATTTTGAAAACTATTTTAATCAGCGATGTATTAATAAAATACTTTATAGCGTCAATAATGTTTATTTATTATAACCCTATACGTATTTCATCATATAGAAATACGTATAAGGTTTAAATATTGTTGAAGTATTCATCTTCCTTTTCTTTCAGCATTGTAAAACAATATTCGTTCACTAACAATGGATTTTAGTTCAATGATTCTTAGTTACCGTGCATTATAACAAAACACCTGTGGGGTGTGGATCTAATGTTGTCGAATGTACGTTTCTTTAAAATGGTCCCTGAGGACAGAGGAAGCATTGTCCAACATTTTGGTATTAAGATTTTCGACTCAGAATTTTATGACCAACTTCGCCACGTGACGTTCTTTCACCAATTTATACACACCCTGTATATTTTTTTTATGTTCGGGCATAACTTCTTTGTTTATGAACCGATTTTAATGATTCTTTTTGCGTTGGGTTCAGTATAGTTCGAAGGTGGTCCCATTGTAATTTCATTGGTATTGGACCTTGAACTTCAAAGATACACCAGGGAACTCCTCAAAATCTATTTTTTTCTAAGCGTTTCCGTCTTTCATCTTACGTTTCAACTAGCCGTCGTTTCCTCATTCGAGAAGCATCCTTACTAGGTCTACCCATCACTTAAAATTGTAAAATAATTAACTTAAAAAAAACGACTTCAAACAAAAACACAAAAGTAACATAAGTTAACTAAAATAAAAAATAAATGTTTTTATACAACAATTTAATACTTATTTGTTGTTCCGTTTAATGTAATTATGAAATTATTGTTAATTATATAATTATTAATTGTTTTATAATTTAGAAGTCGGTGCCAAGTAAAACATAAAAATTATATGACTTGCTACAATAACAAATTAGATTGGAATGTTTATGTTTTACTTGGCACCGACTTCAAAATTATAAAACAATTAATAATTATATAATAAACAATAATTTCTTAATTACATTAAACGGAACAACAAATAAGTATTAAATTGTTGTATAAAAAAACATTTATTTTTTGCTTTTTAGTTAACTTATGTTACGTTTGTGTTTTTATTTGAAGTGGGTTTTCTTTTTTTTTAAAGTTAATTATTTATTATTTTGAATTCTTCCTGTTGAAAATACAATAAAAGCTTGTCGATTAAACACCACCAGACCTACCTTGCATATGTTCACTTAGTTTTTGCTGTAAACTGTTCAGATAAGCTACCAGAAATAAACGTCCCAGAGGTTTTTTCTCACATTTGTACCGAGTTGGAAGTTAAAATTTCGATATTTTTGTAAAACGGAAAACTTGATGGTGGTAGGGGATGTCACATATGAACTTACGCTTGGCACTTGCAGCGTCTTCTGTTTTTTCCCGGTGTCTGTTTTCAAAACTACATACCTACTTGTATTCTTTGAGGCTTTCGCGGTTTCTCGAACTGTCAATATTACAATTTACTTTTTACCCAGCATAATCAGTTAAGGACCGACCTGTAGCTTGTCTGCCTTTACAAGCATTTGCTCTAGAAGTTTGAGCAATATTTGTTCGTAGGCCCTGTCTGCCTAAACAGGGCCGTGTGCTTAGCTTATTTATACCTTAGGGCGGACAAGGATTTGATCTTAATGTATTTTGTTTGCGAGGACAATAATGCTTAATCGGTTTATGCCTGTTAGCTGTTTGTGAACCCATACAAACTAACGTTTTGCAAGACATTGCAGCTTGCATCTTTAAGAGTGAATAAAACACTGAATTCAAATCCGGGTAGCGGAGGTGTTTAAACCTCGTTGAGCCAGTCGGGCAGAACGGGGGAGTTCTGGTTGGCTGTCACCGTTGGGCAAAGATGGATCCGGTGGAGCGTGATCGTGAGATCGATGATGCTTAGGAGTCCTCAGAGGGTAAACTACCGGAGTCCAACCTTTACTAAGTCTAAAACCATCCTCCCTGTTTATGTTGTTAGGTTGTTTCTCAATTTCAATTGCTTCACGTATGATACGAGGGAAGTAATGAGGTACTCTGGCGAGTACCCGAGCATTGTCAAAGTCCATCTTATGCCCAGTTAAACCAGTATGTTCAGCCACCGCAGATTTTGTGATGCGTTTGTGTTTGCAATCACCTTTGTGCTCTCGCAATCTTAACTCAATGGAACGACCAGTTTGTCCGATGTAGTTTGAGCCACAAGAGCAAGGGATGTTGTAGATCCCAGTTGATTTTAAATTTGATATTTGATCCTTTGCGGATCTGAAACCGTTTCCCAAAGTTTAATTAGTCCTAAAGACTGTCTTTATGCTGTACCTTCTAAGAACATGCCATCAGTAATGCTATCAGTAATGCCTTTACTGTAAGGCAGAAGAGCTAAGCCTTCCGGAGGCGCCAGTTCCTCCTTGGCCTGGGGCTTATTCACTCGTGAAGATGCAAGCTGCAATGTCTTGCGAAACGTTAGTTTGTATGGGTTCACAAACAGTTAACAGGCATAAGCCAATTAAGTATTATTGTCCTCGCAAACAAAATACATTAAGATCAAATCCCTGTCCGCCCCAAGGTTTAAATAATCTAAACACACGGCCCTGTTTAGGCAGGCAGGGCCTACGAACAAATATTGCTCAGACTTCTAGATCAAATGCTTGTAAAGGCAGATAAGCTACAAGTCGGTCCTTACCTGATTATGCTGGGCGTAGTTCCCAAATGACGACGCGGTCTGAGCCGAAAGTAAATTGTATACATACCTATTAGCACTTTTTTATTAAATCTAATGCATTTTCTTTTTTCTTCCCAAATTACAACTTGTATTTATCATAATATTGTGTTACTCAACTGCAAAAGGTTTGTAGCTATATTAATATATTTAAAAATAGGCTTTCCAATAAACATTGATTCTTGCTTATGGTAAGCCACTATAGGTGACGTAGTCGTTGGTGTTACTCTGCAATCTCCCTAGACATGCCTCAACCGAATCTGGTAAGTTCAGAAAGAAGATTTGGAGTTACCTTGAAATTTGTGATTTTGTATTTTAAAATCATTACGTGAAGATGAGAATTTGCTGAAAAGACAACCAGAAATTCGCATTTTCCAGGTTATGGGACGCTAACTACGGATCATTATTATGCAACTACGTGAAACCATTGGAATAACGATATGGAGGGAAATTGAGATTATCTTGAAATATCTGTATTCAAGAATACCTATTTTTAGCAAGTGAAATGTCATTTAAGCGCATAGTGATTCACAGAAACAATGTGTATGCTAGAGTTAATTGGGCACGGGCACTGTTAGACGAGAAACTATTGTTAATCGTCATTTTGTTTCTTGGTGCCTTGGTAGTACATTTTGATTGGATTAAAAAAAATATTTTTTGTGTTTATTTTCCAGCATTACAGTTTGTATTTATCTTAATATTTATTATAATTTTAAATCACAAAATGTTTGTATATTACTTTATTTTAAAAATATGCTTTCAAATAAATATTGATTTATGCGTATGGTAAGCCATTTATTTATGATAAACGAGTAATCACCTAATTACACGATTACGTAATAGTGTATATTGAATTTAATTGCATATTTTAATTATAAGCTTGTAAGTTACACGTTTTTGTAGTTGACATCCTCGTATTGCTCAGCTAAAAATTGGTTATTATATATCTAGCAACATATCTTGTGTTTGGTATTAGTAACTTACCATGTGTTTTAGATTTCTGGTGCGATGAATGCTTTGCGCTTTTTTCATTAATACCAGCACCACCTACTCCTATACTGCCAGATCCTGTACCACCAGATCCTTTATCTCCAATACCAACTATACGATTTTGGCCTTGATTTTTTGGTGGTTTAGCAGTTGTACCATGATTTCCTATAGCAGATTTGAAAGTGATTCTATTAATAATGTCTTTTGTTTGCTGTAATAAATAATATAGGTACCATACCATATGCTATTAGTCTTGGCTGAGCGGGTTGCTTTGCACTTTTTTCATTGATGCCAGCACCACCTATTCCTATACTTCCAGAACTTGCGCCACCACTTCCAATACCCCCAATACCAATTGGGCGATTTTTATCTTTACTAGCTAACGGTTTAATAGTTTCACCCCGATTCCCTGAAGCAGATTAACGTGTTTGTATTAATACTGTTGTAATAAATAATATACCATACCATGTGCACTTTTTTCATTGATTCCAGCACCACCTATTCCTATGCTTCCAGATCCTGCACCGCCATTTCCTGTACCTCCAATACCAACTCTGGATGTTCTGCTTTCAGTTGTTGTTTTGGTATGTGCACCACGATTTTCTGTAGCAGATTTGGAAGTTCTCCAAATGTGGTGATGCTTTTTAAATATTGATTCTTGTGCAAGATTATTACTTTTAGTAATGTTTTCTGCAGAGTGAGGTATATCGCTTTCAGTTTGACTAACGGCATCCGTGATGAGGTTTGCGAAATTATGTAATATGTTTAAAAACGGACTATTTACAAATGTTGCAGAATTATTACCAGAATTAAAAACTTGAAATAAACTGGTTAGGTCATGTGAGAATCTATTAATAATTTTATCCATACTTAAATTGGCGGAATTATCATCACGGACAGCTTTTTCAAGATAATGTAATATACTTAAAAACGGATACAATCTCGTGCTATTTTAAAATCGCCCAGAACTCAAAATTTTATGGAAATGGTCTATCTGGTATGAAAATCTATCAATAATTTCACTTATGTTTAAGTTGCTTGAGTTTTTGTTGTCCATGGTGTTTTCAAAATGATGCAATATATTTAAAAATGGAAGCAAATCTGTACCATTTAAGAATCTTAAACGAGTGCTTTCAGAACGCAGAATTTCATACAAATTGTTTAAGAGTTTACTTATCTGTGATGATTGAACTGAACTTCCACTGTAAGATGAAACTAAGTTTTCAATGAATCTTAAAACATATTTTTGTTGGTAATTTATTGCTTCTGGTATTTCATGAAATTTGAATGGTTCGTGTACTATCTTACTTAATATGGAAGAATTATTTAAAATCTTGCCCAAATTGAACAACGAATGGACGAGTATACCATCGTTATCGGTAGTATTAATTCTGCAAGTATTTAATGGCATTTGTCACAAAAGGTAAGAACCGAAACAGAAATGTTGAACTCGTTGATTGATTTAAATTTAATTGAGAAAGTATTCCGTTAAAAAAAGTATTTATAATAAGATATCCTCTTTCTGGTCCAAAAAATAGTGCACTTGAGTTTCTTATAGAAACGTTACCCAAACCATCCAGATGGTTAAATAACTCATCTGGTCGTAGAAATATGCCTGACAGTGATGGTAGCCTGTCAAATAAAATACGAAATTGTGAAAGTATGTTGGATGTGTTGTTTAAATTTCCAAACGCTTCTTTAAATAGTCGAAATGGATTCAAAATTAATCCCATGGGTGTTGTAAATATTCCGCTTAAATTTGGGAGCTTCTTAAACGTTTCTTGTAAAATTAGCCTTCTATTAGCGACTTGTTTAAATTCCTCCGATAGTATATAGTGTTCGTTATTGTACCACTGATTACCAAATTGCAATAAACCTCGTAAAAATGGGTTGTTTCTTAATTGTTCCAAACGAGTAATGATAATCTCGCTTGAATGAGGAAATCCTTGAATAACGTCATTTAAGTTAGATATTCTGTTGACTATACCACGAAAACTTCCAGTTCTGTTAAAAACAATTCCAACAAGCGATGCAGAGTGTCCTGGTAAGTTATTTAAACTTTGTAGTATAAAAGGTAGTCCCCCTCTTCCTGTAGATGAGCTTCTATTGAATTCGCCATTTTGTGTGTGCAAATCATCTAAGCCTATAACAAAAAAAATTAATGTAAAGAAATATCCTGAAGCATGTGTCACCGGTTAAATTAATATATTCCTATATTATCAAATATTTTGTGACTACCATTTTGCACTTTATTTTAAAGTTATTTAGTTTGTTGCTTCCTAATGTGGCGGCAAATACCTTTTTGCTTAATCAGACTGAGATACACTCAGTCGGAGCAAGATGGGACAAGGACGAGTAGACTACACAAATCTCTACTAATTCTGTAGATTAGCACCCGAGCTAAAAAGCAGCTCACCATGACAGCCGTACCAAGATGAACCTAGCTCACACAGACCTACCACTGCCATCTCGATGGTCTTTTTCCATGGCCAGGTCGGGCTCTCATAGAGCCGCTGTTGACTGTGGTACCACCACCTTCAAAACAGCAAAAGCTGCCCCTTGCATTATAGGCTACGAGCAGTTCTAGTACTCGTCGACTACACACTTGAGTCGATACTTTAATTATGGCAGTGAGCAGCCTAAGTTCTTAATGCCAGCAGACACGCCACTCTTTTCTGGACGTCATATTTACCTGCCGGTCAATGGCCTCCAACCACCCAGTATATCGCCTACGCTAATTTATAATTGGTTGAGTTGACCCAAGCAAAGACGCAGGCATATTTATAGTCCCAGCTAAGAAGCGGAGAACTTTCATTCTTGAAGTGACGCGCCACCGCTCAAAATAGCTGTACTTAATTCCCAAAGATGATGAATTTGGACAATTTTTCCACATTGATGTAAACTACAATAGGCCGTTGAACTAATCGATTGGCTTTCTAACAGCTGATAGCTTAATCTAGAGCCGAAATATGTACGGCCAAATGCCAATTTTGCGTGCTCTACTCACACTTGCCGTTCGTGTACGAGTTGACGTATCGGGTTTCTCTTTTGATATGTTATGGTCAAGAGTAAGTGAGGGCTTAGTTCTTCTACCTTTTGAAGTCTCTTCGCTTATAAATGTAAATTTTCGATATTTCCAAATTATTCTTGGCTTTAAAAAGCTTTTTGGCCGTAGGTTTAAGACTTTAACTTTTACATAAGGCGCTATATCTGGTCCATTCGGTTGTCGACGCAAGCCTCGTTCCCCTAATTCAATTACAGATCGAGCCGCGAGCGTAAGAAAAAAAGTTTGACGCCTTCTAGCGGCCGCATTTTTCATTGGACAAATTAATCTTACAAACCCTTTCATCTCTCTTTCGCGCGGAAGGAATTTGATCCCCTATGGTGCAAAATTTAGTTTAGAATTTTCTTACGATTTTATTGCCCTACTCCGGACATTGCTGGAAGTACGAACTAAAAAAGTTCGAGTACAAAACGGGAATTTTCTGAATCCCCGTAGGCATGTATTCAAAGTTCATTTGAAAATCGAACAACAAATCTGAAATGGGAGGGTTTGCAATTTTCAAATAATGTGAAAATCGCCAGTTGGGCCGTCTGTGGCCAACTAACCCGTTTTAAATGTAAAGTTGGTTCTTGGAAAGGCTTCTGGCGTTTTATTACCCGAGCATGTGAAATCCCGGTTGGTGGCATTAACAGAGAACGCTCTTTGCAGTATAATATAATTTGAAACTGTTTGGCAATCATCTCTGGAGTTAGTCAACACTCCACCTCATGAAAATATTCGCCCAGTCATCTTGGTTCTACTTAAGAAAGCCTTGAATCTCTCCGAAGAGAAGTAAACTTATCCGAAGCGAATGGTACAACACCGACCCCACGAAGAGAGATTTTGTTCGCGCCTTTCACCACATCGGTGTGATGGTCTTTCATTACCCATCGGTATTTTCTGAGTATTGCTACTAATCTTTTACCAGTGGTGGGAAGAGGGGTGGGAAACTAGGGTGGCACAGACAGTATACATTACTTTCTGCCGCATGCCGACCAATCACAAAGAGCGAGCGGAATTTCCTACCTTTGCTTTAAGACGTGCATGACGTCGTACAGTGTACTAGCTTGTTTACCGATTTCAATGCTGGTTTAGCAACGAGTCTCGGTAGTGCAGAGGCGTGAAGCGCCGTCTAGCAAGGCAGGGAGTCTGCGTTCGATTCCGGGCACCGCCGTTGTTTTTTTATTAATTTTTAATTTTATGTACTGATTTTTTTTAAACAATGTTTTTGGTCTTTACTGTCTACCCGAGGTTATAGTTAAGAGCAGTTATATTTAAAAAAAATACGAGAACAAAGTTGCATTCACTCACTGGTAATGCACGCAAAGCAAAAGTAAATATGCTAGCTTGTTGCCACATGTAAATGCATCTTCAGTTGCCTCACCAGTAGGCGTATTTTTGAAATTTGAAATTTATGAATTTGGCGCAATCTGTAAACTCCTCCCCTTCTTCGTGATTGATCAGCATGAGGCAGAAATTAATGTATCATGGCACAGACCACCCTGCATCTCATTCACACCTTCCCGCTAGCTTGAGGACAAGCCGTATTATAATAATAATAATAATAATAATAATAATAGTCTTTTATTCTCTATCCAAAAAAAAAAGGATACAGAACACACAAGGCGAGGTTCAGCGTAGCTGATCTTACACCTAACCTTGAAAAATAATGTGTTTATACAATGGCAAAATCAAACAAAAAATAATTACAGTACAAATAAAATATATCTAAATAAGTTTAGTAGGAAAACAGATAAGCTTAAATTTAATAGATTTAATGGAAGCACCAGATATAAAATTGCTATAAGAAGGAGAATGGTTAGCGCTTCAACTCTGCAAGGATAGCAAAAGATTCCTATAATATGTTTTAAAAGATATGTAACTCATAGATCTGCATTGAGGCGTTAATTTATTTAAAACATTGGCAATTTAATTTGATAACTGAAGGAAGATTTAAATTTTTCGGTGTTGTGTTTAGGAATGGTTATGAAATTGATTGGACGAACATTAATACTGTGAGTATTATTTCTAAATTTAATTTTATTGTACAGGTATTTCGGGCATTTATCAAGAATTATTTTATGAAACATAGAAGTAGTGTGCATTAACCGTCTGTTGTAAGTATTCAGCCAACCTGTATCCACTAGCTTATGTGATATCGAATCATATTTTCGAACGCCGTAAATATATCGTAGACAAGCCCTTTGCACCCTCTTTTTATCAACAACAGTAAGACAAGGTCCATAAATTACATCACCAAAATTGAGATGAGAAAGCACCAGAGCATCACATAATAAAATTTTAATTTTGGTTGTTAAAATGTGTCTATAAGGATATAAAATTCATAAATTTCCATAAGATTTCTTTAAAATTTGCACTACTTGTTCAGAGAATCGTAAATCACAATCAATTGTTAGACCTAGATTTTTTACAACATTTGTAAGTGCGACCGGTTCATTATTTACCGAGATATTAATGTATGGTAGGACCGAATTTCGAGTTTTACTTGGCCCAAATAAAATAGCATTGGTCTTAGTGGAATTAATGATTAATGAATGATTTTGTGAAATTTCAACAATGCTTTGAATATCTTTATTGATGCGAGAGCAAGCTATCGCTGCATCGTCTGCAGTAAAAGAATAATAAATTTGAGTGTCGTCCGCATATTGATGAGAATTAGAAAATTTTAGAGTTTTATTAAACGTAGACGTATAAATTGTAAATAATAGCGGACCCAATATAGAGCCTTGAGGCACTCCCGACTGCAGAGTCTGCATGTCTGATATAACACTGGATATTCTTACAGCTTGCTTTCGATCAGTTAGATAAATTTTAAACAATTTAAGCGGAATCTCATCAAAACCAATGTATTTAAGCATCGCAATGAGAATTTCGTGATTCAGAGTGTCAAACGCTTTGCTGTAATCCAACAAAACAAGCAGTGTAAGTCTATTATCATCTGTTTGTCTAAATATATCGTCACATATATTAAGGAGAGCAGAACTGCAACTATAGCCCGGCCGAAATCCTGACTGCGTATCAGGAAGTATGCTATGCTGACTCACGTAATTTCTAATTTGTATATCAATTACTTTTTCTAAAACTTTTGAGAGTACCGGTAAGATGCTGACTGGCCGAAAATGTTTAAATTCAACAGGATTACTGTTTTTTGGTAAAGGTGTTACAACTGCTAGTTTCCAACTTTCTGGGAAAATTCCCTCTATAAGGCAAAAATTTACTATATGACGTATATACGGCAAAATGTGAGGTAAACAAAGTTTTATCATATTGATATTGAGACCATCCGCACCTATAGCTGTTGTTTTTATTGAATTAATAGTTTTAAAAATTGTTTGATCATCAACTTCGTTAAAGTTAAATATATATTCCCCGTTCAATAATTTACTGTTATTGTAAAAATTCACAGTTTTATTATTAACATTAGTTACCTTTGGGATAGTATTGATAAAAAAATCATTAAATTTATTCGGATCTTTTAAAGCTAATGGTATTTCCGTTTTTGATTTCGAGTGTATGTTATATTTATCTAGTTTTTTCCATAATAATTTACTATCTAAAGTTCGCAGTTCGTGCTCAAAAAACGCTTTCTTTTCATTTCTTACCGCTTGTGTTGTGTAATTACGCAATTGTTTGTAATAATTCCAATGCGACAGCTTTTTACTTTTTTTGAATTTTTTTAGAGCATTATCTCGAAGGGTCATCATAAGTCTGATGTTGTCAGTAAGCCAAGGTGCATAGGGCTTAGTAAACCTAGAAACAGTAACCGGTGCATGCCTATCAAAAACTTTATTTAATAAGCCTGTTAGAAAATCAATCTTTGCGTTAACATCGTCCATATCAAACATTTCAAAAAAAGGCAGCGACAATAAATCTGCTGTAAAAACATCTAAATCAAAGTATTTAAAAGAACGATAGGTTTTTAATTCACATTTTTTAATATACGTTTGGAGCTGCAGTGTACAGTATACTAATTGATGATCAGTTAAATTAAAATCACTCGTGCCACTATCACACACAATAAGGCTATCCGACAATATGACTAAATCTATAAGTGTGGCAGTGGTACTAGTTATCCTAGTTGGCTCGTCAATTACTTGTTTTAAATTATAACTCTCAATTAACGATCTTAAGTGAATAGTTTTCGCATCATCTAATTCAATCATACTTACATTAAAATCTCCCATACAAATTAGTTCGTTACAATCTCCAATAAAAGAAGCGAGAGTATTATCAAAGTCGTTTAGAAAAGTATTAAAACTCACGTCGTTAGGCCTGTACACAACACCAAAAATATATTGCCTTTTGTTTAATTTAACTTTAACCCATAACTGTTCAATCGAATCAGATGTAGGTATAACGTTGACTTCTAGCGAGTTGTTGAGGTAAAACGCTAATCCACCCCCCCGCTTATGAGTCCTATCGTTACGAACTATTCTATAACCTGGTAATTCAATAGATCTGTCTGATACCTCATCTTTTAACCATGTTTCTCCGATTGCGAATACATCATATTTATTAATCGATACCTGATCCCTCAAATCATCTATGCTTTTTACTAAAGAACGAATATTTACATGTGCAAATTTAAATTTATCTGTTTTCATTATATTAAGCTGTATAATATCTAGTAAGTAAAATTTTAAGTTTTTTTTAAAACAAAAGAATTTAAGATTTAGTAATACAAAAAAAAAACGTTACACGTCTCTGCGTGTGGTTTAACATTATAATAACTGAATACGAAAATTTAACAGAAATCACACAATTTACCGAAAGAGGTAAGATAATTAAAAATGAAGTTTAATACGCAGACTGAATGAATTAATTTCCTTGAACAATGCTCTCAGCAGTTTCAATATCTTTGACAGTCCAAATTTTATTCTCAGACTTGACCTTAACAATACCGTCTGCAGTCCACACATTGCGGAATCCAAATCGTTGGGCACAGGCTTTAAAAAGTGCATACCTTATTTTAGTGAGGTCTTCTTTTACCACTATCTTTGATCCTGCGAATTTTCTTTTATTATACACTGTGTCCATAAAGTAACCCCCCCCCTAACTAACTTTTGAACGACTTAATATTTTACTACAAAATTTGGTGTGCTTTAATGGGAAATTAAATACTATTTTTTAGCTCATAATTAAATAATGTATCATTCAAAATGGCGGCTGGGCGCCATTTTGAAATTTTTTTTTAAATAGAAAGGGGGGTCGAGTGACACCTCATTTGAAAGGTCTTTTAGTTCTGCATCTGATCCTAGAGTTTCAAAGAAAAATATTTAGCCGTAACAAAATGACAAAGTTTGAAGTAAAGAAGTCTATTAAAAAAAACTAAGAATTAAAGCAAAAACAAATGAAATTAAGTGTTCGAAATGTTCACCATTCACTTCTTGGCACATAAAAAGTCGGTTATGACATTCCTGCCTTACATTTTCATAAGTTTCTGGAGTGTCATTTCTGTAAAAAAACGCATTACAGAAGTGTGCAGAAATATCACTCCAGAATCTTATGAAAATGTAAGGCAGGAATGTCATAACCGACTTTTTATGTGCCAAGAAGTGAATGGTGAACATTTCGAACACTTAATTTCATTTGTTTTTGCTTTAATTCTTAGTTTTTTTAATAGACTTCTTTACTTCAAACGTTTGTCATTTTGTTATGGCTAAATATTTTTCTTTGAAACTCTATGATCAGACGCAGAACTAAAAGACCTTTCAAATGAGGTGCTACTCGACCCCCCTTTCTATTTAAAAAAAAATTTCAAAATGGCGCCCAGCCGCCATTTTGAATGATACATTGTTTAATTATGAGCTAAAAAATGGTATTTAATTTCCCATTAAAGCACACCAAATTTTTTAGTAAAATATTAAGTCGTTCAAAAGTTAGTTAGGGGGGGGGTTACTTTATGGACACAGTGTACATATAACAAGGATTACTCGTAAAACTGTAGCATGCATTGGTCGTTCTTCGTTTATGACATGTATATGTCGCGTGTTGTTATGTAAGGTGGGTTGCAGAACCAAGAACTTGTATTTTGTCTGAAAGCAATTTATCAGTGAGCGAATGCGAAGTTGTTTTTGCATTTCTTTATAAACCGCTTCACACATCTGACTTCATGTAGATCGTCTAGACCAACAACATTTAAAAATTGTAGTATAAAACGTTCAAGATTTATATTGCAAACCGTTTTAGTAGAACAGATTTAGTTTCCTACATGACGATGACCTTGTAAATCAGAATACCTAATTTAAAAATGAAGATGTTCTCATGACTAGCACAGTACACATTTTTTTGGTTATATAGTTTGATTTTATTGACAACAATCGTAAACTGAAACTTATACTTTGTATTTAATGAAAATGTTATAAGAACGTAAATGAAAGATAAAAAATAATCAAAAACAAACTTTATGGCAATTGAACTCGGAATCGTCGCGTTGATGAGCGAGTGCTTGAACGGCTATACAGTTAATATAATTAATAAATACACTAAGCTATATTTTACAAAAAATCAATTTTTTATTAAAATAATTTTTGAAACTGTATTAGAATTTGTGGAAACCAAAACAAATTTCAAACTATTAAGCAGACGGATATGTCACGGTTGAGATACTGTTTTGTATATACATGCTAATTAAGCCAGGAATAATCTGATACGAACACTACAGAATTCATTAGTGTGCTTCCGATACTCATTATTAATGAAATGGTAACCAAACTACGCAATATTAAAACCTACCTCTCGTCAGTAGCAAATCTGCCTGTGAACAAAACATGTTTTGCTTGGAGGGTTATTTATGCCTAAGCACTGAATGTTTACATACAACCTTTAGCAAAATGTTAAAATTATACGTGAGTTTGGTCTATGTTTGCTTAACTATTTCGGGGGTTTTAGGCGCACATGTTAAGACAACTACAGCTAATCCCTTGTCTGATATTTTAAGCAAGTTTCATCAAAATGATTACAAACTTGCTTATGAATGGTCTGAATGTGTTAGCGTTGATAAACATTTCGGAGATTTTCACGTTCGTACATTTAAATATAATCGTACTACAACAGCTGTTAATGTAACTTTTCTTGCTAATGTTGAAATGGGATATGATGTTGAGGCAAGTAATTTCTATAAATATGAAATTAATTTATAATAAAACAACATTAAAAAGGCCGTTGACACGTAACTATTTACATATAAATAATTACTGACTGTTTCAGGTAGTAGTACAAGCATACAAATTTGCTAGTAACGAATACCGATTGTTTCCATTACGTTTTCAAGTTAATCTTTGTGAATGTATGGCTAAACAAGCAATGGGTTATGAGAAATTTTCTACACTTGGAAACTTTTCTTGTCCTATATTAAAGGTAATAGTTTATCTTTGCATTAATACGTACGCACGGGACTACTAATATCATTTCCATAAAATAATAAAGCTTTATTTGTAAGTAATAAATGAATTACTATTACTCTGCTAATTATTCAAGACATTATATTCCACATTTTCCTTTTTTATAATTTAATTTCCTAAAGCAATTTATTTATAGAAAAATTGTACAAGTTAATATTTTTATCTGGTTAGGGAAAACAGTACCACTACTGCAACTGGACACCAGAAGAAGCTAAGTTCCCCCCCTTCATTCCTACCGGAAAATATATGATGGAGTTAAGATTTGAATACCATTCTAAGGAATTTCTCGTTACGAGAGATTATGCAACCATATACCGACCTTTTGTATAAAAGTGCCTTTGCCACCTATGCTACGATAGTTTTCTACTAAAATATACTTTGCTTTTACCTGTTTTGTTGTTATTTTAGTTTTATTCTGATGTAATAAAAATTTTAAGAGTTTGCGTTGATTGTGATTTAAATATTTTGATTTTCAATATTTTATTTTTGCGGCCGCTTACGTTTGTGTAGACAATGTTGTAACATGTATCATAAATTTTATGGAAATAGTCAATAAATTGAAAATTTAAGAACTTATTTTTGTAAAACAAATAACGATTACATATTTAGAATAGACACATAAAGTTGCCAGCAACAAGTGTGAAAGATTTCTAACCCAATTTATAACATTAGCAACAAAATAAGATTTACAAAAATTGTTTTAAAAATGTAGATTACTTTTGCGTGAAAATGTTTTCTCAAAGGTTTTATAAACTATTTGCGAGTATTGAGGAAACATTCAAACCATCATGGCAACTCGACTTTTAACAGAAATTAAATTATCTCAAAAATCGTTGGATATATCCTCCCCATCTTACCTTCTTGTTCCACAGTCTATATTCCTAATTCAAAGCTAAGTCTGCTCATTTTAAATACAGAATAAAATATAAAATACGCTTCTCTTATTTTTGTGTCATACGATTTTTACTCTAGTCAAAGTTGTGTTTCAATATAGAAATTAGAGAAAAGCTGGATTTTGGTATAGATGCCCATTAGGCCTTCCTAATGAACATACTGAAAGTCCTGTAAGATCCAAGTAGAGCTTTGGCTGCCATATTAGAAAATGGCGCCCAAAAAGCGTATATTTATCTTCGAGGCGGTCGTTCCTAGTGAAAAATATACAGATACAAAAATGTTCAGTGTAAAAATCCCACCCTTACAAAAAAAAAATTTTATAGTTTTTTAGCTACATATTGCAAGTAAGCGACGTACAAAATAGTAATATTTGGCGCACTATTTTGAAAAAAGAAAGATACAAAATCCCAAAGTAAGGTGCAAGTATTTTATGGCTCTGTATGGGGTGCGGTAGAAGGAACGTCTCTCAATAAGTACAAATACAGAGCTTTCATTAATTACTGATACCCACGTGACCATGAAATATAGGCAACCCAACTTA
The DNA here is from genome assembly GCA_958336395.1 of Ctenicera cuprea. Classification (NCBI taxonomy): domain Eukaryota; kingdom Metazoa; phylum Arthropoda; class Insecta; order Coleoptera; family Elateridae; genus Ctenicera; species Ctenicera cuprea. The sequence goes on from OY284493.1 coordinate 11,376,990, forward strand.
CACTGTTGGTAGCCTTTTATCCAAAAATTCCCAAGCCGTTTGTTAACTTATCAAGGATTGCTTGTTTACATACATAACCTCACTTTGAGTGTTGACAGTAACACTTACAGGGGATTTTTAGTTACCACGAGTTCCAATCCTGAACTGACTTCAACATCTAAATCTAAAACTCCCTAAGTCACTGCGGACCAAAGGTCACGTTCACATTAGTTATAAAAAATAGATTCTGCGTAGTGATGATAAACACTCGGAAATTTATCTCTGAAAGTTGTGAAAGATATTTCTCAGACCGAAGCATAAAGTCTGACAGACGCAGACGGTTTCTGTTTCAAACTTTCTCTGTTTATTACACTACAGTGTCATGACAAAAATTCGGGTAATTATTTTTAAAGTATAGGAAAGTTCCAGCAAAGTGCTTTGGCAACTTAGAAATTATATTTACTAGGTAGTGTAACTGTAAGAATGCGATACTTGCACTATAAAGTTATTATTATTGAATTTTTATGTATTTTTAGATTGGTATTCGCAAGGTGATTGAAACTAAATTCTTACCTTCAAATTGGTTGCTGCATATCAAACGGCAGTTACGGTGTTTTATATTGAAGTGCTCATTTTCAGTTGGAGTAATGTGATGCAAGTTATCAGGAATAATTGGGCGTGCGCAATGTGCTGAAACACAAATAAATGTTAAATGATTTGGTTGTAGCTGTACGTCATCAAACTTGGCGTACCTACTGCGCAGTTCTAATTTTATTGAAACATGTAAAAGTAAAAAAAAAATAAAAACATGGCCGAAGACTATCTTTGTCCTTTATACTTTTTCTCTATTTTCTAATTCAGTTCATCACATTTCTACTTTATAGGTACCTAACTGCGTTAAATGTTTTACCGGAAATAACTTCTACTCTATTTTAAATGAAACACTCTGTATAATCTATCGTGTAAGTTTTATGCAGCCGTTGTCTATAGCATTTTAGCTTTCTATTTAAATAAATTATACCATCTGATGCAGAATTTTGTGTCGATTTATTAAGTGTAAAAATATACAGGGTGTTCTATTTAAAACAGAAAAATTTGAAATTGTTTTGAGAAAATTAAAATAGAGATCATATAATCTAGTATTACAGCAGTAGTAACATATCGAAATTACAATTTGTATACTAACAAATAAAAAAAATATAGGGGTGAGCTTATTTCTTGTACCACCCAGAGTAGGGTGTAATTAAAAAGTATGTAGATATTTAAACTGGCTTTATAATAAAATAAATGTAAACTAAAATGATAGTATTTGTTTCTCAGAATCCATACCAGTATCCGAGGAACAAATACTGAAATTTTGAACGAAACTGTTTGAAGACCGCTGATATACCAAAAGAAAACTTTCTTAAATGTTCTAGAAACGGATTCAAATTCTTATCAATCGCAAGAACGTGAACCTGCCCATCTGAACACATTAAATCCTAATTAAACCAAGATAATGATAGCTTCAGCCAAATCTTTTTTATTGGTACCAGAGTCAGCGGTTCTCAAATAGTGAGCGCATAATATTGCAATATTTTTTATTTACTTATGACGAAATAATAAAAAAAGCTAATAATGCCAATAGATCCAATTTGCTCTATACTATCATAGGTTTGAATATATTTACCTTTTCATTAAAACACTTTATTGAAAATAATATTTTACTTACCAATATTGATTAAAACTGCACAAAACCATAAATATGGTATAAAAAATTTCATAATATAATTTTCATGCATTTTTGCGGTTTGCTACGATTCTTCATTCAAAATGACTTTACATTAATAATTAATTAATATAATAATTAATAATCATGTAAAAATATTTACAGAATTTTAACATTCTTGAATAAGTATGAAGATAACATTGGAAATATATTATTCTACATAAGTAAAATTTTTTATTATCTACATTTATAACAAGCAACTTAAATTGAGTACTTTAAAAATAAATATTTATGCTTTTTGAATTAGAAAGTTCTTGTTTAATGTTGAAATTTTCAGTTCAAAAAGTAGACATTTTTAGTTCAAAGATCGTGTTTCAAATTTAGTGGCAATCGCAAATTTGTGGTTTTAAATCGAAGAAATAAGCTTTTAAAAAAATCGGAAATTAAACACGTTCTTTTTTATGAAACCAATGTTTTAAATTTGAAAACGAAGCAGGTAGCACCCCTTATGGCAAAGCGAATTTTATATTCGAACCTTCTAGCTTCTAAATGGCGGCTGCTACAATTTTTTTTTTAATTTTGGCTTTAACGTCTTAGTATAAGTGATAGTAGAATAAGATTTACAACATAATTTCTAGGTGCGGCAATATATGGATCGGGGCTAACTTTCCCCCTCCCTCAAAATTTATGCAGATGAATTTGCTTTTCCGTTTTTGGTACGTTTTGGTTTTGGTACCGTACCTAAGTGACGTTGGCGACCATTATGGCGAATTCACGTGTATCTTGTGTGGTTCGGAAAAGCGTTTGGGTATTCTGCTTTCTAGCTGTTTAGATCGCCATGATCACCACCTATAACCAGTACTAGTACAGCCACTGCGCCTCATCAAGTCCAACTCATCAAAGAAGACAAACGGTGTTTTGCCTGTTGGTTCGCGGGAATTATTTTATTTCCCTGCTGCCCGGCATATCCAACGGCCATACCCGATCCGCTACTTGGGAAAGCGGCCTCTAGGGGTTGCAGGCTCCCCCGCGGGAATGTTGTTCAAATAAACATTTTCTTGGAATAACAAATTCGTACAAATACATCTTTAATACCTGCCACCCTTCTTCTGAGAGAAACATCACTCAGAAGTGTCCTTTTACCTGCAGTTTAAGATTTTATAGGTAAATTGTGACAATTCTCCATGTAAAAATTAGCTATAAGAATTATTACGGATGCAAAACGTCAACTGCCCTGGGGCTTTACTATGGTCATTGGACCGCCGATTGGTGTAGCGGTCTAGGTGCTGGGCTGTTACGCAGCCGCTGAGAGTTCGATCCCCGGGCGAAGTAACATCGGATTTTTAAAAATCGACATGCTCCGTTGGAAGGCAGTGGACGATCACGATAACGTACTCAGATGCGAGGTGTGTTGCCTATGGCTTGTAGGATTAGCGGGCTTTAGCTTTACTTCTAAAATTTGAAATTGTCCTAGTTAAATCTTCACTGGAGATTAAGTGCGTGCACTTTCGTGGTTCGGCGCCTACGTAAAGCTGTAGGTCACCACTGTTCTGTGCCACTTTAAGCACCACACAGGACAGACAAGAGGTGAGAAGATATGCTACACCTAGCAAGAGGTATGCCATCAATAGACGGATTAGAGTTAGCTTTTGTTTAAGTCTGTGGCCTGCATCAGTATTTTTTACATTTTTCTGGAAATTTTTGTAATTTAACAGTGTGAAAGTTTTATATCATGAAAATGAGAAAAAACTTTCTATTTGAATATCTAAAAAAAATTTATATCGCAATTTTTTAAAAATTTCAATGACGTCCCGTCACGTTGCAGTACAGAAAAAATGGAAAGTGGCATTAAGCAATAAACGACGGTTATTAATAACAAAATTTGATATTACCAATAGTTTACGAAATAGAAAAGAGTGTAACACTTTTGAAAACTTTTATAAAATAGATTTTTGATTTTGCTTTCATAGCACACCTAATTTAATTTGTAATTTATAAAAAATGCAACCCAACTTACACTGTTGGTAAGCCTTTTATCCAAAAACTCCCAAGCCGTTTGTTAACTTATCAAGGCTTGCTTGTTTACAGACATAACCTCACTTTGAGTTTTGACAGTGACACTTATAGGAACCACGAGTACCAATCCTGAACTGACTTCAACATCTAAATCTAAAACTTCCTAAGTCACTGCGGACCAAAGGTCACGTGGGTAACAGTCATTAACGAAGGCTCTGTTTATTGAAAGAGAATTTAATTTTGGTATCTTAAATTACTCAAAAACCGCTAATTTTAAGATTATAGTACCCTAAACTTTTCTATCTAGAATTAAATGGAGAGTCTAGGAATGCCATAATGTACCAAGTGTTTTATTTAAAATAACGAAGTAATGTGCTGTACAGACATAACTAAACACTCAATAATTTTAAGCTATGGACAGTAACCCAACCAACAATATTTCTTTAACAATTTTTTGCCAAATGCTATAATAAAGACGTTAGAAAACAATCTCGCACTAATAACTCACACGTATATTGAATCTGGAATTGCCAAACCAAACTCCGTGGGCTGCAGATACATGGGGAATAGTCCACGGGTTCAGTTAGTTAGATACAAATCCTTGATGAACTTGAACGTTTCTTTATGCGTGTTTGTTTACTTCTTATCGCATGGAAATTTTTTCAGTGCTTGATAGACCGCGAAATCAGTATACATTTAATTATTTATATTATTTATCATAAAAATGATTCACGTTTGTACTGAAAGTACCGATAATAAACAATGTCATTCCAAAGTGAATACTGAAAAACTAGAAGCAATTGAAATTGAGAAACAACCTAACAACATAAACAGGGAAGATGGTTTTAGACTTAGCAAAGCTTGGACTCCGGTAGTTTATCCTCTGAGGACTCCTAAGCATCATCGATCTCACGATCACGCTCCACCGGATCCATCTTTGCCCAACGGTGACAGCCAACCAAAACTCCACCGTTCTGCCCGACTGGCTCAACGAGGTTTAAACACCTCCTCTTCCCGGATTTGAATTCAGTGTTTTATTCACTCTTAAAGATGCAAGCTGCAATGTCTTGCAAAACGTTAGTGTGTATGGGTTCACAAACAGCTAACAGGCATAAGCCGATGAAGTACTATTGTCCTGGCAAACAAAATACATTAAGATCAAATCCTTGTCCGCCCCAAGGTTTAAATAAACTAAGACATGGCCCTGTTTAGGCAGGCAGGGCCTACGAACAAATATTGCTCAGACTTCTAGAGCAAATGCTTGTAAAGGCAGATTAGGCTATAGGTCGGTCCTTACCTGATTATGCTGGGTGTAGTTCCCAAATGACGACGCGATCTGAGCCGAAAGTAAATTGTCTACATACCAACTTATTAGCACTGTTTTATTAAATCTAATGCATTTTCTTTTGCATTTTTATCTTCCCAAATTACAACTTGTATTTATCATAATATTGTGTTACTCAACTGCAAAAGGTTTGTAGCTATATTAATATATTTAAAAATACGCTTTCCAATAAACATTGATTCTTGCTTATGGTAAGCCACTATAGGTGACAAAGTCGTTGGTGTTACTCTGCAATCTCCCTAGACCTGCCGCAACCGAATCTGGTAAGTTGAGAAAGAAGATTTGGAGTTACCTTGAAAGTTGTGATTTTGTATTTTAAAATCATTACGTGAAGATGAGAATTTGCTGAAAAGGCAACCTGAAATTCGCATTTTCCAGGTTATGGGGCTATTTGGACACTAACTATGGATCATTATTATGCAACTACGTGAAGCCCATTGGAATAACGATATGGAGGAAAATTGAGATTATCTTGAAATATGTGTATTCAAGAATATCCATTTGTAGCAAGTGCAATGTCATTTAAGCGCATGGTGATTCACAGAAACAATGTGTATGCTAGAGTTAATTGGACACGGGCACTGTTAGGCGAGAAACTATTGTTAATCGTCATTTTGTTTCTTGGTGCCTTAGCAGCGCATTTTGATTGGATTCCAAAAAAACATTTGTTCCGTTTATTTTCCAGCATTCAGTTTATATTTATTCTAATATTTATTATAATTTTAAATCACAAAATGTTTGTTTATTTAAACATATGTTTTCAAATAAATATTGATTTATGCGTATGGTAAGCCATTTATTTATGGTAAACGAGTAATCACCTAAATACAGGATTACGTAATAGTGTATATTGAATTTAATTGCACATTTTAATTAATAGCTTGTAAGTTACATGTTTTTGTAGTTGACATCCTGGTATTACTCAGCTGAAAAATGGTTATATATCTATCAACATATCTTGTGTTTGGTATTAGTAACTTACCATGTGTTTTAGATTTCTGGTGCGATGAATGCTTTGCGGTTTTTTCATTAATACCAGCACGACCTATTCCTATACTTCCAGAACCTGAGCCACCACTTCCAGTACCCCCACTACCAATTGGGCGATTTTTATCTTTACTAGCTAACGGTTTAATAGTTTCACCCCGATTCCCTGAAGCAGATTGGAACGTGTTTGTATTAATACTGTTGTAATAAATAATATACCATACCATGTGGTTTTAATTTAGCCTGAGAAGATTGCTTTGCACTTTTTTCATTGATTCCAGCACCACCTATTCCTATGCTTCCAGATCCCGCACCGCCATTTCCTGTACCTCCAATACCAACTCTGGATTTTCTGCTTTCAGTTGTTGTTTTGGTAGGTGCACCACGATTTTCTGTAGCAGATTTGGAAGTTCTCCAAATGTGGTGATGCTTTTTAAATATTGATTCTTGTGCAAGATTATTACTTTTAGTAATGTTTTCTGCAGAGTGAGGTATATCGCTTTCAGTTTGACCAACGGCATCCGTGATGAGGTTTGAGAAATTATGTAATATGTTTAAAAACGGACTATTTACAAATGTTGCAGAATTATTACCAGAATTAAAAACTTGAAATAAACTGGTTAGGTCATAGGAGAATCTATTAATAATTTTATCCACACTTAAATTTCCGGAATTATCATCACGGACAGCGTTTTCAAGGTAATGTAATATACTTAAAAACGGATACAATCTCGTGCTATTTGAAAATCGTCCAGAACTCAATATTTTATAGAAATGGTTTATCTGGTATGAAAATCTATCAATAATTTCACTTATGTTTAAGTTGCTTGAGTTTCGGTTGTCCATGGTGTTTTCAAAATGATGCAATATATTTAAAAATGGAAGAAAATCTGTACCATTTAAGAATCTTGAACGAGTGCTTTCAGAACGCAGAATTTCATATAAATTGTTTAAAAGTTTACTTATCTGTGATGACTGAACTGAACTTCCACTATAAGATAAAACTAAGTTTTCAATGAATCTTAAAACATATTTTTGTTGGTAATTTATTGCTTCTGGTATTTCATGAAATTTGAATGGTTCGTGTACTATCTTATTTAATAGGGAAGAATTATTTAAAATCTTGCCCAAATTGAACAACGAATGGACGAGTATACCATCGTTATCAGTAGTATTAATTCTGGGCAAGTATTTAATGGCATTTGTCACAAAAGGTAAGAACCGAAACAAAAATGTTGAACTCGTTGATTGATTTAAATTTAGTTGAGAAAGTATTCTGTTAAAGAGAGTGTTTAAAATAAGATACCCTCTATCTGGTCCAAAAAATAGTGCACTTGAGTTTCTTATAGAAACGTTACGCAAACCATCCAGATGGTTAAATAATTCATCTGGTCTTAGAAATATGCCTGATAGTGATGGTAGTCTTTCAAATAAAATACGAAATTGTGAAAGTATGTTGGACGTGTTGTTTAAATTTCCAAACGCTTCTTTAAATAGTCGAAATGGATTCAATATTAATCCCATGGGTGTTGTAAATATTCCACTGAAATTTGGAAGCTTCTTAAACGTTTCTTGTAAAATTAGCCTTCTATTAGCGACTTGTTTAAATTCCTCCGATAGTATATAGTGTTCGTTATTGTACCACTGATTACCAAATTGCAATAAACCTCGTAAAAATGGGTTGTTTCTCAATTGTTCCAAACGAGTAATGATAATCTCGCTTGAATGAGGAAATCCTTGAATTACGTCATTTAAGTTGGATATTCTGTTGACTATACCACGAAAACTTCCAGTTCTGTTAAAAACAATTCCAACAAGCGATGCAGAGTGTCCTGGTAAGTTATTTAAACTTTGTAGTATAAAAGGTAGTCCCCCTCTTCCTGTAGATGAGCTTCTATTGAATTCACCATTTTGTGTGTGCAAATCATCTAAGCCTATAACAAAAAAAAAATTAATGTAAAGAAATATCCTGAAGCATGTGTCACCGGTTAAATTAATATATTGCTATATTAGCAAATATTTTGTGACTACCATTTTTCACTTTATTTTAAAGTTATTTAGTTTGTTGCTTTCTAATGTGACGGCAAATACCTTTTTGCTTAATCAGACTGACATACACTCAGTCAGAGCAAGATGGGACAAGGACGAGTAGACTACACAAATCTCTACTAATTCTGTAGATCAGCAGCCGAGCTAAAAAGTAGCTCACCATGACAGCCGTACCAAGATGAACCTAGCTCACACAGACCTACCACTGCCATCTCGATGATCTTTTCCATGGCCAGGTCGGGCTCTCATAGAGCCGCTGTTGACTGTGGTACCACCTTCAAAACAGCAAAAGCTGCCCCTTGCATTATAGGCTACGAGCAATTCTAGTACTCGTCGACTACACACATGAGTCGATACTTTAATTATGGCAGTGAGCAGCCTAGGTTCTTAATGCCAGCAGACACGCCACTCTTTACTGGACGTCATCTTTACCTGCCGGTTAATGGCCTCCAACCACCCAGTATATCGCCTACGCCAATTTAAAATTGGTTGAGTTGACCCAAGCAAAGACGCAGGCAAATTTATAGTCCCAGCTAAGAAGCGGAGAATTTTCTTTCTTGAAGTGACGCGCCACCGCTCAAAATAGCCGTACTTAATCCCCAAAGATGATGAATTTGAACAATTTTGTTTGGCGTCGTTTTGCGGCGTTACAAAGTTTTCCACGCTGATGTAAATTACAATAGGCCGTTGGACCAATCGATTGGCTTTCTAACAGCTGATAGCTTAATCTAGAGCCGAAATATGTTCGGCCAAATGCCAATTATGCGTGCTCTACTCACACTTGCCGTTCGTGTACGATTTGACGTATCGGGTTCCTCTTTTGATATGTTATGGTCAAGAGTGAGTGAGGGCTAAGTTCTTCTACCTTTTGAAGTCTCTTTGTTTATAAATGTAAACTTCCGATATTTCCAAATTGTTCTTGGCTTTAAAAAGCTTTTTGGCCGTAGGTTTAAGGCGTTATGTCTGATCCTTTCGGTTGTCGACGCAAGCCCCGTTCCCCTAATTCAATTACGGATCGAACCGCGAGCGAAAAAAAAGTTTTGCGCCTTCTAGCGGCCGCATTTTTCATTGGACAAATTAAGCTCACAAACCCTTTCATGTCTCTTTCGCGCGGAAGGATTTTGGTCCCCTATGGTGCAAAATTTAGTTTAGAATTTTCTTACGATTTTACTGCCCTACTCCGGACATTGCTGAAAGTACGAACTAAAAAAGTCCGAGTACAAAACGGGAATTTTCTGAATCCCCATAGGTATTTATTCAAAGTCCATTTGAAAATCGAACAACAAATGTGAAATGGGAGGGTTTGCAATTTTCAAATAATGTGAAAATCGCCAGTCTGTGGCCAACTAACCCGTTTTAAATGTAAAGTTGGTTCTTGGAAAGGCTTCTGGCGTTTTATTACCCGAGCATGTGAAATCCCGGTTGGTGGCAGTATAATATAATTTGAAACTGTTTGGCAATCATCTCTGGAGTTAGTCAACACTCCACCTCATGAAAATATTCGCCCAGTCATCTTGGTTCTACTTAAGAAGGCCTTGAATCTCTCCGAAGAGAAGTAAACTTACCCAGTTAAAATTTTCCAAGTGAATGGTACAACACCGATGCGATCCCACGAAAAGAGGTTTTGTTCGCGTCTTTCGCCGCGGCGGTGTGATGTCTTTCATTACTCATCGGTATTTTCTGAGTACTGCTACTAATCTTTACCAGTGGTGGGAAGAGGGGTGGGAAACTAGGGTGGCACAGACAGTATACATTACTTTTTGCCACATGCCGACCAATCACAAAGAGCGGGCGGAATTTCCTACCTTTGCTTTAGCAGACACGTGCATGACGTCATACAGTTTACTAGCTTGTTTACCGATTTCAAAGCTGCTTTAGCAACGAGTCTCGGGACCGCCGTTTTTTTTTTTAATTTTTAATTTTATGTACTGAATTTATTAAAACAATGTTTTTGGTCTTTACTGTCTACCCGAGGTTATGGTTAAGAGCAGTTATATTTTTAAAGAAAAAATACGAGAACAAAGTTGCATTCACTCACATGTAAATGCATCTTGAGTTGCCTAACCAGTAGGCGTATTTTTGAAATTTGAAATTTATGAATTTGGTGCAATCTGTAAACTTCGCCCCTCCTTCGTGATTGATCAGCACGAGGCAGAAATTAATGTATAATGGCACAGACCACCCTGCATCTCATTCACACCTCCCCGCTAGCTTGAGGACAAGCCGTATTACTGGTAAAACTGTAGCATGCATTGGTCGTTCTTCGTTTATGACATGTATTGTATATGTCGCGTGTTGTTATGCAAGGTGGGTTGCAGAACCAAGAACTTGTATTTGGTCTGAAAGCAATTTATCAGTGAGCGAATGCATTTCCTTATAAGCCGATTCACACATCTGACCTTACGCCTAGACCAACAACATTAAAAAATTGTAGTATAAAACGTTCAAGATTTATATTGCAAACCGTTTTAGTAGAACAGATTTAGTTTCCTACATGACTATGACCTTGTAAATCAGAATACCTAATTTAAAAATGAAGATGTTCTCATGATTAGCACAGTACAAATTTTTTTGGTTATATAGTTTGATTTTATTGACAACAAGCGTAAACTGCAACTTATACTTCGTATTTAATGAAAATGTTATAAGAACGTTAATGAAAGATAAAAAATAATCAAAAACAAATTTTATGGCAATTGAACTCGGAATCGTCGCGTTGATGAGCGAGTGCTTGAACGGCTATACAGTTAATATAATTAATAAATAAACTAAGCTATATTTTACAAAAAAACCATTCTTTATTAAAATAATTTTTGAAACTGTATTAAAATATGTGGAAACCAAAACAAATTTCAAACTATTAAGCAGACGGATATGTCACGGTTGAGATACTGTTTTGTATATACAATTATACATGCTAATTAAGCCAGGAATAATCTGATACGAACACTACAGAATTCATTAGTGTGCTTCCGATACTCATTATTAATGAAATGGTAACCAAACTACGCAATATTAAAACCTACCTCTCGTCAGTAGCAAATCCGCTTGTGAACAAAACATGTTTTGCTTGGAGGGTTATTTATGCCTACGCACTTAATGTTTACATACAACCTTTAGCAAAATGTTAAAATTATACGTGAGTTTGGTCTATGTTTGTTTAACTATTTCGGGGGTTTTAGGCGCACATGTTAAGACAACTACAGCTAATCCCTTGTCTGATATTTTAAGCAAGTTTCATCAAAATGATTACAAACTTGCTTATGAATGGTCTGAATGTGTTAGCGTTGATAAACATTTCGGAGATTATCACGTTCGTACATTTAAATATAATCGTACTACAACAGCTGTTAATGTAACTTTTCTTGCTAATGTTGAAATGGGATATGATGTTGAGGCAAGTAATTTCTAAATATTTGAAATTAATTTATAATAAAGCTTCGTTAAAAAGTCAGTTGACACGTAAATGCGTATTTACATGTAAATAATTACTAACTGTTTTAGATACTAGTACAAGCATACAGATTTGCTAGTAACGAATACCGATTGTTTCCATTACGTTTTCAAGTTAATCTTTGTGAATGTATGGCTAAACAAGCAATGGGTTATGACAAATTTTCTACACTTGGAAACTTTTCTTGTCCTGTATTAAAGGTAATAGTTTATCTTTGCATTAATATGTACGCACGGGACTACTAATATCATTTCCATAAAATAATAAAGCTTTATTTGTAAGTAATAAATGAATTACTATTACTCTACTAATTATTCAAGACATTATATTCCACATTTTCCTTTTTTATAATTTAATTTCCTAAAGCAATTTATTTATAGAAAAATTGTACAAGTTAATATTTTTATCTGGTTAGGGAAAACAGTACCACTACTGCAACTGGACACCAGAAGAAGCCAAGTTCCCCCCCTTCATTCCTACCGGAAAATATATGATGGAGTTAAGATTTGAATACCATTCTAAGGAATTTCTCGTTACGAGAGATTATGCAACTATATACCGACCTTTTGTATAAAAGTGCCTTTGCCACCTATGCTACGATAGTTTTCTACTAAAATATACTTTGCTTTTACCTGTTTTGTTGTTATTTTAGTTTGATTATGATGTAATACAAATTTTAAGAGTTTGCGTTGATTGTGATTTAAATATTTTGATTTTTAATATTTTATTTTTGCGGCCGCTTACGTTTGTGTAGACAATGTTGTAACATGTATCATAAATTTTATAGAAATAGTCAATAAATTGAAAATTTAAGAACTTATTTTTGTAAAACAAATAACGATTACATTTATAATAGACACATAAAGTTGCCAGCAACGAGTGTGAAAGATTTCTAACCCACCTAAGTCGCCTGACGTTACTCCTTTAGATTTTAATTTATAACATTAGCAACAAAATAAGATTTACAAAAATTGTTTTAAAAATGTAGATTACTTTTGCGTGAAAATGTTTTCTCAAAGTTTTTATAAACTATTTGCGAGTATTGAGGAAACATTCAAACCATCATGGCAACTTGACTTTTAACAGAAATTAAATTATCTCAAAAATCGTTGGATATATTCTTCCCATCTTACCCTCTTATTCCACAATCTACAATCCTAATTCAAAGCTAAGCCTGCTAATTTTAAATACAGAATAAAATATAAAATACGCTTCTCTTATACTGTTATACGATTTTTAATATAGTCAAATTTGTATGTTTCAACATAAAAATTAGAGAAAAGCTAGATTTTGGTATAGATGCCCATTAGGCCTTCCTAAGGTACATAATGAAATTCCTGACAGATCCAAGTAGAGCTTTGGTTGCCATATTAGAAAATGGCGCCCGAAAAGCGTATATTTGCATTTATCTTCGAAACGGTCGCTCCTAGTGTAAAAATAGACAGATACAGAAATGTGCAGTGTGAAAATTCCACCCCCACAGAAAAAGATTGTTTGTGGCTACATATTGCAAGTGGGGGACGTACAAAATAGTAATATTTGGCGCGCTATTTTAAAAAAAGAAATCTACAAAATCCCAAAGTAAGCTGCAAGAATTGTATGGCTCTGTATGGGGTGTGGTACAAGAAACGTCTCTCAATAAGTACAAATATGAATCTTTACATTTTTTTTCATCTACTACCATCAACTGACGCTCGGCGGCGCAGCACGCGTAACGTGTTTATCATCAAGTGAGTTATTGTGGCGTAGACGTAAGAAGCCCTCTGGAAAGTGAGAATGGAAGTAGAAGCAGACTAGCAAAATCTTGATTCCCAATCCTCCAACATAATTTAGTTGTAATTGTAAGAAAGACTGAGCACCTACACGTGGCTGCAAAACATTTCTTGCTTACACTAATGAGGGCACCAACACCAACTGCCAGGGTCATATGGCCCCGATTATACATGCACAAACATATGCAACATCCCTGGCCCGCCTAATCTGGACTCGAACCAAATCGCCTTGGTAAAGCAGTGCCAAAATCAGCGGCTCTAACAGCTGCTCTACTCTAACATGATATTAATTTTGTTCATGTTTATATGTTTTCCTGTAACGACTACTGAAGCTGGAAAAGTAAAACACTTTTCAAGTAAATATAAATTAATTTATTTAATAACATGTTCGCAACTTTGCTCATGAGTGATTGTGAAATAAGATTTCTAATATTAAGAGAGGCTAATTTTCCCCCTCTCCTTCAATTTTTGGTTGATGTTGGCTATTTAATCTCTTGCAATTGTTTTCAGTTTTCAACTTGAGTATTTCCCTTATACGAGATTACCGGTCAGATCATTATGCTAGTCGGTATACAACCAGGTTGTTTTATTTATTTAGTTTATTCAACCACAAAAGATTACAAGAATTCACATTGGTTATAAAAAACAAATTCTGCGTAGTGATGATAAACTCTCAGAAGTTTATCTCTGAAGGTTGTGGAAGATATTTCGCAGACCGAAGCATAAAATCTGACAGACGCAGACGGTTTCTGTTTCAAACTTTCTCTGTTTATTACACTACCGTGTCATGGCGAAAATTCGGGTATTTATTTTTAAATTATAGGAAAGTTCCACCGAAGTGCTTTGGCAACTTAGAAATTATATTTACTAGGTAGTGTAACTGTAAGCATGCCCTATAAAGTTATTTTTATTTAATGTTTATGTATTTTTAGATTGGTATTCGCAAGGTGATTGAAACTAAATTCTTACCTTCAAATTGGTTGCTGCATATCAAACGGCAGTTACGGTGTTTTATATTGAAGTGCTCATTTTCAGTAGGAGTAATGTGATGCAAGTTATCAGGAATAATTGGGCGTGCGCAATGTGCTGAAACACAAATAAATGTTAAATGATTTGGTTGTAGCTGTACGTCATCAAACTTGGCGTACCTACTGCGCAGTTCTAATTTTATTGAAACATGTAAAAGTAAAAAAAAAATAAAAACATGGCCGAAGACTATCTTTGTCCTTTATACTTTTTCTCTATTTTCTAATTCAGTTCATCACATTTCTACTTTATAGGTACCTAACTGCGTTAAATGTTTTACCGGAAATAACTTCTACTCTATTTTAAATGAAACACTCTGTATAATCTATCGTGTAAGTTTTATGCAGCCGTTGTCTATAGCATTTTAGCTTTCTATTTAAATAAATTATACCATCTGATGCAGAATTTTGTGTCGATTTATTAAGTGTAAAAATATACAGGGTGTTCTATTTAAAACAGAAAAATTTGAAATTGTTTTGAGAAAATTAAAATAGAGATCATATAATCTAGTATTACAGCAGTAGTAACATATCGAAATTACAATTTGGTATACTAACAAATAAAAAATATATAGGGGTGACCATATTTCTTGTTCCACCCAGTGTAGGGTGTAATTAAAAGGTATGTAGATATTTAAACTGACTTTATAATAAAATAAATGTAAACTAAAATGATAGTATTTGTTTCTCAGAATCCATACCAGTATCCGAGGAACAAATACTGAAATTTTGAACGAAACTGTTTGAAGACCGCTGATATACCAAAAGAAAACTTTCTTAAATGTTCTAGAAACGGATTCAAATTCTTATCAATCGCAAGAACGTGAACCTGCCCATCTGAACACATTAAATCCTAATTAAACCAAGATAATGATAGCTTCAGCCAAATCTTTTTTATTGGTACCAGAGTCAGCGGTTCTCAAATAGTGAGCGCATAATATTGCAATATTTTTTATTTACTTATGACGAAATAATAAAAAAAGCTAATAATGCCAATAGATCCAATTTGCTCTATACTATCATAGGTTTGAATATATTTACCTTTTCATTAAAACACTTTATTGAAAATAATATTTTACTTACCAATATTGATTAAAACTGAACAAAACCATAAATATGGTATAAAAAATTTCATAATATAATTTTCATGCATTTTTGCGCTTTGCTACGATTCTTCATTCAAAATGACTTTACGTTACCTTTGTATTAAGTTTTAAAATGTAATCATGTAAAAATATTTACAGAATTTTAACATTCTTGAATAAGTATGAAGATAACATTGGAAATATATTACATATCTACATAAGTAAAATTTTTTTATTATCTACATTTATAACAAGCAACTACAATGGCGTTCTTTAAAAATAAATATTTATGCCTTTTGAATTAGAAAGTTCTTGTTTAATGTTAAAATTTTCAGTTCAAAAAGTAGAAATTTTTAGTTCGAAGACCGTGTTTCAAATTTAGCGGCAATCGCAAATTTGTGGTTTTAAATCGAAGAAATAAGCTCTTAAAAAATCGGAAGTTGAACACGTTCTTTTTTTATGAAAACAAATTTTTTAAATTTGAAAACAAAACAGGTAGCACCCCTTATGGCAAAGCGAATTTTATATTCGAACCTTCTAGCTTCAAAATGGCGGCTGCTACAATTTTTGTTTTGAAAATTTTGGCTTTAACGTCTTAGTATAAGTGATAGTAGAATAAGATTTACAACATAATTTCTAGGTGCGGCAATATATGGGGAGGGGCTTACTTTCCCCCTCACTCAAAATTTATGCAGATGAATTTACATTTCCGTTTTTGGAACGTTTTGGTTTTGGTACCGTATCTAAGTGACGTTGGCGACCATTATGGCGAATTCATATGTGTCTTGCGTGGCTCGGAAAAGCGTTTGGGTATTCTGCTTTCTAGCTGTTTAGTTCGCCATGATCACCACCTACAACCAGTACTGCTACAGCCACTGCGCTTCATCAAGTCCAATTCATCAAAGAAGACAAACGGTGTTTTGCCTATTGGTTCGCGGGAAGTATTTTATTTCCCTACTACCCGGTATATCCAACGGACATAACCGATCCGCCACTTGGGGAAGCGGCCTCTAGGGCTTGCAGGCTCCCCCGCGGGAATGTTGTTCAAATAAACATTTTCTTGGAATAACAAATTCGTACAAATACATCTTTAATACCTGCCACCCTTCTTCTGAGAGAAACATCACTCAGAAGTGTCCTTTTACCTGCAGTTTAAGATTTTATAGGTAAATTGTGACAATTCTCCATGTAAAAATTAGCTATAAGAATTATTACGGATGCAAAACGTCAACTGCCTTGGGACTTTACTATGGTCATTGGACCGCCGATTGGTGTAGCGGTCTAGGTGCTGGGCTGTTACACAGCCGCCTAGAGTTTGATCCCCGGGCGAAGTAACATCGGATTTTTAAAAATCGACATGCTCCGTTGGAAGGCAGTGGACGACCACCATAACGTACTCAGATGCGAGTTGTGTTGCCTATGACTTGTAGGATTAGCGGGCTTTAGCTTTACTTCTAAAATTTGAGATTGTCCTAGTTAAATCTTCACTGGAGATTAAGTGCGTGCACTTTCGTGGTTCGGCGCCTACGTAAAGCTGTAGGTCACCACTGTTCTGTGCCACTTTAAGCACCAGACAGGACAGGAGGTGAGAAGATATGCTACAACTAGCAAGAGGTATGCAACCAAAAGACGGATTAAAGTTAGTTTTTGTTTAAGTCTGTGGTCTGCAGCAGTATTTTTACATTTTTCTGGAAATTTTTGTAATTTAATAGTGTGAAAGTTTTCTATCATGGAAATGGGAAAAAACTTTCTATCTGAATATCTAAGAAAATATTTATATCGCAATTTTTATAAAATTTTAATGACGTCACTGCCGTCACGTTGCAGTACAGAAAATTTTGGAACGTGGCATTAAGCAATCAACGACGGTTATTAATAACAAAATTTGATATTTCCAATAGTTTACGAAATAGAAAAGAGGGTAACACTTTTGAAAACTTTTATAAAATAGATTTTTGATTTTTCTTTCATAGCACATCTAATTTAATTTGTAATTTATAAAAAATAAATGCAAAAACACGAAAAACCATAGATATTTTAATACTTGGTATACTACAGAGCCTTCATTAATTACTGATACCCATGTGACCACAAAATGTAGGCAACCCAACTTACACTGTTGGTAAGGCTTTTATCCAAAAATTCACAAGCCGTTTGTTAACTTATCAAGGCTTGCTTGTTTACATACATAACCTCACTTTGAGTGTTGACAGTGACACTTACAGGGAATTTTTAGTTACCACGAGTTACAATCCTGAACTGACTTCAACATCTAAATCTAAAACTCCCCAAGTTACTGCGGACAAACGTGGGTATCAATCATTAACGAAGGCTCTGTATATTGAAAGAGAATTTAATTTTGGTATCTTAAATTACTCAAAACCGCTAATTTTAAGATTATAGCACCTTAAACTTTTCTATCTAGAATTAAATGGAGAATCTAAAAATGCCATAATGTACCAAGTATTTTATTTACAATAACGAAGTAATGCGCTGTACAGACATAACTAAACACTCAATAATTTTAAGCTATGGACAGTAACTCAACCAGCAATATTTCTCTCAACAATTTTTTGCCAAATGCTATAATAAAGACGTTAGAAAACAATCTCGCACTAATAACTCACCCGTATATTGAATCTGGAATTGCCAAACCAAACTCCGTGGGCTGCAGATACGTGGGGCATAGTCCACGAGTTCAGCTAGTTAGATATAAATCATTGATGAACTTGAATGTTTCTTTACGCGTGTTTGTTTACTTCTTATCGCATGGAAATTTTTTCAGTGCTTGCTAGACCGCGAAATCAGTATACATTAATTATTTATCATAAAAATGGTTTATGTTTGTACTGAAAGTAACGATGAAAATAGTGGCTATAATTTAAATAATAAACAATGTCATTCCAAAGTGAATACTGAAAAACTAGAAGGAACTACCGATAAATTACGAACAAAAACTGAAAGTTTGGAATTGCAAAACATCAGGAATAATTCTGCAAATGCTAATATCCATCTTCCGTATCCAGTAAGTAAAAAATCTGCGCATTAAATATTTATGAATAGTAACATTTAGTGTTCGAAAATACTTCCATAAACTAAAATTGTTATAGGTATAGTTTGAATTATTTATAATATACACAGAGAGAGAGAGAGAGAGAGTGCGCAATGATTTGAGATGTTTCTTGACGTACTGTACAGACTTTGAAATTGAGATAAAGGAACACTTTATTAATATACAGGGTTGGCAAAAGTACGGAACAATGCAAATATCTTTAATACTTTCAGTATAGGGAAGTATTGATTTCATGCAAAATTTCAAAGTTGAGATTTTAACGGAAATAGTCGGGGGGGGGGGGGGGGCATGGACCCCAAAAAAGTAATTTTAAAAAAATGTCTGTCTGTGGGTGGGTGGGTGGGTGGGTGTGTGTGTGTGTGGGTAACGCTCATATCTCCGGAACGGCTGGACCGATTTTGATGTGCTTTGGAATGAGGGGATATATCAAAAATTCACCGACAAAATAAGCTTTCAAAAAAAACCGAAACCGGAAGCGAAAGTTAGACATGTTTTTTTGGTAGCATTTTTTAGAAACTGAATTTTGGAAATTTTAATAGTGGAGATTAAAGAAGGCCTTAGGACAAATCAAACGATTTTTTACCGAACTCTCTAGCTTTAAAATGGCGGCCTCTACGAATTTTTGAACATTTCGACTTTAACGCCCATTTACTCAAAAACCAGTTATCTGATTGGAATCAACTACATCTTGTTTGGTAGCCTTTCAAGGGTAATATACCATGAAATATAATTAATTTTGAAAATATAAAAACGATCGCAATGACATCACTCCAAACTTTTGGAATTTTTCAAAAAAAAGTTTCTCAAAAACTGCCCACACGTTTTTGTTTAAACTTCTTAAGCTGATAGAGATAGGCATCTGCTACAATTTTGTTTTTTGCTCATTGCTATAATTTCACTGTGACGCCCTCTGTGAATTTTTGAAAATTGAAAATTGGTACCCTTTTATTTATTTAACGGGGGGCAATAAAATATTTCTGTTAAAGCAATATACTTTAAAATTTAGGGGGGCTGCTGTTCCCCCTCCCCCCCAAAATTTTCGCTACAAAATTAAAAAAATGATTTCTTCTTTTGTTTGGTCTAGGAGAATCTTTTTACAAAAAATCAAAAAATCGAATTTTTTGCCCCTTAATAATCTTTTTGTCCTTAGAAGAATTTCACATACTGTCTACAGCAGTTGTATTCTTGTACTAGTCGTTTAATGTTCAGTGTAGGCTAACTTTTTTATTTTAATAGATAGACTCGCAAACCCAAGAGCAAAGTTGTAGGGCAAATTCTTCTCGATTGTATTTAAGAAAAAAACTTGAGTTTCCAATTTTAATATGGCGGCCACGGTAAAAAATAACTTTATTTTTAAATGGAAACGTGGCATTTTGGCTTTAAAATCAGAAAGGTTTTTAATTCTAAATACAAATTAATAAGAGTGATTTCTTGCTAAAAATAATACTTCTCGAGTTATTAATATATTTTCAGATATTAATTTCCGCGCTTCCGTTGATTCAGTCCGAATATTTTACCCAACCTTATGCTTGCAGCGCAGCGGTCGGTCTTTCTTCAACCGCTTCAAGATGTTACAACTTATAAGAACTATTTACTTTAACTAGTCGTGTCTAGACAGGTGTATATCGAAAGTGTTGGAAAATATAAAACAATGTATTTAAATGTATAGGAAAGTCCAGGCGAAGTGTTTCGCTCATTTTTTATTTTTGGAATTAACAAAAACATAAACACATAAAAATAAGATACCCAAATAAAAAAATATTCTCAGGTACTAGAAAAAAATAATGGCATTCCCATTTAAAAAAACCACATTCTCAGGTAAAAAAAAATTAATTTTGGTTTTTGAGGATAAGGCACCCAACGATTCTGAGGCCCCCGCTTTGCTGAGGCCCCAGACACGCACCTCATGCGCCTGTGCGGTAATCCGCCACTGATTGGGAAATTAATTGTTATTATTATTATTATACCATAAAATATTCCTGTTTCAGCCAAGTCGCTCATCAGTAATAGTAAAATAAGACTATAATAGCTATTTATGTAACGAGTTAGGAAATGCACCATTTTGTGTAACAAGTGAGATGTTACACAAGTTACACAAAATCGCATTTCCTAACGTGTTACATACAAGATTTTTTCTAATTTTGATAAACAGAAAGGTTCTTTAAACTTTAAATGGGGGAAATTATTAATTTCATGAATTGTATAGAAAATCAAGTAGGTACCCTTATTTTGTTTGACAGTTTGAAGTTTATATAGAAGTGTGTCGAGTTAGAAAATATCCTAAATGTCTGATTCAAGTTCAGATATACCAAGTGATATCCAAGAGGCCGCACAAAATGCACTATCATCATGTACACAGCAAGAAAAAGATTGTTACTGATATTCTTGGTGAAACAAATTGCGTTTCCGTTTCTCAGATTACAGCAAGTTCTAGTAATATAACTTCCCAATCATCAGGAGTTAACCTAACTAACTGTGAGAATTGTGTTATACATGTTTATAATTAATTAAATGTTAATTTTTTCTTAATTATGTGTTTGTTTTCGTAACTGGTGTTGAAATGAATTTTTCCTCACCAGTTGTGAAATGTTTTACTTTTCCTAATTGGTTATGAAAAGTGTGACGTTTCGAAACTTCAATTAATTTTGAAAAGTGACACTTTACATGTCAAAATTAGAAAAAATTAATTTTTAGATCCCGTAATATTAAGAGGGACTAATTATACGCCTCGCCCCAACTTTTAAACTATTATTTTGTCTTTTCTGTAGTGTTTTTCAGTTCCAAAGCAATCTTGCCTAAAATAATAAAAAAAAACGGTTTAGTAGAGGCTTTGTTGCGACATTAAAATAAGGGAAAGATCCGGCGAAAAGCTTTGCCCATTTTTGCATAATTTCCTTCAGCGGTATTTCGCTATGAAGTAAACGTAATTCGGAGAAAAGCAGTAAAAAGAAGGTTGCCCACAATAAATAACTTGCAGCTGCAGCGGGAGAAGCTTCTTGCGGGTTAAATAATTGGCGTTGACAAGTTTTATTGCTTTTTAAACATCTACATAACAAGCGGAATTTAAACGAAAACAGTTTTTGTAGATAAAAACAAGTAATAAAAGGTTGTTGATCGCCCTATCGGATATTGGCCGCTCTTTGTTCATTAACTAGTGATAACAGGCGACTTTATTTACGACATTTTTTTAAAGTAAATATAGCTAGAGATTTTTGAAGTGAAACTTCTTCAAAATGTTTGTAAAAAAGAACCTGAGGGTTTTAATCAATTTTACTTGTGAGTAACATTAAATAATGTGTGAATTAACATTTATTTCATAAAAATTTTAGCACTGAATCTGAGAGAACTTAAGGCAAATCGAAAACTTTTTTACAACTGTATGATATTTTTACATGGCTGCATAGAGAATAAAAAGCACTAACTGGTCATGCCATAAAAAGTAGTATAGGTTGCCATTTAAAAAACATGTCGATGACGTCATAGCTAAAACATATGACAATTAAAAAAAATGAAAAACGTCAAATTGTGGCAAAAAACTTCATAGGAAACTTTTGTTAGAAACTTTTTTTCGTAAAGTTATTTATTAAGGCTGTAGCATCGATATTCCTTACTTTTTGTTCACCCTGTATAGATTTTACGCCATACGAAAAAATATTAGGTTCGGAAAAAATAATATTTACGAATACCAACTTGCATGCAGTTCGAATAACTTTATGAACTATTTTTGCCATATTGAATCCGGCATTTTGAATTTTATAATTTAAACCCCGAATACGTACGTAATTAGCGGCCACGAAACCCCACAACCTCCAACTATCTTTGTACACATAACCGCTACCTTTGTCACAACTCTCAATTATTATTTTGGGCCAGCGGGTGGTCTAGTGGTTAGAGTCCCAACCTCTAAAACTAGACTCCCAACGGCAGTAAGTTCGAATCCTCTGCCCGTCGAAAATTTTTCTGAATAAGTTAAATCCGGCGTGTTCATGGACGGTGTGTGTGGTGTGTATGTTGGGTTGCATGTCTCTTCGGGGTGGGGCGTGTTAGACCGGTGTATAGCGCAAGTCCGCTGAGCCCGGGTAAGAGGGTGGGATGGAAATCATGGAGTCGTGCTCACGCCCGGCGTCATGATCCTTTAAAAATAATTATTATTTTGGTCACTATGGCCACCATGCTTAGAACGACTACTTTTGTTTTGATCAAAATCATTTGATCAGCTTAGAAGCGCCTACTATTATTAGTACTGCTGCACATCCACCGCATTACAAATATTAATATAAATAATATAATTGGCATATTTGCTAAAACCAAATAAAGAAAACTTAATTTTATAGTTTAGACAACGTAACTTGTTTAAAAAACACAACACCTTTCTACTGGACTTTTAGTCCCAAAGTAGCAAAAAGTTTCGTTAAAATTCAATACTTAAGACACATTGTTTGGTTCAGTGTTTTATTGTTGAGCTAAGCCAAAGTCCACAGTTTAGGGATCTTAGAGCTAAGTAACCTACGTTAAAAAGATTCCGAACAAAATATAAAAACCTGATTCAAGCTAGCAGGCTATGGATTTAAACAAAAACACTTTTATAAATAAATGTAATAAAACTTAAATTTTTTTTTTCTTAAAGGGATCATGAGGCCGTGCGTGAGCACGACTCCATGATTCCCATCCCACCCCCTTACCCGGACTCGCTCTGCGCTCTTTCACCGGTCTAACATGCACCCCACCCCTGACAGACATGCAACCCAACATTCACACCATCCATGGACACGTTGGATTTAACTTATTTAGCAAAATTTCCGACGGGCAGAGGACTCGAACCTACTGCCGTTGAAAGTCTAGTTTCAAAGCCTGTGACTTTAACCACTAGACCACCGGCTGGCCTAAAACTTTAAAATAACAAGATTTTGTTAAAAAGAACGTAACGTCAACGCAAAGTTTTCCGAGGAACAAGCTACAATTGCCAGTTTACCGCTCGGCGACTGTTAATAGTTATTTACGTAACAAGACCAGAAAGTGGTACTTTCCTGAATGAGTAGGCAGTCTACGAGTCCAGTAAAGACACATTCCTCCTCTTCCTCCACTTAGATCAAGATTGACCATAGAAAATAAAAATAACTGTCTTTGCATGCTTTAGAATTTAACTGTTATCACTCTGCCAGTGTCACTACAAATAACAAATTACATGCTTAATCTGGAAATTTTAAGTGCAATGTTTTGTTTGTTTAAATTCTAAAGCATGCAATGACAGTAATTTTATTTTCCATGACCAACTCTTATGGATTTTTTATTTGAACGTATGGTACTTTCCGTACGCTAATAAAAAATTCAAAGTAAATGATCTTTTTTTTTATTCAAAATTAACCTTTACGATATTGATAATACTTAGTTGTTACTTCTAATATTTATATCAATGGTACAATTACTATTATTATTTAATTACTATTATTATTTAATTACTATTATTATTTAAATTAATAATAAAATAAATTTATATAAAATAAATTTTTTCAGCAATTTTGAGTAAATGGTCGTAGAAAAAAAGCTGTACGCAACACGTATGGAAAGTGTTTACTGAACCTGTAGCCGTAGGCGAGTGCTGAAATATGCCCACTTGTTCAGTAAAGTATCATTTTCCATACTTGATACGTATATAACTATAACCGACTCCTTGTGCCACTTTTCCGGTCTTGAAAATGATCAGAAACAGCTACCTTTCTGGTCGGTCGCGGAAAGTATAGGTTACCGGTCGCTGAATTGCTGCTTGCTTACTTGCTGTTATTGGATACGGACGAAATACTTTAAAATAATCTATAATATTTTCAAGTTTTCAAATTTCGTTTTGGCTCTTTTTTACAACGGTTGTAGCAAAAAATCATGTGTGCACCTCAATCCCAAAGTGTCTTTATCGCTCTTTTGGGACTTTCTAATCACTTTGAGCTCTTGATACACAAATGGCCAATTTCTAGGAACAAACTACCTTTTTTACGACGGTAGCCATTTTAGGTTGGCGCTCAATAATAGATGCTTAAGATGTCCCTTATAACAGTACCAAAATTTAAAATATCCTTTCGAAGTGCAGCTTTTTTACGTAGTCGCCATACAAACTTAAGATGTACTGTGATTGCGAAAAATTATAATGTTGCAGAAGAATTTTTCGTAGAAAGTTGTTGTACTTTTGGATGTTTAATGCTTTCATACTAAATTAGAACCGCTGAATGAAGTATTTGGTGGCTTAATTAACGATTAGAACTAAAAATTCCAAAATTTAGAAAAACCAAAAATGAACAATTGTGATTTTGTAAAGGTAAACCGTAAAAGGATTTTGATAAAAATTCCGAGCAGGGTAAAAAATAGGGAAGGAGGAACTAGGACAGAGTAGCACAGGCATTATTAGAACAGGGAAAAGTGTTGGCTACATATAAATGTTAGGGCGTATGCAAGGAAGGCCTCGTGACGTTGTTACGACAGTTTAGTTGGTATAGATTGAGAAACTAGAAAATTGTAAAATAAAATTTTATGAAAAACCAAAACACAAAAGATAGAGCGCTGAACGAATTGTACAACGAAATTTTCAACGTATATATGCTTACTCTCTCTAATTTGTTTTTTTTTTAATTTCAAATAATTCCAAAAAGGACTTGGAGCTACGTTTCCAACCATCAACATCACGAATTGAAACCCAAAATGTCGTTCGCATAAGATCCGCTTGTAAACATTATGGCACTATAACAGATCATGTTGTCGTTCTGGATAAACTCAACATGACTGTCCCAAAAGGAATCATGTAAGTAAGAAATCTTTCTGCAACCAAAAACTCACTCACAACTCTTACACATTCCATAAACAATTATGTCGCCATTATAAGCTGCGCTACCGTTTAATAAAATTCGTTTGTTAGTTCTGCACACGAAAAACTTTTTTAAGGTGGCGAAAATCTAATATAAAAATGTTGTTACCGACAACTATACAATAAACTTGAATAATATTTAATTCCAAGCGACCATATTTTTATACCACGTATTTAAGACATGTTCGGATGACTTGAGGTATTTCACATTCTGAAGACATACTTAGATATATATTTTTTCTTAAGTTTTGTAAATGTTTATTTTTGGGGGATCTTTTACCATATTTAACTGTAGATTAAATTAAACCGTGGAATTCTAATTATACTAGGGACATTCTGTTAAACATGAAGAAATTATTGCTGCGTGATCTACTGAAAACTATTAAGTATTAAAGTAAACTATTGTATAGTTGTTTTCCAATAAGACCATTGTTAATGTGTTTGTGCCGCCAAAAGTCATAGTCTAAACAAGGCCTAAAAAATTTAGCTACTTTGGTATAGATAGCTAGAATGAAAGCACGCTCTTTTGGTTGTAACCGTAGCTTATCAGCAAGCTTGTCAAATTGTGAATTGTTTTGTAAACAATTTTCATTGAACTAAGATGTTTAGAATAGCGTACAGATATAAAGGCGTTAATATTTCCAGTTACAAAACAGCGGCCGCAACGATGTTTTAAAAGTTATGAGATATGCCCAAAATAAGTCGGTAAATGTTATTATATACAATACGTTACCAAATTTCAAGCCGATCTAAAAACTGATATTTCAGCAAACAAGCGTTAATGTCAAATGTTTGCGAATATGTATAACTTCTGCAACCGGTTTTAGTGTTTCGTTAACTTATTATTCCCGATAAATTTGTAATGTACTCCAACATTTAAATTTTATCAAAATCGTTTTTTAACTACATATGTGTACTAATGATATAACCAATATTAATTTTGATGTAGCAATTGTTAAAAATACATGCTTCCTTTACCATAGGCTAGAAAAAAATAAAACAGTAATGTATTGGTTGCTTGGTATTTCTAAAAATATTAAATTCAAAAGGTCAAAATAAGAGGTACAAAATAAATGTTACTTGCAGTTGTCGACTATGTCGTGTTCAAACACCAACGCATAAAAAGACTGGATGTGTTTATCTTTATTAGAAGGAGTCGTCAAAACATCCTTTCACACTTCATCGAAACGCAACAATGAACACTCTGTAGGAGAGGCTAACTATCGAACTCCATATTTCTTCCAAAACTTTGTTTCTTTACATTTTTAAGTAGGTAGATACTGGTGTAGAATGCAGTTAAGGGTTTCATACCGTCCCACAAATAATGAAATAAGACTCGCACGAGTTAAATTCAGAGAATTGCGCTAACCATTACGATTAGGGAAGTCAGCGCGTATAAGTATTAATGTTAACCAGTTTAAACATGAGTTGAACATTCCGTTGTAACATAGATGGCGCTAGTAAAAATACGGCTAAAGGCGGATGTCTTACAAATTTGTTTTGACTAGCAAATATAAAACATTGCATACCCCGCTTGATAATTTATTCTGAATTCGCGATAATAAATCAGGTAGTTGTAAGACAGACAGAATGGACCGATAATATAAGAGAAATAGGCATACTGCATTACTAAAGCTATGGATTTACCATCCATACATATATAAAAGCACAAAAGGTTTTTTTCTCCGGTTCCTCCAGCGGCTACCGCTTCACCAATTTGGACCATTTTTTTTTTAATGAAAGGTCTCTCCATAGATGGAACATGAAACATTTTTATATTTTTATTCTACGTCAATTTTTCAATAATAATTATTTTAATTTATAATATATATGAAGGTCGGCTAGACGCGCGTCACTTGGGGCTCCATCTACAATAACGTCGCGTGTCATTATTGGAACTAATGCATCACGTGACTTGACATTTCGCCGGTTCTGTCAACGCTGTCTGTCAGTGCATTGTGCGCTGGGGCAACACTAGTCTCTATGAAAAAAGAAAAAATTTTAAAAGAGATATTTAAATTGTATGTACAGCAACAGTAAGACTATTTTCGGAACAACAGGAATTATTTCAATACAGACCTGGGCACTAGTAAGTGACCCTCCTATTTCCTGGGTGATCTAAGTTATCGCTAACAAGATGAGTATGTTTTGTTTTTGTAACATTGTTTAAATTGAGCGTATCTCAATCTTTTGTCGTTGGTTACCGTGGCGGATGAAACCGATAGGTAAGTGGTGCCCCCTGAAGGGACAGCACTCGGCTTTTCATGTGACTCTTGTCAATGGGTCTTTTTGCTCCAATCAACTAGAGATTTGAATGTTTGGAGCCCTTCCATAAAATTTGCAGTTGTATGGTAACCTGAATTACAACATCGAATAATTGTCTTCTTCTTGTTCTCGTCAATCTTCCCTGTTATTTCTTTCTGTCATGTTATAAGACTTTTTCTTTTTGTATCATCTTCTCTATCGGAGGTTGGTAATCATCACTGCATTCGGCATTTTGGATACCGCTGCTTCAAACTGTACAGTGGTAGATACAATAGAAAAACACTTTTGTCAGATTGCTTTGCTTGACTTCACTCCAAAACAATTTATATTTTTCCAACATCAAATTTCCTCTGCCATAAACTGAAAACACTTTCCATTATTAAAGCATCTCAGAATTGAGTCAGACATAACTTCTGCTGAAATCGTAATTTTGTTGTAAGCAGTGCTTAATTGCTATTGTTCTTCTGATAGATACGGTTTGCTCGGTGCTAGTGGCTGTGGAAAAACAACTCTGTTAAATTGCATTGTAGGCCGAAAGAAACTGGATTCTGGTGAAATATGGGTTTTGGATGAAGCACCAGGTTCGAAAGGAGGTAGCATCCCTGGACCACGAATTGGATATATGCCCCAGGTATATTATTCACGCTACTAATAGCATTAAAATATTGCAAAAATTGTAGTAAGAATCTAGAGTTAGCTTTTCTGTTAAATTTCTAATTAAACCATTTTTGATTTTACTTTCCTGTCGTATAAATTTCGCAATAAATAAACTTAATTATATATGTATATTTATAGGAAACAGCTTTATATGGTAAATTCAGTATTCGCGAAAATTTAGAATTCTTTGGATGGATTTCAGGAATGACCACTCAGAAAATAAGAGCAAGATCTGAATACCTGATAAAATTGCTCATGTTACCAAACGCCGCCGATCAAAAGGTTGAAAGTCTTAGCAATGGCCAACAACGACGTGTTTCTCTAGCGATAGCCCTTTTACATGAACCTGAATTGTTGATTTTGGACGAACCCACTGTTGGACTAGATCCAGTTCTAAGAGAAACCATTTGGAATCATTTTTTTGATATTACCAGAGAAGGTCGTATCACGGTTATTATTACTACTCATTATATCGATGAAACACGTAATGCGCATTGTGTGAGTTATATTTAAGATTCTTACAAACATTCTTCCCCTTCCCTCCACGTGGAGTTACAGAACGCGATATGTAATATTAAAATTTTTCCAAAGCTTTCGGAGATAATCATGGCCTAATCACAAAACTTACCCGAATGTTCTCGAAAGGTACGCAAAATAGTGTATTGAAACAGTATACATTACTTTCTGCCGCATGCCGACCAATCACGAAGAACGGGCGGAATTTCCTACCTTTGCTTTACGGCCCTCCTAAGCAAGAAAGTCGTATCTACATTTTTTGCCGAAATTGAGATGTCCTAACTACTAGTCTTAGCAGACACGTGCATGACGTCATACGAGGGCGGTCTGAAATTATTTGAGCCTCAACATGAAGATGGCGTTACTCGTCAAAACCATTTTGGTACTACAATCGTACATGCTTCGGAAGATACTTGTAAAAATTTCAGCCATTTCGGACGCTTAATTGTTTTTTGATAGTCGTTTGTATCAGTCGATATGTATGTTTTTGTAAAAATGGACAAAATCGAATATTATGCCGTGATTAAGTCCTTGCATTCAAAAAGCAATACGCCTACGTAAATTAAAGCCGAGTTGGACGCTGTTTAAGGAGACTTTGCCTCATCATTTGCCACCGTGAAAAGATGGGCAGCTGAATTTAAACGTGGTCGCACCAACTTGGTTGATGATCACCACCGAAAACATGGGAGAAGTCCACCAAATGGTGCTGGTGCATCATTGTTGGACTAATTGAAAGCAGCAATTGCCGAAAAACGGCCTCATTTGCAGCGGAAGAAAGTACTCTTCCACCCGGACAACGCACCGGTGCACACTTCAGCGGTCGCCATGGCCAAAATTCACGAATTGTTGTTTGAATTGATTGACCACCCAGCGTATTCACCAGATCTGGCCCCAAACGACTATTTCCTGTTTCCTTATCTCAAAGTTTGGCTCGGAGGACAGAGATTTTCATCGAACGAGAAGGTCATCGCAACCGTAGACGCCTATTTTACAGAGCAAGACGCCAATTACTATTTGGACGGGTTAAAGAGGTTGGAGCATTGGAAAAAGTGTATCGACTTAGAAGGAGACTATATTGAAAAATAAAACTAAATTTTACAGAAAAAATTTTTGTTTCTATGTTAGGCTCAAAACATTTCAGACCGTCCTCGTACAGTTTACTAGCTTGTTTACCGAGGTTGTACAAGGCTGCTTTAGCAACGAGTATCGGTAATGTAGAGGCGTGAAGGGCCGTCTAGCAAGGCAGCGGGTCTGCGATCAATTTCGGGCACCGCCGTTGTTTTTTTTTAATTTTCAATTTCGGTCTTTACTGTCTACCCGAGGTTATAGTTAAGAGCAGTTATATTTTTAAAGAAAAAATACGAGAACAAAGTTGTATTCACTCATTGATAATGCGCGCAATGCTAAAGCAAAAGTAAAAAATGCTGGCTTGTTGCCACACTTAAGTGCATCTTGGGTTGCCTAACCAGTAGGCGCATTTTTAAAATTTGAAATTTTTGAATTTAGCTCAATCTGTAAACCCCGCCCCTTCTTCGTGATTAGTCGGCATGGGGCAGAAATAAATGTGTTCTTATTAAAACTACACAGTGCGTGCAGGAGCAGTCGCTATTATTTCGCGACTAGACACATTTCAAAGCATTTCGCTTCCCCTTTTTAAATATCCCCCCCCCCCCCCCCGGGATAGCGCCTCACAGTTTGAGAAACGCTGACGTAGGTATTTTTGTAATTGTATTTTGCAGGTTGCCCTAATGAGAGGAGGATACTTTTTAGCTGAAGATTCACCAGAAAGCCTTTTGTACCAATTTGGTTTAGAAACGTTAGATGGGGTATTTTTTAAATTGAGCAACAATCAATGTTCAGAAGTTCACCGAAGCTTTATGTTCAGCGAAGAAGTAACCAAGAGAAAAAAAAGTTCTAATTTACATACGGATGATAACGTTAAGACTTCTTTGTCTAAACAACTTTTTAAAAAAAGAGTTAGAATAGAGCGTATTAATAAATCATCAGAGTTTGGTAACAAATATCACATGAAAGCTTTATTGTGGAAGAATTGTTTATGGATGATACGAAATATTCATATGATGTTATTCGCCCTTGTTTTGCCGTTCATAGAAAGTGCAATTATGTGTGTCGTTATTGGAAGTGTTCCAACTGATCTCTCCATTGCTGTTGTGAATTATGAAACACATAATATTATGAAGTGCGAAAATAATATAACATGTAACAACTTACAATTGAGTTGCTATTATCTGAAACATTTGGAAAAGCATGGTGTAAATCTGGTAGGTACAGCGTTAGTATATTTAACATTATATACACATCATTTTTGTTAAGCTTAAGTGTGATTATTCCATTATAATATATCGGTCAATCACCACGTCGAATTTGCGGTTTCAGCAGGCATTAGACATGTTTAACCCGATTATTTTTGACGGCCAAAATTTAATGATGCTATCACGTCGAGTGAAGTTTTCAGATAAAACAAACGCTCATTGCTACACAACAACAAGTTTTCGCAATGTAATAACCCGATTATTCTTCAATTCACTCGTGGAAGTCCTGTTAACCATTATTTTAAGTTTTACTTCCATTTTTACTGATTTTATAGAGACTTTTGAATAATTCTATTTACTACCAATAGATACCGTACGAGTTTGAAGATGCAGCAAGGCAATCTGTACTGAATGGAACAACATATGCATCTGTTACTGTGAAAACTAATTACTCCGCATCGTTGTCTTCTCGTGTTCAGGATTGGCAATATTCATCACCCGCAGACATTTTGTCTTCCGAGATTGATGTCTTTAGAGATGTTTCCAGTAAGTACATAATTTTGCATTAACCAAATGATAACTGTGACTCTACAAATATTTAAGGTAAAATTGTGGCAAATTACCTTCAAGCAATCTTATATGAATGTTTCGGAAACTTCTTGCATGATTACATGGCAAGTTGTAATATTGAAAGTAGATGGTTAACCAATTCGATAAAAGTGAGTATTAAAAAGGGTTTTAAAAATTAACTGAACTTTCATTGAACTGATGTTTAGTGGGAAAATCCAGTATATGGACAGAAACATCCTAGCTACAGAGACTTCGCAATTCCAGGATTAGTACAATCGTTAGTTACTTAAACTACATCAACTTTGTACTATGTAACAAGATTGAAGAAACATGTTTATGTTTTAGGTTTGCTTGGGCGTTTTCAGCGAGTGCAATGGTTTTCACACTTTTGATTGAAAACAACGATGGTTTCTTAGAAAGACTTTTAGTTATTGGAATCAGCAAATCAGAACTAATAATTTCACATATGATATGCCAGTTTGTGATAATGTGTTTACAAACAGCCGCATCACTAGTCTGTTTGTTTGCCGTTTTTAATATAACAATAAAAGGGTCGCTTTTACTTGTCGTACTTCTAACCTTACTGACTGGATTTTTCGGAATGTGCTTCGGTATTTAAAATTATTTAATTTGCGTAAACAATACTTAGTAACACTATTGTTGGCAGGTTTATGCGTTTCCTGTGTTTGCAAAACTGAAAAGATGGCCTTTTATGCAATAATGGGAAGCTTCCTTCCAGGTATTATGGTTTCTGGTATCATATGGCCGGTCGAAGGACTGCATTATATTTTAAAACCATTGGGTTCAGCCTCGCCACTCACACACGCTGCTGAAAGTATGAGAAGTATCATGTACAGAGGCTCTGAGTTTTCAACAGAAATCGTGTATGTGGGATTTACCTGCATTACTATATGGACAATGATTTGTTTAATAATAACTATAATAGTTCTTAAATACAAAAAAGATTAATAAAAATTTATCGGCTTAGGCTAGAACCTGGCTTGATGATGCTTAATTTAAATTATTGTTATATGTGCCGTACGGGCAATAAAGCTTATGCCATTGTCATTGTTGTTTCACTAATCTCTTGCTCTGGAAAATTATTCGGTAAAATAGTTCAGTAAAAACGTTTGAAGGTTTAGGTATAATTTATAATTTTTATGACTGTTGTTGCTATCTTATTTATGCGTAGTTGTTCTTGCAATGGGGGATTAGCAGTAGTTTATTTTTAAGTATCCCACGATTCAAAACAATTTTTAGTTAGACTAGTGTTACCCCAGCGCACAATGCACTGACAGACAGCGTTGACAGAACCGGCGAAATGTCAAGTCACGTAATGCATTAGTTCCAATAATGACACGCGACGTTATTATAGATGCGCCCCAAGTGACCTTCATATATATTATAAATTAAAATAATTATTATTAAAAAATCGACGTAGAATAAAAATATAAAAATGTTTCATGTTCCATCTGTGGATAGAGACCTTTAATTTAAAAAAAAAATGGTCCAAATTGGTGAAGCGGTAGCCGCTGGAGGAAGGGGAGAAAAAAACCCTTTGTGCTTTTATATTTGTATGGATGGATGTGTTGTAATTGTTGTGATACAAAACTAATTATTTTTTCGTGTACTCAATGGCAAAGAACGTCTTTTCTTAATAGAAAACAGTAAATAAAAGTGCTACTTTTCTCCTTAGCAACACTTTTCTTCATAGCAACGCCCTAGCAACACTTTTCTACATAGCAACGACCACACTTTATTCATTCAACTTATTAGTATAAATATTAAATATACAATTATTCAAATTATTAAATGTTATGCCAGAAGAAGATGCCACTGACTGGAAATCAGAAACTGATGAAGTGCTAACTCCTTCGCTTGATACTGCTGTTGACTGGGGATAAGAAATTGCGATAGAAGAAGGTTGCTCATCAACGTTCTGCCGGCAGTTAAAAATTCTTCTTGAAGTCTTTAATTTATTCTCGATACTCTCCTCAACATATCCCTCGACGACTGTGCTCGAACGCCATCCTCCATGCCTTTTTAAAATTTGGATGTCAGACCCGCTGTCCGCAACTAAAGTCGCAGAAGAATAAGTGATTGAAATAAGGCGCTAGATATTGCGCTGCGGAATCCGAACTAAATAGAACTAATTTAAATTAAAAAATTCAGTTATTAATGAAAACTAAAGTAGATTGCTGACTTATTCAAACGTAATAATGAAGTTAGTCTTATTCAATGATGAAAAAATTAGTTTAAAAAATGCAAATCAGCTAAACGCAATAGTTGTGGCAATGCAAAAGAAAAATCAAAATTTATACTACTTTAAAACAATAGTAGATTGTTTTACAAGTTCAGAAAAGTGGTAGTTTTCCACCGAAGATATTTAAGTAGCTTATTTTTTTGAGAAGGTAAGTCTTACTTATTAATTATATTACTTTCCAATACTAGTTTTTACGTATTGTTATAGGCTAAGACTCTTAAATCTTCAACATTGTGGTCGGTTTATTCGATGTTGAAAAGCACATTGCAAATTAATGAAAATGTGGACATTTCTGTATATAGAAAGTTGCTTGCATACCTAAAACGTCAAAATGACGGATATGTTGCAAAAAAATCTAATGTTTTGACGATGGATGGATAATGTGATAACGTTTTTAACTAAAGCTTCTGATGATTCCTTCCTTTTGATCAAAGTAGTATTAATTTTTGCTCTGCGTGGGGCATGCCGTAGTGATGAACTACGTATGTAGAAAGTTGATGACATAGAAGATGCCGGATCTGTGTCTTTACAGTTACTTCAGTTCAGTAGGAATATCAATGGAATAAGCATTATATCGAAAATATTTCAGTTTAATACCAAGAATTGTTGACCATCGTAGGTTATTCATATGTTACCTTAAAGGCAGATGCACTGTGTAGCCAGTTGGTATTAATACTTTCTACGGTATGTCAAGCAAAATTGCAGAATATTTGAAACAAGACGCATGCATAGCTAATATATACAGGGTCAATAGTTCGTTCTCCTTCGATATTGGGTGCACCGTTTTAGAGATACGATAATTTTTCAAATACAAAAGTTTTAGGGTGTCATAGTATCTATCATTCAAAATTATTTTCACTTCTATAGGGTGTTTCATTTTGCGTCACAGATTATTGATCAATTTTTTTAAATGGGACACCCTATATTCAACTGCATATTCGAATGCACCATCAAAATTGCTACAAGATCATATTTTGTTTTTAGAATTTGGCTGCACGGTTGCTAAGATATTTAACTTTTCTTGAGGTTTACTGATTTTGCAGAGTTTCCATCAAAAAATCATTGTGACCTGCGGGTAGGAAATGGAGCAAAACAAATTCATGTGAGTAGTTGTCAAAGTATGCCCTACCTCTTGTTACAAAACTAGCTCAAAATATCGAATACGCTGTTTGTGACAGACGGGTGAACTTGACGAAAGTGAGGGCGTTAAAACTTGTTTTTTTCAAATAGAACACCCTATATTTTTTTACATTATCAGTTGCAGATCTTAATTACCTTTCATTTTTGTAAAGTATGTCCTATACCTAAATGTTACCCTTTTCGATATAATTTGACTTTTTTCCAAATATTCATAAATTTGGCCAAAAATTAGGCATTTTTTCTTTCGGATTCATCAAAATAGTATTGAATCTTGGAAAAATAAATCATTTTATTCATAGAAACGTAGAAGTACAATGAATAAGTAACGACAAACAATAAAATGAAAAAAAAAATTTAAAGAACAAAAGAATAAAATTTCTATTGCAAGATATGTTCAAACTGTTCTCCATTTTGACGTCTACAAGTTCTTATTCGTCGTAAAAATGCATTGCTAACTTTGTGTAACATATCTGGAGTGACACTTCGAAAAGCTTGGCGGATTCGCTGCATCATATCTTCTCTCGTCGTGGCCTGTGTTTTATACACGATGTCTTTAACATATCCTCACAAAAAAATCTAGTTTTGTCAGATCGGGAGATCTTGGTGGCCATTGAACAGGTCCTCCTCGTCCTATCCAATGATTTCTAAATCTGGCACTCAAATATTCTCTCACTGTAAGATAAAAATGAGCGGACGCACCATCGTGCTGAAACCATAATCTACGACTTATATCTAATGGAAGATCATCTATCATTCTCTCTAATTCGTTTTGCTTAGTAATGAATCAACTTTCCATAGAAATGGGTTTGTTAATAAACATAATTGTCACTATTACGACACTCAAAACCCCAATTTTGTCAGAACAGTGGATTACCAGCATCGATGGTCCATAAATGTATGGGCAGGAATTGTTGGAGGACATCTTATTGGACCACATTTTTTTGACGGCCATTTGAACGGACCGATGTACTACGATTTTCTGCAAAACGAGTTAGAGAGAATGATAGATGATCTTCCATTAGATATAAGTCGAAGATTATGGTGCGCCCGCTCATTTTTATCTTACAGCGAGAGAATATTTGAATACCAGATTTGGAGATCATTGGATAGGACGAGGAGGACCTGTTCAATGGCCACCAAGATCTCCCGATCTGACAAAACTAGATTCTTTTTTGTGAGGATATGTTAAAGACATCGTGTATAAAACACAGGCCACGACGAGAGAAGATATGATGCAGCGAATCCGCCAAGCTTTTCGAAGTGTCACTCCAGATATGTTACAAAAAGTTAGCAATGCATTTTTACGACGAATAAGAACTTGTAGACGTCAAAATGGAGAACAGTTTGAACATATCTTGCAATAGAAATTTTATTCTTTTGTTCTTTAATTTTTTTTTTCATTTTATTGTTTGTCGTTACTTATTCATTGTACTTCTACGTTTCTATGAATAAAATGATTTATTTTTCCAAGATTCAATACTACTTTGATGAATCCGAAAGAAAAAATGCCTAACTTTTGACCAAATTTATGAATTTTTGGAAAAAAGTCAAATTATATCGAAAAGGGTAACATTTAGGTATAGGGCATACTTTACAAAAATGAAAGGCAATTAAGATCTGCAACTGATAATGTAAAAAAATACAGGGTGTTCTATTTGAAAAAAAAACAAGTTTTAACGCCCTCACTTTCGTCAAGTTCACCCGTCTGCCACAAACAGCGTATTCGATATTTTGAGCTAGTTTTGTAACAAGAGGTAGGGCATACTTTGACAACTACTCACATGAATTTGTTTTGCTCCATTTTCTAACCGCAGGTCACAATGATTTTTTGATGGAAACTCTGGAAAATCAGTAAATCTCAAGAAAAGTTAAATATCTTGGAAACCGTGCAGCCAAATTCCAAAAACAAAATATGGTCTTGTAGCAATTTTGATGGTGCATTCGAATATGCAGTTGAATATAGGGTGTCCCACTTAAAAAAATTGATCAATAATCTGTGACGCAAAAATGAAACACCCTATAGAAGTGAAAATAATTTTGAATGATAGATACCATGACACCCTAACACTTTTGTATTTGAAAAATTATCGTATCTCTAACGGTTCACCCAATATCGAAGGAGAACGCACTGTTGACTCACCCTGTATATATTGGTGTTTTCACTTTTTAATATTTACATTGTATTGGGAGGGACCCCAAATGTATTGCCGCGAGAGGGCAGCGGTGAAGGTTTATCTCTTTGACAGTGTCCGTGAATTTAAAAATAGGTAAATTCACCTTTGGAACAGCAAATGATGATAAATCTTTGTTTTCGCCTTTTGATAAGCCGCGCAAACAACAGTATTTTGGCATTTTTGCCTAGAATATTACCGTGGTAATAAATAAATAAAAACACTTCTTAATTTTCAAATTTATATTAAAATAAAATTGATATTTACAGTTGCGCCATCTGTTGATAAAATTTACAAGGCACCCTGAGATTGTCAAAGTTTGGGGATGAAAACAACTGAATAAAGTGCAAACACCAGTCTTCATTACATCACTATTCTAACGCACATCACCAAGTAGCAAATTTTACTTTGTAAATTGCTTTGGATTACTATTAAGATGTATTAATAAAATATTAATTAAAAACACTGCAAAAAATTATTTATTTTGACTTGTTGGCTCCGCTAAACATTAGGCGCCCTAGGCGCTGGTCTAGTGCGCTTACGAACTAAAACACGCCATTGTTGTTGAAAATAGACATATAACGTTATACAAAACTATTTTTGAAAATAAAATACAATTAAAAGGTAAAAGTCGGAAAAAGTCTTGCCCCACTTTTTTTTGTAATTGTTCTGTTAATTCTCAATTGATCCAATAAAATATAGGAAAAGTAATGAGCTAGCAAAAAAACAAAATTGAAAACCTATCGAAAATATAAAGTTCAAAAAATAAATACAAATGATGTATGTAATCACTTACATAATATGGCATAAAGATAATACCAGATACGAGAAAATGAAGAACCAAAAACTAGAATATTTATCAAAGCATATTCTATGAAGATCTAAATGACAACTAACTGAACCCGTCTACTACGCCTCACGCAAGCTTTTAAAATTAGGTGCCGCGTCGCATTTTCTCCAAATACTGCAAACAAAATAAAAAATAACTAAGCTGTGTCGAGATGTAGGAGCATAGCTCGTCGTCACGCAAAGTCGAGAGAGTTCTGAATTTAGTATACAGGATGTATCAAATTGCGTGTTAACTATGGGGTTCTCGCTTATTTGAAAAGATACGACGATGGTTAAATTAGAGGAAAGTTGAGGAATTATATGCCCATTAATAATCTTAAACGAAATTAAAGCTATTTTGCTTAGTTCCTGAATAAACTAAAACAAACTGAAATTTTGTATTTTTTGTTTTCGGCTATAACTCATTTGTCATTTATACTACATATTTCTAATTTACGCATTGTTAGGACACTTTTTATGCTGAAGCTAAATTTTTGATCAGATTTGATATAACTCATATATTGCTCATTTTCGACCGTCAACTTTTTTCTTTTATATGGTCGGCATTTTATTTTTTTTAAATATTTGAATAGAGTTTTTAATTCTGATTTCAACGATGTGTCACACTTTGCATTTTGTTTGAGTTTTGAGCACTTTATTACAGAAAATAAAAATTTCATGAGTGACATGGAAAGACCACGTCATTTAATTTATTTTGCAAAAATTCTAGTAGGCTATGAATTGATGGAAGGAAAACAAAACACTACTTTTACTTACTTTAGCTTTAGATACATTATAGGTACGCGAAACTTTCAGGAAACTTTGTTTTGACCGTAGACAGCAGGTTAAGTTACTTTTTACAAAAACAAACAAATGACAGTTAGACAGTATATTTAGAGGAGCTTCTGAGCATGTTTTACAAAGGTGTCAAATGTTTTGAACATTTATTTAATAAGTGTTTGTATTAGTGCAGTTCTAGTGTTATCTGTTGTATTTATTTAACCTGTTATTCAAATTTGTTATGTCCGTTGCAAACATAACAACTGCAAGTGGAATTTTCAGTAAATTGTGTATGTTAGAAAATTTGTCATTTATTTGTTTTTATAAAAAATAACATAACCTGCTGCCTACGCTCAAAACAAAGTTTCCTGAAATTTTCAAGTACCTAATGTATGTAAAGACCAAAGTAAATAAAAGTAGTGTTTTGTTTTACTTCGATCAGTTCATGGCCTACTAGAATTTTGTTAAATAAATTAAATGACGTGGTCATTTCATCACACTCTTACGAAGTTTCTATTTTCTATAATAAAAAGCTCAAAACTTAAACAAAATGCAAAGTGTGACACATCGCTGAAATCCGAATTAAAAACTCTATGCAATGGTGAAGAAAATTAAAATGACGACCATAAGAAAAGAAAAAGTTGCCAGTCGAAAATGAGTAATGGTAACAGTTATACCAAATCTAATTGAAGATTTAGATTTAGCATAAAAAAGTGTCCCAATAATGCACTAACTAGAAATATGTAATATAAATGACAAATGAGTTATAGCCGAAAACAAAAAATACAAATGTTCAGTTTTTTTCAGTTCTTTCAGAAACTAAGCAAGAT
The DNA here is from genome assembly GCA_958336395.1 of Ctenicera cuprea. Classification (NCBI taxonomy): domain Eukaryota; kingdom Metazoa; phylum Arthropoda; class Insecta; order Coleoptera; family Elateridae; genus Ctenicera; species Ctenicera cuprea. The sequence goes on from OY284493.1 coordinate 11,416,626, forward strand.
AGCTCCAATTTCTTTTCAGATTATTGATGGGCATAAAATTCCACAACTTTTCTCTAATTTAACCATCGTTGTATCTCTTCAAATAAGCGAGATCCCCATAGTTAACACGCAATTTGATACGTCCTGTATAGATTCCTCATTTAACATGAACTTAATAACTTTGCACGTAAAGTGTTAAAGGCGGCTTTTTCTTTGACAGAAAATTAATTATATTATTACGGCCCGCTGTTTTAATGTTCACGAGATTTATAAAATAATTACAGTTTTTACTTTCCTATACTTTCAGTATAGGGAAGTATTGATTTCATGCAAAATTTCAAAGTTGAGATTTTAACGGAAATAGTCGGGGGGGGGGGGGGGGTCTATGGACCCCAAAAAAGTAATTTTTAAAAATGAGCGAAACACTTCGCCTGGACTTTCCTATACATTTAAATACATTGTTTTATATTTTCCAACACTTTCGATGTACACCTGTCTAGACACGACTAGTTAAAGTAAATAGTTCTTATAAGTTGTAACATCTTGAAGCGGTTGAAGAAAGACCGACCGCTGCGCTCTGCAAGCATAAGCTTGGGTAAAATATTCGGACTGAATCAATGGAAGCGCGGAAATTGATATTTGAAAATATATTAATAACTCGAGAAGTATTATTTTTAGCAAGAAATTACTCTTATTAATTTGTATTTAGAATTTCAAAACCTTTCTGATTTTAAAGCCAAAATACCACATTTCCATTTAAAAAAAAGTTATTTTATAACGTGGCCGCCATATTAAAATTGGAAACTCAAGTTTTTTTTCTTAAATACAATCGAGAAGAATTTGCCCTACAACTTTGCTCTTGGGTTTGCGAGTCTCTATCTATTAAAAAAAAAAGATAGCCTACACTGAACATTAAACGACTAGTACAAGAATACAACTGCTGTAGAAAGTATGTGAAATTCTTCTAAGGACAAAAAGATTATTAAGGGGCAGAAAATTCAATTTTTTTATTTTTTGTAAAAAGATTCTACTAGAGCAAACAAAAGAAGAAATCAATTTTTTAATTTTGTAGCGAAAATTTTGGGGGGGGGGGAGGGGGAACAGTAGCCCCCCTACATATTAAATTATCGAAAAAATATTATAATATTCGGATTTTGCTGTCAATGATGAGCTATATTGCTTTAACAGAAATATTTTATTGCCCCCCGTTAAATAAATAAAAGGGTACCAATTTTCAATTTTCAAAAATTCATAGAGGGCGTCACAGTGAAATTATAACAATGAGCAAAAACAAAATTGTAGCAGATGCTATCTCTATCAGCTTAAAAAGTTTAAACTAAAACGTGTGGGCAGTTTTTGAGATTTTTTTTTTGAAAATTTCAAAAATTTTGGAGTGGTGCCATTGAGATCGTTTTTCGATTTTCAAAATTAATGATATTTCATGGTATAGTACCCTTAAGGGGCTACCAAACAAGATGTAGTTGATCCCAATCAAACAACTGGTTTTTGAGTAAATGGGCGTTAAAGTCGAAATTTTCAAAAATTCGTAGCGGCCGCCATGTTGAAGCTAGAGAGTTCGGTAACAAAACGTTTGATTTGTTATAAGGCTTTCTATAATTTCCACTATTCCAATTTCCAAAATTCCTTTTCTGAAAAAAATGCTACCAAAAAAACATGTCTAACTTCCGCTTCCGGTTTCGGATTCTTTTTAAAAGCTTATTTTGTCGATGAATTTTTGATATACCTCCTCATTCCAAAGCACATCGAAATCGGTGCAGCCGTTCCGGAGATATGAGCGTTACCCACCCACCCACACACACACACACCCACCCACAGACAGACATTTTTTTTAAACCACTTTTTTAGGATCCTGGAAGCCCAAAACATGTATTTCCGTCAAAATCTCGATTTTGAAAATTTGCATGAAATCAATACTTCCCTATACTGAAAGTATAGGAAAGTAAAAAATGTCTATCTGTGGGTGGGTCCGTTACGCTCCATATCTCCGGAACGGCTGGACCGATTTTAATGTGCTTTGGAATGAGGGGGTATATAAAAAATTCACCGACAAAATAAGCTTTTAAAAAACCGAAACTGGAAGCGGAAGTTAGACATGTTTTTTGGTAGCATTTTTTTCAGAAACTGAATTTTGGAAATTTTAATAGTGGAGATTAAAGAAGGCCTTAGGACAAATCAAACGATTTGTTACCGAACTCTCTAGCTTTAAAATGGCGGCCGCTACGAATTTTTGAACATTTCGACTTTAACGCCCATTTACTCAAAAACCAGTTATCTGATTGGAATCAACTACATCTTGTTTGGTAGCCGTTTAAGGGTAATATACCATGAAATATAATTAATTTTAAAAATATAAAAACGATTGCAATGACATCACTCCAAAATTTTGAAATTTTTCAAAAAAATATTTCTCAAAAACTGCCCACACGTTTTTGTTTAAATTTTTTAAGCTGATAGAGCTGAAAATCTTCTACAATTTGTTTCCTTGCGCATTGTTATAATTTTACTGTGACGCCTTCTATGAATTTTTGAAAATTTAAAATTGGTACCCTTTTATTTATTTAACGGGGAGCAATAAAATATTTCTGTTAAAGCAATATAGCTCATCATTGATAGCAAAATCCGAATATCATAATATTTTTTTGATACTTTAATATTTGGGGGAGCTACTGTTTCCCCTCCCCCCAAATTTTTTCGATAAAAAATTTAAAATTTGGTTTTTTGTTTTGTTTGCTCTAGGAGAATCTTTTTACAAAAAATTTAAAATCGAATTTTTTGCCCCTTACTAATCTTTTTGTCCTTGAAAAAATTTCACATACTTTCTACAGCAGTTGTATTCTTGTACTAGTCTTTTAATGTTCAGTCTAGGCTAACTGTTTTATTTTAATAGACAGACTCGCAAACCCAAAAGCAAAGTTGTAGGGCAAATTCTTCTCGATTGTATTTAAGAAAAAAACTTGAGTTTACAATTTTAATATGGCGGCCACGGTAAAAAATAACTTTTTTTTAATAGAAACGTGGCATTCTGGCTTTAAAATCAGAAAGGTTTTGAAATTCTAAATACAAATTAATAAGAGTAATTTCTTGCTAAAAATAATACTTCTCGAGTTATTAATATATTTTCAAATATCAATTTCCGCGCTTCCGTTGATTCGGTCCGAATATTTTACCCAACCTTATGCTTGCAGCGCAGCGGTCAGTCTTTCTTCAACCGCTTCAAGATGTTACAACTTATAAGAACTATTTACTTTAACTAGTCGTGTCTAGACAGGTGTACATCGAAAGTGTTGGAAAATATAAAACAATGTATTTAAATGTATAGGAAAGTCCAGGCGAAGTGTTTCGCTCATTTTTTATGTCGGCATCGGAAGCTTTAAAACGATGCTAAACTTGAGTGGATTGGAGTATAACTTAAAATTTTTGGGTTTTATTACTTTAAATTACCCAACGTCCATCCCTGCAGTTAAAAGCTGATAATGATAAACTCCACTTGATCAACAAAATTAAGTTATATTACGTGGTGTCCTAATTATATTAGAGACCCTCTGAAATTTGAATCAAATCAATCAAATCAAATTGATACCTTAGAGCATAGAATACTCTAAGATTGATACGGCCCTGATTTCTACAGTTAAAACTTTAATAAATAATTCGATATATTTCGAAAGTAGGCTTTATATATGATACAAAATTCGATTGGCGAAATTAGGTAAAACATATTCGAGTCTCAAAACTGGATTTTTAGACCACAATAAGTAAAAAAGGCGTTTGAATTAAAATACATATAAATTTGCTATTCACATGTAAACATGTTATTTTAAAACGTACCACTTAGGTAACAAATTAGATAAAAATTGAAGGTAGTTTTTTGTTCCTTAAATTTAGCAGGTGCATCGCAGCCTTTTTGCGTAAACAACTTTTATTACCTCGCTTTTACCGCATTTGATTGGATAATTCTGACAGTGATACAGACATGTTGGTACTTGCAATTAATTTTACTTGATATCGCCACTACTTATCAGTTAGTGTTAAGGTGGTTGAAGAATGCGGTTGTTCCACATATTTATTAGACATATTCCGTTGTTCTTTGTAAAGTGTTGAGGAAGGCTTGGTTAAATTTTAACATTTTCGCAAATACTTTTTGAACTTAGAAACAGGTAAAGATAAAAAATATGTTTAATTTTATTAATTATTAATATCGGCGAGATTTCTTTAACCGATTTTTTTTAATTACATGGTTTTTAATATAACACTATACTGATGTGTGAAAGTATCAAATAAGGAGTCCTTATTAAGGACTTTGTCTTTATTTGTACCTATTAGTGTGATTGTGAAAATACATATTTTGTTGACATTCACTAATTTCAATTCCCTTTTATTAAAGCTTCAATCGAAACGGAGGGCATTCCTTCTTTTCTGCAAATGCCACAAGAAGTGCAATCCATTATACTTCTGGGAAGAAGGAAGCGATGATCGTTTGGCAAACATGACTTCTTTTAAGGTAATGTGTTTGATTGTTTGGTTGTAAGGTTTTTTAAACTACTTTTATAGATGCACAGTTTCAGTTCTGGCGTTTCAAAGCAAATGTAATAAAATTTTTTCTTTTTCTGTTTTAGAAATTAACACAATAGGATTTCGATTGATTTTAAATTACGCAATTATAGGATACATACGCAAAAATAACGAATTATTCATAAATTAATGATGTTAAGAGCACGCCGCCGTGGCACCTTTTTGTTTTTGACGCTAGAGGCGCTAGTCATTCTAAATTTGAATTTAATTACTGATGGTTCTATTGAACATAAACAGGTAGCGTCACATGCGTTCTGTTAACGTGCATATATTTTTCTTTACAGGACTGTACTAGCAGAATTATTGATTTTTCGCATAAAATCAATTCTCAGCATTACTTGCTTGTGGGTTTGTGTGCAACTAATCTCTTATTTATGTGCGAAATTTGTTAAAAGTTTTAAATTAACGCGCCAAATGCCTCGCCGTAGCGCCATCCGTGCTGATTCCTATGAACTTTTGTACAAAAACATGGCTGACGTTACTCGCATCGAATTTTTAAATTTACTCAGCTGGCACATAGTTTAAATAATTGACAAAAATTTTAAATTGGTGTACCGATTACAACAGTATCTAGATGATCAGCGTAAATACAAATGAAGAATAGTGTTAAATTTATAGTTTTATGTTTGCTAAGAAAAGTAAGTTTTTTTTACCTTATTTGCATGTTTCACAAGAAAATAATTATCTGAGCACCTAAGTTACTTTATTAAGTAACATCTATTAACTTGTTTCATTTCGTTTTCTTTTTAATTAAGTCGCTGAGTACATATAAAAGTGCCTATATGATGTCTATACTAGCGCCATCTGTGTCGTGTGCCTCGGCGCGGCGCGCTCTTAAAAATAAAATATTTCCATTTCCATTTCAGGATATTAAAAGCAGGAATTATAAATTTATATAATCACATTTGCAAGTTATATGTTGAAAATACAGGGTGAGTCAATAACGGGACGGTGGTCGATATCTTCTTTACTACTTAAAATACAGAAAAATGTTTCGAATAAATGTTTTAGAGGACTAAAAGGGGGCAACATTTTAAAATTATTTGAAATTTTATACAAGGGGTTTCAATATAAGAGTGGCATACAATTTTGTATATTTTTGTATATTATTATTGGTCTTTTAATGGTCTTTCTGAATTTTTTTCTTTTTAAATTTCGTTGCGGCGTTGCCAAGTTATTCCACTTTTTTTTTGAAAAAATTTGATATTTCTAGACCTCACTAATAAAACCTGGACGAGCTGTGATTCCCAAGATTAAACAAACTATTTCTGTTAAACTTTAGTTAAGACCATGTGCTATCATTTTAAAGTTGAATTTTGTGATACAGGGTGTTTGTTGCAGCAGTGCAAAAATTTCTAACTTAAATGGGCCACAACTCGATTTTTTTAAATGGATTACCTTTTATATTTTTTAATAGTTAGATAGAGATCTCTTTGCTTTATAAATTTTATTAAATGATGTATACCTAAATCTAACGTTTTTCGAGAAAATGAGTTAGCTAAAAATCAGGCAATTTCTAAAAATTCAGACCTCATGGAAGGCAGTGACACCTGTTTGTTTTTTGTTTTTCAAAGAAACAACTGTAAAGATTGTTTTAATTCATGTAAGAAATTTGTTTTTTATAAATGTTTGCGACGTTGAAGTGTCTAATTTCCCATTCCATACAGTAAATCTTGAACCAAGATTGGTTTGGTTGACATTTGTTTAAAAATTATTTGAAACAAATTGTTTTCATTTTCAATTTGTTAACTTCATTGTGATACGCGTTTCTATTCAAAGTAAAATAAGCTCTTTGAAGCAAAACACAGGAATCAATGTCTCTTAGGATCAAGTAATTTCTAGAAACCCAGGTATCATAGCTAAAGTACGTAGCATATTGATTACCTGTACTTTGCGTAAAAACCCAGTATGACTACTTATTAAAAGTGTCTGAAATTTGTTTGAAATAAGTTTTAAACAAAGATTAATCCAACCACCTAGTTCAAATTTAAAGAAAAATGAAATGGTAAATTAGGCAATAATTACAAAATTTATAAACAACAAAATTCTTACGTGAATTAAAACAATTTTCACAATTGTTTCTTGCAAAAACAAAAGTTATCTTTCCAAATAATGAAGTTATAAGTTATCAGTGAGAAATTGTTTTCTCATGGTAGGCTGTAAAATATTAAAAAGAAAACACCGGAATGTTTCAGGGAATAAAACTATTAAAAGTGTATGTTTGTATAACAATGAAAAGACGTTTAACTTTTAAATACTCCTGCTAAGTAATAAAACACGAAAAGGAAGATAAATTTAGAATGACAATAAACTCGTGTTAAGATGCAGACATTCAGGTGTTTTCTTTTTCATTTATTACGCCCTACCATGAGCAAATAATTTCTCGCTTATAACTTTATTATTTGGGAAGATAAACTGATCAAACCACTGAACTATACTTATACTGGAACGCGCACTGGCGGTCTCTGCCATAGAAAAGAAGCGAGCCGAGGAAGATAGCGCGCAAGGATCATTCCTGTCCTTTTCGTACCGCGTTTCAAAAACGTGAGTTCCTTTTCGACATGACAATCGACTGCTCTACGCATGCGCATACTCTCGAGAGTAGGACAGAGATGATCCTTGCGGCCCTCTCTCTCGGATCGGGCTGGCGGGCCGAGCGCGCGTTCCAGTATAAGTATAGTTCAGTGGATCAAACCTTAATGGAAACAAATGCAGCCTTTTGTTTTTTGTTTCCTTGTTTTTTGTTAATGTTCAGCCTACTCCAGCAAACAGTTTTTTACAGCATACTATAAAAAAAAAGGTTTTTTGCTTATAAATAACTGTTATTTGTAAAAATAAACCAATTAAATTTTATATTAGTGAAAAGAGGAAAAAGAGTTCTATCCAATGATGACATAGCCGCGTTTGACGCATATTTAAAAAAGCAAAGTTCATGTCAATATCTTGAAAATTTAACGACCTATAAAAATTTTAATTTCAGATTCGATATCTGTGTAAAAAAGTGTCTTAATAATGTTAAAACCGCTTTGCGCTATCTTTGATAATAACCAAATTATACACAAAAAACAAAAATTTTAGTTTTTTCAGTCTGTACTGAAAATTAAACAAAAATTGTAGAATTTGAATGTGGATCATAGTAGTACTTGATATGCTGAACAATTCTTCTCATTTAACCGAATCTCTATCTCTTGCCGTTTACGAGATTCCCATGCATGCACTCCTTATCTTGGACACCCTGTATAACGAGTTGTTCATTTATTACTTCTTTAAAATCACAGTTTGCACAGTTTTTGTTATTTAAAAAGAATCGTGGGTATGTGCGTGAGCAAAACTGCATGATTCCCGTTCCACCCCTTTTCTTGGGCTGAGCGCACTTAGCGCTATTCACCGGTCAACATGCTCCACCCCAAAAAAACATATAGACCGAGACTTTAACCATTAGGCCACCCGCTGGCCCTTTACAAACTTATAACTAGTTATTTCGTTAATTTTCAATTGTATAATTTTTGAATGTATAAATGTTTGTTTATCTAACATTTTCTTTCGTATATGCCTTTTTTCATTATTAACTATTGCATTTATTTTGATATATGAGTCTCCTAATCATGCTGCCTGTTAATATTTTGTTTATATGGAATGCTGGTAAGCACTGCTAAATAAAAGCTAACACAATTCGTCCGCAGTTCAGTACATGGATTAACGGCTCCTTAAGCATTTAGCTAGCTGATTAAATTTGGTCAGCAATTCTAGTGCGCCCGCCCTGCTTCATATATCGGTCAGTCAAAACAGTACATTAGCAATGCAATAAAACACATACAGTTGTAAAAATAACAACCCCAACTTCGATTATGAATATTTCAAAATATATGCAAAAGAACCGTGATTGAAAGCACGTACTTTATTAGAAATTACGCACCCAAAAAAAAAGAAAAGAAAACAATTAACGACAGAACAGACATTCAAAAACTAAATAGTATTTATAATAACTAGTGTTACCCCAGCACACAATGCACTGACAGACAGCGTTGACGGAGCCGGCGAAATGTCAAGTCACGTGATGCATTAGTTCCAATACTGACACGCGACGTTATTGTAGATGGCGCCCCAAGTGACTTGCGTCTAGCCGACCTTCATATATATTATAAATTACAATAATTATTATTAAAAAATCGACGTAGAATAAAAATATAAAAATGTTTCATGTTCCATCTGTGGATAGAGACCTTTCATTTAAAAAAATGGTCCAAATTGGTGAAGCGGTAGCCGCTGGAGGAACCGGAGAGAAAAACCCTTTGTGCTTTTATATATGTATGGATATTTTTTGTTAAGTCGTACAATAATATTAATATTATGGTAACCAAGGCATCAACAAAAAATACAACAGTACCGCAAAGAATTACTTTATGGTATTAGCACAGTATACTTATATATACAGTAGCGAAAGTAAAGGTCATTTATGGTAATTATAGCACCAAGCGGCGAACAAGTTACACTAAAGTCCGACAGCTAACGGTAGTAGTGTTTCTCTGCTTTTTGAACGTTATAAGAACAATTTTCAAGTTGTTTGCCAGTGTTTTTATAAAAATTTGATTAGTGATATACCAATCTATTATGAGAGTCTCGAAAGGAAGCGCATGTTCCGCAGTGAACTGCGAAAACAACAGAGGAAAGAATCCTAACCTTAGTTTTTTTACATTTCCCAAAGATCCAAAAAGGTAATAAATTCTAATAAATATTAATACATTAAAGTTTGACTTTCTCGTCGTTCTAGATCAAAACAGTGGGTTGTAAACTGTAGACGTGAAGATTTACGTGAAAAGGAGGTGGGATATTTGAATAAAAACTGCACTTTGTGTACGCTGCATTTTGAAGATTTGCAGTTTATAAATGTTAATAAATCATACTACTGGCATTATCTTTGTATTATTTAAAAACCATTATATAATGTAGCCCGTAATTTTTGTTTTGCTCATTAAAAATATGGTAACAACAACGAACTGGATTAGAATTTAAAACCCGCCATAATTTAAACGATAGTTTAACTTGTCGACCGCTTGGAGCGCCACTAGTTATAGCTTACCAGGCGTTATATGGGCGCTTTCGCTACTGTTTATATAAGTATACTGTGGTATTAGTATTATAAAATGAACCTGTTTAGAAAACACAATCGAAACTCTTTTTTTAATTAACCTCCCTAATCGCAGGCGGGGTACCAAATTCATCAGAATCACTGGTAATTTCTTCCATGTTGTTATTGAAGATTTTACGCAAAATATACATATTTGTCACCTCACAATTTTTTAATTGTCAGTTCGGTTGTCTCCTTAGATATGGTAGATTGATAATTGTATGTTATTGAATAACCATGAATTATTGTAAACTTGCTTGAAGTAAAATTGTACATTTTCTCACGATTTAACAAAAAATATTGTACGCAGCACGTACTGAAAGTGTCTTTACAGAACTCTTAGGCTTCCAAGTCCGTACTGGAAAGTATCACTTTTAGTACTTGTTACGTAACTAACTATTTTGGGAAAATAAAAATTGTAAAAATTTTAGCTGCTTAAAAATTTGACATTTTCAAAAAAAAAACAAGCCTTAAAATGTGCCCACACCATTTTTTAGAACTTTCTAAACCGATAGAGCTTGCAGTGAACTACAAATATGTTTTTTTCTAATCTCCCAAATTTTACTCTGACGCTCTCCGGGAATTTTGAAAAATTTGAAATTGATTTCTTATTTATTCAAAAACGCCAATCGTTATAAACTAGAAACAGATCAGTAGACCATTTGGAGTACTTTATTAAGATTACCAAGAATTTTCAACCATATTAAAACTTTTAAATATCAATAACGCGTTTTACCGAAGTTACGATGTTTTAACTATGCCGATCAATTAGCTCTGGTTAAAAAACATATTTTTTATTCTTTGCATATTTTTCATAACTCTGTAAATAAAATATTTTCAAGCATTTCTAGTCCGAACTTGGGAGCGTAATATCTAGCCAACGCCTGTCGTGAGTAGGTAATCTCCAGTCTTGCGCCGTGCAATCGCCTTGGGCTTAAAACGAGCGGCTTGTACCTGGTGTAGATGACTAGATGTACATTTAACCCTGCAGTGGTACCGCCTAGTCTGACAGACCTGTGGTGAATGTTTTTATTAACAACAGTATAGTGGGTGGGGTTAGGGATTTGTACTTCCAGGTACCTTTCTGAAATGTGATTCAGCATCATGTGTCATGACGGTTTGCTTGTATCTTTATTCATTTAAAAGTTATTTAACGTTTGGTCCTGTGAGACTTGGCATCACCAGTGGCGTTTGTAGAGTGCGAAGTTGTGACAATAATTAGTGTTGGGTTTATTTTTGCTTTTGTTAAGTTGTTTTAGACAATATGTAGGTTAATTGTTGTAATATTAGGTATAATTCTAGAAAAATCAGTTCTGAACAAGAGCAAGCTCGTTTACGTAGTTTACTGGAAGAGATGGATTCGGACGAAGACGTTATTTTTGATGATGAATCTGAAGACGATGAAGAAAATATTGTCGCAACTCGGACTGATGATTCAGAAACAGAGCAAGAGGGAGATTCTGATGATGATGTAAGTGCGAGTGCTCCAACCAAAACCAGATATTTCTGCAAAATTTTTAAAAAGTTTTTATGTTTGCAGCATGCGGAATTTCTGTGCCCACAATGCGTTCCTCAACATGAGAATCACATATAGCAGAGGTTATTGTATTTGCTCCAAACATATGAGTGTGTCTTTTGTATTATTTTGAAATAAATAAATAATTTGTTGCGTTTTCTGAGAAAGTGAGTTTTTTTCTGAAATTTTGGGTAAACTTCAACTGATATGTGATTCCGAAAATTGAAAAGGGTAAATATACACTATGTACATCAGCAAAGTATGTAGAATCATCTTTAATACACAAAAAACATATATTATATTATAAACTATAATTAAAGGGTGTTTTTATAAACTGGGTCAGTCAGACTTGGCATCACCAGTGGTGTGTTGCAACCGAGCGTCACTGCTGCAGGGTTAAATCACTTATTTTAGTGTTGAAAACACTTATACGGAGCTAAGTTCCAGGTTCTAGCGTCACGAAATCGTCACGCTGAGCAGACGCGAGGGTCAGAAAGCACGGACACAGCGTAGGTGGATGCGGGGCGAGCAAGCGACGGCGGTAGAGTGGGAACTGGCAAGTGTATTAGTTGTGGTAGTTGGTTGCAATCAGTTATTAGTGAGTGGGTAGGTTGTTAGGCCGGTATTACACTATCAAAGATTTGATAAAAGATCTTTTATAAAAGATTTTATAAAATATTCTTTTATTCAAAGATTAAAAAAGATTTGAAAACTAGTATTACACTACATAAAATATTTTATCACAGTTGTCATCATATGATGGATGAACAACAGCTCTATGCTTGTGTGGCTTCAATTAGTTCAATTGTCATAATTTGTGCAATATTAAAAAAACAAAAGACTAAGAGTAAAAGTGAGCGAAACACTTCGCCTGGACTTTCCTATACATTTAAATACATTGTTTTATATTTTCCAACACTTTCGATATAGACCTGTCTAGACACGACTAGTTAAAGTAAATAGTTCTTATAAGTTGTAACATCTTGAAGTGGTTGAAGAAAGACCGACCGCTGCGCTGCAAGCGTAAGGTTGGGTAAAATATTCGGACTGAATCAACGGAAGCGCGAAAATTGATATTTGAAAATATATTAATAACTCGAGAAGTATTATTTTTAGCAAGAAATAACTCTTATTAATTTGTATTTAAAATTTCAAAACCTTTCTGATTTTAAAGCCAAAATGCCACTTTTCCATTTAAAAAAAAAAAAATTTTACCGTGGCCGCCATATTAAAATTGGAAACTCAAGTTTTTTTCTTAAATACAATCGAGAAGAATTTGCCCTACAACTTTGCTCTTGGGTTTGCGAGTCTCTCTATTAAAATAAAAAAGTTAACCTACACTGAACATTAAACGACTAGTACAAGAATACAACTGCTGTAGAAAGTATGTGAAATTCTTCTAAGCACAAAAAGATTATTAAGGGGCAAAAAATTCGATTTTTTAATTTTTTTTTTGTAAAAAATTCTCCTAGAGCAAACAAAACAATAAACCAAGTTTTTAATTTTTTATCGAAAAAAATTGGGGGAAGGGGGAACAGTAGCCCCCCTAAATATGAAATTATCGAAAAAATATTATTATATTCGGATTTTACTATCAATGGTGAACTATTTCACATTAACAGAAATATTTTAATGCCCCCCGTTAAATAAATAAAAGGGTACCAATTTTCAATTTTCAAAAATTCGTAGAGGGCGTCACAGTGAAATTATAGCAATGCGCAAAAAACCAATTGTAGAAGATTCCCAGCTCTATCAGCTTAAAAAGTTGAAACAAAAACGTGTGAGCAGTTTTTGAGAAATATTTTTTTGAAAAATTCCAAAATTTTGGAGTGATGTCATTGCGATCGTTTTTATATTTTCAAAATTAATTATATTTCATGGTGTAGTACCCTTGAAGGGCTACCAAACAAGATGTAGTTGATTCCAATCAGATAACTGGTTTTTGAGTAAATGGGCGTTAAAGTCGAAATGTTCAAAAATTCGTAGCGGCCGCCATTTTAAAGCTAGAGAGTTCGGTAAAAAATCGTTTGATTTGTTCTAAGGCCTTCTTTAATCTCCATTATTAAAATTTCCAAAATCAGTTTCTGAAAAAAATGCTACCGAAAAACATGTCTAATTTCCGCTTCCGGTTTCGGTTTTTTTTTAAAGCTTATTTTGTCGGTGAACTTTTGATATACCCCCTCATTCCAAAGTACATCAAAATCGGTCGAGCCGTTCCGGAGATATGGAGCGTAACGGACCCACCCACCCACCCACAGACAGACATTTTTTTAAAATTACTTTTTTGGGGTCCATAGACCCCCCCCCCCCCGACTATTTCCGTTAAAATCTCAACTTTGAAATTTTGCATGAAATCAATACTTCCCTATACCTAAAGTATCTCAATCTCAAAGGCCCATCTCTACCGTCCATTTTTGAACATAGGCCTCCCCCATAGCATTCCAACGGTCTCTGTCTTGTGCTTCTCTGGTCCAATTCAGTCCTGCAGTCAGCTTAAGATCATTTGTCCAGCGTGTCGGTGGACGTCCTCTTTTCCTTTTACCTAGGTATGGTCTCCAGTGAAGAATGATATTATTCCATCGTGAATCGTTGCATCTCGCTACATGTCCAGCATAGCTCCATTTTAGTCTGGTAATTGTTGCGACGGCGTCTCTCATCCCTGTAGCTTGTCTAATCCAATGATTTCTTTTTTTATCTTTTAGAGATATGCCAATCATCTGTCTCTCCATGGACCTTTGTGTGACTGCTATTTTATTCAGTGTTTGTTTTGTCCAAGTCCATGTTTGGCAGCCGTAAGTTAGAACTGGAAGGATGCATTGATCAAACAGTCTTGATCTAAGTTTTAAAGGAATGTTTGTATTTTTAAGTATATGTCCGAGTTTTCCGAATGCGGACCAGGCAAGTCTTCTTCTCCTATATATTTCCGCTGTTTGATTGTCTCTTCCTAGTTGTATTTGGTGGCCCAGGTATATGTATTTTTCGACATTCTCGATGTGGTATTGATCAATCGTGATATGTGGATCTTCTTTGCACATTGTTTTTGTTTTCTTTAAGTTAATCTTAAGTCCTGCTTTACCCGCCTTCACGTTGAGTTCTCTCAACATTTGTTGCAAGTCTGTTGGATTTTCCGCTATGATAACCACATCGTCGGCGAATCTTAAGTTATTTAACCTCTTGCCATTTATTAAAATACCTTTATCTTGCCACTGTAGACGTTTGAATATCTCCTCCAGGGCTGTATTGAATAATTTTGGGGAGATAGTGTCTCCTTGCCTGATCCCTCTCCCAATCTTAATTTCGTTTGTATTTTGATGTAGTTTAACGGTCGATGTTGCATTTTCGTATATATATTGTATTATCTGTGTGTATCTGTGGTCAATGCGCGCATTTTTGAGGCTGTTAATAATTATCCAATGTTCTATGGAATCAAATGCTTTATAGAAGTCTACAAAGGCCAAGCATACATTCAGGTTATATTCAATCGTTTTCTCTATCAGTAACCGTAGCGTCAGGAGATGGTCACAAGTGCTAAAGTTTTGTCTGAACGCTGCTTGTTCAACAGGCTGGTAGTCATCTAACTTATGTGTAAGTCTGTTTGTTATTATTTTGGAGAATAGTTTGTATATCTGTGAGAGCAAGCTAATTGGTCTATAATTTTCTATGTCTGCTCTATCTCCCTTTTTATATAGAAGCACAACTATGGCATTGTTCCATGTGTCGGGTATTTTTCCTTTGTGTAGACATTCGTTGAACAGTTCACACAATTTAGTTATGATTTCTTCTCCTCCTTCCTTTAAAAGTTCTACTGTAATTTCATCTTCTCCTGGGGCTTTGTTATTTTTCATACTGGATAAGGCCATTATTACTTCTTCTTTGTTTATGTCAGGTATCTCTTCGGAACCGATGTTCATTACTTTGCCGGTATTTGTTTTGTATTCTGGGTCTTCCTTCAGATGGGAGGCATATAGATCAGTATAAAATGTCTCTGTTATCTCTATTATTTCCTGTCTGTCTCTTGTTTCTCTTCCATCTTTGTTCTTTAGATTTATAATCTGTTTCCTGCCTTCCTCCTTTCTTAGACACTTGAAGTTTTTATTCTGTTCTATTGCCTTTTCTATTTCGGCTTCGTGATGCCTTTGCATATCTCTTCTAATGAATCTCCTCGTTTCTTTAGAAATTCTTCTAAATTCGTCAATGTTATTTTCTCTAGATATTTTATTTCTTTGGTTTATAAGTTCTCTTGTTCTTGCACTAAGTTTATCCGTTTTATCTGATTTTTTGCTAGCGATTTTTGAAGCAGCCTCTTGTATCGACTTTGTTAAGTTGTCTGTTAGTGTTTCTAGTGTTTTGATGTTCGTATTGTTGTCGAGCTGTTGTAAATTTTGTTTTAATTTTATTCTATATTTATCACTGTTTTCATTTAGCTTTCTTTGATCAACGACTATTTTTCTTTTTTGATTTTTGAATCTCTTTATTTTATGATTTATTGTTACCTTTGCTCTTATTAACCTGTGATCGCTAGAAATTTTAAAGGAATTAAGTACGCTGACATCGTGTATTATGTCTTTTGTCGTGGATATAACGTAGTCGATTTCATTTTTTGTATTGCCATCCGGGCTGACCCAAGTCCATTTTCTCTGCTTTTTCTTTTTAAAGAACGAGTTCATGGCATATAATTGATTATTTGATATAAAGTCAAGTAGCATTGATCCTCTTTCATTTCTTTCGTCGAAACTGTATATTCCTATGTTCTCTTCCGTATCGTCTTGTCTGTTTCCAAGCTTAGCGTTGAAGTCTCCTGTAATGATTGTATATGAGTTTTTGTTTTTGTTGATAACTTGCTCTAGTTCTTCGTAGAACATTTCTATTTCTTCATCAGTATGAGTTGACGTTGCTCCAACCTAAAGTATAGGAAAGTAAAAAGCAAAGAAGACGTGAGTGGGTTAAACCATGGGTTTCGAGACGTGACAATCTGGGTATACACCACAAAACTTATTGAAGGAACTCAGAGTTGAATCTATGTCATGTTATAAAAATTATTTAAGAATGGATGATGCTACATTTCAGCTGGTTGTATCAAAAGTTGCTCCTTTTATTGCGCGAAAGAATACCCATTTAAGAAATTGCATTAGTATAGAAGATCGCGTTCTTGTGACTCTTCGGTTTTTGGCCACTGCAGAAAGTTATTCCAGCTTAAAGTATTCTACGCGAATACCACAATGTACATTAAGCTCTATAATACCCGAAACCTGTGATGCCATTTATAAAGCACTTAAAGAAGATTTTTAACATCAATGTGTGTGCATCCACTGCTGATCACATTGGAAATTTCTTGATACGCCTCTAATCTTTAATTTCTATTTATGTAATCTTCGTGTTGAACATTACACAAAAATTCATAACTTTCATATTCAGAAATTAAAGTTTTAGTAGCATCAAGTGACCACGTGAACTTAGTTGACGCCATTTTGTAAAGTGGTTGTTAAATCTTTTATCAAATATGGTCGAATGTAGCTAACTTTGATAAAAGATATTTTATAAAAGAAAGCTTTTATAAAATATAGCCCATTACATTGTAAAATTTCTTTGACAAAGATATTTTATAAAAGATCTTTTATCAAATCTTTGATAGTGTAATACCGGCCTTAGGCAGTTGAAGTCTAATGATGTACGTAGCACGTAGCATAATATTACGTACGTTAACGGATAAACAAACAAGCCCATTAGTCACCTTCTCATACACTGTAGGTCACTGTATAAAGGGAAGATTATGTGACCTATTTTCCAGTAAAATGCGAATTTGTTGAAATTTGATGAAAGTTAATATAGAGAGAGGCTCCATTGGTACTCGCTTACGATGACATGCATTATTTCCTCCCCATGAGAAAGGGGGTTATTTTAGGTGGTTGAAATTGCAAAATTAGCAATGTTTTTGAATATATGCAGATAGTTTTGCTGAAATTTGATAGGAGTATTCAGAAATTCAGATCTCGAATGAAAATTTTGCCCAGTAAGAAAGGTATCCATATCCACCCCCAACGACCTTTGTCCGCCAAATAACGTATCTCGTATACACATTAAATTTGTCAATTTTGATGAAATTGGTTATATAGATTTTTCTTTACTACCCGCATAAGCTGGCATCAATGATGTTCTCCCCAAGAGGGAGGGGGTAGACGTATGGGGTTGGAATTGCAAAATTAGCAATATTGGTCCGTTTTGTGAAATGTGATAGAAGTGATCGGGAAAATAACGTTCTGAGTCACAATCACGCGCATGTAAAAATGGTAGCCACCAACCCTTAAAGCCGCGATAAAACGTATCTCGTAAACAAACCGTTTGATTGTGAGGACATTGGATATATAGATGGTCCTTTAGAACCCGCATAAGATGGCAGAAATAATTTCCTCCCCATGTGGAAAGGGTTAGTTCATTAGTTGTAGGGGGTTGAAATTGCGAAATAAACAATATTCGTCTTGTTTGGTGAAAATGGATAGAAATAATTGTGAAAACCACGTTCTCAGTAAAAAACGCACACATGTAAGTGGTAGGCACCCCCAATGACCCTTAAAATCGCAAAAATCTATCTCGTGAACAAATCGATTGATTTAGATGAAAATGGATGATCCTTTAGTTCCCCCCTAAGAAGACAAGGATGATTACCCTCCCCTTGGGGAGAGGGGGCACTTTTAGCGAATTGCAGTTACAAAATTGGCATTTTCATAGAATGTTTGGCATTATGCTGTAATTTGGTAGTTATTAGGAAAAACAAATCGGCAAAATCTCATATAAAAATAAGAGGAGTTGTGTCAATAGTAATTTATGGGAAGGTATGTCCGAGTTGTGTCGGAGCGTTTATTTTTAATGGCCAAGTAAAACATTTTGAACCTTATTTTTCCGCATTTTAGCGCCCCCTGAATGTGCCAGTATGGAGCGTGTTGCCTCTGTAACTATATGTGATGATGCAGTGGCTGGACCATCCAATGTACTTACGAGTGCTGAGAGATATCTGTTGTATCAGCAACGTAAGCAACAACAAAGCAATAATGAAGCAGTGCCTGCAAAGCGTCCAAAAACATCTGCAGAGCGTTCGCGTGCGTATCGTGACCGTGTTAAACAACGGCATGGGGATGATGCTTCTCGTGTAGAAAGAGTGCAGACAGAGGGCGATGATGCACAACACAAGCGTCCACAGACAAGTGCGGAACGATCCCATGCATATCGGCAACGGTTGAAGCAACGCACAATGGAGCACAGTGTAAACGTTACGTTAGACTCTGGATCGGTACCAGACTATGTTCAAAATTCTAATACGTTGCTTGCACATAAATTTCAGATCTACATGCAGAAACATTTCTTCAATGATGCTTTGGATGACTATTGTCGTGTTTGTGATCGGCTATGGTGGAGCAGTCGGTTAGGGGGTGTCGTGCCATGATCGGCAATATATGATTTTTTGAAAACGTTGAACTACAACGTAGGTGAGGATCACTTTCGAGTGTGCAACACATGTTATAAGGCGTTACGAAGGCAGACGGTGCCAACGTTAGCAACTCTCAACGGCTATGTTTATCCGGAGATCCCTCCCCATTTACCAGATTTGTGTCCTGTTTCGGAACGATTAATTGCCCCACGTCTACCATTTATGCAGATACAACAACTAAGATATTTTAGTGGGTCGAAAGCGTTTGGTGGGGCAGGTGATTAATGTTCCCGTTGACGTGAACACAATGGTCACTAATTTACCACGAAAATTGGAGGATGACTATGTATTCAACTTATCGTTGAAGCGGAATTTACTACATAAAAGTTCCTATATGGCCAATTGTATTTCAAAGACCAATATTAAAATATGGCTCAAATATTTACTGAATACACCACTGTATCGCAAATATAACATTGCTCTCAATGATGCGTTCTTTGAGAATCGGTCATCTTCGGAAGAGGATGAGGAGAGTGCTAGATATATGAAGCGTCGTCGACTTAGCAAAGAATTTGTAGATGTAATAAACCGTACTTAATATATTATATCGTGTTTGTTTTCAACACCCTCTGATGGTTGCAAGAATTGCGAGATCTGTGAATTTTTTTTATTACTTTTTGCAATCTGTTTACAACAATAAGCAAAATATATGTATGTTAGTAATTATTGGACATGAACAATGACATTATTGAAATCCAACGATTTACAATTTACAGTTTACTACAAACTACAATATATTCGTTTAATCGAATCTATTCGGTAGGTCTAGCGGTTTGTGTCTCTTTAGTCTGTGTAGGGTTTCACTATTATCAAGTAGATTGATAGCCAAGGCATTTGGGTGATATTCTAGTTTACTTAGATATTTAGCACTGAACTTAACTATCACTTCTTTTACTGTGTCTACTTTCAGGTCGCTCAGAATGTCTGTATTTCTCACAAAGTATGCTGCATTACACATTGACCGTAACACTTTAGATTGAAATCTCTCAAGTATTTGAATGTTAGAGTTAACCGTTGTTCCCCAAAGTTGTATACCGTATGTCCATACGGGTTTAAAGATCGCATTGTAGATTAAGAGTTTACTTGTTAGGGATAGTTTTGATTTTCTGCCTAGTAACCAGTAATGCTTACTAAACAATATGCCGAGTTGTTTCTTTTTTTTCCAGGTTAGGCCTTTGTCAAGGTGTAAGCCAAGATATTTAACTTCATTAATGGAATGTTATTTATTAGGACTGCTGGTGTATTTCTGCATTTGGTGAATGTGATATGAAACGATTTAGCTTCATTGAGTTGAATTCACCATCGTTTGGTCCACTGAGTCAGTTGATTTAAGCTCTGTTGAAGGATCTGAGCAGCTATTGTTGGATCTGTGTGTTTTGTCATTATTATCTTGTCGTCAGCAATATCTTGTCGTCAGCAAAGGTAGCAGTGAGGGCGTGCGGACTTGTTGGTATATCTGCTGTGTAGACGAGATATAGAATCGGACCAAGGACGCTTCCCTGAGGGACCCCTGAGTTGATTGCGTGGAGCGCCGATTGGTATTGTTCAATTTTAACGTGGAAATAACGTCCTTCCAAGTACGACTTGAAAATAACATATAGTGGGTGAGGTAGTAGTTTCTTGAGTTTATACATGAGGCCAGCATGCCACACTTGATCGAAAGCCTGGCTTTCATCAAGAAGAGCAGCTGTGCAGTATTGCTTCTCTTCAAAAGCTTGATTTATGTTGTCGACTATTCGGTGCACCTGTTGTACGGTACCTGTTGTACCTCCTAAACCCAAATTGATGATCTGGAATTATGTTGCTATCTTCTAGGATGGAAGTTAGTCTTTCAGCTAAGACTTTTTCCAACACTTTGCCTGCCACTGACAGCAAGCTAATGGGTCTGTAGGAGTTAACTTCATATGCCGATTTCCCTGGTTTGAGTACCTGAATTACCTGCGCTACTTTCCACTGGACCGGGAAGTACCCCAGTCTCAGGTCTGCATTGTGGTAGTTCTTTGAGTAGTTTGCCAGTAAGTAGGTCAATTCCTGGAGCTTTCCTGGGATTGAGATTGAATCTGATCATTCTTTTTACTTCCTTAACTGTGAAGCAGTCCAACGGCAATGCTAATTGATATGGCATATCTAAAGAGTTTTGTATTTCTGCTTCTTCTTCGATAAAAATTTGCGAAGCGATTGGGTGAAAAACACTCTGAAGGTGCTGTGCGAAGGGGTCTGCTTTTTCTGGATCTGATCGTGCCCATGATCCGTTTGGCTGTTTCAGGGGTGGAATAGGCTGTTTTTGGGCTTTTATTCTTTTGGTAGCCTTCCAGAGAGAATAATTTGTATCTGTTGTTGCACTAAGGTTTGTCAGATATTCTTGGAAATGTTAATTTTTTAGCTCTTTGATAAGTTCTTTGAGTTCTGTTGTTGCTTGGTCTAAGCGTCTCTTGTCAGATGGGTGGGTATCTTGTGTTCTGCCAGATACGTCGTAGCCGTCTTTTTTCGGCTATTTTTCTTTTTACTATAATGGGACAACTTTCTTGTTGTCTTTTGCTATATCTATTTTTGGTGTTGCTTTAATGGCAGCTTCTTGAATTATTAAAAAAAAACGACTTCAAATAAAAACACAAAAGTAACATAAGTTAACCAAAAAGCAAAAAATAAATGTTTTTCATACAACAATTTAATACTTATTTGTTGTTCCGTTTAATGTAATTAAGAAATTATTTATTATATAATTTTTAATTGTTTTATAATTTTGAAGTCGGCGCCAAAACATAAAAATTATATACCTTGCTACAATAACAAGATTCGAATTTTTATGTTTTACTTGGCACCGACTTCAAAATTATAAAACAATTAATAATTATACAATAAACAATAATTTCTTAATTACATTAAACGGAACAACAAATAAGTATTAAATTGTTGTATAAAAAACATTTATTTTTTGCTTTTTGGTTAACTTATGTTACTTTTGTGTTTCTATTTGAATTCGGTTTTTTTTAAGTTAATTATTTCTTTTAGATTAAAATAAAATGTCAATTTAAATTGTGTCAAATAGTGAATTACATCAAATTATAAAAAAAAAACCTAAAGATGCAAAGCAAAATGAGCAAATTGCATTACACATCTGATATATGTGTTGCCTACCCTAGTAGTAATATTGATACAGCTGCTCTGGATCATTTATGACATTCCTAGCTGTGGTAGGTTATGGGTAATCAGCTGTTATTTTAAAAATTAACCTTCACGCAAATAAAAATCACCATTTATAACCTTGAATGGTCAATTTATGCTCTTAGTAGAAGCAACATTAGTGCATAGGTAACAAGTGTAAATATTTCGTGCAAAAATGTCTGGAATATACAAAAATTCGATGGCAGTTTTAGATAAAGTAGTGCCTGCCAAGTTTCAACCACTTTGGAATCATGCAGCAGGTTAGCAAATTGTCATTTAAACATTGATCGAGTGTGTTACATTTTTTTATTATCTTATTTGTAGGTCCGAAAACTGTATTTTTCTGGGCACCTGCTATTAAATGGGTGAGTAGTTATCTTAATGCAATTGCCGTGCCCTTTTATTACCCAACATTAACATGATCTGATATACAGGGCTTGGTGTGCGCTGGCATTGGAGATTTAACAAGACCTGCCGATCAACTTAGCATACCACAATCTGTTGCACTAGCTGCTACGGGAGTTATTTGGTCGCGGTATTCGTTAGTAATAATTCCCAAAAATTATTCTCTTTTTAGTGTTAATGTATTCGTTGCTGGAACACAACTGTATCAGTTATTTAGGGCTTATAGGTAAAAATAAAAAATTAAATTAAAGTTTTCTAATTTTAAGAAATTTATTTAATCAATAAACATGTTTTAGGCATCAACAAAATATAAAAGGAACCAAAGCGAGCCCAGCAACAACCAAAGATGAAGTGTGATACACAAAAAAGTACCTATCTGTAGTTAAATTTTATTTATTTAGAATCCCTAGTTTTTTTGAGATATATTGCTTTTTGCATAGCCTCATCGGGGATTGTATTCTTTTAATTTTACCCGTTGCAAATGGTATGGTGATGAAAAGTGCTCTTATTGTAATATGTAATGTTGTTATTTATCAATTGTTAAATAAAGTTTTATGTTTCAAATGCATTAACTATATTGCAATCTCAATAATTAGATATTGATTTTTTCTCCTATCAACTGTTCTAAAAAAAGAACTTTGGATATTTTCCATAATACCTTGAGTACTCCATAACTATGTTGCCTACATAATTTGATCATCATTATAATGTTGCATATAGAAATCCCTAAATCAGTTTGCTCTATAATTTAATACTATTTTAAATATACAAAAATATAACAAGGGTCAACAAGAAATTTTTATCCGGTGCATTCAGCTAATGTGATGACTTCTATGAATTTTTAATAATTTTGGGCTTTTTGCCGCCTCTTTACTCAAAAGCGAGTTGCCAGATCGGGATATAATTTGATATTAGAAATGTCCTAGGGGTACACAATGTTACAAAAGCTAAAAAATATCAAAATTTAGACTTTTTCAAAAACATATTGATCAAGAACTGGATAACCAATTTTTAAAAATTAGATAGGCTTAAAGATCTAAGGATGAGCTATAATTTAATTCGTGTCCCAGTCTGCTAGTTCGTCTGGGATGCCTTCTATAAATTTTTGAAGATCGCAAATTCATGCATCTTTGTTTAATAAAAAATTTGTTTAAGCTAAATTGCCCATGAGTGATGGTAGAATAGGTGTCCCAGCTTAATTGTTAGTTTCAGTAGGGGGGGTTAATTTTCCCTCCCACCAAATGTATGGTGGACGAATTTTTCCTTACTGTCTATAGTCGCCATTGACGCGTAAAAGGTCGATACAAAAATAATTTTTAAAATGTGTTAAATAAAGTTTCTAAAGTATAGGAAAGTCCAGTCATCTTTTTAGTATTATATAAATTCACCGTTCACAAGAAAACGTGACATTTTCATATTTTTCTTCACGTTAGAGATATAGCAAAAGTTTTATGGAAAAGTTGTTTAAAGTTAAACAAATGCCCCACATTTCACAAAACATTTAAATTTTTGTTGTTTATTTTTCATTTTACGCTGTCTAAAATGTCACTCTAGTTTTTGCAAAGGATAGTATAAAAAAGATGGGGCAACACTCTTCACCTGTACTATCTCATACTTAAAGTCAGCGTCACCATCTATCGTTAATTGATTTAAGAAGGTACTGTTCGAAACATAACTTGCTTATTTGGGCTTAACAGTACAGAGTGGCTAGGAAAACCCCGGCCACTTTTCTTGCAGCGGTCAAGAGATGGCGCTTTAGTAAAGAAAAATTAAATTAAAATACTGGCAACAACGCAGAATCCAAGACGTTTTAGTTGTTTTGATTTAATATGGGGCGTATTTAATAACTAAAACGTCTTGGATTCTGCGTTGTTGCCAGTATTTTAATATAATTTTTCTTTACTAAAGCGCCATCTCTTGGCCGCAAGCAAGAAAAGTGGCCGGGGTTTTCCTAGCCACTCTGTTGAATTTTCAAATGAAATTCATAAAGCCGGGTTATTTTACCTGCGTTTAACACCTTTTTTAAGCTTAACCATGGATTACCAAATACCCTACTGAGACAGCTCCTGAGACCAACTATACAGCACATTTAATTAAGGACTGTCTGGAGTTTTACAGTATTTAAAGATAAATCTCTGTTAATTCTTCATTGCAAAAAGAGCAACACTAATAACAGTCATAACTCATAAACTATCTGAGTAGAAAATTCAGGGTGGTGTGATACGCAGCCATCAGGTCAGCTTCATCTTTCTATTATAACGTGAGTATAATATGATCATCTCTTACGCACTACGTGTTTCGCAATCTACCTCGCTTAGTTGTCATCGATGCTCCTATGCAAGAACGACCGAAAGCCTTTTCGAGAAAAAAATCGAGTTATTAATTTTTTGGAAAAAGATTCTTCAAGATTAAAGAAAAACCAAAAGCAGAAGGTCAAATTCGTTCGCCAAAGTTAGAGAATGAAGGGGGAAAATCCCCTAAATATTGCCGCACCTAAAAATTAAGTTGCAAATTTATGGTATGTATCCTTAACGCATAATAGAGTGTAATACCTATTTAACAATTTTTGTATTTATAATAAAAGCAGTATGTTAACAGCACAAATTTTAAGTCAAAAAATCATATTCTCAGTACCCTAGAAAATCCATGAACACCTGAATATATGTAACAAAACATACAATACGCGAGCATAAGGATTACACAATATGTGGATTTACATAGGACATGCAAATTCTTACATTATAATAATACAATGATTGTTGAAATACAAATGCGAATTTTGGACCACTAACATAGTCATGGGAGGTCGGTAGGGGTAGAAAAACCAGCGGTATTTATTTTATTAATATTATACTAAAATAAAATTTTTCTTGCAGATACTCATTCAGATCTGAACCACCCTCGTATTTTCACATTTGCCGCATTTTTAATGAAAAGAATCTTTATGTCTATTAAGTTCATGACGGTGTAAAAACACTTCACCACAAACGTCGCATTTATTGCTCATACAATCTGGATGCGTCATTACATGCTCACGTAAACTAGCCTCACCTTCTGCACTAAATCCACACCCACCACACTGAAACGGATAATGTTTTTCTGTCATATGCTCCAGCAGTACAGGTTTTGACACAGTGGCATAATCGCATTTTTCACACTTCAAGGAATGATCGTACGTTTCATGCTTTTTCAATACCACAATTTCCTTTGCTCTGTAATCACATTTACTACACTTGTATAGCTTTTCAGTGCTGTGAGTTTTCATGTGACGTGTAAGCAAGAAATTTTCATAGAATGATTTACCACAGACGTTACACATATGAGATTTTACGCCTTCATGTTTCCGTTTATGTGTTCTTAGATTAGCATGGTATGCAAAAGTGCGATCGCATTGATCACATTTATATGGTCGCTCACCTGTGTGCCGGTTCATGTGGGCTTTTAACAAGTATTTTTGATGAACACTATAATCGCATTGATCACATTTGTGCGGTTTTTCATTGTGCTTTTTTAAATGAGTCTTGAAATGATTACTATAAGCACTACTATAAGAACACTCGCTGCATTTGTAACGTTTCAGATCTGTATGAATCCTCATGTGTATTTGAAGGTTACCTTTTAATCCAAATCGTTTAAGGCAAATTTTACATTTGTATGGTTTTTCGCCTGTGTGTACTATAAAGTGCTGTTGCACGTGAAATTTATACACCGATTTATAATTACAAAGTTTGCATTTATACCATCTTTTATTGCTATGAATCTTCATATGTAGTTGGAAATTCCGTTTCTGTTGAGTGATATAGTCACATTTACTACAAGTGTATGTTGCATCATCACCGTCATTACCACTGCGACTCTTCAAATGTCTTACAAGCTTGCTTTGATTTGCAGTTGCATATGAACATGAACTGCGCTCATACGACTCCTCATTATCATCCAACATTTCTTCTTTCACAATATTATCCGTAATTATTGGTTTGCTAACATCTGGCTTTGATTCTTCCTCATCTGAATTGGTTTGCACGAGTTCGTTTAAGTCAACAGATGCCGTACTAAGCTTTTTTGTGCGCTGAATCAAGCCATGAACTAACGTTTCTGTTTTAAAGCACTTTAACTTAAATTCGAAAACTAAATTTAACATCTCGTAGCAGGTGGTGCAAACTACAGCATTGGTTATGATGTCAAAATCCTAGTTAACCATAAAAATTGTCAGTTTATGCAAAATAAAATTAATATAGAATGTACACACCAGTTCCGGAATACACATTTTACATCTATCTTTTAATTGAGGATAATCTACTGAATCTGGAAACAGTGTATCTAAAGTATAGCAGTCTTCATTTATAATTGGAGTAAGGCATGTTCTGCAAATCAAAGCCATAGCTGGAATGTTAATAAATTCAAATAAATTTAAATATTTGTATGTACTTCCTAAAGGCTCAAAAGGGATAAGCACAATATGGTTATAATCAAGATGCATGGATAGCTAATATCAAGATGACTGGAAGGTATGGTGTTGTCACTTGAGTTTGATATGGGCGTCACGAAATGTTTTGCGGAGAGATGGCGCAGTAGGTACTAAAAAGACGTTTGCGCGTCAAATTTGAAATCCGCACGCAATACTATTCTAACCTGACTTTGTTCATACTGTGATATTATACTGTCATAACTCAAGTATTATAAGAACATTATAGTGACAACTATTCTCGATCATATTTTCCTATAATTCAATATTTGTTGCAATATTGAAAAGGTTAATATTTAATACAGCCTGAAAATTTATATCTTCACACTGATTATCACTGTAGTTATTCAACTTCGGGAAAACGATTGTTAATGCGAGGAGGCGGTAAAACTTGGTTTTGATTTTTTTGGGAAATTCGAAAAAAATCAGATTTCAATGCACTCAGTTTTGACATCGATAAGACTCCAAATGGCTTATTGCAAAGCAAAAACACGAAAAAAAAAATCGAAAACAAAATTGGTTCTGAAAGCAATTTGATGCGCCCGATTTGATGTTTATTATGTGCATGGGTCACGGTAGAATGCTACAGTTTATGTAGTTATAGAATGGAATGACTGTAAGCCATTGTAATTAAAAAAAGAAACATGAAAAAAATTGATAATTGACCCATATGAATCATACTTTATTGCTTACTCTACATATTTCCTTAAACACTATAGAGTACTAATTTTTATTGCAATTATTTAGTGAAAGTAGGCAATAGCAGTAGTAAAGTATAAATATGTAATCGAATTAGAAGACAACGAAGTAACTGCGCAATTTTATCGTAGAATTAATGCAGTGCTATAATGTCGTTTCGGTTAACAGTTGCCTACGAGGGTACCATCTACCTGCACATATTATAATTGTGTAACATACAAACCGCATAAGCACAAAATGATAAATGTAATTTAAAACATTAAAAATAGAACAGAAACAAAAATCAGTAGGTACATAATAATACATTAAAATTGTACTGTATTGACAAAATCTATGCGGACAGTCACTCTAGACATAGTGCATCTCTTTAACATTATAATTAGTAATAAAAACAAGTATTTTAAGTACTTCAAAAGTTTATTATTTACTTGTGTGCGGATAGCGATTATCTTGCAAAATTTCAGAAGGGCTCCTGCCTATTACACAGATCACAATAAACATTGTATAATATTCATCTCAAACCTAAGATTTAAATATCTAAGGGTAGCTTGTATAAACCAGGATTAAAACACATAAAATACGTAAAAAAACATGAAAACATTAAAATCTACGTTAACTAATTTAGTACTTTTTTGGCATGTTAACTTAAGCATTAGACAAGCATTCCAATAAAATATACTTGATATAAACATAAATTCATTAAAAAAATCTTTTACATTATAAAACAATTAATGCGTTTTGCAGGTCTGCAAAAAATTATAATTAAACCATAAACCATACATGACTGCATGTCTGTACGCTTTGAATAAATACAAATGCAGCTTTCACTGAACAAGTAGTCACTATTATATTTGTCGTTGTCCTACTATGATGGCACGTCGACAAGGTAATCATAACACGGGGTTCTCGACCTGGTAATTCTGCCACTGGGATGGTGACATACCAGTTGCAGTTGAGGAATCAACGCATATTTTTGTGGTTATATGTGGCGATGCACACAGGATGATTGATAATATGTTGGGATGTACTTTCAGTACAGATTAAGAATCTGAAAATAATAAAAAGTTCCTATAAATATTTGCCCAAAAACTCTTTGTTACCGGGCAAGTTGCAGTCTATAGAAGTGGGAACAGTATTACCTCTTCCATAGATTTAATTTCATAAGCAGCTTTTATGGACACATGTTTATAGAATTTACTCTCAAAGTTTTGTGTAAACTATTCTATTCTATCGTATTAAGAAAACACTTATTAGACCTTCATGGCAATTTAATTTTTGAAAAGCATGATATTATCTCGAAAATTGTTAGATTTAGAAATTTTCAACATGAAAACATGTTTTTGGGCAATTTTGTATGGAGAATAAGATTTTTCAAAAACATGCTAAAATCTAAAATATGTAGAACATAATTACGTGACCCCCCCCCCCCCCCCCCGTACGAGACACCTCTGGTGTTCTTATTCAAACCAAAATTATTACAAATACATGAATAACTAATTACGTGAATAATGCTCACATATGAAATTTTAAAATTTGAGTGCAATTACTGCAAAAGTTATCTACAAAAAGTGATTAGCCTGGTTTATTTTCAAGAAGCTGTAACCCTATAATGAAGGGTTTTCAGGCCCATGTTTATGAGAATTCTTTCAATTATATTTAGATTCTGAATCTATCCTGAAAATTCGTTCCACATGTTATGAATCACACTGTACACCATTGGTTTGGCAAACGAAAATTGTGCAGACTTCATTTAAATGAAGTAAAGGGGCTCTTTTAACTCTTCCTTTATTCGTGTTGTTATGAATCCTAAAAAATATTGCAATCATTATGAGAAACATAATTAAATAGATATAACTATTTAGAAATTGTGGAGTATGCTAAATTGTAGTTAATTTAGCATTAGTGTAATTTTAAATTAAACCATCTTTTTCCATTGTAACATGTAGCTGCCTACTAAAATACAAAGGATGTTGATTGTTTAAATTACAGCAAAACAGGGTGGCCACTTAAAACTGCTTTTCAAATTCCCTGACTTTTCCCTGACTTCCCTGACTGATAAACTTCAGTTTTCCCTGACTCATTTTATTGGTACCAAAACTGTTTTCAATTTGAACTGCTTTTTTTAAACAAAATTGTAACCCAACATAAAAATTAGCAAAGTAAACTTAAATTACTTTGTAGCAAATGGAAATTTTTCAACAAGCGTAACAAAATACAACATCTAAACTTTAAAGAAAAACCAAATGAAACAAATATAAATTTTATAAACATATACCAGGTAACAAAATTTTCGTTTTGCAGACAAAAATTAAAATATTAAAATAATTGCATTTTACAAAATTTTCCCTGACCATTTCGTGAAATTCCCTGACTTTACGTTGAAATTGGTAAAATTCCCTGATTTCCCTGACCAAAATAAAAAAAATCTAAATTCCCTGACTTTTCCCGGTTTTCCATGTTTTCCAGAAAAGTGGCCACCCTGCAAAAGGAAATTTTTATATGCTGTGATTATTATCAACAGTGATCGGAAGTACAATTCTTTTAACTGCCTGAAAATAATTAATTTAAGTATTTCTCAACTTCTTAACTGTGTTTTTACTAGTTAATTGTTATTCTACATACATATTTGATTAAAATTAAAACAGTACTTACTCCTCTTTAATTTTCTGCTGGTAGTCTGTCTTTTTACTAAGCTGAAGCTTCTACTAAAGTGAGTTTTGTGAATTACATCGGTATGTTAATTAATAAATCACCGAAGTATGCTTTTATTCGTTATTATTTTACTTTTTGAACGAATCGAATTGTCTCGTCAACTGTCAGAACATTTCAGGAGGGCAAGGTTAAAATTCACGGGCGCTGTCAAAGCGATGTACCTTCACTGCTGCCCTCTCGCGGCAATACATTTGTGGGTCCCTCGCAAAACAATGTAAATATTAAAAAGTGAAAACACCAATATATATATATTAGCTATCCATGCATCTTGGCTAATATATATATGTTGGTGTTTTCACTTTTTAATATTTACATTGTTTTGCGAGGGACCCACAAATGTATTGCCGCGAGAGGGCAGCAGTGACGGTAGATTTCTCTGACAGCGTCCCTGAATTTTAACCTAATCCTCCTGAAATGTTCTGACAGTTAACGAGACAATTCGATTCCTTCAAAAAGTAAAATAATAACGAATAAAAGCATACTTCGGTGATTTATTAATTAACACACCAATGTAATTCACAAAACTCAATTTAGTAGAAGCTTCAGCTTAGTAAAAAGACAGACTACCAGCAGAAAATTAAAGAGGAGTAAGTACTGTTTTAATTTTAATCAAATATGTATGTAGAATAACAATTAACTAGTAAAAACACAGTTAAGAAGTTGAGAAATACTTAAATTAATTATTTTCAGGCAGTTAAAAGAATTGTACTTCCGATCACTGTTGATAATAATCACAGCATATAAAAATTTCCTTTTGCTGTAATTTAAACAATCAACATCCTTTGTATTTTAGTAGGCAGCTACATGTTACAATGGAAAAAGCTGGTTTAATTTAAAATTACACTAATGCTAAATTAACTACAATTTAGCATACTCTACAATTTCTAAATAGTTAGGTATATCTATTTAATTATGTTTCTCATAATGATTGCAATATTTTTTAGGATTCATAACAACACGAATAAAGGAAAAGTTAAAAGAGCCCCTTTACTTCATTTAAATGAAGTCTGCACAATTTTCGTTTGCCAAAGCAATGGTATACAGTGTGATTCGTAACATGTGGAACGAATTTTCAGGATAGATTCAGAATCTAAATATAATCGAAAGAATTCTCATAAACATGGGCCTGAAAACCCTTCATTATAGGGTTACAGCTTCTTGAAAATAAACCAGGCTAATCACTTTTTGTAGATAACTTTTGCAGTAATTGCACTCAAATTTTAAAATTTCATATGTGAGCATTATTCACGTAATTAGTTATTCATGTATTTGTAATAATTTTGGTTTGAATAAGAACACCAGAGGTGTCTCGTACGGGGGGGGGGGGGTCACGTAATTATGGTCTACATATTTTAGATTTTAGCATTTTTTTGAAAAATCTTATTCTCCATACAAAATTGCCCAAAAACATGTTCTCATGTTGAAAATTTCTAAATCTAACAATTTTCGAGATAATATGCTTTTCAAAAATTAAATTGCCATGAAGGTCTAATAAGTGTTTTCTTAATACGATAGAATAGAATAGTTTACACAAAACTTTGAGAGTAAATTCTATAAACATGTGTCCATAAAAGCTGCTTATGAAATTAAATCTATGGAAGAGAATACTGTTCCCACTTCTGTAGACTGCAACTTGCCCGGTAATGAAGAGTTTTTGGGCACATATTTATAGGAACTTTTTATTATTTTCAGATTCTTAATCTGTACTGAAAGTACATCCCAACATATTATCAATCTTCCTGTGTGCATCGCCACATATAACCACAAAAATATGCGTTGATTCCTCAACTGCAACTGGTATGTCACCATCCTAGTGGCAGAATTACCAGGTCGAGAACCCTGTGTTATGATTACCTTGTCGACGTGCCATCATAGTAGAACAACGACAAATATAATAGTGACTACTTGTTCAGTGAAAGCTGCATTTGTATTTATTCAAAGCGTACAGACATGCAGTCATGTATGGTTTATGGTTTAATTATAATTTTTTGCAGACTTGCAAAACGCATTAATTATTTTATAATTTAAAAGATTTTTTTAATGAATTTATGTTTATATCAAGTATATGTTATTGGAATGCTTGTCTAGTGCTTAAGTTAACATGCTAAAAAAGTACTAAATTAGTTAACGTAGATTTTAATGTTTTCATGTTTTTTTACGTATTTTATGTGTTTTAATCCTGGTTTATACAAGCTACCCTTTGATATTTAAATCTTAGGTTTGAGATGAATATTATACAATGTTTATTGTGATCTGTATAATAGGCAGGAGCCCTTCTGAAATTTTGTAAGATAATCGCTATCCGCACACAAGTAAATAATAAACTTTTGAAGTACTTAAAATACTTGTTTTTATTACTAATTATAATGTTAAAGAGATGCACTATGTCTAGAGTGACTGTCCGCATAGATTTTGTCAATACAGTACAATTTTAATGTATTATTATGTACTGATTTTTGTTTCTGTTCTATTTTTAATGTTTTAAATTACGTTTATCATTTTGTGCTTATGCGGTTTGTATGTTACACAATTATAATATGTGCAGGTAGATGGTACCCTCGTAGGCAACTGTTAACCGAAATGACATTAAAGCACTGCATTAATTCTACGATAAAATTGCGCAGTTACTTCGTTGTCTTCTAATTCGATTACATCTTTATACTTTACTACTGCTATTGCCTACTTTCACTAAATAATTGCAATAAAAATTAGTACTCTATAGTGTTTAAGGAAATATGTAGAGTAAGCAATAAAGTATGATTCATATGGGTCAATTATCAATTTTTTTCATGTTTCTTTTTTTAATTACAATGCCTTACAGTCATCCCATTCTATAACTACATAAACTGTAGCATTCCACCGTGACCCATGCACATAATAAACATCAAATCGGGCGCATCAAATTGCTTTACAGAACCAATTTTGTTTTCGATTTTTTTTTCTTCGTATTTTTGCTTTGCAATAAGCCTTTTGGAGTCTTATCGATGTCAAAACTGAGTGCATTGAAATCTGTTTTTTTTCGAATTTCCCAAGAAAATCAAAACCAAGTTTTACCGCCTCCTCGCATTAACAATCGTTTTCCCGAAGTTGAATAACTACAGTGCCCGCTACAGTGATAATCAGTGTGAAGATATAAATTTTCAGGCTATATTAAATATTAACCTTTTCAATATTGCAATAAATAATGAATTATAGGAAAATATGATCGAGAATAGTTGTCACTATAATGTTCTTATAATTCTTGAATTATGACAGTATAATATCACAGTATGAACAAAGTCAGGTTAGAATAGCATTGCGTGCGGATTTCAAATTTGACGCGTAAACGTCTTTTTAGTACCTACTGCGCCATCTCTCCGCAAAACATTTCGTGACGCCCATATCAAACTCGAGTGACAACACCATACCTTCCAGTGATCCAGTCATCTTGGACATGCTCCTAAGTTTGTTTTTGTAACTAGTAATTTTCACTAAGCTGAAGTTACATACCTATGTAAAATAATAATAATAAAGGTTTATGTTCTGTGCCTTCCAGTCATCTTGGTTATAATTTTGTAGGTTATATTTACATTTTTAGATTTTCAAAAATGAAATAATCTTCTTTTTATTATTTAAAAAAAATTACCTGTTTATGTAAACAATGCTAAAGACTACTACACAGTGTTTATTTAAATATTCTCTGTGTTATCAAATAATAACGAGTCACCTAATTGGTACAGCAGGCCACAAAATTATTGACGATAGTGGGTGCGAATATGCAACACACCGTACATCGCTGCAATCAGGATGAAGTTTAGTATTATAACAGCTCTAGGAGAACACAGTGCTACTGCCAATTTCCTACAAATAAAACGAAAGTAAAAATTTTTAAAAAGTTTTGGAGAATAATACCTCTCCATTTAATAAACGGGTAATAATAAAACATTTTTGCTTACAGTAAATTGCCGGTGAGTGACAGTAGAATAAGATTCCCAATGTAATTTTTGTTGGAATTAGGGCTTGTAAATAAAACAAAGTTAGACGGTTTCAAAACTGTTTCTTTATTTGTCAGAGGTTCTTAAGAAAAATGAACACACCCGGGAGTAACTGGAGTGGCTACGCAAACAAACAAATATATTTCCTTGAAACATAATCTTGCTTTATAAACACAAACGGCACACTAAGCATCATTTAGGTGACTTCATGCAAGTCGAACGCTTTTTGTTTATTACATCTATAAATTAAATTACTATAGTTACATTATTCCAACAATTTTTAGGTGCAGCAATATTTAGAGGATTTAATTTTTTTCCTCCCAACCAAATTGTGGCAGACGAAGCTGCTCTTCCATTTTCTTTAACTCCAAGAAATTACTTAAAAAAAACGCAAATTTTGCAAACCCGAACTGTACTGACTGTACTGTTGTACGCAAATACTTTCAAAAATATAAAAATAACAGCTTGTAAGTATAAGAAAGTCTAGCCGAAGTGATTTGCTCATTATTTCAATTTTTGTTGAGGTGTACAGTTTTAAAAGGTATCAGTATCTGGAAATCTTAAAACCAAATCTGATTGATGCATATCTATGATTTCTGTAGTTGTATTTTAAATTATTTTCCCAGTTACGTTAATTAGAGCACCTCATTTCAAAATACTACAAAAGAGTCCCACTGCAGCCACAGGTACAACACCACTGCTTTAAATAAAACAAATTTACGTTTCTGTTATAATCTGGTAACCAAGGCCGCAAAACCCAAAACTGAAGTCCTAAGATTTTTTTTATTGTTGATATTGACAAATGGGAAACTAAAAATTACCAAGAATTATTGTAATTTTAAAAATAAATTTATTATAACCGAAAACAAAGTTATTTTATTTTGCATAATTAGGAAGTTTCTCAACAGCACCACTTTCAACATTTCGTAAATCATACTCGGGATGTGTTTTCAAGTGCTTTACAAGACCTAACCAATGTCTAAATTTACACTGACAAAACATACACACATGGGGATTATCACTGGTGTGTATCTGCATATGACGTTGCAAATTTTTGCTATTGTGAGTAACATATTCACATTCACCACAATTAAAGATCTTTTCGCTTTTATGTTCATTAAGTTTTTGATCATGCTTAAGCTCTGGATGGGCTTCTGCGTGCACGCATAGACTAGCTTCACTTCCTGTTCTAAATTCACATTCACTGCAAAACAATATCAAATGCTTTTGTTTCATGTGTTCTTCGAAATCGTTTTTTTTTACGGTGGCGTAATCGCATTTACCACACTTGATGTAATGGTTAGATCTTATGTGCTTTTTTAACGCACCAACTTCCTTTGCACTGAAATCACACTGGATGCACCTATATGGTTTTTCATTACTGTGTGATTTTAAGTGACGAACAAGCATATACTTCTCGAAAAATGATTTATCACAGATGTTACACATAAATGCTTTTACGCCTGTATGAATTTTTCTATGCATTATAAGACTACCTTGGTGTACATAACTGCAATTACACTGATCACACTTATATGGTCGTAAACCCATGTGACTATTTATGTGAGCCTTTAACAAGTATTTCTGACGAGCACTATAATCACATTCGTCACATTTGTACGGTTTATCATTGGTATGAATTTTAACATGATCCTTATAGCAAGCACTGTAAGCAGTACTGTAAGAACACTTACTGCATTTAAAAGGTTTCACATTTGTGTGAACCTTCATGTGAATCCCAAGGTTGGCTTTTGCAGCAAAACGTTTAGGACAAGCACTGCATTTAAATGGTTTTTCCCCAGTGTGCACTCTAACATGCTGCCTGAACCGATCTTTATGGACACATTTATAACCACAAACTTTACACTTAAACAAAGATTTATTGCTATGAATTTTTATATGTTTTTGGAAATATAGGTTTTCGTCAGTGCTGTAATTGCATTTACTACATTTATATGTATCTTTTTCCACATTGTGGCTGTTTAAATGATTTGTAAAGGCAATTTGGTTTGCAGTTGTATACGAACATGGACTGCATTCGTAGAACTCGTCACTGCCATCTACAACAGTTGCTTCAATGACATCTGTGATCGTTAATTGGGTATCAACAACATCCAGCCTTGAATCTTCCGTATCTAAAACATCCAGCCTTGAATCTTCGGTGGTATCTAAATTATTTGAATTGGATTGAATAAGATTGGCTAAATCAACATTTCCATCGCTAAACTTCGTATGTGAAATTAGGTTTTGAATAAACGTTTCTGTCTCAAAGCACTTCACTTTGAAGTAGAATAGTGAATTCATTCTTTTATAACAAACAGTGCAGAGCACAGCATTATTTATGATTTCAAAATCCTAGTTAATAACAAAACTTGTTAGTTTATGTAAAAGGAGAATAATTTGAATGAAAACGTACCATTTCAGGAATACACATATTGCATCGATCCTTTAATTGCGAGTACTCTGATAAATCGGTAAAGAGTTTGTCTAAACTGTAGTACTTTTTGCCGTTAATCACAACAAGACATGTTCTACATATCAAAGCCATAATTGGGAATTTGAAAGTGCCCCTTTTAAAGGAAGATGTAGGTTGTATTAGTCAGAACCCTGTAAGAAAAAATTGTTGTACAATAGTAATGATATTAAAGCATTCTTAACCGAAAAAAATGTTACCTATCTAATGCGTAAATAGTGGTAAATTATCTTATACATACTTTTCGAAATAAACATCTTTTGATGGTTAGGTACACAAAACATACACGAAGGTTAGGTATCACGCTAAACCTGAGCCACAACATGGGCACGTATTTAGCCAATCGTGTGGCAATATTTAATATTATGCTAAACTCAGCCCACAAAACACACTTGGCCCCAAAATGTAGACGACTACGATATATGGGGTGTTTCAAACCAGATAGGACGTACCGAATGGACTGTGAACCTCAAAACAGTAAAATAAATTTATATAAATATTAGTTCGGACTCCGGAAATGCCTTCTAATCAAGTTATGGGGTCCGAAAGGAGAGCCGAATAAATTACCTTTTCTGTGATATCTCTGTGAAGGTTGGATGTAATTGCGTCAAATGTTAGTACAGCCCCGCGCCTAGAGGTTTGGGCGCCCGTGTGCAAGTCCTTTGTTTTGGCGTCCCCAACGTAAGTAGTGACGTAGAGGGGGGTCCGGGGTCTCTCCGCCGGGTTTTGAGCTTTAAAAAATTTGAGAAAACAGTACGCGCTAAATTTGCTATTTTTCCGATTTATTTATTGTGACTTATTGCATCAAATGTTAGTACAGGCCCGCGCCTAGAGATTTGGGCGTCCTTTGTTTTGGCGCCCCCATCGTAAGTAGTGACGTAGAGGGGAGTCCGGGGTTTCTCCTCCGGATTTTGAATTTTAATAAACTTGAGAAAACATTACCCGCCAAATTTGCTCTTTTTCCGATTTATTTATTGTGACTTCACGTTCACCCAGAGAACAAAATAAATAAAAAATATAAAAATTTATTATAATATTCACTTAGGTTTGCGGTCGCACCAAAATGATTACAACAAGCTTGTATTTAATTAAAAAACTGGGCTCAGCGAAGGATCCGAACACACTGAACCCTTCTCTATTCTTATCTACGCCACTGACCTTAAGATGTAATATACGCTTGCACGAAAACAATATTGTTTTGAATAACCTTGCAGAAAACCAGGTAAGAGGGACCTGAAGAACGTAGCCAGCGACCCAGCCCAGAAAACCAGGTGAAGGACCCGCAGAGGCTGCCAGAGCAAGTGATGGACGGAAAAGAAGGACCTGGAGAACGCAGCCGACGAACCAACGCAGAAAACTACGCGTAGGAGTCCGCAGGGGCTGCCAGACGCGCCATCGCCAGTGACGGACGAAAAAAAGGGACCTGGAGAACGCGAAGAACTTTTTGTAGATCGAAGGGTTATTTGGCTGACTAGCTGGGGGGAACAGGAACTTGTCGAGAGCAGCTGCGGGCTTCTGCTGAAGAACTGGTGTACTAAGGAACCCCGCTTATCCTTGCAGATTTGTATGTAGAGGGCAACATGTGGCCCTTACAGGACGTGTCTAGAGAACCAAACATTTGGAGGTGTTTTTGAGAAAAATACCAAACCCGGTGCCACTGTTTTTGAAACGTTTACTATCATCATTTTATAGCTCTCGGTTTGTATTTACTATTTGCAATAAAATTTCTAGCTTTGGTTTATCAAAATCTGGCAGGTATGGTGTAACAAAACAAATATCTGATATTTGATAATCGTTACAGTGCGTGCTATTTACTAGTTGTTGTACAGAGTGGCATAATTTGCATCAACTTTGTAGGACCAAGCAGTACTGTAAGAGCAAAAGGTTAACTTATATTGACTTACATTAACGTACTTATCTGTCCCCTTGGTATTCAAATAAAGTTTGATTTATGTTTAGTAGCGGCGCCTAGCGAAAGATTTTGTAACTGCTATGCAAGCGACATAAATATAGTCACTGGCTACTGGGGTGCTGTGTTGTGCTATGATTTAATTATGCGCAATAAGGGTAAACAGCAAGGGACACGTTAATTTTTTTGCAAAAAACAAACAACTTTAGAATGAAGCAAACCAGTACCTCTGTTTTGTCGATCCTATCCAGTATATCATATTATGTGGTCTGTATGCTATACTGGGTAGGATCGGCAAAACATTGTTAGGTAAAGCTTAGCTGACACTTTTTTTAACACTCGTTACGTATCCACGTAGGCTATAGACAGGCATTATTTAATAACCATTTTTTGGCTTCATACAGTTTCAAAACATGTACTTATTTTTGTCAAAATCTCGAAAATTTTCATGATGTGAATACTTCCCTATAAACTGATAGTATAAGAAACTGAAAAAAAAAGATGTAGCCTTTCTTTGTTGCACTGCCACTGGATTAATCGATTTTGACTAGAATACGCATACGACGTATTATTCGGCAACTCCTCATTTTGCTTTTTTTTAAAGAATCACCATCGGAGTGCGATGGTTGTTATTTTGTTCTATTTCTACGTAATTGAAATGCGTGCACGTTAGTATTATATTTATAGAGTTTTGCATTTTTACAAGCAGTCGCTGTTTTCTCCTGAAAGAGAGTCGTGCTATTTTTTACACATTTATTATTTCCAACTGAAGCAATTAAATATGAATTCCATGGAATTAGGTAAGTAAAATTGTTATATACAATTAGTATTAATAAGTTACTTGTAAAATATCCGTTTTTCGTTCAGTCAAATCATTTAAAACTGTTGCTATCTGAGGTTTTTACGGTACTTCTGTAGATTGAAACTTGTGCTACGTAAAAGCATCATCAAATATGTTTTCACCTTCCTCGCTATACAAATTATAGCTATTAGAGAAAAGCATGTGATCGTCAGGTAGCATTTGGAGCAAATGCGTTAATTCGCCGTTTTTTTTCGCTTTGGGCCGACCTACGAGTTATGCCTAAAAAAAGGTACTTTTATGGCAAAACTTTTTAACCTAAATATTTTAATTAATAAGCAGGTCTTAGGGCCTTAGGAGACCGATAAAACGGGCGCTGCAGAGGTGCTGTGTGTACGTCTGTCTGTGTGTCTGTATACACTTTACAGTCCAGACGCCTAGATGCAGAAAACCCAAATTTATCTTAAAGATTGGTACTTGCAGTCAGATGAAACCGCATGAAAATGAAGTTGGTCCGCTCGAAAAAGAACCTTAGTTTCGTATTCTACGCATGTCGAATAGCCGATCTGCGCAAACGCGCTCTCCCTATTACCCCCCACTGCTCCCCCATCATTTTTTTTGTTTTTTCAAAGATTTATGAGTTTCGGCTTGAAAATCGGAATGAGCATGTTAAATGGCAATAGGAACAACTTTCCATTGAGAAAACATCGCTGGGAAGTTTCTCTTTGTTCGTTTACCTGAACAGATTAATTAAGTAATTGCCAAAAACCGGCCAAATTACTCAATCGAGATTTCAAGGGATACACATTGGTTGCAACTAGAATACACAAAATATCGGGCGACTGCTTCAAAAAACGGGGAGAGGGGAAGGGGTTTTCCAGTTCAAAATAGACGCGCTCGGAAAAGCATCTTAGATTCGTATTCTACACATGTTGAACAGCCGCTCTGCGTAAATGCGGTCTCCCTTATACACCCACTGTCTTCATTAGCTCCCCTGTCCCCACCATCAATTTTTGTTTTTTTAATGATTTACGAATTTAAATGACAATAGGAACAACTTTCCATTGAGAAAACACCACTGGGAAGTTTCTCTTTGGTCGTTTACCTAAACAGATTAATTAAGTAATTGCCAAAAAACGGCCAAATTATGCAATCGATTTTGAGATTTCAAGGGATAAACGTTGGTTACAACTAGAATACACAAAATATCAGGCGACTGCTTCAAAAAACGGGGAGAGGGGAAGGGATGTTCTATTTCAAAATAAACGCGCTCTGAAAAGAATCTTAGATTCGTATTCTACACATGTCGAACAGCCGCTTTGCGTCAATGCGATCTCCCTTATACCCCCACTGTCCTTATTAGCTTCCCTGCCCTCACCATCAATTTTTCGTTTTTTTAATGATTTACGAATTTAAATGACAATAGGAACAACTTTCCATTGAGAAAACACCACTGGGAAGTTTCTCTTTGGTCGTTTACCTAAACAGATTAATTAAGTAATTGCCAAAAAACGGCCAAATTATGCAATCGATTTTGAGATTTCAAGGGATAAACGTTGGTTACAACTAGAATACACAAAATATCAGGCGACTGCTTCAAAAAACGGGGAGAGGGGAAGGGATGTTCTATTTCAAAATAGACGCGCTCTGAAAAGAATCTTAGATTCGTATTCTACACATGTCGAACAGCCGCTTTGCGTCAATGCGATCTCCCTTATACCCCCACTGTCCTTATTAGCTTCCCTGCCCTCACCATCAATTTTTCGTTTTTTTAATGATTTACGAATTTAAATGACAATAGGAACAACTTTCCATTGAGAAAACACTACTGGGAAGTTTCTCTTTGGTCGTTTACCTAAACAGATTAATTAAGTAATTGCCAAAAAACGGCCAAATTATGCCAACGATTTTGAGATTTTAAGGGATGAACATTGATGCGACTGGAATACACAAACTATCATAAAACCGAGCGATTGCTTCAAAAACGGTTTTTTGGTATTTTAAAAATGTACGATGCTTCAAAATCGGTATGAACATGTTAAATGACAAAGGAACAATTTTCCATTAAGTTGAGAAAGTACCTCTGCGAGGTTTCCTTTTGGTCGTTTACCTGAACAGAATAATTGGATAATCGCCAAAAAACGACTATCAATAAATTATAAAATCGATTTTAAAGTTCAACGATTGAATATTTTATACAAAAAAAATCAAAATTTTTAAATATTTTGATTTTTCAAAAGTTTTCAGATTTCAAAATATTTAAAAATCGATAAATTTTTAGACATTTTCAAACTTTTCAAAAATTATAAATTTTATAAATTTTTTAAATTTCATTTTTCAATTTTTTAAGTTTTTCAATACTTTCTATAATATTATGTTTTTCTACATCTATTTAATTATATGACAGTTATTAGCATTTTTTCGTGAAAAATCGTACCTATAATTCACTGTAGTGAATTATGGATTTATAATTCACTGTATCCGACCAATCACAAATACAAATTCAAAAATGAGCGAAACACTTCGCCTGGACTTTCCTATACTTATAAATTAACATTGTTTTATATTTTCCAACACTTTTGATGTACACCTGTCTAGACCCGGCTAGTAAAACGTAAAAATAAACAGCGTTTATAAAAACTTCAAGCCTGAAGAGCGTAACTTAAACCTACCATTACCACGCTGGCTCCGCCTGCAACTGAGTACATGTGAAACAACCGAACTGAAATGAACCGGAGGCACGAGTAAGGAAGCGTGTTGATGTTTGAAAATATATTAATAACTCGAGAATATTATTTTTAGCAAGAAATTACTCTTATTAATTTGTATTTAGAATTTCAAAACCTTTCTGATTTTAAAGCCAAAATGCCACGTTTCCATTTAAAAAAGAAGTTATTTTTTACCGTGGCCGCCATATTAAAATTGGAAACTCAAGTTTTTTTTTCTTAAATACAATCGAGAAGAATTTGCCCTACAACTTTGCTCTTGGGTTTGCGAGTATATCTATTAAAATAAAAAAGTTAGCCTACACTGAACATTAAACGACTAGTACAAGAATACAACTGCTGTAGAAAGTATGTGAAATTCTTCTAAGGACAAAAAGATTATTAAGGGGCAAAAAATTCGATTTTTTGATTTTTTGTAAAAAGATTCTCCTAGAGCAAACAAAAGAAGAAATCAATTTTTTAATTTTGTAGCAAAAGGTTTGGGGGAGGAGGGGGAACAGTAGCCCCCTAAATATTAAAGTATCAAAAAAATATTATAATATTCGGATTTTGCTATTAATGGTGAGCTCTTTCACATTAACAGAAATATTTTATTGCCCCCCGTTAAATAAATAAAAGGGTAACAATTTTCAATTTTCAAAAATTCATAGAGGGCGTCACAGTGAAATTATAGCAATGCGCAAAAAAACAAATTGTAGAAGATTCCCAGCTCTATCAGCTTAAAAAGTTTAAACAAAAACGTGTGGGCAGTTTTTGAGAAATATTTTTTTGAAAAATTCAAAAGTTTTGGAGTGAGGTCATTGCGATCGTTTTTATATTTTCAAAATTAATGATATTTCATGGTATACTACCCTTGAAGGGCTACCAAACAAGATGTAGTTGATTCCAATCAGATAACTGGTTTTTGAGTAAATGGGCGTTAAAGTCGAAATGTTCAAAAATTCGTACGGCCGCCATTTTGAAGCTAGAGAGTTCGATAAAAAATCGTTTGATTTGTCCTAAGGCCTTCTTTAATCTCCACTATTCAGTTTCTGTTTCTGAAAAAAATGCTACCAAAAAAACATGTCTAACTTCCGCTTCCGGTTTCGGTTTTTTTTGAAAAGCTTATTTTGTCGGTGAATTTTTGATATACCTCCTCATTCCAAAGCACATCAAAATCGGTCCAGCCGTTCCGGAGATATGGAGCGTAACCCACCCACAGACCCACCCACAGACATTTTTTAAAAACCACTTTTTTAGGATCATGGAAGCCCAAAACATGTATTTCCGTCAAAATCTCGATTTTGAAAATTTGCATGAAATCAATACTTCCCTATACTGAAAGTATAGAAAAGTAAAAATCACTGTTTCGCTGATTCGATGATATTTTAAATCGCCCGCGATCAACTCTTTCTGCGGCTGACAATCGACTCGCGTGACATACAAATGTATCGCCATATTGCTTGTTTACGTCTTAATTAATTAAATGTATGATATAGTGTTCCATTAAAGTTATCAAATTTGAGTCTAATTTATTTGTTAAAAAGCATTGTATCTCATACGTGATTATGGCCATTATTCACTCGAATGATTTGCGCCACTCGCCTACGGCTCGTGGGTTCAACATCATCTTCGTGAATAATGGCTGTCATAATCGCTCATATGCATAATAATATACTGTTAAAACCTATTTAAAAATTTCTAAATTATTTAATTTCCCAAAATTTTCGTATTTCAAAATTTTAATTTTAAAATCGAAAATTTTTTTAGGTATTTTCAAAAACTTCAAAAATTATAAATTTTATAATGTTTTTAATATTCAATTCTCAATTATTTTAAATGTTCAAAATCTTCTATTTTTTAATTTTTAAAACCTATTTAAAAATTTTAACAATCTTTAAGATTTTCAACATTTTATAAAATTTTTAAGTATGAAAATGAAATATTTTTGAAATGCCATAAATCTTACATTAAGTCTTTTTTATTTAATTACAATAATTTTTTTAAATCTTATTTTAGTTTCCAAGTTTTCAATACCTAGTTAAAATTAAAAAAAAAATTCAAATGTTTTCAAAATGTTTTAAAACAATTTTCTCCGATTCTTCCAATTTTTGGCTGATGAATTGGGTATTAGGGATTTGACGTTTTTGAGCCTTAAGGAATTTTTCTTCAAAAAAGGAAAACATCGATGTTTTATCTCCATAACAGAAAATAAAATTTTCACTTTCCTCTGTGCTATATATACAGTCAGATGCTAGCGCATTATGCTAGTCAACACAACCGGTTTATTTCACATCTCTCTCTCTGCACTCTGTAATAGATATTCTGCAGCCAAGTGTAGTCATGCTGATATTGCAGCGTGCCGACGTCCGTCGCTGGCTACCTCCATATCTAGCATAAAATCATCTATTTCTTATACTTATGTTTCTGATTTTTTTCTAACAGTAAACTTGTAGATTGGCAATTCTATTTCATCATCTACTTTGTCTAATTAATTATTCTTTTTATCCCTATTATAAACTTGTGCTAAATTGCTTATAAAATTACATTTATAACATTTAATGTTTCTAAATTTACAAATTTGGTTGGATTGGTGATATTTACCACACGATTTTGCACTGCCGGAGCCTACGCTTTGTTGTTTTCTTGCAATGTCTCATCCCTTGAAAGC
This sequence comes from Ctenicera cuprea, assembly GCA_958336395.1. Classification (NCBI taxonomy): domain Eukaryota; kingdom Metazoa; phylum Arthropoda; class Insecta; order Coleoptera; family Elateridae; genus Ctenicera; species Ctenicera cuprea. The sequence continues at coordinate 11,461,299 of OY284493.1, forward strand.
CATTGACGTTGCTGGTACCTGCATTTGTCCGTTTTGCCTGGGCTCTTTATTTGGTAAACTACTACCACGTGTCCCTGTCCAGTTTTGATTCCTTGCGTTGGTAGCCACTCTGACATCAAGCGTCGCTTCTTTTCTCAGCGTTCAGTTTGAATTGCTGAATCTGAATCTGAAAACTCGTCTTCACACAGTTTGTCCAAATTGTTTTTTTACACATTCCAGTCACGAAGTAATCTCTATGGACTATGTTCAAAACTGCTTCGAACTGACAATTGATTGCCAGCTTTTTATTTCTGGCGTGGCATTCACTTATGTTTTCTCTTTTGTTCTGCCCGCCTGCTGTTCCTTATGGTTGTTTGGTTAGTACCTCCAAAAACGTTGTGGACGCTGCCGAGTAAAAACCCTATGGAATTGCGAGATGTAGAAAAAAACCAATGGGAAGAAACAGCATCTATTCTTCTGTTATTGGCCTACTGCGGTTGTTTGTAGAGACGAGGGGGCACCCGAACTGACTAGATTTCTTTTCTACGTGAAAGACAGAATAGGGATTTTGAGAGGCAAGCTTTAAAACTATGTTTATATTCTATGTTTTTCTATTTACACTGTTTTTTGAAACAATGTTGTTGGTCTGGACGGTCTACGCGAGGTTATTGTTAAAAGCAAGACAAAATGCGAAAATGAAGTCGCATTCGCTCAGTGAGAAATTACTTCTATGCGATTGGGCATGCATTCTTCATCGATTTCTTTGGTGCTACGCTTGCCCTTAAGTTTCCGTTTGGTTAAACTTCCGTTTCTTTTGAGTTGGATTCTTCTTTCTTTCCAATTCCATCGAATCTTGTTTGGTATATTTCCGCTTTTATTTTGGATAAAAGTAAGATCTTGTGGAGTTAGTGAAATCAACCTCTTTCTGTACAAAAAGGTTAAGCATAATAGACAGCCGGTATAAGTATAGCCAAAGAATTAAAGATTCCGCAAATTCTAAACAACCAGCTCACGCACTTGTCTTGTCTGGTTTTGCTGAAACCTTGACAACATGGATTTCTTAGACTCATACTGTTAGTAATGAGTCTACGGGGTAATGAGTCAATTCTTATTGCTAGATGTTTGTTGTAGCCCTTCTAGTATTTAACCTTTGGTATGTTTGTAACTGCAGATTTATTAAGCTATTCTGGTTATTAGTATTAAATTGGTTGATGTTCGGACTCTTAAAGCTAGCAAGAAAACCTGTTTTTGTAAATGTTTCACCTACTTGGTGGCGAAATGTTCAATGAAAGTAGGTATTTGCAGGGCGGATTCTTCAATTGCAAAACGCAAAATAGGCTTAGAAATAGTTTTTTTTATCAAAGTTTTTTTAACTACATAGGGGGTATTTATTTTATCGTGTAGCCCCTTGATTCTTCGGAGTAGGCGACACACGTTGCATGTCTGAAGTCGCTTTAATATTAGAATATAAATGAGAACAATAGTTTGCTGTGAATAAAAAAGCATTTTCGTTTAACATTTACTACTAAAAGTACAGAGTGAGCGAAAAAGGTCAAGAAACGTGACCACGTAACATAGGCAATCCATTGTACAGAAGTGGTTACCCTGCTTCAGGAAACTAAATCTGACAGTTGTAGCAATTACCATTGGCGTAGCACGTACAAATTATGGCACAGAAAACATATTTTCATAAAACAATGAATTTGGCACGTCACAATTAAAAAAAAACTGTGTAAAAATATTTAATAAAGAGAAAGTAAATGATAAGATTTATTTAAGAATATTATTGTAGAAAAACATATTTCATTTATAAATTACAATAACTGCTTAAAATGAGTGCCATTGCTTTGTAAACACAAACTCAATCGTCATTGTTCAAGTTCTCCACGATCCGATTTATTCCCAATAAATCAAATCATGGTCAATGTCTGGACACAACCCCAAATAAATAACATCAAACCATTTCCGGTATTACTGCATTTAAATAAACAAATGATTTCTGTCAACAGGACAATATTATTGAAGAATATAACTTATAAGTTTTAGCTGTAGTTAGCTTAATTTATTGTATACATTACCAGTTTGTGTAGATAACGTCCTAATTGATTTATGAGGACTTCTTTCAATTTGAGCTTGAATATTCTCTACAACTTCTTCTGTAAGTATAGTGGGTCTACCTCATTCTCATTCGGGAAAGCTTCACTAAACTGTTCAATGCAAGATTGCAACAAATATGACCATGAACCATCTGCATTCCGGGTTCCACTCCGGAAATGGGCCATAACAATAAATGCGTTCTTGTTCAGTTGTAAAAGGCATGATAAATCAAATCTGAAATATGAGGTTGTGTTATGATTTCAATCTTGAAAATAACTGCATTCGTATACTTACCTTAAACGATTTAAAGGTAGATCAATTAGTTCTGAAAAGAACTGCTTTTTTAAATAAATGTCGCAGTTTGATAATTGTGTTAATTAACAGAAAAAACGTGGATAAAAATATAACCTAAGTACGAACGTCAATTGAACAAAATGATATTGCAAAAGGAAATCAGCACGGCAGGCAACATTGGAAAATAAAATTCACTACATTTAAATTAGTCAATGGTCACGTGGTTATTAATCTTTTATGCTCGCTCTGTAGTACAGTGGGCTATACCCAAGCTACACCTACAGAAAACTGTTGTTCTCATTCATAAAGTTATATTTAAGAGTAAAGCAACATACAATATGCAACGTGTGTTGCCTAGCCGGAAGAGTCATGTAGTACGATAAAATTGACACCCTTTATATTTCACAAAGTTACCTCGCTTTTGGATTATAATATTGCAATAAATATCGTTGATTAAATTCATTATTATTATAACATAATAATTTTGTTATTTTTTTAGATATGCTAAGTAAGCCTAAAGTACAAAAACGAATCCTTGGAGCAGCTAGCTTTTTTCGCAACAGAGTTAAAAACATTGTTATCAATGGAAGAGTTAATACCATGAAAGAAATAAATGCCAGAATAGCTACCTCCAAAATCGAAAACGCAGAAAGAATAATAATAAGATGATGTATTATCGATGCCTTACTGTTCGAAACTACATCCTCTGCGAGATCGATTACGAAACTCGAGATGACAAACAATAAAATCAATGTTGTAAAACATGAAGCCTTCAAAGAACTACCCGAACTTGAACAATTGGATATGTTGGACAATGACGTAGATTCCTTCGAAGCCGATACCCTTTCTGGTTTGCAAAACTTGAAACATCTAGAATTGAGGGCCAAAACAATACCAGAAAATTTATTAAACGAACTTGTTTCGTTAGAAACGCTTACGTTAACGGTGGAAAAATTAGGAAACTTACCAGCCATCTTCACTGCAACATTTGGAAAGTTGACGTACTTAAAGCTAACCAATAGTGAGATAAAAGAACTTCCAGCCCATGTCTTCAAGAACCTTCCCATGCTTGAAATTCTTTGCTTGGACGAAACCAAAATGTCCGTTTTGCAAAATAATGCATTTGGTGGGCTAGCAAACTTGAAACAATTATATATTTCTAATAATGATATTAAAAGTCTACCGTCAGGTATCTTCGATGACGTTCCATCTTTGGAATATCTTTATTTAGAATGCAATTTAATTAGAGATCTAGAAGTAAATAGCTTTCAAGCATTAAAAAATTTAGAACAACTCAACATGTCGCAGAACAAACTCGCTAAACTTCAATCTGGGGTGCTTCAAAATCTTTCAAAAGTGCGTACAATATATTTGAAAGATAACATGATTGAGGCCATTGATTCAGATGCTCTGAGAGGTCTCAACCAGTTAACTGAGTTGGAGCTCTCCAATAACAAAATTTCAATATTACCAAAAGAACTATTTAACGATAACGTGGAGTTAGAACATTTGCGTTTGAAGAATAATAAAATCGAATATTTATGTATAGCTGTGTTTAAAAATTTAAAAAACCTGCTGTTCTTCGAATTATGTCATAACAAAATTAGTGGTTTAGAGGAGGGTTGTTTTGAAGGCTTAAGAAGTGTGGTATCTGTAAGTTTGGAGAACAACTCATTGTGCCGTTTGCAAAAAAATGTGTTTAGAGATATATCTGGATCGACTTATTTAAATTTGTCATGTAATAACATTAACAACATTGAAGACAAGGCTTTTGAAAATCTTACAAATATGCGAAACCTTGATTTAAGTGGCAACCCGCTAGGTAATTTGACAAACGATACCTTTTATGGGTTAGAAAAGTTGATTATTGTGGACCTACAAAAAGGTCAAGTGAAGCATCTTCCTTCTGGTATCTTCAAAAACACTCCATCTCTTCAAAATTTAGATTTAAGGGAAAATCAACTGCAAAGTATAGAAATGTTAGCGTTTAATGAGATGCCTTTTCTAAGATACCTACGGTTGGAAAAAAATTGCATTTCAGTTATATCATACGATATGTTTAAAGGGCTAGCGGCACTGGTTGCTCTTCAATTAAATTGCAATAAAATAGAACACATACCTCGCGGGGTTTTTAAAGATATGGGAGAACTATTTACTTTGGACCTATCTTACAATGCGATTAACAAAATCGAAGATGGAGCATTTGATGGACTTGTAAAACTTGGTGGGCTTTATTTAAACAACAATAATGTTCGGTGTTACTATCAGTTTACAAAGTGTTGAGCAATTTTCCATGCTCAATTGGCTGTATTTAAGTCACAATAAATTAAAAGTCGTCAATTCTGATACTTTTAGTACGTTTCCTTATTTGGAAGAGTTGTATATTGATAATAATGATATTCAAAATTTACCATCTAACCTTTTCAAGCCACTGACAGTGTTGAAGAATCTTGAACTAGGACACAACAAAATTGAAGCAATAGAAAAAGGAATCTTTTCCGATATACCCACCCTGAATTTGTTGAATTTAATTAATAATAAAATAAAGAAAATTGATCCTGAAGCTTTCAAAGGGCTCACATTCCTATCGGTTATTAACCTGAGTAATAATCAGCTTGGAGATCTGGACACCTCAACCTTCTCTGGCTTAAGTGAATTGTTAGAACTAAATCTTGACAACAATATTATTAGACATGTATCTGCTGATGTGCTTAATAATTTAAAATGCCTAAAATCTGTTAGTCTAAATGGTAATTATATAAACCCAGAAGTTTTGTCAAAGTTCAATGAGAAATAAAAGTATTTTTAATCCCCCTTTTTAGGAATTCGCATTTATAGATTATTTAATGTTGTAAATTTTTGAAATGTAAGGAAAGTGTAGACGGGAGATAGTGATTATGTTATCCAAAGGTAAATGTATTTTTAGATATTAATTTACTTTGCACCGCAATTTCAAAAAGACATGCCTTTTGCTACATTAATGTACTATGTAGTATTTAATTTTTACTGTGTAAGATGAAACAAAATATTCTATATACTCTTTATATATATTATGTACTATTATATTTAGCTAAAACGGAATAAACAGTTTGTAAATAATAAATAATTACTATGCTTTGTTTAACAATAGTCAGTAGGAACTTACAAATACAACGCCCTCTATGCGTGGCGAGGAAGAGTTGCAAAGCAACAAACCTGCTAAAATAAAAAGAACCTGCTAAGCAGCTATCTATACTCAAATCAACTTCTTTACACAATCACGAAAACGCCGTGCTGCAATAACAATAAAAATGAAGAATTGGTTTTAAATATGGCTCGAATAGTCGCGTTGTTTTTAGGCGGACACAATCTTATCCATAGTCGAAACCAAAAGAAACATCAACAATATGCCACAAAAATAAAGTCATCAGAAGGAACTTACAAATACGATGCCCTGTATGTGAGGCGAGGAATAGTTGCAAAGCAACAAACCGAGTAAAATACAACTGTTCCCTGCCACACGTTGCATTTATAAGTCTTTTCTAATGTTTTTATCTTTCTGGCATATTACTGTTGTCTCTTTTGGTTTCGACTATGGATAGGACTGTGTCCGGCTGATAAGACGCGTCGCGGACTATTCTAGCTATAGTTGAATACAAATTTATATTTTCTTTAAACGTCACACAATTTGATTGAGTTAAAAATGTGTCAAAGAAACATCTTTTCTCGTTTCAAGAATAAACAAATGGTTTTACTCTACTTCTAAGACTGTGAAGCAACAAAATAGTGCTGATTACACGAGCTTTTTTTTTAAATTTTATAGCCTAATAGTGTTAGTGTGTGGGTTATGGCTAACGGTAGGAGGGAGGTATTGACTATCACTAAATTGAGGAAAATACGTTTGGGGGTTTGTGGCCTAGAACAGTATGCGCATTGTAACTTTGCAACGGGTGTACCGATTTCGACGAGCGTCAAAAATACATTATGATCAATACCAAGTTCTTTTAATAGTAAATTATTTCATACAATAGTAAATCTATTACAGTGATAAATTATAAGATTAATAACAACGAATGAAAAGTGAGAGGAAAATAAATCTTATTACTCGTTGTTGTGTCTTGTCAGTGGCGTAACTTCAGATTTTGGGCCCGGGGGCAAGATACCTCGAGGACCCTGGCCCCATTCTCAAAATAACTTCAATAATAAAGTAATTGATAATAAGAACAATTTCTTCAATAGGAAAAATAGTATATTATACAAAAGGAATAAAGGTGCTAGTAGTGGAAAAAATAATATATAAACCACGGTAGAGAAGACTTATCAGCCTCGCAACTTATTTCTCTCGATGCTTCGCATCTTGGGAAATAATTCTGCTCAGCTAAGAAAAATGTCTTCTCTACCTTGGTGTAATTAATTGATTTTACATTAATAAAAAATAAAATTACAAATGCAAATATGCACAAAAATAAAGTAGCCTTGCTTGAAAACAAGAGAATAGTTCATTTCAATTGACATTTATGTAAAATATATATTTTATAATAGTGGTTATAAAATGTCCAATTTTGATGATTTGAGTGAAAACTGTACTCCTCCTGAAATTAGGGAAGGTGCAGAAAGTGTTGCTGAACAGAATTATTACCAGTAAAATCAAAAGATTTTTACATGAAAGTTTATGGTGAATTTAAAGATTGGTAGCAATTGTTTTCATTATTAACCAGTAGTTAAAAATGAAATATTATTAACCACTAGGAAAGAAATTCATCTTCTTGGCTCTAAAACAAAGTAAATAATGATATCGTTTAATGCTAGTAGTGGAAAAAAATATTTGCAGTCTAGTAAATGAAAATAAATATATTAAAGCCGTGTCTAATTTAGATAAGCAAACCTTACATTTTCTGAAGTTAATTTGTCTGGGTCGGTACCAGAAAGTGTGGGTGTTGTGTTATTACTAAATATAATCTCACTTCAGTAGTTTTCATTGTATAAGTAGGTACATACTTACTTACATGGAAAAAATGTTTTTTGTTGAATATAAAAACAAAGACTGTCGAAAATTAAAAATTTTTATTGAAAAAACTTCGTAATAGAGAAATAAAAAAAAATAAATTCTCGTGGTTTTGGCAGGGCCCCCTAAGGCCTCGGGCCCGGGAGCCGTTGCCCCCTCTGCCCCATGGTAGTTACGCCACTGTGTCTTGATAAGTGTATTTTTACATTCCCCGAATTACGGATCAACTATTTTTAAAACACTTGCTAAGTTACGCCAAGTGAACTTTTTATTCGTGCAATGTTCGCATTTGGCGCAAGGTTAACTATTATTAAAACAAATATTAAAAGAATTTGTGTTGTTAACAGCATATGTTTATCTACAATATTGCATTCCTTTTCTTTTAATTTCAACCGTTAACGGTAATGTCAGGAAGCGTAGGTTGTGATTTATCGTCTTCGTTTGCAGCAGTGCTGTTTTAGAAGCTAAAAGTCGTAGCCAAAGAAACATTTTAAAAACAAAAATCAATTTTTCTCTTTTTGCAAAAAAAAACGGTAGGAGGAAACGACCGCGTGAACTAGCAAATAAAATTGCTCAGTTAAAAAGTAAGAGAGAGAGGTAAGATATACCGTCTGTCTATAAAGTAACCCCTACCCCCTAACTAACTTTTGAACGACTTGATATTTTATTACAAGGTGTGCCTTGATGAGAAATTAAATACTATTTTTTAGCTAAAAATTAAATTTTGTATCATTCAAAATGGCAACTGAGCGCCATTTTAAAATTTTTTTTAAATAGAAAGGGGGTCGAGTAGCACCTCATTTGAAAGGTCTTTTAATTTTGCGTCTGATCCTATAGTTTCAAAAAAGAATATTTAGCCATAACAAAATGGCGGACTTTAAACAAATGGACTCACTCAATTCAAAATTGTTTTGATTTTTTTATCCAGGGTCGAGTAACACCTCATTTGAAAGGTCTTTTAGTTCTGCGTCTGATCCTAGAGTTCCAAAGAAAACTATTCAGCCATAACAAAATGGCGAATTTTAAATGGACTCTCTCAATTCAAAATTGTTTTGATTTTTTTATCCAGTAGTCCACTTTTTCATTTGCAGTACAAAATTTTCCCAGAAATAACTCAGGTGGCTGGAAATAATATTGAAAACGTTGTGTTCCAACAAGACGGTGCGCCGCCTCATTATTATAGACCTGTTTCTGACTTTCTCACGGATATTTTCTTGGAAGATGGATTGGTAGGCGAGGGCCTGTAGAATAGCCGGCTCACTCCCTAGATTTAACTTTCTTAGATTTTTTTCTATGGGAATATCTGAAATCGAAATTGTACAGAACCTGTCCAGAAACAATTGAAGAACTGGAGCAACGCATTACAGAAGTTTGCAGAAATATCACTCCAGAAACTTATGAAAATGTAAGGCAGGAATTTCATAACCGACTTTTTATGTGCCAAGAAGTGAATGGTAAACATTTCGAACACTTAATTTAATTAATTTAAGCTTGAATTCTTAGTTTTTTTAAACAGACTTCTTTACCTTCAAACATTGTCATTTTGTTATGTCTGAATAATTTTCTTTGAAACTCTAGGATCAGACCCAGAACTAAAAGACCTTTCCAATGAAGTGTTACTCGACCCCCCTTTCTATTAAAAAAAAATTAAAAATGGCGCCCAGTCGCCATTTTGGATGATACAAAATTTTAATATAGTCTGAAAGATAGTATTTAATTTCCCATTACAGCACACCAAATTTTGCGGAAAAATATCAAGTAGTTCAAAAGTTAGTTGAGGGGGGGGGGTTACTTTATAGACACAGTGTATACAGGATGTATCAAATTGCGTTTTAACTATGGGGATCTCGCTTATTTGAAGAGATACGACGATGGTTTAATTAGAGAAAAGTTGTGGAATTTTATGCCCAATAATAATCTCAAAAGATATTAAACCTATCTTTCTTAGTTTCTGAAAGAACTGAAAAAAACTGAAATTTTGAATTTTTCGTTTTCGGCTATAACTCATTTATCATTTATGTTACATATTTCTAGTTAACGCATTATTAGAACACTTAAGTTTTGAACATTTTATTACAGAAAACAAAAATTTCATAAGAGTGCCATGGAAAGGCCAGTTACTTAATTTTGAAAAAATTCTAGTAGGCCATGAACTGATAGAAGTAAAATAAAACACTACATTTACTTTTACCTTTAGATACATTGTGCACGCGAAAATTTTAGCAAAGTTTGTTTTGAGCGTAGACAGCAGGTTATCTTATTTTTATAAATACAAGTGAATGACAAATTTTCTAACCTACACAATTTACTGAAAGTTCCACTTGCAGTTTTTATGTTTGCAACTGACATAACAAATTTGAATAACAGGTTAAATAGATACAACAGATAACATTAGAACTGCACTGATTCAACCAATTATTAAATAAATGTTCAAAACATTTGACACCTTTGTAAAACATGCTCAGAAGCTCGTCTAAAATAAACTCTCTAATCTGTGTGTAAGTAACTGTGTCATTCATTTGTTTTTATAAAAAATAACTTAACCTGTTGCCTACGCTCAAAACAAAGTTTCCTGAAATTTTCAAGTACCTAATGTATGTAAAGGCCAAAGTAAATAAAAGTGATAGTTTGTTTTAATTCCATCAGTTCATGACTTACTAGAATTTTTTCAAAATAAATTAAATGACGTGGTCTTTCTATGGCACTCTTATGAAATTTTTATTATTTGCAATAAAATGCTCAAAACTTACAAAAAAATGCAAAGTGTGACATCTTTGAAATCAGAATTAAAAACTCTATTCAAACATGAAAACATTTAAAATGCCGATCATAAGAAACGAAAAGTCGACAGTCGAAAATGAGCAATGGTAACAGTTATACCAACACCGGTCAAAAATTTAGGTTCAGCATGAAAAAGTGTCTTAATAATGCGTTAACTAGAAATATGTGTCAAAATTGCTATGTTCGTAAGTACCTATGGATAAAAATATATAAAAAGTTTCCTAGAAATTGTTAGAAACGTTTTTCTGAAAGCTGGAACTTTACTGCTCAAAAATAATTTAAGTAGTTATTATTAACAGAACTGAGAATTCAACAAATTTGATTGAAAATTCAAAGGTGATGATAATAAATCGGCCGAATAATGTCATAATGGAAAAAACAAGAAAATCAATGGGATTTTGTATGAGTCACTTATGGAGCATGATGATTATTTTGTTCCACTTCCACGTAATAAAGCTGCGTACACCTAAGTACATATTTATAGAATTTTGCATTTCTACAAGCAGTCAGTACGTCTCGTTGTTGAAGGAAAGTCGTGCTATATTTTACACGTCTAATATTTTTTACCTGAAACAATTTAATATGAACCCAAAGGAATTAGGTGAGTTAATATTGTTACACATAATTACCACCAGAAAAACAATGATTTATATACTTGTAAAAATTCGTGATTATTTTAAATATATATTTTAAAGATTTTTAATTAATTATCATTAAAGTAAATAAAAAATATGGTGTTTAGGTTTTTAATTTTGATGAACGGAAAATAATCAAATTTATAGCGAGATTAGAACGAGACTTAATATTATTATTATTATTACAATACTGTAAATGCATTTTCTTTGGGTAATTTATGTTTTTCGAAATACATTCTTTAATCTTAAAATCATAGGATTACATTTCCCCCTCTATGTTTTTACGTGAAATTCGGATTGAATCTTTAACAATTTAATTTGTAAATGCCTGATTTTAGCTAATCATCTGATTTTTTGCATTAAGCAAAGAACGTTTTTATTTGTCTTAAAAATTATTTTACATTTATTAGTTATATTTACAAGTTTAGTAATTTTTTTTTACTTATCGACAAAATACGGAATTGAGGCATATTTTATTGCGTCTGATAAAGTAGTTGGATAAATTGTCTGAGCAGCTATTTTATAATATTTTTTTAAATTCATATTAATAGTAATAATAATAATAATATTATATTTTTAAAATCATGCTATATGTCGGCAATTATGTGCCAATTATTAAGAAACGTAATTTGTGTGGCAAAGAAACCACATATCAACGATAGTAACCCGTCGCTGAAGGCTAACGTCAACATAAATTTCCAAATTACGGAGAACCTGTTTATGGCCCTTCGAACCGGATCGTTTGTTCATACTTATTTGACAAATTTGAACGAAACGTCCGATACTTCTGGTCTATTTGCTCTGAAAAATCCTGGTGTTTGATTGTCTGGATTCTCGATTAGGAATTGGGAGTGTGAGTTACCTCACGCGCACTTAGGCCACAATAGGTGGGCCCATTGTACTACCTCCCCAGCAGCTCTCCACATTGGACATCGCCCAAGCCATCCAACCTTTTGGATGTACTTGAGGACATCCGCAATTGGAGTGTAGCTGATTTAGGCCATGTTAGGCCAGAAGTCCCCCAACATGGGTCCTCTGGTTGTTGTGAGAGCTGGGCAGTGACATAGGACATGTTCTGCTGACTCGTCGTCCTCGTTGCATGCACGACAGTTTGGGGCTGTCCGCCAGTCCCATCGTGTGCATGTGTTGCTTTAGGGTGCAGTGTCCAGATAAGATACTCACAACTAGTCGCAAGTTCTTTCAGGACAGTTGCACACAGTATTTGGCTGTTTTTGGCGAGGGTGCCGTCATAGCAGCCCTTGCTTGACGACAGCTTTGAGTGTTAACCCATCTTCGTGTGATGCGTTTTTAAGGTTTCTTGTTATAGCATAAATCTCAATGTCTTCAAGGATAAGGGAATTACGGGTTCTGGTCCCCAGAGAGGTTGTTCGGCAGCCAGTCTCGCAATCTCATCGGCTTTCTCATTGCCGTAGGTGCCGTCATGTCCTTTCACCTATACAAGGGAAACGACATTATCTTTTGAGATATCGTCGAGAGCTTTACGACACCGCAGTTCCACTCCTGAGGTAATTTTGCAACTGCCTAGGGCTAGTAACGCGGCTCTGCTGTCACTGTAGATACCAATACGTTGGTTCTTAATTTGTCGTTCAAGAATTGCATTATCCCCACTACCTCCGCTTGGAAGACAGTGGCAATTTTGCCTAGTGGTATACTCTAGCGTAGGTTTAGGTCGTCGGAGAAAATTCCGGCACCCGTTCCATCCCTTGTTTTAGATCCATTGGTGAAGATGGATATATCCATATGCTGGGTTGGTTCAGCATTCGCATAAACACTAAAATGTCTATTAACGGCATATTGTAAAGGAAGGTAGTCAACCATAGCATCCAGAAGAGGAGTCTTGACGATTGCCTCATTCAGGATGCGGGTATGTCTGCTTCCCTTGCTCACTGTGTGCTACAGCCTCTTATGGGGCAGCCTCAAAGCAGTCCTCACGGCTACTTTCTCCACAAAGAGATCAAGTGGAGGAAGGCATAAGATCACCTCTAAGGCGGTCGTGGGGGTTGAGCGCATTGCACCTGTAGAACTAAGACAAGCGAGACGTTGCACGTGTCCTTGTTTAGTTGCTGCCGTTGCCTTCTGACCCTGGGCCACCAGACAAGTGCTCTGTAGCATAGCATAGGCCTAATCACGGCGGTATACAGCCACAAGGTAATTCTACTAGAGAGTCCCCAGGATTTACCTAGAGCGCGGCGACACTGCCAGAAAGCCATGCATGCTTTGTTCGTTTTAGCTTTCAGATGTTTCTCTCAGTTCAGCTCTTTGTCAAAAATAACTCCCAGGTATTTGAAATTATCTGAGAATCTGGTAGAAATGTTGAATAGGAGAGGTGTACGTAAGGGTCCAACCTTCTTTTTCTCTGTGAAGAGTACCATTTCTGTCTTCAAGGGGTTGACAGAGAGGGACTGTTTATTACACCATTCTTCTGTTATTCGAAAAACCGTTTGCATTAAGGTGCAGAGCATGCCCTCAAACTTCCCCGTGATGAGGATGGTGATGTCATCCGCATATCCAATGGTATAGAACCCAGCATCATTGAGTGAGCTTAGAAGGCTGTGGACAGCCTTTCATCACACACGTCTAATAGAGCTGTCTCCTAAATTAAATTGTACTGCTCTCATTGCAAGAATGTGCTTTATCCACTCGCAAAGAGTAGGTGCAACACCATGTCTGCGTAAAGCAGGATTTATACTTTCAAAGGTGGCCTTGTCAAAGGCTCCTTCAATATCAATAAAAACTCCCAGGGTGTACATTTTATTGTCTAAAGATCTCTCGATCCTATTTGCTACGGCATGTAGCGCCGATTTGGTAGATCTCCCTGAGATGTAAGCATGTTGATTCAGGTGCAGTGGGTGTGAAACAAGCACCTTCTCCCTTATTTCTCTGTCACAAAGTTTCTCAAGCGGTGTTCGGTTGTGTTACACATTGTTTGATTTGAAGTGTCGCAAATGTCAATTTCATTCGTAGTATTGTTCAGTTAGCACTACCCACGAGGCCCGTGTGGAATTCTGCTAAGGACTCGAACGGTATTACCTCCAACTTTTCAAGTACTTGGTGGAAATTTGTTGAATGCAATTATATGGCAGAGCTTTAACACACGTTTTTAGTTACAAAACGCAAGGTAGGCTTACAAACAGCATTTTAAAAACGTTTTTCGATGGCATATTTAAAAAAATTACAAAATTCGAATGTTTTTAAAAATAAATTTCCTTTTTATTCAAAAAGTAAACACTTTTATTATATTAAAATTATATTATTATATTATGTTATTTTTTTAGATAAGCTGATGCTAATGGCAGAACGAAGTTCTGGAAGACGTTGTTGCCGATGTTGCCGCAGAAGAAGACAGATAAACATTTCTATTGATGGAGACGCTAATTCTATGAAAGAAATAAATACCAGAATAGCTGCTTTCGAATATACGAACCCACAACACGTAACAATAAGAAATTGTATAATAGATGCCTTACTGTTCGAAAACTTGTCCTCTGCAAGTTCGTTTACGAAACTCCAAATGGCAAGCAATAAAATCAACGTCGTAAAACATGACGCCTTCGAAGAACTATCTGAACTTAAAGAATTAGAAATGTTTGACAATAACATAGATTCCGTCGAAGGGGATGCACTTTGTGGTTTGCAAAACTTGAAACAGTTTCATCTCACAGGCAAAAAATTACCAGAAGGTTTTTTAAACGGGCTTGTTTCGTTAGAAATGCTGACTTTAACTATCGGAAAGTTAGAAAACCTAGAAGCCATCTTTAGTACCACCCTTGAAATGCTAACGTATTTAAAGCTATACGAAACTGAGGTCAAAGAACTTCCAGCCAACGTATTCAAAAACCTTTCCATGCTCAAAACTCTTTACTTGAACAACACCAAAACTTGCGTTTTGCAAGAAAATGCATTTAGTGGTTTAGGAAATTTGAAGGAATTATATATTTCTAACAATGAGATTACGAGTCTACCACGAATTTTTGATAACGTACCGAATTTGCAAATTCTTCATTTAAAGTGCAATGCGATTGAAAATCTAGAAACAAATAGCTTTCGAGCGCTAAACAACTTAGAAGAACTTAACATGTCGCAGAACAAACTCACCAAACTTCAGTCCGGATTGCTTCAACCTCTATCAAATGTTCGTCTAGTTTATTTGGACAACAATGTGATCTGTCACATTGATTCAGATGCTTTGAAGGGTCTCAACCAGTTAACTGAGTTGGATCTCTCCAATAACAACATTTCAATATTACCAAAAGAACTATTTAACGATAACGATAACGTGGAGTTGAAAAATTTGCATTTGTCCAATAACAAAATTGAACATTTATGTACAGCTCAGTTTAAAAATTTGAAAAATCTGGAATATTTCAGTTTAAGCCATAACAAAATTAGTGAATTAGAGGATGGCTGTTTTGAAGGTTTACCAAACGTGGCGAATTTGAATTTAGAAAACAACTCATTAAGTTGTCTCAAGAAAGGTGTATTTAGAGATATATCTGTGTGGCGCTATTTAAATTTATCAAGTAATAATATTAAGGATATTGATGACAAAGTTTTTGAAAATCTTACAGCTTTAAATTACATTGACTTAAGCCACAATCAACTGAGCAATTTGACGAACGATACATTTTATGGGTTAACAGAATTGACCTGTTTGAACTTACAAGACTGCCAAATACAACATCTGGCTTCCGGGGTCTTTAGCAACGCTTCATCTCTTAAAAAATTAGATTTGAGCAAAAATCAACTACAAAATATAGAAATCTTAACGTTTACTGACATGTCTTTTCTAACTGATCTAAACTTGGGAAAAAATCACATTTCGGTTTTATCATACGATGCGTTGCAAGGCCTATTGGCACTAGAAAATCTTCAATTAAATTATAATAAAATTGAACATATTCCTCGTGGAATATTTAAAGATATGGAAGAATTATTTACTCTCGACCTATCTCACAATTGCATTAGCAATATTGAAGATGGGGCATTTGAAGGACTTGTTACACTCGGTGGGCTTTATTTAAACAACAATGATGTTGAGTGTTTGGAAACAAATGTTTTTAAAGTGCTTAGCACAACTTTAAAAGCGTTAAACTTGGCATCCAACAAAATTGAAACCATCAGGTTGCAAGATTTTGGGGAATTTTCTGCACTCAATTGGCTGTATTTGAGTCACAATAAATTAAACGACTTCAACCCTGATAGCTTTAGTAAGATTCCTTTTTTGAAGGAGTTGTATGTGGATAATAATGAAATTCGAAATTTACCATCTGCTTTATTCAAACCACTGACAGCGTTGGAGAAACTTGAACTAAGTTACAACAGGTTAGAAACAATTGCAAACGGAATCTTTTCCGATATATCTAACCTCAATTTCTTGAATTTAAGCAACAATAAAATAAAGATCATTCAATCTGATGCTTTCAAAGATCTCACTTGTTTGTCCGTTGTTAACTTGAGCAATAATCAGCTTGAAGATTTGGACACCTCTACCTTCTCTGGCCTAAGTCAATTGTTAGATCTAAATCTGGACAACAATATTATTAGAGATCTGCCTGTGGATGTGCTTACAAATTTTAAATGTCTTAGATCTGTTAGTTTAAATGGAAATTATTTAAACCCCGAACTTTTGTTAAAGCTCAAAGAGACATAAACGCATTTTTTCATAAATAATACGAGTGATTGCGATTTATTGATAAAATTGTGGTGTACGTTCACGAGTGCTAGTTAAGATGGGAATTACTTAAATTTTAACTAGCACAGGTTAACTTGAACCACTATTTGATCAAAGAAAAATCTATCACGAGTTGTTTTCTTCTTGAGTATATCATTCACATTAATTTTTACACATTTTGAAATGCTCGGGTGTCTTAGGAAATCGGCGCTCTTAACACTGTATTGTTAGCTTGTTTTTAAATGTTTTGTAATGGCGTCTTTATATAAATTTAATTTTTTATTTTGACGTTCCTATTTACCGTTCTGCTGCGAAGTGTTGTAAAAATGGATCCTTTTGGAGAAAAACCGTTAAGTGGTATTTCATAAAATTTTTGAGGGTATGCACATTATTTTGGTCCAAGATTTTAGTTCATATAACCTTTCAAACAAGATACAATTTTAATGTAAATATATATTATGTTTTTTAATTAGCATGTTATTATTATATTTATTATAAGTGTACACTAAAATTTGGGTCGGTCATGATTTGAACTCCAGTTTAAATACTCGCCATTCAAGTTGGTTGTTATTGACATTATTGACATCATCGGCCACCATCGACGTTTCTCGTATTTTCCTTATTGCTGGTGGACGACAGAGACAGTTATTGATTTTAATTCATAAATTATGTTATAATTAAACATGATACTTACTTCTGGCCGAAGCATTAAAATAATAATAAATATACCCAAAAGTCAGTGCACATCAGTTTTAAACGCATTAATTTAAAGCGATTATCCGAAGCTACTGTAGGGGTAATCACGTATTTAAACAGCACCATGCAGTTTAATCAGTATAAAACAAACGCAATTAATTCGTTGTATGAAAGGGAAAATTTGTGATTGGTTCAATGAAATGTGAGTGGTATAGTCAATAATATTATACAGAGACATCGTTAATTACTGATACCCACGTGACCTTTGGTCCGCAGTGACTTAGGGAGTTTTAAATTTAGATGTTGAAGTCAGTTCAGGATTGGTACGCGTGGTAACTAAAAATTCCCTGCAAGTGTCACTGTCAACACTCAAAGTGAGGTTATGTATGTAAACAAGCAAGCCTTGATAAGTTAACAAACGGCTTGGAAATTTTTGGATAAAAGGCTTACTAACAGTGTAAGTTGGGTTGCCTATATTTTGTGGTCACATGGGTATCAGTAATTAATGAAGGCTCTGTATAATTATTATGCATTTGATGATTAAATGGTGTAGGTGTTGGTTATTATGAATACAGTATAGACGACGAGAAAGGTGAGCTCTTCTTGTGATTATTTCTTGCAGAGTAAATTTGTTTTGAGATGTTAACAGTTTGTATGATATTTTTATAAAGACATAGTATTCGCTACGTTAACTATTAACAAACTATTATCTATTATCTAATAAAATTTTCTCTTGTCTAATCCCATAAATACATAATAAACATTAAACACTGTTTTAAAAATGATATTGTAAATAATTTTATATTTAATAAAGCAGGAAAACCTCTTTTATTATGTTTTGTTCTTTATTTTTAAGTTTTGACATAAATTTACATTTGTTTAAAACACACAAATACTTCAACGAGTTGGCTATTGTTTCATCAAATGGAACACATGGTTAATAATGAGAGGAAAATTATTCGATTTGTCGTAGCGCTTTCTATCAGACTGTGCCCAATTTGTTCAAGTTTTGTTTAAAAAAAATTAAAAAATCAAGAAATCTAGTATTGTCAAGTATTTATCCAGGGAACTCCCGTTTCGGACTAGACCATCGTCAAATTTTAACAAACTGTTTAATTTCGAACATTTGCAGTTGAGGTAAAGTACTGGTGTAGAATTATAAAATTGCTAAACAATTTGAGGCACCACATGACGTCAGAATCCTTCTACGGGGAGAGTGGGAGAGGGCAAGGGGCTAAATGATTTTTAGTCTATAGCAAAAATTCGACTGCGGGGATCGAGAGACCTTGGCCCAGGCTTTACGATAGTGTACAAATTTAATTAGCAACCTTTACCGTAGGAGCGCTAAAGGGCGCCAAACTTTTTTCTTTCCTTGCTCGCGCTTCAGTCCTTAATTTGGTTAGGGGAATGAAATCGCGGCATTCAACACGCAATAGGACCGGACACAACGCCTCATATGAAAAGTCCAGGTCATAAACACCGTTTGGAGCACCTCGCGACAAACAAACTTGAATAACGTTTAAAAAACTCGAAAATTTACAATTATAGGCGGAGAGGCGTCACACTCGGGGAGGATTTAGGATCCACCTCTGACTATAAGATATCAAAATCCAAAATCTATCGGTCGATGCGTTCATGAATTTCACAGGTTTAAGTAAAGCACGCAAAATCTAAATTCAGCTATTCGTCTTTTTTTTTCAAATACCCAATCGATTGGTCTAACTAACTCTTGTTATACGAATCAGTCTGAACTGCTTTTTAGCGCTGCAAAATACCAATTGCCTCCCACAAAAAATCTGGAAATTGATCACCCTTGAAAATTTAACGTACCGCCACAGACCGTGTGGTGGGACTTTGAATTTCCTGAACATCTTTTCCGCTGATTTTAAAAAAATAAAGTGTTTTAAAAGGATTTTTCGCGGGACGTTTATCCTTATGATTTTACGGGGAGTTTTCTTTCTTAAAATTTTTTTGCGAGCTTTCTTAGAGTTTTTTCCGGGATTGTTTTTGAGCTATCTTTCGTTTTTTCACGGAATTCCCTTTCCGGGAGCAGCTAAGTTTAACTAACAACTTTTCCGCTGTTTTTTAAAAAAACTTTTTATGGGCTACGGAAGGAAAGAGATGTTATCCTGATAGTTTTACAGATTTTTATCTCTTAAGAATGAATTTTTACGGGATTCTTAGAGTTTTTCCGGGACTGTTTTTTGCTTTCTTTAGTTTTTTTTGCGCAGGATTTTCCTTCCGGGAGCAGCTCTCCAGTGGCGGCTCGTGGTATGCTGTACTGGGAGTAATTTTTTAGTATTTTTTTGAAAACGATTTGTTCTTACCCAAGTTTTAGGTAGCCTTATATTTCAAACCCATCCTTTACGTTGGCAAAATGATTTATTTTTACCAACATTTTCATTAAAGTCGTTAATAGACTTTCGATAAGCACTCTCTAATAAAATTATTGTAAATTGATACCCACATTGCCAGTGTGTCAAAATTCAGAAAATGTTTCATGTGGTTTGCCGATAAAAAATGTGTTTGAATTTTAGTTTTTAAATGTTTCCAGTCAATATCAAACAATGAATTATCACAAAATAGCAGACAGTTAAAACAAGTGAAATCATTTTCTTACATGGTATTCACAATCCATAATTATTTTGCACGGACATCGTACAACACCACTAAATTATGATTACACAACCAACAACTGTTTTCACACTACTACGTCGTGTACGTGCGAATCCCGCAAATTAGGCGGCTATTGGCATGCGCTTATCACGGACAGCTGACAGCATAATTCTCGAACGTTGTGGGTTAGTGACCCTGAAGTCTTTAATACGCAGATACTTCTATCCTCGTTTAGCTTGTGTAATATAAATTTTACCGCAATGAGCTTTTTATTTCACTCTTATTCATTTGAAGGCCTTTTAAGCCGGCGGCTTTATTTGGTGGCGTATAGCTGAATTGGGGACTAACAGCCAAATGACCCTCGCATAGATTCGTTTAATGCGCGCGAAATACTCAAACATTCAAACGTTTTCGGATCCTGCGGCAGCTCTTTAATAAACGTTCTTGCATAGAAATCTTATACAAAAGTTAACTATAAAGTAGTTTTTAAATATTATAGTGTATAATATGTTATGTACTCAAATAAAAAGTTTTTATTTATTTTTTCTTATTTCATTGGGAGGTCAATGACCATTTGACCCAATGGAGAAACCGCCACTGGAGCTCTCAATCCAGAGATCGACTCAGCGCAGGAAACATTTGGAGTTACAAAAATACGAGGGGGGGGGGTTATTAGTTCATTATCCGTTTGACAACTTCTTAGCTGTGCACATTTTGTGTGTTAGTAATTATAAAACACTAATTGTGGTATTACATTAATAAACAATGTTACACAACGAATAAGTTATAAATAGTATTTGATGAATTCAAATCTGCTAATCTGCTAGTTATTCATGGCGTTGTTTGCAGTATTATTTGCAGTACAAATGCAATGGCAAGGAGGTGTATCTCTAAACTGTAAAAACACGATCAAGTACGAAGTGATGGCACCCATTATTGTCGATATTGTGGAATAATCTAATGTAAAAATTCCAGCTGCAGAAAAATGCGGATTTTTGTAAGATATGTTCTGTACGAGAAACTGTAGTTGTTTTCTGCAAAATTTGCCAGATTCACTTATGTTATTCGCTTGAGTTTTTAAAAGTATTTTGTTAGCTATAAGTCCTGTCTTTATAGCTTCTGTTCTTGTTGATGCACAGCTTGTAACCAGTTTCATAATTAGAATCTAAAAATCAAATTTAATTTTATTTGTACAATTGAAACATTCTCAGAAGTTTTTATTTCTTACACAGTAAAACGATGTATAAACAACTTCTTTAACCTCAAACAAAGTTTGTAATACCTTGTTTTGAACACTCTCTCCATTTAGTCTCTGAGCAATACGATAATAGAAACCATTTATTACTATAACTACTACAGCACATATCAAATTAATAATTTGCCAACCACGAACATCGTTGATGTTTTGGATTAAATTGCAGAGTTTTTCATGACATTCACATATGCGTTGAATTTGTCCTGGTTTCCACACAAAGGTTAAATTTGTACCATTAATATCAAAAGGGGCACATTTTTTCAAACTTTCATTGAGACAACAAAAATATTGTTTCAGAATATCTAGTATGCTGATAATTTGTAAATATGTTACCGACAGGTAAAATAATGCAATGTACATACCCACATGCTGATACAATGGTGTACCAATATTCAAGTCTAAGTCCACTATATCTAAGATATTACACAATAAATTAAAAAAAGAAAGTATTGCGATTCTTAATAAAATTTTTTTTCGTAGTTTATAAGTAACATTATTAAAAGACAGATGGTGTTTCGAAAGTTGTTCAAGTTCTTGGAAAAATGTTTTCGTTAACTTGTCGAAATTAAAGTTTGCCATCACAATAGAATAAACTGCATGGATGCATGTAACTAAGCAAGAAATTAAAACAGTAACGTCCAAAATATCCGCCAGTCCTTCTTTGTAAGTGTACTCATATGCAATCCAACTAAACCATGTTACAAATACAATAGCTAATGTAAACCCAATTGCCTGATCTAAAATGGTCAACTGTGTTATTTTATTATTCTTTTGGTATTTATAAGGCCACATGCAAAACATTTTTGAATAGTAATATAATGGTTTTATGGCATCGTGCAGAGAGAGTGCTGAGGTTTTCTCCATCTAAAATTGAAAGAGTCTAGTTATAAAAAGAATGTTAACTATAAAACAAGATCACAATTTTAACTCTAAATTCGGGAAAATTAAATTGCGATCCAGTGTCAAAACGGCATTTTATTATTATACAGGGTTGGGCAAAAGTACGGAACAATGCAAATATCTTTAATTCGGCAACGGCGATTTTGACAAAATTTTCTACATGAAGGTTCTGATATACGGTGGACTTCCGGTTTAGCCGGAAATAATACCAACTTTTTTATTTTAAATGAAACACCCTGTATATTTTTTAATATATCGATAGAACTCCTTTTTGCGAGTTCAGTGATATAAGGTTTCACGCCTTTATTTTTAATAATTTTAGAAATAAGAACAATAATGTTTCGTAATTGTTATCTAGCAACTCATGACAACAAAAGAATGTGAGAAACGTAAACAGTTATGTAATGTTGTCAAACATGCTTGGTTCGTGTTGTGTTGTTTTGATGTTCGATAGATTGGGCAGTGGGGTTGCAGTAATCAATTAATTAACCAAAATAAATTAAAACTGCTGAATTTAACATCAGAAATGGTTCAATTAACAGAGAGATTGCAAATTGTTAAATAAAGTACAAACTTCTTGCTGAGTTCTATGCCGCTCACCAAAACCAACCATAATTAAAATTTGAATTCGTTCTCTTTCTGTTAATTGAACCATTTCTGATGTTAAATTCAGCAGTTTTAATTAACTTTTGTTAATTAATTGATTACTGCAACCACACTGCTCAATCTATCGAACATCAAAACAACACAACACGAACCAAGCATATTTGACAACATTACATAACTGTTTAAACTCCTCATATTCTTTTGTTTTCATGAGCTGCTAGATAACAATTACGAAACATTATTGTTTAATATCTCTAGAATTATTGAAAATAAAGGCATAAAACCTTATATCACTGAACTAGCAAAAAAAGAATTCTATCGATATATCAAAAAATATATAGGTTGTTCCTTTAAAATAAAAAAGTTGATATAATTTCCGGCTAAACCGGAAGTTTTTTAAGCCGCTAAATACCTTCATTGTATCCGCCGTATATCAAAACCTTCATGTAAAAAATTTTGTCAAAATCGCAGTTGCCGTATTAAAGATATTTGCATTGTTCCGTACTTTTGCCCAACCCCGTATATATACATTTTTATTTTATAAATACTTACCTCAATAGTGCGTTTTATGTTTTCAATGAATGTTCTCATGACGTACTTGATGAGGAAAATTAATATGCTTTATTTTCACGACTAAAGTTATATCGAAGTAAATCGATTGGAAAAAAATTCACTTTACCTACACCGAAAAAGAACTTATTCCTTAAAAGTTACATATTTTTAGGTCAGAAATTCTTACAGTAATTTTGTAGGTAATAATGGCGGGAGAAAGAGGAGTTAAAACGCTTAAATTTTGCACTTTGTTTTTCACTAATTGCAATGGTCGTCTGTTCATGAAATACGATTGTAGAGCCTAACAGAATTAACTTTTACCAGAGTGGTGTGTATCAGGAAATTAAGCTTCAATTTGAGAAATTACATAGGCAAACAATTACGTTAATAGTCAATTAATTTTATTCTTCTAATAAATTTGTTTAAATATTTATAACATTACGTCATAAATTGGTAATTGGTAAAAGGTGAAGAGTTTCTTTGTCATGTAACGTACGTAAGTACGTAAATTTCATTGCTGAAATTAACTTTAAGCTAAAAATGGTTGATATTATTGATCTTGCATGCTTCTAATATAGAAAAAATTTAAGAAATTTTATGTATTTTGAGATTTAAAAGATAAAATATATTGCAGGACCCGATAAAGCTTTTTTTTTAATTCTTCGTGCAAGTGCGTTTGTTCTATTATATCTCTGGTACGGCTAATCCGATTTACATGAACGTCATATGTGTTTTCAATTTTAAACTGGCGGTCAATACAAGATTTTTTTAAATTTTATGTATAGAACTTGGGAACGTAATTCAGTTCAGGGAGGATACAATGTTATAACATAAAAATTGCAGGGTGACTAGGAAAGGCCCAACCAAACTTCGGTCGCGAATTATACTGATCCTAATTATGAAAAAAGTGTATGCGGAGATTGGACTCTTTCTGAGCCGTAGCAATTTCTGTGTTAGAAAAAATTAAATAAAAGAATATTTTAGATTTCTTTCTTTTTTGCGTTGCACAATTGGCGCCCAATGTGGGGCATCTTACGCGCTAATAGTAATAGCCACGACAGTGTCCGGATAGAAAAACTTAGAAATTATTCATTGTTGTCTCTAAGAAGCAGGATTCTTCTCACCTTTCACTGGTAATTGAAGGAGAGAAAGGATCTCCCGAAAGTCTTATTTTAAAGAAAGCGGCAGTTAACAATATTAACGAGGCAAGAGTTTCACACAGAACTGTATAAATTATTGTTTGAGATCAGCAATTGTACCAGTACTACATCAAGCAAGTGTAGGACCTTTCACAAGCAGATTTTTCAGCTTTTTTAGTGTTTTGCCAATGATATTTATAGCGATGTTCGTCTTAAATTATCTACTATTAACACAAGTTTATTATAGGAAACCTGCGGTCACGTGGTATTTTTTGTATGACTAATTACTATGTATTGAAAATATTTTTAATTGCCGTGAATGTAGTTTTAAACTAAAGAAAGAGCTCGATTTCCATATAGCCTACCAATTAAATCAATTTCTTGATCAAAAATTACTAGTTGTTGTGATTGACACGGAAATTCTGATTAGTCAATCAAAACAGACGCCAAACGCTGCTTGTAGAATACATGTGATATGATCACAAGTACTATGACACAATACATAGTCCGCGTATAAAAAATACCTTGGCTTAAGACACGCATCTATGCCGACACCGGCTACCTACAATTCAAACAAGAAAACAAAAAAAACTAAAATTGGGTTTAAGAAGCCAGAACCACTATTCAAACATCAAACCCAACAAAACCTTCACTCAAATTCTAATTAATAATGCAATTTTAGGCGTGGTATTTTCGTCCGATCTCGAATATCGGTATCTACGCACAGCAAGCTCGTCTACTTCTTTTCTGCCAATCAGCAACAACCACCACGCAGTCCGCCCACGCCACCTACCTTAAAAAATTATAGACCAAGCGTGCATTCAGAATCTACTCCTAAAAAGTGCACCTAAAAAGCAACCAGTCCTAGCGAGTCTAGTTTAGTTTTTTTTTTGTTCAATCGGTTTCTTAAGATTGCCTTCTTGAGCAGGTTGGTAACAAAAATAAGTGGCGACACAAACCATAATCGCTACGTCAAATTGTCAAACATGCTTATGTAATCAACATCAGTGCCCATTTTGCAGCCATATATTGCTCAATTAACCATTATTATGCAATGTTTTTCTTACACTTTTTATACATGCGTGCGAAAAGTTGGGTTAAGACAATAGGATAAACATGTAGTAAAAATACAAATTATTTTATTTGTTGTAAGACAAAACAATGTAAGAGAAGTACAAAACTCGTAAGATGACCGACTTGGGCAAGCATACTTAGTCTATATGTAGCCCACGCGGTTGGAAATAGAAGCAGAATGGCCCCGTAGCAGAAGCAGTATCCACCCGACCAGTCATCTTCCGCCGAGATACAAACTACCAGCAGGCAAAACAGAAGCGAGAAAACGCCCAAAGAACCAACCACTACCGCATTTACCAGTTTGTGCCTTTTAGTCGCAGAAAGCCTCGCCACCATCAAGTACTATCGAAAACACTTTTCACCTTTCATCCTGCATGGCCCTGAAGATTTCTCACTTTTACCTGTAGCAACGTCCAGCGTCGCAACGCTCCTTATCTCAACGCCTAGCGAATCCCCAACACCAAATGGATAATCGTTCATTACCATCCGTACCAACTCCTTAGCTTCAAACAGACCCGCTTCCTCTAGCCGCTCCAGCAACGCCTCTTTTATTAAAATTTTGTAAGTTTCAGGAATCTCCAAAGAGTACACCATCGCCAAGACCGTTGATCAGCTCATCAACAGCATCCCCAGGTTCACCTTCGTCAATGTTGCCGTTTTCCGACCACCGAGAGAAGCTCGTCGACCTTTGGACACTAAATTAGAACTTTCTTGAAGATTACCTTAACCTAAACACTGCGCCATATCATCACCACCGCTGCCTTTAAGCCAACTCTGGTTGTGGAACTAGACATCACAGTCAAAGTAGTCAAATAAGCACTGGCTCTCCAATCCATCTCATGTGTGGAGAGTTTGCTCTAAAGCCACGGATTGCGACAAGGGGTTACTACGAGTAATTATCACTTGGGTGACCTCGCTATATGCTTTCTTCAGCGGTGGATTGTAAATGTTCTCCCACACGTACTCCGTTGAACTGCTCCTTCTAACCTACCTCAACCTATCCAATGTCCCCGCTACCTCAAGTTTGACCACGCAACCGCCAACTGCTAGAAGAAATTAACTTGCGAATTCTGCAGACCAAGCCATACCACCATCTCGTGCAAACCCGGAACTGACGCTAAGGGTAGAAACTCTAAGGGAGTACCTAATGATTTCTTGCTCTGGAAAATTCCGATTAATCTTACCAGATCTGCCCTCTCCGTGTTCTGTTCGACGCCACTGTCTACCGCTCAACCCCGGAACATTTCCCCGAGGATAGGACCAACACTTATGTCCTGCCGCCACCCGGTGGTCATTCCCTTCAGGTGCCGCCAAACTCAGGAAACGTCCCTACGGTTGAGACATAAAGGACCTGGTATTCACCTATCCGAATCGTCGCGTCGCTAAGATTAGTGTAGAACTACTACGTATACGTATACGTATACCATCATTTCAGCTTGTATCAATACTTATAATGTTTTTTGGTGCTATGCAGTTCTTTGTGTGTGCGTGTAAATAAATGAATTAAACCTCTTTCAATCTTTAATTGCGTTGCATTGCACGCGGTAATAAATATAACTAGTGATCCCAATTTTTCAAGCAGCTATCTGTACTTAAATCGACTTCTTTACACAATCACGAAAACGCCGTGCTCCAATAACAATAAAAATGAAAAATTGGTTTTAAATTTGGCTAGAATAGTCGCGTTGTTTTTAGGCGGACACAATCTTATTCATAGTCGAAACCAAAAGAAACATCAACAATATGCCACAAAAATAAAGTCATCAGAAGGAACTTACAAATACGATGCCCTGTATGTGAGGCGAGGAATAGTTGCAAAGCAACAAACCGAGTAAAATACAACTGTTCCCTGCCACACGTTGCATTTCTAAGTCTTTTCTAATGTTTTTATCTTTCTGGCATGTTACTGTTGTCTCTTTTGGTTTCGACTATGGATAGGATTGTGTCCGGCTGATAAGACGCGTCGCGGACTATTCTAGCTATAATTGAATACAAATTTATATTTTCTTTAAACGTCACACAACTTGATTGAGTTAAAAATGTGTCAAAGAAACATCTTTTCTCGTTTCAAGAATAAACAAATGGTTTTACTCTACTTCTAAGACTGTGAAGCAACAAAATAGTGCTGATTACACGAGCTTTTTTTTAATTTTATAGCCTAATAGTGCTAGTGTGTGGGGTATGGCTAATGGAAGGAGGGAGGTATTGACCATCACTAAATTGAGGGAAATACGTTTGGGGGTTTGTGGCCTAGAACAGTATGCGCATCGTAACTTTGCAACGGGTGTACCGATTTCGACGAGCTTCAAAAATAGATTATAATCAATACCAAGTTCTTTTAATAGTAAATTATTTCATACAATAGTAAATCTATTACAGTGATAAATTATAAGATTAATAACAACGAATGAAAAGTGAGAGGAAAATAAATCTTATTACTCGTTGTTGTCTTGTCAGTGGCGTAACTTCAGATTTTGTGCCCGGGGGCAAGATACCTCGAGGACCCTGGTCCCATTCTCAAAATAACTTCAATGATAAAGTAATTGGTAATAAGAACAATTTCTTCAATAGGAAAAATAGTATATTATAGACCAAGGTAGAGAAGACATTTTTCTTAGCCGAGCAGAATTATTTCCCGAGATGCGAAGCATCGAGGGAAATAAGTTGCGAGGCTGATAAGTCTTCTCTACCGTGGTTTATATATTAGTTTTCCACTACTAGCATCTTTATTCCTTTTATAATTAATTGATTTTACATTAATAAAAAATAAAATTACAAATGCAAATATGCACAAAAATAAAGTAGCCTTGCTTCAAAACAAGAGAATAGGTAATTTCAATATTAACATTATGTAAAATATATATTTTATAATAGTGGTTATAAAATGTCCAATTTTGATGATTTGAGTGAAAACTGCACTCCTCCTGAAATTAGGGAAGGTGCAGAGAGTGTTGCTGAACAGTTATTACCAGTAAAATCAAAAGATTTTCACATGAAAGTTTATGGTGAATTTAAAGATTAGTAGCAATTGTTTTCATTATTAACCAGTAGTTAAAAATGAAATATTATTAACCACTAGGAAAAAAATTCATCTTCTTGGCTCTAAAACAAAGTAAATAATGATATCGTTTAATGCTAGTAGTGGAAAAAAATATTTGCAGTCTAGTAAATGAAAATAAATATATTAAAGCCGTGTCTAATTAAGATCAGCAAACCTTACATTTTCTGAAGTTAATGTGTCTGGGTCGGTACCAGAAAGTGTGGGTGTTGTGTTATTACTAAATATAATCTCACTTCAGTAGTTTTCATTGTATAAGTACATACTTACATGAATTTAAAATGTTTTTTGTTGAATATAAAAACAAAGACTGTCGAAAATTAAAAATTTTTATTGAAAAAACTGCGTCATAAAAAATAAAATCTCGTGGCTTGTGGCAGGGCTCCCTAAGGCCTCGGGCCCGGGAGCCGTTGCCCCTCTGCCCCATGGTAGTTACGCCACTGTGTCTTGATAAGTGTATTTTTACATTCCACGAATTACAGATCAACTATTTTTAAAACACTTGCTAAGTTACGCCAAGTGAACTTTTTATTCGTGCAATGTTCGCATTTGGCGCAAGGTTAACTATTATTAAAACAAAT
Source organism: Ctenicera cuprea (assembly GCA_958336395.1). NCBI lineage: Eukaryota > Metazoa > Arthropoda > Insecta > Coleoptera > Elateridae > Ctenicera > Ctenicera cuprea. Next base: position 11,490,238 of record OY284493.1, read on the forward strand.
ATTAAAAGAATTTGTGTTGTTAACAGCATATGTTTATCTACAATATTGCATTCCTTTTCTTTTAATTTCAACCGTTAACGGTAATGTCAGGAAGCGTAGGTTGTGATTTATCGTCTTCGTTTGCAGCAGTGCTGTTTTAGAAGCTAAAAGTCGTAACCAAAGAAACATTTTAAAAACAAAAATCAATTTTTCTCTTTTTGCAAAAAAAAACGGTAGGAGGAAACGACCGCGTGAACTAGCAAATAAAATTGCTCAGTTAAAAAGTAAGAGAGAGAGGTAAGATATACCGTCTGTCTATAAAGTAACCCCTACCCCCTAACTAACTTTTGAACGACTTGATATTTTATTACAAGGTGTGCCTTGATGAGAAATTAAATACTATTTTTTAGCTAAAAATTAAATTTTGTATCATTCAAAATGGCAACTGAGCGCCATTTTAAAATTTTTTTTAAATAGAAAGGGGGTCGAGTAGCACCTCATTTGAAAGGTCTTTTAATTTTGCGTCTGATCCTATAGTTTCAAAAAAGAATATTTAGCCATAACAAAATGGCGGACTTTAAACAAATGGACTCACTCAATTCAAAATTGTTTTGATTTTTATATCCAGGGTCGAGTAACACCTCATTTGAAAGGTCTTTTAGTTCTGCGTCTGATCCTAGAGTTCCAAAGAAAACTATTCAGCCATAACAAAATGGCGAATTTTAAATGGACTCTCTCAATTCAAAATTGTTTTGATTTTTTTATCCAGTAGTCCACTTTTTCATTTGCAGTACAAAATTTTCCCAGAAATAACTCAGGTGGCTGGAAATAATATTGAAAACGTTGTGTTCCAACAAGACGGTGCGCCGCCTCATTATTATAGACCTGTTTCTGACTTTCTCAACGGATATTTTCTTGGAAGATGGATTGGTAGGCGAGGGCCTGTAGAATAGCCGGCTCACTCCCTAGATTTAACTTTCTTAGATTTTTTTCTATGGGAATATCTGAAATCGAAATTGTACAGAACCTGTCTAGAAACAATTGAAGAACTGGAGCAACGCATTACAGAAGTTTGCAGAAATATCACTCCAGAAACTTATGAAAATGTAAGGCAGGAATTTCATAACCCACTTTTTATGTGCCAAGAAGTGAATGGTAAACATTTCGAACACTTAATTTAATTAATTTAAGCTTGAATTCTTAGTTTTTTTAAACAGACTTCTTTACCTTCAAACATTGTCATTTTGTTATGTCTGAATAATTTTCTTTGAAACTCTAGGATCAGACCCAGAACTAAAAGACCTTTCCAATGAAGTGTTACTCGACCCCCCTTTCTATTAAAAAAAAATTAAAAATGGCGCCCAGTCGCCATTTTGGATGATACAAAATTTTAATATAGTCTGAAAGATAGTATTTAATTTCCCATTACAGCACACCAAATTTTGCGGAAAAATATCAAGTAGTTCAAAAGTTAGTTGGGGGGGGGGGTTACTTTATAGACACAGTGTATACAGGATGTATCAAATTGCGTTTTAACTATGGGGATCTCGCTTATTTGAAGAGATACGACGATGGTTTAATTACAGAAAAGTTGTGGAATTTTATGCCCAATAATAATCTCAAAAGATATTAAACCTATCTTTCTTAGTTTCTGAAAGAACTGAAAAAAACTGAAATTTTGAATTTTTCGTTTTCGGCTATAACTCATTTATCATTTATGTTACATATTTCTAGTTAACGCATTATTAGAACACTTAAGTTTTGAACATTTTATTACAGAAAACAAAAATTTCATAAGAGTACCATGGAAAGGCCAGTTAATTAATTTTGAAAAAATTCTAGTAGGCCATGAACTGATAGAAGTAAAATAAAACACTACATTTACTTTTACCTTTAGATACATTGTGCACGCGAAAATTTTAGCAAAGTTTGTTTTGAGCGTAGACAGCAGGTTATCTTATTTTTATAAATACAAGTGAATGACAAATTTTCTAACCTACACAATTTACTGAAAGTTCCACTTGCAGTTTTTATGTTTGCAACTGACATAACAAATTTGAATAACAGGTTAAATAGATACAACAGATAACATTAGAACTGCACTGATTCAACCAATTATTAAATAAATGTTCAAAACATTTGACACCTTTGTAAAACATGCTCAGAAGCTCGTCTAAAATAAACTCTCTAATCTGTGTGTAAGTAACTGTGTCATTCATTTGTTTTTATAAAAAATAACTTAACCTGTTGCCTACGCTCAAAACAAAGTTTCCTGAAATTTTCAAGTACCTAATGTATGTAAAGGCCAAAGTAAATAAAAGTGATAGTTTGTTTTAATTCCATCAGTTCATGACTTACTAGAATTTTTTCAAAATAAATTAAATGACGTGGTCTTTCTATGGCACTCTTATGAAATTTTTATTATTTGCAATAAAATGCTCAAAACTTACAAAAAAATGCAAAGTGTGACATCTTTGAAATCAGAATTAAAAACTCTATTCAAACATGAAAACATTTAAAATGCCGATCATAAGAAACGAAAAGTCGACAGTCGAAAATGAGCAATGGTAACAGTTATACCAACACCGGTCAAAAATTTAGGTTCAGCATGAAAAAGTGTCTTAATAATGCGTTAACTAGAAATATGTGTCAAAATTGCTATGTTCGTAAGTACCTATGGATAAAAATATATAAAAAGTTTCCTAGAAATTGTTAGAAACGTTTTTCTGAAAGCTGGAACTTTACTGCTCAAAAATAATTTAAGTAGTTATTATTAACAGAACTGAGAATTCAACAAATTTGATTGAAAATTCAAAGGTGATGATAATAAATCGGCCGAATAATGTCATAATGGAAAAAACAAGAAAATCAATGGGATTTTGTATGAGTCACTTATGGAGCATGATGATTATTTTGTTCCACTTCCACGTAATAAAGCTGCGTACACCTAAGTACATATTTATAGAATTTTGCATTTCTACAAGCAGTCAGTACGTCTCGTTGTTGAAGGAAAGTCGTGCTATATTTTACACGTCTAATATTTTTTACCTGAAACAATTTAATATGAACCCAAAGGAATTAGGTGAGTTAATATTGTTACACATAATTACCACCAGAAAAACAATGATTTATATACTTGTAAAAATTCGTGATTATTTTAAATATATATTTTAAAGATTTTTAATTAATTATCATTAAAGTAAATAAAAAATATGGTGTTTAGGTTTTTAATTTTGATGAACGGAAAATAATCAAATTTATAGCGAGATTAGAACGAGACTTAATATTATTATTATTATTACAATACTGTAAATGCATTTTCTTTGGGTAATTTATGTTTTTCGAAATACATTCTTTAATCTTAAAATCATAGGATTACATTTCCCCCTCTATGTTTTTACGTGAAATTCGGATTGAATCTTTAACAATTTAATTTGTAAATGCCTGATTTTAGCTAATCATCTGATTTTTTGCATTAAGCAAAGAACGTTTTTATTTGTCTTAAAAATTATTTTACATTTATTAGTTATATTTACAAGTTTAGTAATTTTTTTTTACTTATCGACAAAATACGGAATTGAGGCATATTTTATTGCGTCTGATAAAGTAGTTGGATAAATTGTCTGAGCAGCTATTATATAATATTTTTTTAAATTCATATTAATAGTAATAATAATAATAATATTATATTTTTAAAATCATGCTATATGTCGGCAATTATGTGCCAATTATTAAGAAACGTAATTTGTGTGGCAAAGAAACCACATATCAACGATAGTAACCCGTCGCTGAAGGCTAACGTCAACATAAATTTCCAAATTACGGAGAACCTGTTTATGGCCCTTCGAACCGGATCGTTTGTTCATACTTATTTGACAAATTTGAACGAAACGTCCGATACTTCTGGTCTATTTGCTCTGAAAAATCCTGGTGTTTGATTGTCTGGATTCTCGATTAGGAATTGGGAGTGTGAGTTACCTCACGCGCACTTAGGCCACAATAGGTGGGCCCATTGTACTACCTCCCCAGCAGCTCTCCACATTGGACATCGCCCAAGCCATCCAACCTTTTGGATGTACTTGAGGACATCCGCAATTGGAGTGTAGCTGATTTAGGCCATGTTAGGCCAGAAGTCCCCCAACATGGGTCCTCTGGTTGTTGTGAGAGCTGGGCAGTGACATAGGACATGTTCTGCTGACTCGTCGTCCTCGTTGCATGCACGACAGTTTGGGGCTGTCCGCCAGTCCCATCGTGTGCATGTGTTGCTTTAGGGTGCAGTGTCCAGATAAGATACTCACAACTAGTCGCAAGTTCTTTCAGGACAGTTGCACACAGTATTTGGCTGTTTTTGGCGAGGGTGCCGTCATAGCAGCCCTTGCTTGACGACAGCTTTGAGTGTTAACCCATCTTCGTGTGATGCGTTTTTAAGGTTTCTTGTTATAGCATAAATCTCAATGTCTTCAAGGATAAGGGAATTACGGGTTCTGGTCCCCAGAGAGGTTGTTCGGCAGCCAGTCTCGCAATCTCATCGGCTTTCTCATTGCCGTAGGTGCCGTCATGTCCTTTCACCTATACAAGGGAAACGACATTATCTTTTGAGATATCGTCGAGAGCTTTACGACACCGCAGTTCCACTCCTGAGGTAATTTTGCAACTGCCTAGGGCTAGTAACGCGGCTCTGCTGTCACTGTAGATACCAATACGTTGGTTCTTAATTTGTCGTTCAAGAATTGCATTATCCCCACTACCTCCGCTTGGAAGACAGTGGCAATTTTGCCTAGTGGTATACTCTAGCGTAGGTTTAGGTCGTCGGAGAAAATTCCGGCACCCGTTCCATCCCTTGTTTTAGATCCATTGGTGAAGATGGATATATCCATATGCTGGGTTGGTTCAGCATTCGCATAAACACTAAAATGTCTATTAACGGCATATTGTAAAGGAAGGTAGTCAACCATAGCATCCAGAAGAGGAGTCTTGACGATTGCCTCATTCAGGATGCGGGTATGTCTGCTTCCCTTGCTCACTGTGTGCTACAGCCTCTTATGGGGCAGCCTCAAAGCAGTCCTCACGGCTACTTTCTCCACAAAGAGATCAAGTGGAGGAAGGCATAAGATCACCTCTAAGGCGGTCGTGGGGGTTGAGCGCATTGCACCTGTAGAACTAAGACAAGCGAGACGTTGCACGTGTCCTTGTTTAGTTGCTGCCGTTGCCTTCTGACCCTGGGCCACCAGACAAGTGCTCTGTAGCATAGCATAGGCCTAATCACGGCGGTATACAGCCACAAGGTAATTCTACTAGAGAGTCCCCAGGATTTACCTAGAGCGCGGCGACACTGCCAGAAAGCCATGCATGCTTTGTTCGTTTTAGCTTTCAGATGTTTCTCTCAGTTCAGCTCTTTGTCAAAAATAACTCCCAGGTATTTGAAATTATCTGAGAATCTGGTAGAAATGTTGAATAGGAGAGGTGTACGTAAGGGTCCAACCTTCTTTTTCTCTGTGAAGAGTACCATTTCTGTCTTCAAGGGGTTGACAGAGAGGGACTGTTTATTACACCATTCTTCTGTTATTCGAAAAACCGTTTGCATTAAGGTGCAGAGCATGCCCTCAAACTTCCCCGTGATGAGGATGGTGATGTCATCCGCATATCCAATGGTATAGAACCCAGCATCATTGAGTGAGCTTAGAAGGCTGTGGACAGCCTTTCATCACACACGTCTAATAGAGCTGTCTCCTAAATTAAATTGTACTGCTCTCATTGCAAGAATGTGCTTTATCCACTCGCAAAGAGTAGGTGCAACACCATGTCTGCGTAAAGCAGGATTTATACTTTCAAAGGTGGCCTTGTCAAAGGCTCCTTCAATATCAATAAAAACTCCCAGGGTGTACATTTTATTGTCTAAAGATCTCTCGATCCTATTTGCTACGGCATGTAGCGCCGATTTGGTAGATCTCCCTGAGATGTAAGCATGTTGATTCAGGTGCAGTGGGTGTGAAACAAGCACCTTCTCCCTTATTTCTCTGTCACAAAGTTTCTCAAGCGGTGTTCGGTTGTGTTACACATTGTTTGATTTGAAGTGTCGCAAATGTCAATTTCATTCGTAGTATTGTTCAGTTAGCACTACCCACGAGGCCCGTGTGGAATTCTGCTAAGGACTCGAACGGTATTACCTCCAACTTTTCAAGTACTTGGTGGAAATTTGTTGAATGCAATTATATGGCAGAGCTTTAACACACGTTTTTAGTTACAAAACGCAAGGTAGGCTTACAAACAGCATTTTAAAAACGTTTTTCGATGGCATATTTAAAAAAATTACAAAATTCGAATGTTTTTAAAAATAAATTTCCTTTTTATTCAAAAAGTAAACACTTTTATTATATTAAAATTATATTATTATATTATGTTATTTTTTTAGATAAGCTGATGCTAATGGCAGAACGAAGTTCTGGAAGACGTTGTTGCCGATGTTGCCGCAGAAGAAGACAGATAAACATTTCTATTGATGGAGACGCTAATTCTATGAAAGAAATAAATACCAGAATAGCTGCTTTCGAATATACGAACCCACAACACGTAACAATAAGAAATTGTATAATAGATGCCTTACTGTTCGAAAACTTGTCCTCTGCAAGTTCGTTTACGAAACTCCAAATGGCAAGCAATAAAATCAACGTCGTAAAACATGACGCCTTCGAAGAACTATCTGAACTTAAAGAATTAGAAATGTTTGACAATAACATAGATTCCGTCGAAGGGGATGCACTTTGTGGTTTGCAAAACTTGAAACAGTTTCATCTCACAGGCAAAAAATTACCAGAAGGTTTTTTAAACGGGCTTGTTTCGTTAGAAATGCTGACTTTAACTATCGGAAAGTTAGAAAACCTAGAAGCCATCTTTAGTACCACCCTTGAAATGCTAACGTATTTAAAGCTATACGAAACTGAGGTCAAAGAACTTCCAGCCAACGTATTCAAAAACCTTTCCATGCTCAAAACTCTTTACTTGAACAACACCAAAACTTGCGTTTTGCAAGAAAATGCATTTAGTGGTTTAGGAAATTTGAAGGAATTATATATTTCTAACAATGAGATTACGAGTCTACCACGAATTTTTGATAACGTACCGAATTTGCAAATTCTTCATTTAAAGTGCAATGCGATTGAAAATCTAGAAACAAATAGCTTTCGAGCGCTAAACAACTTAGAAGAACTTAACATGTCGCAGAACAAACTCACCAAACTTCAGTCCGGATTGCTTCAACCTCTATCAAATGTTCGTCTAGTTTATTTGGACAACAATGTGATCTGTCACATTGATTCAGATGCTTTGAAGGGTCTCAACCAGTTAACTGAGTTGGATCTCTCCAATAACAACATTTCAATATTACCAAAAGAACTATTTAACGATAACGATAACGTGGAGTTGAAAAATTTGCATTTGTCCAATAACAAAATTGAACATTTATGTACAGCTCAGTTTAAAAATTTGAAAAATCTGGAATATTTCAGTTTAAGCCATAACAAAATTAGTGAATTAGAGGATGGCTGTTTTGAAGGTTTACCAAACGTGGCGAATTTGAATTTAGAAAACAACTCATTAAGTTGTCTCAAGAAAGGTGTATTTAGAGATATATCTGTGTGGCGCTATTTAAATTTATCAAGTAATAATATTAAGGATATTGATGACAAAGTTTTTGAAAATCTTACAGCTTTAAATTACATTGACTTAAGCCACAATCAACTGAGCAATTTGACGAACGATACATTTTATGGGTTAACAGAATTGACCTGTTTGAACTTACAAGACTGCCAAATACAACATCTGGCTTCCGGGGTCTTTAGCAACGCTTCATCTCTTAAAAAATTAGATTTGAGCAAAAATCAACTACAAAATATAGAAATCTTAACGTTTACTGACATGTCTTTTCTAACTGATCTAAACTTGGGAAAAAATCACATTTCGGTTTTATCATACGATGCGTTGCAAGGCCTATTGGCACTAGAAAATCTTCAATTAAATTATAATAAAATTGAACATATTCCTCGTGGAATATTTAAAGATATGGAAGAATTATTTACTCTCGACCTATCTCACAATTGTATTAGCAATATTGAAGATGGGGCATTTGATGGACTTGTTAAACTTGGTGGGCTTTATTTAAACAACAATGATGTTCAGTGTTTGGAAACAAATGTTTTTAAAGTGCTTAGCACAACTTTAAAAGCGTTAAACTTGGCATCCAACAAAATTGAAACCATCAGGTTGCAAGATTTTGGAGAACTTTCTGCACTCAATTGGCTGTATTTGAATCACAATAAATTAAACGACTTCAACCCCGATAGCTTGCGTAAGATTCCTTTTTTGAAGGAGTTGTTTGTGGGTAATAATGAAATTCGAAATTTACCATCTGCTTTATTCAAACCACTGACAGCGTTGGAGAAACTTGAACTAAGTTACAACAGGTTAGAAACAATTGAAAACGGAATCTTTTCCGATATATCTAACCTCAATTTCTTGAATTTAAGCAACAATAAAATAAAGATCATTCAACCTGATGCTTTCAAAGATCTCACTTTTTTGTCCGTTATTAACTTGAGCAATAATCAGCTTGAAGATTTGGACACCTCTACCTTCTCTGGCCTAAGTCAATTGTTAGATCTAAATCTGGACAACAATATTATTAGAGATCTGCCTGTGGATGTGCTTAAAAATTTTAAATGTCTTAGATCTGTTAGTTTAAATGGAAATTATTTAAACCCCGAACTTTTGTTAAAGCTCAAAGAGACATAAACGCATTTTTTCATAACTAATGCGAGTGATTGCGATTTATCGATAAAACTGTGGTGTAAGTTGGATGGGAATTAACTAAATTTTAACTAGCACAAGTTAACTTGAACCACTATTTTATCAAAGAAAAATCGTATCAGGAGTTGTATTCGTCTTGACTATATCATTCACATTAATTTTGACGCATTTTTAAACTTGTTAGAAATGCTCTGGTGTCTTCGGAAATCGGCGCTCTTAACATGGTATTGTTGCCTTGCTTTCAAATGTTTTATAGTGGCGTCTGTATGTAAATTTAATTTTTTATTTTGACGTTCCTATTTACCGCTTTGCTGCGAAGTGTTGTTGTAAAAATGGATCATGTTGGAGAAAAATCGTCAAGTGGTATTTCATAGGCGTTGGATATTATAAATACAGTATACAGGATGTTAATGAATTGTAGGGATAAACTTCTAGGGCTTGCAAAACACATTTTTTCTTAATAAATGTGTGGTCAAAAGTGTTTCTTTTAGAAAATAGAGCCTCTTAAAGATTCTTTAAGAAGTACCTGCAAATAGGCAACCCAAATTGCATTTTCAATTGTTTTGCACAGGTCACACGAAATCAAAAAAAAACGATCTAGACACACATGCATTCAAATAACGTCAATTTTGACACAGTTATTTTCTTCGTTATTTTCGTTCTATGTTTCGTATTTATGTGTTACGGCGAATTATACTTTTGCCGAACAGCATGACATGCTGTTCATGTACGGAGCTGCTTGGGGTGACGCACGCGAAGCTGCTCGCTTGTACCAAGAACATTTTCCGAATTGGAATCATCCATCGCACAAGGCCTTTAGTGTAGTTTCACGTCGGCTGCGGGAGGAAGGTACATTTGTTGTCAACAGACACAACTGTGGAGCTACCAGAACAAGGCGAACGGTGGATTTTGAGGAAGAAGTTTTAGAGAGAGTGGCTGGGAATTCTTCTACTAGTTCAAGAGCCATCGCCCATGAAATGGGAGTGAACCATGTTTCAGTATGGGAAGTACTACATGAGCAGCAGCTACATCCGTATTATCCACAGAAGGTACAAGCCATGGTTCAAGCAGATTTTCCCAGAAGGGTAGAATTTTGCCAAGAATTTCTGCGGCGGTGTAATAAGGATCCAGAATTCCAAATAAACGTTCTGTTTAGTGACAAGGCATCTTTTACGAAAGAAGGAATATTCAACATTAGAACCAGCCACATTTGGGACGATGAAAATCCCTATGCTGTTGTTCAAAAAGGATACCAGCAAAGATTTTCAGTGAACGTTTGGGCCGGGATTGTTGGCGATAGACTCATTGGACCATATCTGCTACCCCAAAGGTTAATAGGAGCAATTTATATAAATTTCTTGCGCTATGTCCTGCCTGAACTTTTGGAAGATGTTCCACCACGAATGTGGCTGCAGCACGATGGTGCAGCTGCTTATTTTTTTGCGGAAGTCAGGGAATTTTTAAATAACACTTTTCCCAACAGATGGATAGGTCCAGGAGGGCATGTGGCGTGGCCTCCACGTTCTCCTGATTTGATCCCAGTTGATTTCTTTTTGTGGGGTCATGTTAAAACGTTAGTGTATGCTACCCCAGTTGAAACTGTAGAAGAACTTACGGCGCGTATTCTTGCTGCATGTGAAGAAGTTCAACAGACTCCTGGTATATGTGGAGCGGTGTGCAGGAATTTACTTCGTAGATGTGCTTTGTGTGTAGAAGCTGGGGGACGACATTTTGAACATTTACTATAATTTAATTAATTTTTGAATTAATTATTGTAAATTTTTCAAATAGTTGATTTTTACTTAGTAATTTTGGTTTCTTCTATTGCTTAGTTTAGAAACATTTTGTTAATTAATTTATTTTAAATTTAATTTGAATTTGAAAAGTGCGAAAGAGGGCTTATATTTATCCTGTATTAATTTCCGTCGTTATGGAAACATACAGTAGGAAGTAAATTGAGTTGCCTACATTTAGGCGCTTGTTAAAGAATCTTTGAGAAGCTCTATACCTGAAAGGAAACACTTTAGACCACACATTTATTAACAAACGTTGTTTGCTTTGTTGTGTTTTGCAAGCCCTAGAAGTTTGTCCCTACAATTCATTAACACCCTGTAGAAGACGAGAAAGATAAAATCCTCTTGTGGTTATTTCTTGCAGCATAAATTTGTTTTGAGATGTTAACAGTTTGTATGGTATTTTCACAAAAGTATTTGCCACATTAACTATTAACAAACTATTACCTATTATCTAATAATATTTTCTCTTATCTAATCCCATAAATACATAATAAATATTAACAACTGTTTTAAAAAAGATATTGTAAATAATTTTATATTAAATAAAGCAGGAAAAACCTATTTTATTATGTTTTATTATTTATTTTTTAATTTTGACATAAATTTACATTTGTTTAAAACACACAAATACTTCAACGAGCTGGCGATTGTTTCATCAAAAGGAACACATGGTTAATAATGAGAGGAAAATTATTCGATTTGTCGTAGCGCTTTCTATCAGACTGTGCTCAATTTATTCAAGTTTTGTTTTAAAAAAATTAAAAAATCCAGAAATCTAGTATTGTCAAGTATTCATCCAGGGAACTCCCGTTTCGAACTAGACCATCATCAAATTTTAACAAACTTTTTTACTTCGAACATTTGCAGTTGAGGTAAAGTACTGGTGTAGAATTATAAAATTGCTAAACAATTTGAGGCACCACATGACCTCAGAATCCTTCTACGGGGAGAGAGAGAGAGAGAGAGGGCAAGGGGCTAAATGGTTTTTAGTCGATAGCAAAAATTCGACTGCGGGGATCGAGAGACCTTGGCCCAGGCTTTACGATAGTGTACGAATTTAATTAGCAACCTTTACCGTAGGAACGCTAAAGGGCGCCAAACTTTTTTCTTTCCTTGCTCAAGCTTTAGTCCTTAATTTGGTTAGGGGAACTAAATCGCGGCATTCAACACGCAATAGGACCGGACACAAAGCCTCATATGAAAAGTCCAGGTCATAAAAACCGTTTGGAGCACCTCGCGACAAACAAACTTGAATAACGTTTAAAAAACTCGAAAATTTACATTTATAGACGGAGAGGCGTCACACTTGGGGAAGATTTAGGACCTCCCTCTGACTAGAACATATCAAAATCCAAACCCGATCGGTCGATGCGTTCATGAATTTCACGGGTTTAAGTAAAGCACGCGAAATCTAAATTCAGCTATTCAAGTATACTTTTTTTAAATACTCAATCGATTGGTATAACTAAATCTTGTTATACGAATTAGTCTGAACTGCCTTTTAGCGCTACAAAATACAAATTTCCTCCCACGAAAAGTCTGGAAATTGATCACCCTTGAAAATTTAACGTACCGCCACAGACCGTGTAGTGGGACTTTGAATTTCCCGAACATCTTTTCGGCTGTGTTTTTTTAAAGTTTTTAAATTGCTTTAAAAGGATTTCTTCGCGGGACGTTTATCCTTATGATTTTACGGGGGGTTTTCTTTCTTAAAATTTTTTGCGAGTTTTTTCCGGGATTGTTTTTGAGCTATCTTTCGTTTTTTCACGGAATTCCCTTTCCGGGAGCAGCTAAGTTTAACTAACAACTTTGCCGCTGTTTTTTCAAAAAACTTTTTATGGGCTACGGAAGGAGAGCGATGTTTATCTTGAGAGTTTTACAGATTTTTTTCTCTTAAAAACGAATTTTTACGGGATTCTTAGAGTTTTTCCGGGACTGTTTTTTGCTGTCTTTAGTTTTTTGCGTTGAATTTTCCTTCCGGGAGCAGCATTTTTTGAAATAAATTTGTTCTTACTCAAGTTTTAGGTAGCCTTATATTTCAAACCCATCCTTTACGTTGGCAAAATGATTTATTTTTACCAACATTTTCATTGAAGTCTTTAATATACTTTCGATAAGCACTCTCTAATAAAATTATTGTAAATTGATACCCACATTGCCAGTGTGTCAAAATGCAGAAAATGTTTCATGTGGTTTGCCGATAAAAAATGTGCTTGAATTTTAGTTTTTAAATGTTTGCAGTTAATATCACACAATGAATTATCACAAAATAGCAGACAGTTGAAACAAGTGAAAGCATTTTCTTACATGGCATTCACAATCCATAATTATTTTGCACGGACATCGTACAACACCACTAAATTATGATTACACAACCAACAACAGTTTTTACACTACTACGTCGTGCACGTGCGAATCCCGCAAACTAGGCGGCTATTGGCATGCGCTTATCACGGACAGCTGACAGCATAATTCTCGGAAGTTGTGGGTTCGTGACCCTAAAGTCTTTAATACGCAGATACTTCTATCCTCTTTTAGCTTGTGTAATATGAATTTTACCGCAATGAGCTTTCTATTTCACTCTTATTCATTTGAAGACTTTTTAAGCCGGTGGCTTTATTCGGCGACGTATAACTGAATTGGGGACTGACAGCCAAATGACCCTAGCATAGATTCGTTTAATGCGCTCGAAATACTCAAATATTCAAACGTTTTCGGATCCTGCGGCAGCTCTTTAATAAACGTTCTTGCATAGAAATCTTATACAAAAGTTAACTATAAAGTAGTTTTTAAATATTATAGTGTATAATATGTTATGTACTCAAATAAAAAGTTTTTATTAATTTTTCTTATTTCATTGGGAGGTCAATGACCATTTGACCCAATGGAGAAACCGCCACTGGAGCTCTCAATCCAGAGATCGACTCAGCGCAGGAAACATTTGGAGTTACAAAAATACGGGGGGGGGGGATTATTAGTTCATTATCCGTTTGACAACTTCTTAGCTGTGCACATTTTGTGTGTTAGTAATTATAAAACACTAATTGTGGTATTACATTAATAAACAATGTTACACAACGAATAAGTTATAAATAGTATTTGATGAATTCAAATCTGCTAATCTGCTAGTTATTCATGGCGTTGTTTGCAGTATTATTTGCAGTACAAATGCAATGGCAAGGAGGTGTATCTCTAAACTGTAAAAACACGATCAAGTACGAAGTGATGGCACCCATTATTGTCGATATTGTGGAATAATCTAATGTAAAAATTCCAGCTGCAGAAAAATGCGGATTTTTGTAAGATATGTTCTGTACGAGAAACTGTAGTTGTTTTCTGCAGAATTTGCCAGATTCACTTATGTTATTCGCTTGAGTTTTTAAAAGTATTTTGTTAGCTATAAGTCCTGTCTTTATAGCTTCTGTTCTTGTTGATGCACAGCTTGTAACCAGTTTCATAATTAGAATCTAAAAATCAAATTTAATTTTATTTGTACAATTGAAACATTCTCAGAAGTTTTTATTTCTTACACAGTAAAACGATGTATAAACAACTTCTTTAACCTCAAACAAAGTTTGTAATACCTTGTTTTGAACACTCTCTCCATTTAGTCTCTGAGCAATACGATAATAGAAACCATTTATTACTATAACTACTACAGCACATATCAAATTAATAATTTGCCAACCACGAACATCGTTGATGTTTTGGATTAAATTGCAGAGTTTTTCATGACATTCACATATGCGTTGAATTTGTCCTGGTTTCCACACAAAGGTTAAATTTGTACCATTAATATCAAAAGGGGCACATTTTTTCAAACTTTCATTGAGACAACAAAAATATTGTTTCAGAATATCTAGTATGCTGATAATTTGTAAATATGTTACCGACAGGTAAAATAATGCAATGTACATACCCACATGCTGATACAAGGCTGTACCAATATTCAAGTCTAACTCCACTATATCTAAGATATTACACAATAAATTAAAAAAAGAAACTATTACGATTCTTAATAAAATTTTTTTTCGTAGTTTATATGTAACATTATTAAAAGACAGATGGTGTTTCGAAAGTTGTTCAAGTTCTTGGAAAAATGTTTTCGTTAACTTGTCGAAATTAAAGTTTGCCAACACAATAGAATAAACTGCATGGATGCATGTAACTAAGCAAGAAATTAAAACAGTAACGTCCAAAATATCCGTCAGTCCTTCTTTGTAAGTGTACTCATATGCAATCCAACTAAAACATGTTATAAATACAATAGCTAATGTAAACCCAATTGCCTGATCTAAAATGGCCAACTGTGTGATTTTATTATTCTTTTGGTATTTATAAGGCCAAATGCAAAACATTTTTGAATAGTAATATAAAGGTTTTATGGCATCGTGCAGAGAGAGTGCTGAAGTTTTTTCCATCTAAAATTGAAAGAGTCTAGTTATAAAAAAAATGTTAACTATAAAACAAGATCACAATTTTAAATCCAAATTCGGGAAAATTAAATTGCGATCCAGTCAAAACGGCATTTTATTATTATACAGGGTTGGGCAAAAGTACGGAACAATGCAAATATCTTTAATTCGGCAACGGCGATTTTGACAAAATTTTCTACATGAAGGTTCTGATATACGGCGGACTTCCGGTTTAGCCGGAAATAATACGAACTTTTTTATTTTAAATGAAACACCCTGTATATTTTTTAATATATCGATAGAACTCTTTTTTGCGAGTTCAGTGATATAAGGTTTCACGCCTTTATTTTTAATAATTTTAGAAATAAGAACAATAATGTTTCGTAATTGTTATCTAGCAGCTCATGACAACAAGAGAATGTGAGAAACTTAAACAGTTATGTAATGTTGTCAAACATGCTTGGTTCGTGTTGTGTTGTTTTGATGTTCGATAGATTGGGCAGTGGGGTTGCAGTAATCAATTAATTAACCAAAATGAATTAAAACTGCTGAATTTAACATCAGAAATGGTTCAATTAACAGAAAGATTGCAAATTGTTAAATAAAGTACAAACTTCTTGCTGGGTTCTATGCCGCTCACCAAAACCAACCATAATTAAAATTTGAAATCGTTCTCTTTCTGTTAATTGAACCATTTCTGATGTTAAATTCGGCAGTTTAAATTAATTTCGGTTAATTAATTGATTACTGCAACCACACTGCTCAATCTATCAAACATCAAAACAGCACAACACGAACCAAGCATATTTGACAACTTTAGAAAACTGTTTAGGCTTCTGAGATTCTTTTGTTTTCATGAGCTGCTAGATAACAATTACGAAATATTATTGTTCAATATCTCTAGAATTATTGAAAATAAAGGCATAAAACCTTATATCGCTGAACTCGCAAAAAAGAATTAATTCTATCGATATATCAAAAAATATATAGGTTGTTCCATTTAAAATAAAAAAGTTGATATCATTTCAGGCTAAACCGGAAGTCTTTTTAAACCGCTAATACCTTTATTGTATCCGCCGTATATCAAAACCTTCATGTAAAAAATTTTGTCAACATCGCGGTTGCCGTATTAAAGATATTTGCATTGTTCCGTACTTTTGCCCAGCCCCGTACATATAAATTTTAATTTTATAAATACTTACCTCAATAGTGCTTTTTATGTTTTCAATAAATGTTCTCATAACCTACTTGATGAGGAAAATTAATATGCTTTATTTTCACGACTAAAGTTATATCGAAGTAGATCGATTGGAAAAAAAATTCACTTTACCTACACCGAAAAAAAACTTATTCCTTAAAAGTTACATATTTTTAAGTCAGAAATTCTTACAGTAATTTTGTAGGTAATAATGGCGGGAGAAAGAGGAGTTAAAACGCTTAAATTTTGCACTTGGTTTTTCAATAATTGCAATGGTCGTCTGTTCATGAAATACGATTGTGGAGCCTAATAGAATTAACTTTTACCAGAGTGGTGTGTATCAGGAAATTAAGCTTCAATTTGAGAAATTACATAAGCAAACAATTACGTTAATAGTCAATTAATTTTATTCTTCTAATCAATTTGTTTAAATATTTATAACATTACGTCATAAATTGGTAATGATTCAAAGGTGAAGAGTTTCTTTGTCATGTAACGTACGCAAGTACGTAAATTTCATTGCCGAAATTAACTTTAAGCTAAAAATGTTTGATATTATTGATCTTGCATGCTTCTAATATAGAAAAAATTTAAGAAATTTTATGTATTTTAAAATTTAAAAGATAAAATATATTGCAGGACCCGATGAAGCTTTTTTTTTAATTCTTCGTGCAAGTGCGTTTGTTCTATTATATCTCTGGTACGGCTAATCCGATTTTCATGAACGTCATATGTGTTTTCAGTTTTAAACTGGCGGTCAATACAAGATTTTTTTAAATTAATACCTTCATTCCTTCGTCTGGGCACCGGGGCAAGAATAGTCCCAGGGAACTCCCTGTCTGTTGTAGAAGGCGACTATCTGGGGCACTCGTCCTAATTTTATCTAACATACCTTTATCATCCCGTTTTTCCTTATTTCATTATTTATCCTATCCTATTTTATCTAGAGGAGCAAACCTCTGTTAATAACCCGTAATCTAAGGTGTCATTCGAACCGTGCCGAGGGATGAATGGCCATACGTTAGTTGGTCTCGAACGGTGACCTTCGGATACCTGGCGCCCTCTGATTGTATATAGCCTTGTTGCAGCATGCAGGCTCTGCTGCAATGGACCTCTTTTCCTAGCTTTCTCGTGGGAATTTGATGATTTTACCTAACAATAAAAGCCTTTCTGAGGAGTCTCCCTCAAAAAAAAAGACATGGCAACCAGTGATACAAGCGGCGCTGGCCCATATACCGCTACCGCTACCGCTAATAAAGAATATCCCCCACTTCCAGTGGCGGTTGTAAGTAGTGAGACGGCGGAGTCAACACCCCGGTTCCTACTTATAGAAAAGTGTGATGGTGATTTTGCTAAAGTAAGTCCTTTCTTAATATCGAAAGTTTTATATGGTTTAGTTGGTAGTACAAATGATGTACACAAAGTAAAAGGAGCATTGCTAGTTGAAACTACATCTGATAAGCAGTCTAAAAGGTTACTACAAGTTTCAAAATTCGGTGATTTTGCTGTAAAAGTATTTCCCCACAAAACATTAAACATATCCAGAGGTGTAGTATATTGTCCCGACTATATGCATGCTAGCATAGATGAAATCCTGGACGGTTTAAAACACGAAAAGGTGATAGATGTTAGTAGAATAAAAACTAAAAGTGATGATCAGCTCATAGAAACCCCCAACCATATTTTAACATTTGATACACCAAATCTGCCCAAAACAATTAAAGGGGCGTTTTATTCTCTACGGGTGCGTTCATATATACCACCCCCCACGCGATGCTATAACTGTTATAGATTTGGCCATATGTCTAACAATTGTCAAAGCGAGCAACTATGTGAATGTGGAAGCCCTGTTCATGAAGGATCTACCTGTATAGACCCGGTAACATGTCCCAATTTCGGAAATAACCATTCCGCAAAATCGAGGGAGTGTCCAGTGTACAAGCGAGAGTTAGCAATACAGGAAGTTAAAGTAACACAAAAAGTTACATACCATGAAGCCAAAAGGCGAGTAGGTGTAACTCCAGTCACCTCTAATAAATCATACGCCCAAAGCGCAGCCCCACAAAATCTCTCAATATTTAAAGAAAACATAATTGGCGAAATAACAAAAAGTCTAATACCTGAAATTACTAAAATAATTAAAGAACAGCTAACCCTATTACTTACTGAATCATTCAAACAAGGAACAATCACAACAAAACAAACCAATGCACCACTTATAACATTAGATCAGAACACACCAGTAGCTCATTCTTCAGCTGATACCCACATATCAAATACGCCGGAAGCCGATGGAAGCATATCACTTACTGTATCCATAGACGAATCTAATGATACAGATCAGCGTAAAAGAGCAAAATCAGGATCTAATGAATCGCTTGAGGCAACGGAAAAACCCAAAATAGTCAAAAGACCACGTGGACGCCCAAGGTCAACATCAAAAAGAAGCAATCAATAACCTTTTAAGACGGATAATAAAAACAAAGAACACGGTATTCTAACATATAATAAACATATAAACTATAATGGAACATATTCTCCAATGGAATATTAACGGGTTTTTTAACAATTACACCGATCTTAAAACAGTAATATCCAATTATCAACCCTTCTGTATTTGTATTCAAGAAACCAGATTCAAACCTACCCAAAAATACAACATGAAAGGATATAACATATTCCGAAAGGACGTCGATAGCCCATTGAGAGCACAAGGTGGTGTAGCTATTCTTATTAAAAATAACCTACCAGCAAAATTAGTTCGGCTGCAAACACGCCTTCAAGCAGTACCATTAGAATTGGTTCACCCTTTAAAAGTAACTATTTGCAGTTTATATTTACCCAATTTTACTTGGTCTGCCAATGACCTGATCTCCATAATCAATCAGCTTCCCCCACCTTTTCTTTTGATGGGCGATTTCAATGCCCATAGCCTCACATGGGGCTCTACTCACACAGATACTAGAGGTCGACTTATTGAAAATATTTTAAGCCAAGCCAATGTAGGCATACTAAACAATGGCGAAAATACCAGATTTGATGCTGCAACTGGCTCCTTATCAGCAATCGACTTAACTCTATGTACTCCTGCTATAATTCCAAAACTTACGTGGAAACCAGTGCAAGAACTGCACTCAAGCGACCATTTCCCAATAATAATTTCTACCGATATTCCAAAAGATAACTACCATTTACCTAAAAAGTGGCTTCATTGCCGTGCCAACTGCGAAGGTTTTGAACAAAGTGTCAATATTCCTAATCTTTCTGAAGACGTTGGTTGTGCAGTTGATCAAGTGTCGCTATCAATTATCCAAGCAGCAAACACCTACATGCCTTTGTCATCTGGAATACTTCCTCGTTGTCCAGTTACATGGTGGATCAGAAAAATAAAGACAGCTATATTTAACAATTAGAATGCATTAAGCCAGTTCAAAAATCATCCTACTCAAACAAATCTTATTAACTTTCAAAGATTCCGTGCCAAAGCCAGAAAACTCATATTGCAGGCTAAAAGAACATCATGGCAAAAATATATCAATTCACTTACGTCAACTACATCTACTACAGAAGTTTGGACCAAAATAAAATCTATATCAGGCAAACGAAAATCATATTTGCCACCAATAATTCAAGTAGGTAATCAAGTCTTCCACAATCCTAACGAGGTGGCGGAAATTCTAGCGCAACAGTTTGCTACTACAAGTCAATCTAAAAACATTCCTGGCCTCCAAAATAATATATCTTTAGCGTTGCCGCAGGAATTTGCTACAAACGAAAACTTTCAGTATAATGCACCGTTCAGCTTAAATGAGTTAAATGCCGCTCTTAAAAATAAAAAAGATACTTCTCCCGGCCCAGATAACGTTACATACAATATGCTATCCCACTTGCCTCTAGAACAAAAGGAAAAGCTCTTGCTTTTATACAACAAAATCTGGCAAACGGGCAATTATCCGGATAAATGGAGAGAAGCCATAGTAATCCCACTACTCAAAGAAGGTAAAGTTGTAAGTTCTCCCACAAGCTATCGACCAATATCACTGACAAGCTGTATGAGTAAACTTCTAGAAACTATGGTTAACGTCCGATTGATGTGGTATATAGAAAATAAAAACCTCTTTTCCAAATATCAGTGCGGTGTTAGAAAATTTCGTTCTACTAACGACGCCCTTGTTTTTCTAGAAAACGCCATCCAAAATAACTACTTACATAACCAACACCTTATAGCTGCGTTTCTAGATATGGAAAAGGCGTTTGATACAGTGTTACGTGACTCAATTACACAAAAGTTGTATCATTGGGGGCTAAAAGGGAACCTCCCAATTTTCATCGAAAGTTTTATGAAATTCAGAAGATTTAGAGTTAGGATAGGTAACACACTCTCAGGCATATACCAGTTAGAAAACGGCGTTCCTCAGGGATCTACAATAAGTGCGACACTTTTTATAATTGCAGTAAACGATATCCTTGCTAACTTACATCAATCAGTACAAGGCTGTATCTATGTTGACGACATAGTAATTTTCAGTTCAGCCAAGTCCTTAAACATTGTTGAAACGCAATTGCAGCAAGCAATAAACACAATCCTAGACAACACTAAAAGAAAAGGGCTGCACATCTCTGAAAGCAAATCTGCATGCGTCTACTTTTGCAGGAAATACGCTCCTCATCCGCCCCCAAGGTTACTTATTAATAATAATTTAATACAATATAGAGATAAAATTAGATTTCTAGGTGTTATATTTGACCGAAAGCTCACCTGGAGAGACCACATAGAAAATATAGCTGCGGGGTGTCGTAAGGTCTTGAATATTATAAAGTGTATGGCAAATACAAAATGGGGCGCTGACCGTGAATTGCTTCTACGACTGCACAACAGCATGGTTCTGTGAAAATTAGATTATCGCTGCATAGTATATTCATCTGCCCACCAATACAGACTCAAAGTACTAGATGCTATTCACAATGAAGGACTGAGGCTAGCAACAGGTGCCTTCCGGTCTAGCCCTGCGTCTAGTTTACATTGCGATGCAGGAATTCCATCACTTCAACTTAGAAGGCAACGAGTATTGCTTAACTACTTGTCAAATACAATGACTAAGCCTAACAGCATCAATTTCGTCAACATTATGGAAAATGTCTTACGTAATAAATACAAACAAAGACCTACTGCTACAAGACCAGCTATTGTACGTTCTCACGAAGCACTAGAACCAATGGACATCCAACTGCAAAAGGCACATAATTATAAGTACTGTGAATTTCCCCCATGGTTAATACCTGAAGCAAAATGTCATCTACAGCTAACGGCATTTAAAAAAGAAAACACCAGTCCAGCAATTTTTAAAATGCATTTCTTAAAAATTATTAACCAACTACAAGGATATATACAAATATATACTGATGGATCTAAAACCCCCACCGGAGTTGGGAGTGCTATGTACACACGTGACCACAAATATGCTTGGACCCTTCCCCCTACTGCAAGTATATATACAGCCGAGTTACACTCGATATGGCAAAGTCTTCTTTACTGCCAACAATCTCCACATGACAAGTTTGTTATATGTTCAGACTCAATTAGTGCAATACAAAGTATTATGAACACCTTCTCAATTGATCCGTTATTGCAACCAATTTCTGCTCTAAGGTTCGAATTAATGCGAGACAGCAAAACAGTAGCCTTTGTTTGGACACCTGGTCATGTGGGGATAACAGGAAACACAGAGGCAGATAAACTTGCACGAGTTGCAGCAGGTTCCAATATCATCGAAGAGATTCCACTGCACCCTAATGATAACATAGTGTACATAAAAAACAAGTTACACGACCATAGGCGACACTCTTGGCAAACAGGCACAAATAAACTTAAAGCAATAAAAAATGATATTAACAAGTGGAAGTTCGCCAGTAAACTAACTCGCAGAGAAGAAGTGGTAGTTACGCGTTTAAGAATAGGTCACACCCGCTACACTTCAAGCTACCTAATGTCAAGAGACGAACAACCTATGTGTAATGAGTGTAACGAACCTATAACGGTAAAACATATCTTAGTCGATTGCACCATATATCAACGTATAAGAGAAGGACTGCAAATGAGCCATAACATAACAAACATTTTGACTAATGAGAAACAAGCCATTGCCACTGTAATAAATTTCGCAAAAGCCATAGGAATTTATGATAAACTATAAAACTACACAGGTGAAGACACATATTATAGCGCGTGCGTCTATAAATATATACCTGACTGAGTATGTCTACAACTAAGTGTTTATAACATGTTCTATACGGCAAATGATCAAAGCAATCGACGCCGTTTAACAATTTAAAAAAAAAAATACCTTCATTTATGTATAGAACTTGGGAACGTAATTCAGTTCAGGGAGGATAAAATGTTATAACATAAAGTTTGCAGGGTGACTAGGAAAGGCCCAACCAACTTCGGTCGCGAATTATACTAATCCTAAATATGAAAAAAGTGTATGCGGAGATTGGACTCTTTCTGAGCTGTAGCAATTTCTGTGTTAGAAAAAATTAAATAAAAAAATATTTTTGATTTCTTTCTTTTTTGCGTTGCACAATTGGCGCCCAACGTGCGGCGTCTTACGCGCGAATAGTAATAGCCACGACAGTGTTCGGATAGAAAAACTTAGAAATTATTCATTGTTGTCTCTAAGAAACAGGATTCTTCTCACCTTTCACTGGTAATTGAAGGAAAGAAAGAATCTCCCGAAAGTCTTATTTTAAAGAAAGCGGCAGTTAACAATATTAACGAGGCAAGAGTTTCACACAGAACTGTATAAATTATTGTTTGAGATCAGCAATTGTACCAGTACTACATCAAGCAAGTGTATGACTTTTCACAAGCAGATTTTTCAGCTTTTTTAGTGTTTTGCCAATGGTATTTATAGCGATGTGCGTCTTAAATTACCTACTATTAACACACGTTTATTATAGGAAACATGCGGTCACGTGGTATTTTTTGTATGACTATATCACATCATTATTAATTACCATGTATAGAAATTATTTTTAATTGCCGTGAATGTAGTTTAAAACTAAGGAAAATGCTCGATTTCCATTTAGCCTACCAATTAAATCAATTTCTTGATAAAAAATTACTAGTTGTTGTGATTGACACGGAAATTCTGATTAGTCAATCAAAACAGACGCCAAACGCTGCTTGTAGAATACATGTGATAATCACAAGTACTATGACACGATACATAGTCCGCGTATAAAAAATACCTTGTCTTAAGACACGCATCTATGCCGACACCGACTACCTACAATAATTCAAACAAAAAAAACAAAGAAAACTAAAATTGGGTTTAAGAAGCCAGAACCACTATTCAAACATCAAACCCAACAAAACCTTCACTCAAATTCTAATTAATAATGCAATTTTAGGCGTGGTATTTTCGTCCGATCGCGAATATCGGTATCTACGCACAGCAAGCTCGTCTACTTCTTTTCTGCCAATCACCAACAACCACCACGCAGTTCCCCCACGCCACCTACCTTAAAAAATAATAGACCAAGCGTGCATTCAGAATCTACTCCTAAAAAGTGCACCTAAAAAGCAACCAGTCCCAGCAAGTCTAGTTTAGTAATTTTTTTGTTCAATCGGTTTCTTAAGATTGCCTTCTTGGGCAGGTTTTGTAACAAAAATAGGTGGCGACACAAACCATAATCGCTACGTCAAATTGTCAAACATGCTTATGTAATCAACATCAGTGCCCATTTTCCAGCCATATATTGCTCAATTAACCATTATTATGCAATGTTTTTCTTACACTTGTTATACATGCGTGCGAAAAGTTGGGTTAAGACAATAGGATAAACATGTAGTAAAATACAAATTATTTTATTTGTTGTAAGACAAAACAATGTAAGAGAAGTACAAAACTCGTAAGATGACCGACTTGGGCAAGCATACTTAGTCTATTTGTAGCCCACGCGGTTGGAAATAGAAGCAGAATGGCCCCGTAGCAACACATTCTCGTTCAAGGTTTTTCACCGACAAAATGACCTGCGAGCCTACTACCAGACCCAGCATGCATACAACACCAAAAATTTCTGAGTCTTTCGGGGAATGTCATAGATTTACCGACGTTCCTTTAGGAAAATTAAAACCGCTCACCAGCATGTCGACTAACCAGAAGAAGCAGAAGCAGTATCCACCCGACCAGTCATCTTCGGTCGAGATACAAACTACCAGCAGGCAAAACAGAAGCGAGAAAACGGCCAAAGAACCAACTACTACCGCATTTACCAGCTTGTGCCTTTTAGTGGCAGAAAGCCTCGCCACCATCAAGTACTATCGAAAACACTTTTCACCTTTCATCCTGCATGGCCCTGAAGATTTCTCACTTTTACCTGAAGCAACGTCCAGCGTCGCAACGCTCCTTATCTCAACGCCTAGCGAATCCCCAACGCCAAATGGATAATTGTTCATTACCATCCGTACCAACTCCTTAGCTTCAAACAGACCCGCTTCCTGTAGCAGCTCCAGCAACGCCTCTTCTATTAAAATTTTGTAAGTTTCAGGAATCTCCAAAGAGTACACCATCGCCAAGACCCTTGATCAGCTCATCAACAACATCCCCAGGTTCACCTTCGTCAATGTTGCCGTTTTCCGACCACCGAGAGAAGCTCGTCGGCCTTTGGACACTAAATTAGAACTTTCTTGAAGATTACCTTGACCTAAACACTGCGCCATATGATCACCACCGCTGCCTTTAAGCCAACTCTGGTTGTGGAACTAGACATCACTGTCAAAGTAGTCAAATAAGCACTGGTTCTCCAATCCGTCTCATGTGTGGAGAGTTTGCTCTAAAGTCACGGATTGCGACAAGGGGTTGCTACGAGTAATTATCACTTGGGTGACCTCGCTATATGCTTTCTTCAGTGGTGGATTGTAAATGTTCTCCCACACGTACTCCGTTGAACTGCTCCTCCTAACAACCATACCTCAACCTATCCAATGTCCCCGCTACCTCAAGTTTGACCACGCAACCGCCAACTGCTAGGAGAAGAAATTAACTTGCGAACTCTGCAGACCAAGCCATACCACCATCTCGTGCAAACCCGGAACTGACGCTCAGGGTAGAAACTCTAAGGGAGTACCTAATGATTCCTTGCTCTGGAAAATTCCGATTAATCTTACCAGATCTGCCCTATCCGTGCTCTGTTCGACGCCACTGTCCACCGCTCGACCCCGGAACATTTCCCAGAGGATAGGACCAACACTTATGTCCTGCCGCCACCCGGTGGTCATTCTATTCAGGTGCCGCCAAACTTAGGAAAGGTCCCTACGGTTGAGACATAAAGAACCTGGTAATTACCTATCCGGATCGTCGCATCGCTAAGATTAGTGTCGAACTACTACGTATACGTATACGTATACCATCATTTCAGCTTGTATCAATACGTATAATGTGTTTTGGTGCTATGCAGTTCTTTGTGTGTGCGTGTAAATAAATGAATTAAACCTCTTTCAATCTATAATTGCGTTGCATTGCACGCGGTAATAAATATAACTAGTGGTCCTAATTTTTCAATAAACTTGGGTTCATCGTTAACTAGTGCTAGTTAAGATGATAGCTTGACGAGCGCGAAATATGGTGCTGACAATGAGAATATTTGTCTGAAAATATCCACGAGTAATTGTTGGTTTTTCTAGATCATCTAGAAGATCATCAAGAAACTCTATAATGTTTCCCCACCCAATTACCCCGGATCAGCACATTACGGCTATACATGGGTCTAAGCCTTACCCCAACCCCAAATCCTAACGGACTCTTAACATAAGTGGTCAAAAAAAAATCCTGTCACCTCTCGAACCCGTGACCGAGAGCGTGGCAACAGCAGTGTTAACCGCTGCGCCAATCTCAATAATATTTCTTGTTAAAAAAACGAATTTATTAGTTTTAAATATCTTTTATTATTAAGCATAAATAGTAGACCTATTTCATGCAATCGATTATCTATGCTCGTGCTATATGGAATATTTTGCTTTGATTTATCTTCTCTTATCTTATCCAGTTGAATTAAAAACTACGGCCTCCTCACAAGAATTGGATGAGCTTCTGAATTGCAAAAATATTATAAAATATGTAGCAATGGCCCCTACAATAGTTGTAATCGTGTTGTTATTCACAACAAAAAATCCACCAGCGGAAAATTGTAAATTTCTGAATAAAATTTGTTGTATCAACATTTTAAGTTGCTTTTTGTACAATCGTGCAGATGGGTTGGTTGTATCCATTTCAATTTCCATAAGAATGTCGTTGGCTATAATTCCTGTTTTCATGGCTTCGTTTCTTGTACTAGAGCAGTTTCCTGCTAATATAATTAGTAGACTCTGAAAGTTGATTATGACAAGTTGCTCAGATTTGGGACTAATAAATATATCACAATTTTAAACAAATTACGTTACGTTATTTGATACAGCAGTAAAATAGTACAAAGCCTTCATTACTGATACCCACGTGACCACAAAATATAGGCAACCCAACTTACACTGTTGGTCAATGATCACCAGCAAGAATGAAGAGATCATGTTTGTTTTCCAAAATAAGTTCCATGTTCCAATGATACAGAGTACCACAAACAGTTTAAAACTAGCCCAACTATACAGCAAAATATTACAGCAATTTGCCACCCGTGCAGTTCATTCACCAATTTAATTAGATTACAGAGTTTTCCGTGAATTCGAAGTAATTCTTTTATAAATTGCGGTTTATATTGGTCTCGCAATTTAATTGCAATTTCTTTATTAAAATTTTGAGTTATGGCAATTGAAACCAACATTTCTAATTGCTTGTTAACGGATTGAAAGTATTGTATTAACATTTCTAGTTTGCAGTTGATTTGTAAAAATATCACGAGCATTATAATTTGTACAATATATGTAGTTAAATATTGAATTGCTAACCAATAGCCAACTAAACCAATGTATAAAATAAAATCTAAAGTTTCCATTGCAATTATATAAAAAATCATAAATGACGTCTGCAGTAGAAGTTCTCTCTCCATTTTATTAAAAAATGTGTTTTTGAAAAGTATCCGATTTTTATCAATGGTATCGAGTTGTAAAAAAAATGTTTTGTTAAATAGTCATTTTTTGAATTTGCCAACAATATTGAATAAATGGCAAGTACGTGTGCGAATAAATTGTACACAGCGTCAGCAATACCTAAACTTACGACTCTGTTTTCAATTGCGGTGGCAAACCTAACATATGAGCACCAACAAAAAAATACAGTAATTGGAGTTATGAAAACGTATGAAATGAATCTGTCCATAGAGGTTAAAGGAAATATTTCGTTATGTTTACCATACTTATATGGCCAAATGCAAGTAAATTTCCACAAGTAATATCCGATTTTTATCAATGGTATCGAGTTGTAAAAAAAATGTTTTGTTAAATAGTCATTTTTTGAATTTGCCAACAATATTGAATAAATGGCAAGTACGTGTGCGAATAAATTGTACACAGCGTCAGCAATACCTAAACTTACGACTCTGTTTTCAATTGCGGTGGCAAACCTAACATATGAGCACCAACAAAAAAATACAGTAATTGGAGTTATGAAAACGTATGAAATGAATCTGTCCATAGAGGTTAAAGGAAATATTTCGTTATGTTTACCATACTTATATGGCCAAATGCAAGTAAATTTCCACAAGTAATATCCGATTTTTATCAATGGTATCGAGTTGTAAAAAAAATGTTTTGTTAAATAGTCATTTTTTGAATTTGCCAACAATATTGAATAAATGGCAAGTACGTGTGCGAATAAATTGTACACAGCGTCAGCAATACCTAAACTTACGACTCTGTTTTCAATTGCGGTGGCAAACCTAACATATGAGCACCAACAAAAAAATACAGTAATTGGAGTTATGAAAACGTATGAAATGAATCTGTCCATAGAGGTTAAAGGAAATATTTCGTTATGTTTACCATACTTATATGGCCAAATGCAAGTAAATTTCCACAAGTAATATATTGGTTTTATGACGTTATGAACGCTTTGGGTCTGAAAGTAAAAATGCGGGTAATTACTACAAAACAAATAACGCATCAACATGACGAAATTTTAGAAAAATTGTGTAGGGAGTGGTTTGGAGGTGGTATGCACGAATAGAACTAGTCAACGTTTAATAAAAACAGTTACTCGTACTTAGAAATAGCAGAGACTGTCGTACTAAAATATTTATGAATAAAAGTAACATTAGGTTATTGTTATAGTTAAAATAATTGATTGATTTGCCTCGTATAATTAACTCCATGTTAAGTTTGTTATTGCATGTTTTTTCCTGCGTTGTTAGTTATTATTAGCTCAACTTCTTCGAGTTAGTAACAGCCGGCGCCAGCGCAGCCCCAAGACTTCAACCGGCAACAGTTCGAAAACAAAATCGACATTAGCCAGATCAGCAACGAGTGCAGTAAAGCAAGAGAAAAAATCAGCTACAGTTATCAGCATTCAGTGCAGTCAAGAGAGAAAGAAAATTCCTGTAGTGCAAGTCCGAATTTTTGCAAGTAAAGTCAAATGTAACTCATAATTAGGTATCGATAAAAATATTAACAATATTGCTTAACCAAGTACCTGACGTCTGCTGTGAAGGGTTTCACGAGCTTCTGTTCCTAAATAAAGAGTTAAAGTTAGGCGTTAAAGATTTCAACTCATTTTTAACGCTTTTCCTAACCTTGTTAATTGCCTTAAATTTCAGAAGCCGCAGTTCAAGATTGATAACAGTTGCAATGTACAGTAAGGGAACTAAGATACCAAAATCCGACTGCGATGTTGTTCGTCTCAGTGCACGCAGGTAACATGCCGGTCTTCTCAAGGGTGTCTTACCACCCCCGTTTGTTCCATTGATATTTTCTTTATTGTTGACCAGTTAAAATGTAAATAATTTAAGGCATTTCCCGCAAAGTCTCGAAATCGTAAATTTTCATGAAACTAATATTTTACTTCCCATAGTCATTATACACAATAATAGCTAATTCATATGATATAAAGTATTTTGAAAGGGTGAAGTGAACTCTATTATTGTTAAAGGATGGGAAATTCTAGGCGAAGTGCTGCACTATTTTTTGTAGATACACTATTGCAAATTTTTAACTAACAATATTTATCTCATATTCCAATGATACATTGTTAACTCCTTACAATAATATAAGAAATATGTATCATTACAAGAAATGTTTGCATAACTCCCTAGTGAACGTATATTGCCTTGAAGGTATAATGAGGCATAACTTAAAACATTAACATTGATTTCATGGTTATTTGACATATGTTTCGCTTTAATGTAATAAATTGGTAAAGCAAGCATGTCTACAAATATTTTGCGACGCAAACTTACACCACTCCATACGATATTGCGAATATTTGGATTACTGCCACTGTGTTGGGCTGGTGATGGTAATTATACAGAGTGTCCATTTTAAAACTCCGAGCCTAAATTTTTTTAAATAGGCAACACACAATACAAGTCACTGCCGATTATTATTTTAAAACAAAATATTTCTATAATTAAGATCAGGGCAATCATGTTTGCATTAACTAATCAAATTCGTTAAGCCACATTACTTGAACGGTGCAAAACAAAGATGATCGATCACTAATCGTCGGTGCAAAATGTATTCCAACGCTGACAAAGTGGACATGCTTTTCATTCTGGGTGAATGTCGAAAAAATGCGAGTGCTGCCAGTACTTTGTATGCGCAACGCTTTCCATGTAGACGAATTCCAACAGACAAAACATTTAGAATGCTTCTTCTGAATTTACAAGAGTATGGGCAATTTTCAAAACCAAAAGTAAGGGCACGGCAAGTTACGGTTGAACATAACGAAGTAGCTGTAATTGAAATGGTTACGGATAATCCCCATACAAGTCAAAGAGCGATTGCAAATGCCTTAAACATTAGCAAAGGTTCTGTTTTCAATATTCTTAAGGCGAACAAATTTCACCCCTACCATGTTTATACCATACACCATCTTGAAGATAGGGATTATGAGCATCGTGTTCAGTATTGTCAATTTATTAGACGGCAATTAAACGGCAATGCTGAATTTTTAAGTATGGTATTATTCTGTGATGAAGCGAGGTTTTTAAACAACGGCATGGTTAATCGACATAACTGCTACTATTACGCCCAAGACAATCCCCGCTGGATCAGGATAACTCATTTTCAGAGAATTTTTTTTCTTAATGTGTGGTGCGGTATTATCGGCGATTTTGTAATAGTTCCACATTTCTTTAATGGAAATTTAGATGGTGAAATGTATTTAAATTTCTTAATTAATGAACTACCGGCTCTCCTCCAACCAGTTCCTCAAAACGTACGGAATAGCATGTAGTTTTTAAATGATGGTGCACCTCCGCATTTTCATAGGGATGTGAGAAATTATCTTAACCAACGTTTTGAGAGACGCGTAATTGGACGAGGTGCATTGCATCCTTGGCCTGCCCGTAGTCCCGATTTGACTCCGCTAGACTTCTTTTTGTGGGGCAAAGTAAAAAATGATGTCTATGAAGTGCCCATTCGAAATGAAGAACATCTACGTGAAAGGATAATTCATTGTTGTCGCTCTATCACACCGGAAATGTTAGCTCGTGTTAGAGGTTCGATGCGTAGAAGAATTATACTCTGCGAAAACGAAGGGGGAAGGCAATTTGAACACCTGCTTCGTTAGTTTTTGTACTATGTTCCTATTAAATTATTGTAGTTATTGTTGTCAAATATTAAATTTGAGTTATTAAAGTAACCTTAAATTTGTACTTAATCATTAGTAGATACATGTACTGTAAAACAAGTGTGATCTCAATTTTTAAAAAATGGTAGAAATGCATAGTGATCTGGGGGTTGCATTGTGTTACCTATTTAAAAAAATGTAGGCTCGGAGTTTTAAAATGGGCACTCTGTATACAGAGCAATAATTAAAGTATAGGGTGTATGACCATAATGTCGAAAACATAATACCGAAAGCCAAAATTATGGGACCACTTCATCTGGACTTTGTTATATTTTAAAGGTTTTTATATTTCTAAAAGTATTTATGCACAAAATTGTACTACTAACAACAGCCGCGCGCTTAAGCGTAAGTTCTTAACGCGCGCCCAGCATCCTCAATGTTTAGCGGCTTCAAAACGTAAAAATTGCACCATTTTAAAGTTCTATGAATAAAGCTTTATAGACACACACGCCCAACTCAACAGCTTTTACGCGGAAACATTGTTACCTCTGTACCGGGCAAATGATTCAGACAAGCTATTATAGTCGTCCATCCAATATCTGTAAAGCCCAAAACCATCCTCTCAGTATATGTTGTTAAGTTGTTTTTCAATTTCATACGTATGATGCGAGGGAACTAATAAGGTACTGTAATGTTTGGTTCGTAGTTATAAATGAAACACTAGTTTGTGGAAGAACTTTTTATGTGTTAGCTTTTACAGAACAATCTTTTATGAATGTTTTTATATTAATATAAATAGCAACCAAGTCGCTAAGTTACTAAATACAATTCATACAACCAGGTTGCTACATTAGTACCCCCCCCCTCCCCCCCCCAAGTTTACAGAAGAAAAGAACTACGCCGCAAACGTGAAGCGCATGCTATCTTAGCTACAAAAACTTCTGATCTTTTCAAAAACAATACAAGTAACGTAACTAATTGAACATTATAGAAAATTAAATTAGCTTGAAGTTGCTTCTAGTTTTTTTAGGTGCGTTTCCAATTCTTGAGGTTCTAAGAGCAGAGTCGAAAAAGTTCAGTTCACTAAAAAAAACAGAACAAAAAGGGAAAAAAAATGTGCAAAAATAAAAAGAACATAATATCTAAACAAAAATATTTAAACAAAAAAAGCTGGTTTGAGGCGATCTAGAGAAACAATTCCATTTCTACCGAAGCCCTCCAATACCATATATTTTTCCGTTCGAGAGATCACTTTGAATGGACCCAAATAATTCTGCTTTAAGCCTAGCGTATGACTGTCGTTGCGTACATATACGTGTGAGCACGATTTTAATTGCTGATCCACGAAAGTATTGCTATTATTAAAAATCTTAGTGAAAAAGAACTTGGCGTTGTGCATGTGTTTTCGTAATTTAAAAACAAAATGTGTTAACTCGGTGCGATCGTCAAGGTCTACGTCTTGAAAAAAATCTCCGGGCAGACGCAATTGTGTTCCGTATAGAATATCCGCAGGAGACACCTGAACTTGTTCTATAGTTGCTGAGCGCAAAGCCAATAAAATCCATGGTAATCTACTTATCCAGTCGCTCATCCCCGTCGTTCTTACTGCTTGTTTAATCGTACGGTTAAGTCTTTCCACCAAACCCTGACTCTGTGCGTGTTGAACACTGCACTTAATATGTTTTACCCCCAAAGTTTTCAAAAAATTTTCTCACGTTGCAGAAATAAATTGTGGACCATTATCCGTAGAAATAATCTTTGGAACTCCAAAACGGCTGATCCAAGTATTGATAAGTTCTTGTATAATAATATCAGTTGTGGTGCTCTTTAATGGAATTGCTTCGGGCCAACGTGAAAAACGGTCTACTATTGTTAGCAGATATTTAAAACCATTCGAAGGAGGAAGGGTCATAATGTCCAAATGAATTTGTTCAAAACGATTATCAGGTTCGATTATAGGTTGCAATGGTGTCTTCGTGTGTCGTGTTATTTTATTCTGCTGACAATTAGAACAGCTAAGTTACTAAATACAATTCATACAACCAGGTTGCTACAGTACTCTGGCGAGTACTCAAGCGTTCTCAAAGTCCATTTTATGCCCAGTTCAGTATATTCAGCTACCGCAGACTTTCCGATGCGTCTGTATTTGCAATCACCGTTGTGCTCTTGCAATCTTAACTTAATGAAACGACCTGTTTGTGCGATGTAGTTTGAGCCACAAGAGCAAGGGATGTTGTAGATGCCGGCTGTTTTGAGCTTGATATTTGGTGCCTTGCGGATCTGAAACCGTTTCCCACAGTTTCATTAGTTTTAGAGACTTTCTTTATGCTGTGCCTTTTAAGAAGTTGCCCTTATCTAATCAGTAATGCCTTTACTGTAAGGTAGAAAAGCTAAGCCTTCCGGAAGTGCAAGTTCTTCCTTAGCCCTGCGGATTGTTCTTTGAATTTCTGTGGCTGTATAACCCTTGTGTTGTAACGACATCAAGAAATAAGTTTTTTCTTGTTGGTGTTCTGGATCTGACGTTTGGACTGCTCTGGTTGTTACAGTTTTTAACACAATGGCTTTCTGCATCGGGTGGGGATGCGAGTTTGCATTTAAATACCTGTCTGTATGTGTTTTCTTTCTGCAAACTGCGTGCCCCAAGCTACCATCTAGTTTACGTGTAACATGTACGTCTAAAAACGGAATACTGCCATTTACCTCTACTTGCAGGGTGAATTGGATATTATTATGAACTGAGTTTGTGTTTTAAGTGTTCTAGTTTTGGCGTCCGTAAGACCAAACGACGAAAGTATATCGTTTTTATATCTGAACAAGAATTTAGGTTTAAGATCAGCTGCTGCCAAAACTTTGGTTTTAAAGTCTTCCGCCATGTATTTGGTTTAAATAATCTAAGACACGGCCTTGTTTAGTCAGGCAGGGGTCACAAACCACTTTGACTCAAACACTTAGAGCAAATGCTTGTAAAGGCAGACAAGCTACAGGTTGAACTTTACCTGATTATGCTAAGTGTAAACCCTATGCGACGACACAGTCTAAGCCGAATGTAAATTGTAATATTAACAGTTCAAGAAACCGCGAATGCCTCAAAGAATGTATTGCATACTATTATTAAATTAATGTAACAGTGATCAGAATTTTCCGATAAACTTGAGTATAATTGCGATAATTATTAGCGAGTGCTAATTAGGACGATAATTTCAGGAGTAAAATAGTTTTTTTTTAATTAACTAGCACGAGTAAACAATCAAGTAACCGAAATATTCTATATACTCTTTATATATTTTATGTACTATTATATTTAGCTAAAACCGAATAAACAGTTTGTAAATAATAAATAATTACTATGCTTTGTTTAATAATAGTCAGTAGGAACTTACTAATACAGCGCCCTCTATGTGTGGCGAGGAAAAGTTGCAAAGCAGCTATCTATACTCAAATCGACTTCTTTACGCAATCACGAAAACGCCGTGCTGCAATAACAATAAAAATGAAGAATTGGTTTTAAATATGGCTAGAATAGTCGCGTTGTTTTTAGGCGGACACAATCTTATCCATAGTCGAAACCAAAAGAAACATCAACAATATGCCAACAAAAATAAAGTCATCAGAAGGAACTTACAAATACGATGCCCTGTATGTGAGGCGAGGAATAGTTGCAAAGCAACAAACCGAGTAAAATACAACTGTTCCCTGCCACACGTTGCATTTCCAAGTCTTTTCTGATGTTTTTATCTTTCTGGCATATTACTGTTGTCTCTTTTGGTTTCGACTATGGATAGGATTGTGTCCGGCTGATAATGCGCGTCGCGGACTATTCTAGCTATAGTTGAATACAAATTTATATTTTCTTTAAACGTCACACAACT
This sequence comes from Ctenicera cuprea, assembly GCA_958336395.1. Lineage (NCBI taxonomy): Eukaryota > Metazoa > Arthropoda > Insecta > Coleoptera > Elateridae > Ctenicera > Ctenicera cuprea. Next base: position 11,525,014 of record OY284493.1, read on the forward strand.
TGATTGAGTTAAAAATGTGTCAAAGAAACATCTTTTCTCGTTTCAAGAATAAACAAATGGTTTTACTCTACTTCTAAGACCGTAAAGCAACAAAATAGTGCTGATTACACGAGCTTTTTGTTAATTTTATAGCCTAATAGTGCTAGTGTGTGGGTTATGGCTAACGGTAGGATGGAGGTATTGACTATCACTAAATTGAGGAAAATACGTTTGGGGGTTTGTGGCCTAGAACAGTATGCGCATCGTAACTTTGCAACGGGTGTACCGATTTCGACGAGCTTCAAAAATAGATTATAATCAATGCCAAGTTCTTTTAATAGTAAATTATTTCATACAATAGTATTATAAATTATAAGATTAATAACAACGAATGAAAAGTGAGAGGAAAATAAATCTTATTACTCGTTGTTGTGTCTTGTCAGTGGCGTAATTTCAGATTTTGAGCCCGGGGGCAAGATACCTCGAGGACCCTGGCCCCATCCTCAAAATAATTTCAATAATAAAGTAATTGATAATAAGAACAATATTTTCAATAGGGAAAAATAGTATATTATAGACCAACGTAGAGAAGACATTTTTCTTAGCCGAGCAGAATTATTTCCCAAGATGCGAAGCATCGAGAGAAATAAGTTGCGAGGCTGATAAGTCTTCTCTACCGTGGTTTATATATTATTTATTCCACTACTAGCACCTTTATTCCTTTTATAATTAATTGATTTTACATATTTAATAAAAAATAATATTACAAATGCAAATATGCACAAAAATAAAGTAGCCTTCCTTGAAAACAAGAGAATAGTTAATTTCAATTGACATTTATGTAAAATATATATTTTATAATAGTGGTTATAAAATGTCCAATTTTGATGATTTGAGTGAAAACTGCACTCCTCTTGAAATTAGGGAAGGTGCAGAAAGTGTCGGTGAACAGTTATTACCAGTAAAATCAAAAGATTTTAACATGAAAGTTTATGGTGAATTTAAAGATTAGTAGCAATTGTTTTCATTATTAACCAGCAGTTAAAAATGAAATATTATTAACCACTAGGAAAGAAATTCATCTTCTTGGCTCTAAAACAAAGTAAATAATGATATCGTTTAATGCTAGTAGTGGGCCGGCGGGTGGTCTAGTGGTTTAAGTCCCAGGCTTTGAAACTAGACTCCCACTGGCAGTTGGTTCGAGTCCACTGCTCGTCGGTAATTTTTCTGAATAAGTTAAATCCGACGGGTCCATGGATGGTGTATGTAGGTGTGTATGTTGGGTTGCATGTCTTTCAGGGGTGGGACATGTTAGACCGGTGAAGAGCACTTGGTGTGCTGAGCCCGGGTAAGGGGGTGGGATGGGAATCATGGGATCGTGCTCACGCACGGCTTCGTGATTCTTAAAAAAAAATGTTAATAGTGGAAAAAAATATTTGCAGTCTAGTAAATGAAAATAAATATATTAAAGCCGTGTCTAATTAAGATAAGCAAATCTTACATTTTCTGAAGTTAATTTGTCTGGGTCGGTACCAGAAAGTGTGGGTGTTGTGTTATTACTAAATATAATCTCACTTCAGTAGTTTTCATTGTATAAGTAGGTACATACTTACTTACATGGAATTTAAAATGTTTTTTGTTGAATATAAAAACAAAAACTGTCGAAAATTAAAAATTTTTATTGTAAAAAACTTCGTAAAAGAGAAATAAAAAAAATAAATTCTCGTGGTTTGTGGCAGGGCCCCCTAAGGCATGTGGCCCGCGAGCCGTTGCCCCCTCCGCCCCATGGTAGTTACGCCACTGTGTATTTTTACATTCCACGAATTACAGATCAACTATTTTTAAAACACTTGCTAAGTTACGTCAAGTGAGCTTTTTATTCGTGCAATGCTCGCATTTGGCCCAAGGTTAACTATTATTAAAAATAAAAATATTAAAAGAATTTGTGTTGTTAACAGCATATGTTTATCTACAATATCGCATTTTTTTTTCTTTTAACTTCAACCGGTAACGGTAATGTCAGGTGGCGTAGGTTGTGATTTATCGTCTTCGATTACAGTGCAGTGCTATTTTAGAAGCTAAAAGTCTTAGCCAAAGGAACATTTTAGAAACAAAAATCAATTTTTCAGTTTTGCAAAAAAAAACGACAGGAAGAAACAACCACATTAACTAGCAAATAAAATTGTTCAGTCAAAAAGTAAGAGAGAGAAATATACAGGGCGTTAATGAATTGTAGGGACAAACTTCTAGGGCTTGCAAAACACAACTAAGCAAACAACTTTTGTTAATAAATGTGTGGTCAAAAGTGTTTCCTTTAGAAAATAGAGCCTCTTAAATATTCTTTAAGAAGTACCTGAAAATAGGCAACCCAAATTGCATTTTCAATTATTTTGCACAGGTCACACGGAATTTTGAAAAAACAAACGATCTAGACATACATGCATTCAAATAACGTCAGTTTTGACACAATTTGATATTTTTGTGATATTTTTTGACTTATCTTGCGTTCGTTTCTTTCTGTGCCTTTTATAATTCGTTTTTTTCGGTCTGCGATTTTTTTGATAATTATTTTCTTCGTTATTTTCGTTCTATGTTTCGTGTTTTTGTGTTATGGCTGCTTAATTTTGAAACATTTTGTTAATTAATTTATTTTAAATTAAATTTGAATTTGAAAAGTGGGAAAGAGGACTTTATTTATCCTGTATTAATTTCCGTCGTTACATGGAAACAAATAGTAGGTAGTAAATTGAGTTTATTTAGGCGCTTCTTAAAGATTCTTTGAGAAGCTCTATCCCTGAAAGGAAACACTTTTGACCACACATTTATTAACAAAAGTTGTTTGCTTTGTTGTGTTTTGCAAGCCCTAGAAGTTTGTCCCTACAATTCATTAACACCCTGTATAAAAGGTTTCCTAGAAATTGTTAGAAACGTTTTTCTGAAAGCTGGAATTTTACTGTAAAAAAATAATTTAAGTAGTTATTATTAACAGAACTGAGAATTCAACAAATTTGATTGAAAATTCAAAGGTGATGATAATAAATCGGCCGAATAATGTCATAATGGAAAAAACAAGAAAATCAATGGGATTTTGTATGAGTCACTTATGGAGCATGATGATTATTTTGTTCCACTTCCACGTAATAAAGCTGCGTACACCTAAGTACATATTTATAGAATTTTGCATTTCTACAAGCAGTAACTACGTCTTGTTGTTGAAAGAAAGTCGTGCTATATTTTACACGTCTAATATTTTTTAACTGAAACAATTTAATATGAACCCAGAGGAATTAGGTGAGTTAAAATTCTTACATATAATTACCACCAGAAAAACAATGACTTATATACTTGTAACAATTCGTGATTATTTTAAATATATATTTTAAAGATTTTTATTTAATTATAATTAAAGTAAATAAAAAATATGGTGTTCAGGTTTTTGATGAACGGAAAATAATCAAATTTATAGCGAGATTAGAACAAGACTTAATATTATTATTATTATTACAATACTGTAAATAAATTCTTTAATCTTAAATTCCAGGATTACATTTTTTCCTTTATGTTTTTCCTGAAATTCAGATTGAATTTTTAACAATTTAATTTGTAAATGCCTGATTTTAACTAATCATCTGTTTATTTTCCATTAAGCAAAATTTTTTAAATGTTTTTATTGTTTTAAAAATTATTTTACATTTATTAGTTTTATTTACTAGTTTAGCAATTTTTTTTATTTATCTCCAAAATACAGAGCCGAAGCATTTTTTATTGCGTCTGATAAAGTAGTTGGATAAATTTTCTGAGCAGCTATTTTATAATATTTTTTTAAATTCATATTAATAGTAATGATAATAATAATATATTTTTAAAATCATGCTATATGTCAGCAATTGTGTACCAATTATTAAGAAACGTAATTTGTGTGGCAAAGAAACCACATGTCAACGATAGTAAACTGTCGCTGAAGGTTAACGTCAACATAAATTTCCAAATTACGGAGAACCTGTTTATGGTCCTTCGATCCGGATCGTTTGTTCATACTAATTTGACAAATTTGAACGAGACGTCCGATACTTCTGGTCTATTTGCTCTGAAAAATCCTGGTGTTTGGTTGTCTGGATTCTGGATTAGGAATTGACCTCACGCGCACTTAGGCCACAATAGGTGGGCCATTGTACTACCTCCCCAGCAGCTCTCCACATTGGACATCACCCAAGTCATCCGTCTTTTTGGATGTACTTGAGGACATCCGCAATTGGAGTGTTGCTGATTTCGGCCATGTTAGGCCAGAAGTCCCCCAACATGGATCCTCTGGTTGTTGTGAGAGCTGGGCACTGACATAGGACATGTTCTGCCGACTCGTTGTCCTCGTTGCATGCACGACAGTTTGGGCTGTCCGCCAGTCCCATCCTGTGCATGTGTTGCTTTAGGGTGCAGTGTCCAGATAAGATACTCACAATTAGTCGCAAGTTCTTTCAGAACAGTTGCACACAGTATTTGGCTGTTTTTGGCAAGGGTGCCGTAATATCAGCCCTTGCTTGACGACAGATTTGAGTGTTAACCCATCTTCGTGTGAAGCGTTTTTAAGGTTTCTTGGTATAGCATAAAGCTTAATGTCTTCAGGGATAAGGGAATTACGGGTTCTGGCCCCCAGAGAGGTTGTTCGGCAGCCAGTCTCGCAATTTCATCAGCTTTCTCATTGCCGTAGGTGCCGTCATGTCCTTTCACCTATACAAGGGAAACGACATTTTATATTTTGAGATATCGTCGAGAACTTTACGACACCGCAGTTCCACTCCTGAGGTAATTTTGCAACTGCCTAGGGCTAGTAACGCGGCTCTGCTGTCACTGTAGATACCAATACGTTGGTTCTTAATTTGTCGTTCAAGAATTGCATTTATAATAATAATAATAGTTTATTTATTTTGATGTATAAGAAATACATAGGTATCAGTGGTTGGAAGTAATGAATTACAAGTAATGCATTACTGTAATTAAATTACTTTTTTCGGTAATAAGGAATGTAATGCATTACTTTTTTTGATGAGTAATTAGTAATTTGAATGCATTACCTTTTTTTGGTAATGTGATGAAAAAATACATTACTTTTGTCATTAGTTTCATATTCAACAGAATAAATAATCAGGATATTCAGAATATCATTCATGAGTCATGACATGACAAATCCGGCTAAACCTGCCCCAACAAAATCCTTATTTTCCTATTATAATGTGTAATACCTACAGCAATGAGTGAAGGAATGTTAAGTAAGGTTTCATAGGAAATTTGTTGCTTGGTTGAGAACGAGGTACTTAGTTCGTGTTCCAAAAATTAAAATACTTTCCTGCAACATATTAGCATCGTCTAATTTAAGAAAACATCTTGTGGTAAGTATTAAGTACCTAGTATAAAACTACCCTATTATTTGAATGTTACAGATATTTACTTATTATTAATTCCAAATTTGTAGCTATACCTAATACTCATACATTTTGTCAATTACCCTTATTTTATATGTACAATGTTGTACAGTGTGAAATATCTGTATTGTAACATTTTAGGAAAGCTCAATTGGATGTTGATTAATTTTTGCTTTTGTGGCAGCAGACGTTTTTAAAACGAAACGTCACGCTCTAGCAGATAACAATTTTGAAACGCAATTGTTGTTAAATTTAAACACGGAATATGTAGAATACATTTTTTTTTAATTATTGTGTTTTGTGTGGTGTAATTATTAGTAGTATTTAATAACGACAAAAGTAATGTTTACAATAATGCATTACTTTTTTCGGTAATTAGTAATTGTAATGCATTACCTTCCACGTAAAGTAATTAGTAATGAGAATGCATTCTTTTTTTGGCTAAATAATGAGTAATTGTAATGCATTACTTTTAAAAAGTAATGTTCCAATCACTGATAGGTATACCATTTATAAGTACATACACTTAAATACCTTACTTAAATACATCAAAATCTCAAGGTCTAGTTCAGTTGGACTGCTTTTCAACTAGACCTGGACTAATATCCAACACAGATATTTATTAAATGCCTAAAACTAAGATACAAAAAAAAACAAGAAAAATGCACAAGAAAAAGAGAAAGAAAAAACAAAAAGAAGAAATGCAATTATAATGCCTTATAGGCAGTCACATTCAGACCACAAATTAAAAATAGAAAAGAACCAAAGATAACAAAAGTAAAGACGAGGGAGCTGTAGTAACAGTGCAGGTTTTAGCGGATTAAAAGAGTTTTAAAATATCGTTTTCGAAATAATTTGGGTTGAAGATCTTTTAAAAATAGTGGTAAATTGTTGTAAACTTTGCTGATATTATATTGAAACGATCTCTCGTATAATGCAGTTTTGTGTGCCTCAGATTTAAAGTATGTATATCCGTCCGGAATTTTATTTTATTATACAGATATGGTGGTGTTTTCTCGGTAATAATTTTGTGATATAATGTGGCTGTATGTAACAATCGCCTGTTTTCCATATTGAGCCAATTACTTTCTATTAATTTATGGGAAATATGGTCGTGTTTACGAATGCCATAAATATACCTTAAACAAGAATTTTGAACTCTTTGTATTCTCTGAGAAGTATCATAGTCAAGACAGGGAGCAATTATTTCTGAGCAAAATAAAAATTGGGACAATAGAAGCGTGTCACACAGCATTCTCTTGTGTGGTTTGCTTAAATACGTCATATGAGGATATAATAACTTAAAATTTAAATATGCTTTTTGAATACATTTGCTTATGTGGCTTTTATATCTGATGTAATGGTAAATGCATCAAATAATATTTTAAATTGTTTTCTATGTTAATTTAATAATTAACATTCAGCGAATACTTCGTTGGTTCGTTCGCCTTACAAAGTCCACCATAATGTGCAATACTGCTTATTCTGTTTAATAAGCACATAACTAATAAGTAACTTTGTATTAAATATATGGAATTTAGATTATTAATGGTTGTGCATTGTTGGAATAAAGATGTAGTTTGGAACATGTAATGTTTGATTTCTAAACGAACCCTATGGCCCTAATCGGGTCATTACACTGAAGCTGTTATCTAAGATGAGCCTTAGATTTTTAGCACTATCTTTTACAGATATTTCGGTGCCATTAATGTATACATGAAGTAAATCCCGCCTATTTATCCAATCCACTGTTTTACCAAATAAAAGTACACAAGATTTTAAGGGATTTAGCTTTAATGCATGTTTAGACGATATTTGAAATAATTGATCTAAGTCATGTGATAGATCTTCTGAAGCTACATTTAAATCGCATGGTGGGAACGAACAATAAACCTGTGTATCATCTGCACACATGTGTATTTTACTGTGGTTAACAAATGTGTGAAAGTTCGATGTGTAAATGGTATACAATAGAGGCCCCAAAATAGAACCTTGTGGAACACCCTGTGATATTTTCCGCATCGCGGATATGTCACCTTGAACTTTCACCCTTTGTGTTCGATTATTAAAGTAACTCTTAAACAAGTTTATTGCGTTTCCGGAAAATCCAAAATATTGAAGAATTGAAAATAATAGTTCGTGATTAATGGTATCAAATGCTTTACTGAAATCTAGTAGGGTAAGAATTGTTAATTTGCCTTTATCTGTTGCTTCAAGTATGTCATCGGTTATATTCATAAGGGCAGTAGTGCAACTGTAAGACGGGCGAAAGCCTGATTGAATTTCAGGTAATAGGTTGTTTGCATATAAATAATTTCGAATTTGGTTATTCATTGTCTTTTCTAAAATTTTTGACAGAGTTGGTAAAATGGATATAGGCCTAAGATCAGAGTAATCCTTTGGGTCATTTATTTTAGGAAGTGGTGTTATTAAAGCATGTTTCCAAATATCTGGAAAAACATTTTCAGTCAAGGCAAAGTTAATTATATGAGTTATATACTTAAGAATGAGGGGATGACACAACAAGATCATTCTGATATTCAGGCCGTCCGAGCCCATAGCATTACTTTTAATTGCACCGATCAGCTTATTTACCACCTCTTCTGTTACCGTTTCAAAGTTAAATGAATTCGGGCATTTACAATTTCGTAAATAAAAATTGTAAACATCTGTGTCAGCCGGAAGTGTTGGTATGTTATCTATAAAGAAATTATTAATAGTATCAGGATCCCTTAAAGTTTGAGGTATTTGAAAGGTAGAAGGCTTTTTGATATTAAATAAATTGAATTCTTCCCACAACTGCTTACCAGAACAGTGTTTAGCTTTTTCAGCAAGATATGCCCTTTTTTCACTAATTATGCTAGTGTTTGTTAAATTTCTGAGAGATTTATAGTACTCTCAATGGGCAGCACTTCTAGATTTCCTGAATCTGCGTTTTGCTTCATCTCGAATTTCATCATCAATTTAATATTATCGGTTAACCAAGGAGCATATCTTTTTGTAATTTTGATTGTTCGCCAAGGAGCATGTTTATCAAAAAGCTTAATTAAATTACTGTTTAATATAGCAAGTTTAGTATTAATGTCATTTACATAGTAGATTTGTTGTAATGGTAATAACTGAAAGTCATTTACAAAATCTGTTATATTAATATTTAAGTCACGATACATTTTTTTTCCGGTACTCGCTCAGGTAAAGCTACATCAATAACACGAAACACCAACTCATGATCAGATTCATTATTCATCCAGATACCAGACGATTTAACCATAGAAGAATCGGCAGATATAATAATATCTATGAGATACATTATCTTGGGTAATTCTAGTTGGTTCGGTAATATGCTGATGCAGACTAAAACATTCCAAAAACTCTGCAAAATACCTAGTTTTTATATTTGAAGGTGAAAGCATATCAATGTTTATATCGCCCAAACAAAATTTTTTTTCGGATACAGCGGTGCACAATGCAAAAGAAATTTCCAATTCATTCACAAATAATTTGTAATTTGTAGATGGTGGTCTATAAACTACGCCAAAAATAAATATGTTACATTTTATTTTAACAGAAATTCATAACTGTTCGATAACGTCACTAGTATCGATTATTTTAAAGTTTAACGTGTTTTTTATGTATACCGCCACACCACCACCACGTTCTCCCCGATCTTTACGTATTATATTATAATTTTGTACGTAAATATCATTATTGCTTATGTTTGATGTGAGATAAGTTTTCGACAAAGTAAAGATATCATAATCTGTAATAATGTTTCTAATATAATTTATTTTTGGAAAAAGTGACCATATATTTAAATGTGCTGCTTTTAAATTAAAAGATTTATCAATGTGCATATGTCTGTGCCGTGCAGATAAACAAACTTAACCTAAAAAATAAAGAAAATTCAAAACGAAATACAAGATGTACTCAAGGGCAGGTAATATCATTGCACGCGCACGCACTGCATGAATTGAAAATAGCATTTAAATCGTCATGTGTTTTAATTTTATGAACTTTATTATCTACCTTAATGAAGATATTTTCCTCATTTGTCCATACTGACTTGTGGCCAAAACGTTTTTCGGAGTCTTTTATTATCTCCATCCTTTTCCTGGTGATATCTTCTCTAATGATTATTTTTGTACCTTTTAACTTGCGTTTGTTGTTGAATATTTGTTTTTTTACGCTGCGTTGCACAAATTTGACAATTATCGGTTTATGCATGCCTTCTCTCTTGTCAGGTAATGTGATTCAAAGTTTTCCCTTACATAGATTAATTACAACTTCGTCCGTATTTTCATGCTGATTTTCTGGAACACCGAATATTCTAAGGCTGTTTTTTCGGGTATACTGCTCATACTCATCTAATGCAGCATTTGATTCTGACTCGTACTTTTTCTAGTTGGCTAACCTTATGTTCGAAGTTTTTGATGGTTTCCATTAAGTGGGAACTTATTGACTTATCGATAATGCAGCTCAGTTTTTCCAAAAAGGTGTTGTTCTCCAGTAGCTTGTCGACAATCTTCTGGGCAAGAGCATCATTGTTATCACCACTAGTATCACTTTTATCACTTTTACTTCTTAAGTCAGGCATGGTAAAGCAGTTCACTAATATATACGCAAAATTATAAGCAGGTTGTGCGCGAGTACGTGCGTTCAGCTTCGCATGTGCCGTTCGATGCACGGTGCATTATTCCCACTACCTCCGCTTGGAAGACAGTGGCAAATTTGCCTAGTGGTATACTCTAGCGTAGGTTTAGGTCGTCGGAGAAAATTCCGGCACCCGTTCCATGCCTTATTTTAGATCCATTGGTGAAGATGGATATATACATATGCTGGGTTAGTTCAGCATTCGCATAAACACTAAAGTGTCTATTAAAGGCATATTGTAAAGGAAAGTCAACCCCAGCATCCAGAAGAGGAGTCTTGACGATTGCTTCATTCAGGATGTGGGTATGTCTGCCTCCCTTGCTTACTGTGTGCTACAGCCTCTTATGGCGCAGCCCTCACTGCTACTACCTCCACAAAGAGATCAAGTGGAGGAAGGCATAAGATCACCTCTAAGGCGGTCGTGGGGGTTGAGCCCATTGCACCTGTAGAACTAAGACAAGCGAGACGTTGCACGTGTCCTAGTTTAGCTGCCGTAGCCTGTCTGACCCTGGGCCACCAGACAAGTGCCCCGTAGCGCGGCGACACTGCCAGAAAGCCATGCATGCGTTGTTCGTTTTAGCTTTCAGGTGTTTCTATCAGTTCAGCTGTTTGTCAAAAATAGCTCCCAGGTATTTGACATTATCTGAGAATCTGGGAGAAATGTTGAATAGGAGAGGTGTACGTAAGGGTCCAACCTTCTTTTTCTTTGTGAAGAGTACCATTTCTGTCTTCAAGGGGTTGACAGAGAGAGACTGTTTATTACACCATTCTTCTGTTATTCGAAGAGCCGTTTGCATTAAGGTGCAGAGCATGTCCACAAACTTCCCCGTGATGAGGATGGTGATGTCATCCGCATATCCAATGGTATAGAACCCAGCATCATTGAGTGAGCTTAGAAAGCTGTGGACAGCCCTTCATCACACACGTCTAATAGAGCTGTTTCCTAAATTAAATTGTACTGCTCTCATTGCAAGAATGTGCTTTATCCACTTGCAAAGAGTAGGTGCAACACCATGTCTGCGTAAAGCAGGATTTATACTTTCAAAGGTGGCCTTGTCAAAGGCTACTTCAATATCAATAAAAAACTCCCAGGGTATACATTTTATTGTCTCAAGATCTATCGATCCTATTTGCTACGGCATGTAGCGCCGATTTGGTAGATCTCCCTGAGATGTAAGCATGTTGGTTCAGGTGCAGTGGGTGTGAAACAAGCACCTTCTCCCTTATTTCTCTGTCACAAAGTTTCTCAAGCGGTGTTCGGTTGTGTTACACATTGTTTGATTTGAAGTGTTGCAAATGTCAATTTCATTCGTAGTATTGTTCACTTAGCACTACCCACGAGGCCCGTGTGGAATTCTGCTAAGGACTCGAACGGTATTACCTCCAACTTTTCAAGTACTTGGTGGAAATTTGTTGAATGCAATTATATGGCAGAGCTTTAACACACGTTTTTAGTTACAAAACGCAAGATAGGCTTACAAACAGCATTTTAAAAACTTTTTTCGATGGCATATTTAAAAAAATTACAAAATTCGAATGTTTTTAAAAATAAATTTCCGTTTTATTCAAAAAGTAAACACTTTTATTATATTAAAATTATATTTCTAATTTAGCTCATTAAACATGGTATAATATTTATGTTATTTTTTAGATAAGCTGATGCTAATGGCAGAATGCCGTTCTGGAAGACGTTGTTGCCGATGTTGCCGCCGAAGAAGAAAGATAAACATTTCTATTGATGGAGACGCTAATTCTATGAAAGAAATAAATACCAGAATAGCTGCTTTCGAATATAAGAACCCACAAAACGTAACAATAAGAAATTGTATAATAGATGCCTTACTGTTCGAAAACTTGTCCTCTGCAAGTTCGTTTACGAAACTCCAAATGGCAAGCAATAAAATCAACGTCGTAAAACATGACGCCTTCGAAGAACTATCTGAACTTAAAGAATTAGAAATGTTTGACAATAACATAGATTCCTTCGAAGGGGAAGCACTTTCTGGTTTGCAAAACTTGAAACAGTTTCATCTCACAGGCAAAAAATTACCAGAAGGTTTTTTAAACGGGCTTGTTTCGTTAGAAATGCTGACTTTAACTATCGGAAAGTTAGAAAACCTAGCAGCCATCTTTAGTACCACCCTTGAAATGCTTACGTATTTAAAGCTATACGAAACTGAGGTCAAAGAACTTCCAGCCAACGTATTCAAAAACCTTTCCATGCTCAAAACTCTTTACTTGAACAACACCAAAACTTGCGTTTTGCAAGAAAATGCATTTAGTGGTTTAGGAAATTTGAAGGAATTATATATTTCTAACAATGAGATTACGAGTCTACCACGAATTTTTGATAACGTACCGAATTTGCAAATTCTTCATTTAAAGTGCAATGCGATTGAAAATCTAGAAACAAATAGCTTTCGAGCGCTAAACAACTTAGAAGAACTTAACATGTCGCAGAACAAACTCACCAAACTTCAGTCCGGATTGCTTCAACCTCTATCAAATGTTCGTCTAGTTTATTTGGACAACAATGTGATTTGTCACATTGATTCAGATGCTTTGAAGGGTCTCAACCAGTTAACTGAGTTGGATCTCTCCAATAACAACATTTCAATATTACCAAAAGAACTATTTAACGATAACAATAACGTGGAGTTGAAAAATTTGCATTTGTCCAATAACAAAATTGAACATTTATGTACAGCTCAGTTTAAAAATTTGAAAAATCTGGAATATTTCAGTTTAAGCCATAACAAAATTAGTGAATTAGAGGATGGCTGTTTTGAAGGTTTACCAAACGTGGCGAATTTGAAATTAGAAAACAACTCATTAAGTTGTCTCAAGAAAGGTGTATTTAGAGATATATCTGTGTGGCGCTATTTAAATTTATCAAGTAATAATATTCAGGATATTGATGACAAAGTTTTTGAAAATCTTACAGCTTTAAATTACCTTGACTTAAGCCACAATCAACTGAGCAATTTGACGAACGATACATTTTATGGGTTAACAGAATTGACTTGTTTGAACTTACAAGACTGCCACATACAACATCTGGCTTCCGGGGTCTTTAGCAACGCTTCATCTCTTAAAAAATTAAATTTGAGCAAAAATCAACTGCAAAATGTAGAAATCTTAATGTTTAATGGCATGTCTTTCCTAACTGACCTAAACTTGGGAAAAAATCACATTTCAGTTTTATCATACGATGCGTTGCAAGGCCTATTGGCACTAGAAAATCTTCAATTAAATTATAATAAAATTGAATATATTCCTCGTGGAATATTTAAAGATATGGGAGAATTATTTACTCTCGACCTATCTCACAATTGCATTAGCAATATTGAATATGGGGCATTTGAAGGACTTGTTAAACTTGGTGGGCTTTATTTAAACAACAATGATGTTCAGTGTTTGGAAACAAATGTTTTTAAAGTGCTTAGCACAACTTTAAAAGCGTTAAACTTGGCATCCAACAAAATTGAAACCATCAGGTTGCAAGATTTTGGAGAACTTTCTGCACTCAATTGGCTGTATTTGAATCACAATAAATTAAACGACTTCAACCCTGATAGCTTTAGTAAGATTCCTTTTTTGAAGGAGTTGTTTGTGGGTAATAATGAAATTCGAAATTTACCATCTGCTTTATTCAAACCACTGACAGCGTTGGAGAAACTTGAACTAAGTTACAACAGGTTAGAAACAATTGAAAACGGAATCTTTTCCGATATATCTAACCTCAATTTCTTGAATTTAAGCAACAATAAAATAAAGAGCATTCAACCCGATGCTTTCAAAGATCTCACTTTTTTGTCCGTTATTAACTTGAGCAATAATCAGCTTGAAGATTTGGACACCTCTACCTTCTCTGGCCTAAGTCAATTGTTAGATCTAAATCTGGACAACAATATTATTAGAGATCTGCCTGTGGATGTGCTTAAAAATTTTAAATGTCTTAGATCTGTTAGTTTAAATGGAAATTATTTAAACCCCGAACTTTTGTTAAAGCTCAAAGAGACATAAACGCATTTTTTCATAACTAATGCGAGTGATTGCGATTTATCAATAAAACTGTGGTGTACGTTCACGAGTGCTAGTTAAGATGGGAATTAACTAAATTTTAACTAGCACAAGTTAACTTGAACCACTATTTTATCAAAGAAAAATCGTATCAGGAGTTGTATTCGTCTTGACTATATCATTCACATTAATTTTGACGCATTTTTAAACTTGTTAGAAATGCTCTGGTGTCTTCGGAAATCGGCGCTCTTAACATGGTATTGTTGCCTTGTTTTCAAATGTTTTATAGTGGCGTCTGTATGTAAATTTAATTTTTTATTTTGACGTTCCTATTTACCGCTTTGCTGCGAAGTGTTGTTGTAAAAATGGATCATGTTGGAGAAAAATCGTCAAGTGGTATTTCATAGGCGTTGGATATTATAAATACAGTATACAGGATGTTAATGAATTGTAGGGATAAACTTCTAGGGCTTGCAAAACACATTTTTTCTTAATAAATGTGTGGTCAAAAGTGTTTCTTTTAGAAAATAGAGCCTCTTAAAGATTCTTTAAGAAGTACCTGCAAATAGGCAACCCAAATTGCATTTTCAATTGTTTTGCACAGGTCACACGAAATAAAAAAAACGATCTAGACACACATGCATTCAAATAACGTCAATTTTGACACAGTTATTTTCTTCGTTATTTTCGTTCTATGTTTCGTATTTATGTGTTACGGCGAATTATACTTTTGCCGAACAGCATGACATGATGTTCATGTACGGAGCTGCTTGGGGTGACGCACGCGAAGCTGCTCGCTTGTACCAAGAACATTTTCCGAATTGGAATCATCCATCGCACAAGGTCTTTAGTATAGTTTCACGTCGGCTGCGGGAAGAAGGTACATTCGTTGTCAACAGACACAACTGTGGAGCTACCAAAACAAGGCGAACGGTGGATTTTGAGGAAGAAGTTTTGGAGAGAGTGGCTGAAAATGCTTCTACTAGTTCAAGAGCCATCGCCCATGAAATGGGAGTGAACCATGTTTCAGTATGGGAGGTACTACATGAGCAGCAGCTACATCCGTACCATCGACAGAAATTACAATCCATGGTTCAAGCAGCTTTTCCCAGAAGGGTAGAATTTTGCCAGGAATTTCTGCGGCGGTGTAAAGAGGATCCAGAATTCCAAGTAAACGTTCTGTTTAGTGACGAGGCATCTTTTACGAAAGAAGGAATATTCAACAGTAGAAACAGCCACATTTGGGACGATGAAAATCCCTATGCTGTGGGGCAAGAAAGATACCAGCAAAGATTTTCAGTGAACATTTGGGCCGGCCATTTGTGTTATGGCGAATTATACTTTTTCTGAACAGCATGACATGATGTTCATGTATGAAGCTGCTTCGGGTAACGCACGCAAGGCCTGTACCAAGAACATTTTCCGAATAGGAATCATCCATCGCACAAGGCCTTTAGTGTAGTTTCACGTCGGCTGCGGGAGGAAGGTACATTTGTTGTCAACAGACACAACTGTGGAGCTACCAGAACAAGGCGAACGGTGGATTTTGAGGAAGAAGTTTTAGAGAGAGTGGCTGGAAATTCTTCTACTAGTTCAAGAGCCATCGCTCATGAAATGGGAGTGAACCATGTTTCAGTATGGGAAGTACTACATGAGCAGCAGCTACATCCGTATTATCCACAGAAGGTACAAGCCATGGTTCAAGCAGATTTTCCCAGAAGGGTAGAATTTTGCCAAGAATTTCTGCGGCGGTGTAATAAGGATCCAGAATTCCAAATAAACGTTCTGTTTAGTGACAAGGCATCTTTTACGAAAGAAGGAATATTCAACATTAGAACCAGCCACATTTGGGACGATGAAAATCCCTATGCTGTTGTTCAAAAAGGATACCAGCAAAGATTTTCAGTGAACGTTTGGGCCGGGATTGTTGGCGATAGACTCATTGGACCATATCTGCTACCCCAAAGGTTAATAGGAGCAATTTATATAAATTTCTTGCGCTATGTCCTGCCTGAACTTTTGGAAGATGTTCCACCACGAATGTGGCTGCAGCACGATGGTGCAGCTGCTTATTTTTTTGCGGAAGTCAGGGAATTTTTAAATAACACTTTTCCCAACAGATGGATAGGTCCAGGAGGGCATGTGGCGTGGCCTCCACGTTCTCCTGATTTGATCCCAGTTGATTTCTTTTTGTGGGGTCATGTTAAAACGTTAGTGTATGCTACCCCAGTTGAAACTGTAGAAGAACTTACGGCGCGGATTCTTGCTGCATGTGAAGAAGTTCAACAGACTCCTGGTATATGTGGAGCGGTGTGCAGGAATTTACTTCGTAGATGTGCTTTGTGTGTAGAAGCTGGGGGACGACATTTTGAACATTTACTATAATTTAATTAATTTTTGAATTAATTATTGTAAATTTTTCAAATAGTTGATTTTTACTTAGTAATTTTGGTTTCTTCTATTGCTTAGTTTAGAAACATTTTGTTAATTAATTTATTTTAAATTTAATTTGAATTTGAAAAGTGCGAAAGAGGGCTTTATTTATCCTGTATTAATTTCCGTCGTTATGGAAACATACAGTAGGAAGTAAATTGAGTTGCCTACATTTAGGCGCTTGTTAAAGAATCTTTGAGAAGCTCTATACCTGAAAGGAAACACTTTAGACCACACATTTATTAACAAACGTTGTTTGCTTTGTTGTGTTTTGCAAGCCCTAGAAGTTTGTCCCTACAATTCATTAACACCCTGTAGAAGACGAGAAAGATAAAATCCTCTTGTGGTTATTTCTTGCAGCATAAATTTGTTTTGAGATGTTAACAGTTTGTATGGTATTTTCACAAAAGTATTTGCCACATTAACTATTAACAAACTATTACCTATTATCTAATAATATTTTCTCTTATCTAATCCCATAAATACATAATAAATATTAACAACTGTTTTAAAAAAGATATTGTAAATAATTTTATATTAAATAAAGCAGGAAAAACCTATTTTATTATGTTTTATTATTTATTTTTTAATTTTGACATAAATTTACATTTGTTTAAAACACACAAATACTTCAACGAGCTGGCGATTGTTTCATCAAAAGGAACACATGGTTAATAATGAGAGGAAAATTATTCGATTTGTCGTAGCGCTTTCTATCAGACTGTGCTCAATTTATTCAAGTTTTGTTTTAAAAAAATTAAAAAATCCAGAAATCTAGTATTGTCAAGTATTCATCCAGGGAACTCCCGTTTCGAACTAGACCATCATCAAATTTTAACAAACTTTTTTACTTCGAACATTTGCAGTTGAGGTAAAGTACTGGTGTAGAATTATAAAATTGCTAAACAATTTGAGGCACCACATGACCTCAGAATCCTTCTACGGGGAGAGAGAGAGAGAGGGCAAGGGGCTAAATGGTTTTTAGTCGATAGCAAAAATTCGACTGCGGGGATCGAGAGACCTTGGCCCAGGCTTTACGATAGTGTACGAATTTAATTAGCAACCTTTACCGTAGGAACGCTAAAGGGCGCCAAACTTTTTTCTTTCCTTGCTCAAGCTTTAGTCCTTAATTTGGTTAGGGGAACTAAATCGCGGCATTCAACACGCAATAGGACCGGACACAAAGCCTCATATGAAAAGTCCAGGTCATAAAAACCGTTTGGAGCACCTCGCGACAAACAAACTTGAATAACGTTTAAAAAACTCGAAAATTTACATTTATAGACGGAGAGGCGTCACACTTGGGGAAGATTTAGGACCTCCCTCTGACTAGAACATATCAAAATCCAAACCCGATCGGTCGATGCGTTCATGAATTTCACGGGTTTAAGTAAAGCACGCGAAATCTAAATTCAGCTATTCAAGTATACTTTTTTTAAATACTCAATCGATTGGTATAACTAAATCTTGTTATACGAATTAGTCTGAACTGCCTTTTAGCGCTACAAAATACAAATTTCCTCCCACGAAAAGTCTGGAAATTGATCACCCTTGAAAATTTAACGTACCGCCACAGACCGTGTAGTGGGACTTTGAATTTCCCGAACATCTTTTCGGCTGTGTTTTTTTAAAGTTTTTAAAGTGCTTTAAAAGGATTTCTTCGCGGGACGTTTATCCTTATGATTTTACGGGGGGTTTTCTTTCTTAAAATTTTTTGCGAGTTTTTTCCGGGATTGTTTTTGAGCTATCTTTCGTTTTTTCACGGAATTCCCTTTCCGGGAGCAGCTAAGTTTAACTAACAACTTTGCCGCTGTTTTTTCAAAAAACTTTTTATGGGCTACGGAAGGAGAGCGATGTTTATCTTGAGAGTTTTACAGATTTTTTTCTCTTAAAAACGAATTTTTACGGGATTCTTAGAGTTTTTCCGGGACTGTTTTTTGCTGTCTTTAGTTTTTTGCGTTGAATTTTCCTTCCGGGAGCAGCATTTTTTGAAATAAATTTGTTCTTACTCAAGTTTTAGGTAGCCTTATATTTCAAACCCATCCTTTACGTTGGCAAAATGATTTATTTTTACCAACATTTTCATTGAAGTCTTTAATATACTTTCGATAAGCACTCTCTAATAAAATTATTGTAAATTGATACCCACATTGCCAGTGTGTCAAAATGCAGAAAATGTTTCATGTGGTTTGCCGACAAAAAATGTGCTTGAATTGTAGTTTTTAAATGTTTGCAGTTAATATCACACAATGAATTATCACAAAATAGCAGACAGTTGAAACAAGTGAAAGCATTTTCTTACATGGCATTCACAATCCATAATTATTTTGCACGGACATCGTACAACACCACTAAATTATGATTACACAACCAACAACAGTTTTTACACTACTACGTCGTGCACGTGCGAATCCCGCAAACTAGGCGGCTATTGGCATGCGCTTATCACGGACAGCTGACAGCATAATTCTCGGAAGTTGTGGGTTCGTGACCCTAAAGTCTTTAATACGCAGATACTTCTATCCTCTTTTAGCTTGTGTAATATGAATTTTACCGCAATGAGCTTTCTATTTCACTCTTATTCATTTGAAGACTTTTTAAGCCGGTGGCTTTATTCGGCGACGTATAACTGAATTGGGGACTGACAGCCAAATGACCCTAGCATAGATTCGTTTAATGCGCTCGAAATACTCAAATATTCAAACGTTTTCGGATCCTGCGGCAGCTCTTTAATAAACGTTCTTGCATAGAAATCTTATACAAAAGTTAACTATAAAGTAGTTTTTAAATATTATAGTGTATAATATGTTATGTACTCAAATAAAAAGTTTTTATTTATTTTTTCTTATTTCATTGGGAGGTCAATGACCATTTGACCCAATGGAGAAACCGCCACTGGAGCTCTCAATCCAGAGATCGACTCAGCGCAGGAAACATTTGGAGTTACAAAAATACGGGGGGGGGGGGGGGGGTTATTAGTTCATTATCCGTTTGACAACTTCTTAGCTGTGCACATTTTGTGTGTTAGTAATTATAAAACACTAATTGTGGTATTACATTAATAAACAATGTTACACAACGAATAAGTTATAAATAGTATTTGATGAATTCAAATCTGCTAATCTGCTAGTTATTCATGGCGTTGTTTGCAGTATTATTTGCAGTACAAATGCAATGGCAAGGAGGTGTATCTCTAAACTGTAAAAACACGATCAAGTACGAAGTGATGGCACCCATTATTGTCGATATTGTGGAATAATCTAATGTAAAAATTCCAGCTGCAGAAAAATGCGGATTTTTGTAAGATATGTTCTGTACGAGAAACTGTAGTTGTTTTCTGCAAAATTTGCCAGATTCACTTATGTTATTCGCTTGAGTTTTTAAAAGTATTTTGTTAGCTATAAGTCCTGTCTTTATAGCTTCTGTTCTTGTTGATGCACAGCTTGTAACCAGTTTCATAATTAGAATCTAAAAATCAAATTTAATTTTATTTGTACAATTGAAACACTCTCAGAAGTTTTTATTTCTTACACAGTAAAACGATGTATAAACAACTTCTTTAACCTCAAAAAAAGTTTGTAACACCTTGTTTTGAACACTCTCTCCATTTAGTCTCTGAGCAATACGATAATAGAAACCATTTATTACTATAACTACTACAGCACATATCAAATTAATAATTTGCCAACCACGAACATCGTTGATGTTTTGGATTAAATTGCAGAGCTTTTCATGACATTCAGATATGCGTTGAATTTGTCCTGGTTTCCACACAAAGGTTAAATTTGTACCATTAATATCAAAAGGGGCACATTTTTTCAAACTTTCATTGAGACAACAAAAATATTGTTTCAGAATATCTAGTATGCTGATAATTTGTAAATATGTTACCGACAGGTAAAATAATGCAATGTACATACCCACATGCTGATACAATGGTGTACCAATATTCAAGTCTAAGTCCACTATATCTAAGATATTACACAATAAATTAAAAAAAGAAAGTATTGCGATTCTTAATAAAATTTTTTTTCGTAGTTTATAAGTAACATTATTAAAAAACATATGGTGTTTCGAAAGTTGTTCAAGTTCTTGGAAAAATGTTTTCGTTAACTTGTCGAAATTAAAGTTTGCCAACACAATAGAATAAACTGCATGGATGCATGTAACTAAGCAAGAAATTAAAACAGTAACGTCCAAAATATCCTTCAGTCCTTCTTTGTAAGTGTACTCATATGCAATCCAACTAAAACATGTTATAAATACAATAGCTAATGTAAACCCAATTGCCTGATCTACAATGGTCAACTGTGTGATTTTATTATTCTTTTGATATTTATAAGGCCACATGCAAAACATTTTTGAATAGTAATATAATGGTTTTATGGCATCGTGCAGAGAGAGTGCTAAAGTTTTTTCCATCTAAAATTGAAAGAGTCTAGTTATAAAAAGAATGTTAACTATAAAACAAGATCACAATTTTAATTCCAAATTCGGGAAAATTAAATTGCGATCCAGTCTCAAAACGGCATTTTATTATTATACAAGGTTGGGCAAAAGTACGGAACAATGCAAATATCTTCAATACGGCAACGGCGATTTTGACAAAACTTTCTACATAAAGGTTCCGATATACGGCGGACTTCCGGTTTATCCGGAAATAAAACCAACACTTTTTTTTTAAATGAAAAACCCTGTATATTTTTTAATATATCGATAGAACTTTTTTTTGTGAGTTCAGTGATATGTTTCACGCCTTTATTTTTAATAATTTTAGAGATAAGAACAATAATATTTCGTAATTGTTATCTAGCAGCTCATGACAACAAAAGAATGTGAGAAACTTAAACAGTTATGTAATGTTGTCAAACATGCTTGGTTTGTGTTGTGTTGTTTTGATGATTGAGCAGTGTGGTTGTAGTAATCAATTAATTAACCAAATTAATTAAAACTGCTGAATTTAACATCAGAAATGGTTCAATTAACAGAAAGATTGCAAATTGTTAAATAAAGTACAAACTTCTTGCTGAGTTCTATGACGTTCACCAAAACTAACCATAATTAAAATTTGAATTCGTTCTCTTTCTGTTAATTGCACCATTTCTGATGTTAAATTCAGCAGTTTTAATTAACGTTTGTTAATTAATTGATTACTGCAACCACACTGCTCAATCTATCAAACATCAAAACAGCACAATACGAACCAAGCATATTTGACAACTTCACAGAACTGTTTGGGCTTCTCACATTCTTTTGTTTTTATGAGCTGCTAGATAACAATTACAAAACATTGTTGTTCAATATCTCTAGAATTATTGAAAATAAAGGCATAAAACCTCGCAAAAAGCTATCAAAAAATATAGAGAAAAGTGCCCAAACCCGGGCCCCCCTCTTAAAGCGGGCCACTCGTCTACTGGCTCTGCATAGAGCTGTCATCTATAGGAAACACTTGAAACTGATAGTTTCTTAGATGCCCGCATACGTCCCTCGGCCTACAGTCGTTATCTTCACTTGTTGCCGTTTAAAATATAAAATATACAGGGTGTTCTGTTTAAAATAAAAAAAATTGATATCATTTCCGGCTAAACCGGCAGTCTTTTTAAACCGCCAATACCTTCATTGTATCCGCCGTATATCAAAACCTTCATGTAAAAAATTTGGTCAACATCGCGGTTGCCGTATTAAAGATATTGTTCCGTACTTTTGCCCAACCGTGTATATATAAATTTTTATTTTATAAGTACTTCTACCTCAATAGTGCTTTTTATGTTTGCAATAAATGTTCTCATGACGTACTTGATGAGGAAAATTAATATGCTTTATTTTCACGACTAAAGTTATACCGAAGTAAACAATCGATTGTATAAACAATTCACTGTACCTGCACCGAAAAAAAAACTTATTCCTTAAATATTACATATTGTTAGATCAGAAATTCTTACAGTAATTTTGTAGGTAAAAATGGCTGGAGAAAGAGCAGATAAAAACGCTTAAATTTTGCACTTTGTTTTTCAATAATTGCAGTGGTCGTCTGTTCATGAAATACGATTGTGGAGCCTAATAGAATTAACTTTTACCAGAGTGGTGTGTATCAGGAAATTAAGCTTCAATTTGAGAAATTACATAAGCAAACAATTACGTTAATAGTCAATTAATTTTATTCTTCTAATAAATTTGTTTAAATATTTATAACATTACGTCATAAATTGGTAATGATTCAAAGGTGAAGAGTTTCTTTGTCATGTAACGTACGCAAGTACGTAAATTTCATTGCTGAAATTAACTTTAAGCTAAGAATGTTTGATATTATTGATCTTGCATGCTTCTAATATAGAAAAAATTTAAGAAATTTTATGTATTTTGAGATTTAAAAGATAAAATATATTGCAGGACCCGATGAAGCTTTTTTTTAATTCTTCGTGCAAGTGCGTTTGTTCTATTATATCTCTGGTACGGCTAATCCGATTTTCATGAACGTCATATGTGTTTTCAGTTCTAAACTGGCGGTCAATACAAGATTTTTTAAATTAATACCTTCAGTTATGTATAGAACTTGGGAACGTAATTCAGTTCAGGGAGGATAAAATTTTATAACATAAAGTTTGCAGGGTGACTAGGAAAGGCCCAACCAAACTTCGGTCGCCAATTATACTGATCCTAAATATGAAAAAAGTGTATGCGGAGATTGGACTCTTTCTGAGCTGTGGCAATTTATGTGTTAGAAAAAATTAAATAAAAAAATACTTTTGATTTCTTTCTTTTTTGCGTTGCACAATTGGCGCCCAACGTGGGGCGTCTTACGCGCGAATAGTAATAGCCACGACAGTGTCCGGATAGAAAAACTTAGAAATTATTCATTGTTGTCTCTAAGAAACAGGATTCTTCTCACCTTTCACTGGTAATTGAAGGAGAGAAAGAATCTCCCGAAAGTCTTATTTTAAAGAAAGCTGCAGTTAACAATATTAACGAGGCAAGAGTTTCACACAGAACTGTATAAATTATTGTTTGAGATCAGCAATTGTACCAGTACTACATCAAGCAAGTGTAGGACCTTTCACAAGCAGATTTTTCAGCTTTTTTAGTGTTTTGCCAATGGTATTTATAGCGGTGTGCGTCTTAAATTACCTACTATTAACACAAGTTTATCATAGGAAACCTGCGGTCACGTGGTATTTTTTGTATGACTATATCACATCATTATTAATTACTATGTATTGAAATTATTTTTAATTGCCGTGAATGTAGTTTTAAACTAAAGAAAGTGCTCGATTTCCATATAGCCTACCAATTAAATCAATTTCTTGGTAAAAAATTACTAGTTGTTGTGATTGACACGGAAATTCTGATTAGTCAATCAAAACAGACGCCAAACGCTGCTTGTAGAATACATGTGATATGATCACAAGTAACGTATGATTCAAAAAATTTCAGATCTCGGGCGGCCATGGCATATAATTTCATGTCTTAGCTACTTTGCTCATTGCTGTCATGTTGACATTTGCTGTCATGTTGACATTTTGAATTTAAAATTTAATTTTGTATCATTTCATAACTTTAATAATAAACTACTAATCAATTAAACTAATGTTTATTATATAACTTTACAAAATGTTGTAAATCGATGATGATATAATTAATTAATCATTTTAATTGTGTTTTTGCATACACGTGTTATTTTTAATTTCTAGGCTATTTTAGGTTAGACGTCTTGTATACTTGAATAAATTGCGTCTGTTCTAAGCTACGACATGACTTCTTTTTTCACCGCCGCCCGAGATCTGAAATATTTTGAATCATACGTTACTATGACACGATACATAGTCCGCGTATAAAAAATACCTTATCTTAAGACACGCATCTATGCCGACACCGGCTACTTGCAATTCAAACAAAAAAACAAAGAAAACTAAAATTGGGTTTAAGAAGCCAGAACCACTATTCAAACATCAAATCCAACAAAACCTTCACTCAAATTCTAATTAATAATGCAATTTTAGGCGTGGTATTTTCGTCCGATCGCGAATATCGGTATCTACGCACAGCAAGCTCGTCTACTTCTTTTCTGCCAATCAGCAACAACCACCACGCAGTCCGCCCACGCTACCTACCTTAAAAAATAATAGACCAAGCGTGCATTCAGAATCTACTCCTAAAAAGTGCACCTAAAAAGCAACCAGTCCTAGCGAGTCCAGTTTAGTTTTTTTTTGTTCAATCGGTTTCTTAAGATTGCCTTCTTGAGCAGGTTGGTAACAAAAATAAGTGGCGACACAAACCATAATCGCTACGTCAAATTGTCAAACATGCTTATGTAATCAACATCAGTGCCCATTTTGCAGCCATATATTGCTCAATTAACCATTATTATGCAATGTTTTTCTTACACTTGTTATACATGCGTGCGAAAAGTTGGGTTAAGACAATAGGATAAACATGTAGTAAAAATACAAATTATTTTATTTGTTGTAAGACAAAACAATGTAAGAGAAGTACAAAACTCGTAAGATGACCGACTTGGGCAAGCATACTTAGTCTATTTGTAGCCCACGCGGTTGGAAATAGAAGCAGTATCCCCCCGACCAGTCATCTTCAGCCGAGATACAAACTACCAGCAGGCAAAACAGAAGCGAGAAAACGCCCAAAGAACCAACCACTACCGCATTTACCAGCTTGTGCCTTTTAGTCGCAGAAAGCCTCGCCACCATGAAGTACTATCGAAAACACTTTTCACCTTTCATCCTGCATGGCCCTGAAGATTTCTCACTTTTACCTGTAGCAACGTCCAGCGTCGCAACGCTCCTTATCTCAACGCCTAGCGAATCCCCAACACCAAATGGATAATCGATCATTACCATCCGTACCAACTCCTTAGCTTCAAACAGACCCGCTTCCTCTAGCCGCTCCAGCAACGCCTCTTTTATTAAAATTTTGTATGTTTCAGGAATATCCAAAGAGTACACCATCGCCAAGACCCTTGATCAGCTCATCAACAGCATCCCCAGGTTCACCTTCGTCAATGTTGCCGTTTTCCGACCACCGAGAGAAGCTCGTCGACCTTTGGACACTAAATTAGAACTTTCTTGAAGATTACCTTGACCTAAACACTGCGCCATATCATCACCACCGCTGCCTTTAAGCCAACTCTGGTTGTGGAACTAGACATCACAGTCAAAGTAGTCAAATAAGCACTGGCTCTCCAATCCATCTCATGTGTGGAGAGTTTGCTCTAAAGCCACGGATTGCGACAAGGGGTTACTACGAGTAATTATCACTTGGGTGACCTCGCTATATGCTTTCTTCAGCGGTGGATTGTAAATGTTCTCCCACACGTACTCCGTTGAACTGCTCCTTCTAACCTACCTCAACCTATCCAATGTCCCCGCTACCTCAAGTTTGACCACGCAACCGCCAACTGCTAGAAGAAATTAACTTGCGAATTCTGCAGACCAAGCCATACCACCATCTCGTGCAAACCCGGAACTGACGCTAAGGGTAGAAACTCTAAGGGAGTACCTAATGATTTCTTGCTCTGGAAAATTCCGATTAATCTTACCAGATCTGCCCTCTCCGTGTTCTGTTCGACGCCACTGTCTACCGCTCGACCCCGGAACATTTCCCCGAGGATAGGACCAACACTTATGTCCTGCCGCCACCCGGTGGTCATTCCCTTCAGGTGCCGCCAAACTCAGGAAACGTCCCTACGGTTGAGACATAAAGGACCTGGTATTCACCTATCCGAATCGTCGCGTCGCTAAGATTAGTGTAGAACTACTACGTATACGTATACGTATACCATCATTTCAGCTTGTATCAATACTTATAATGTTTTTTGGTGCTATGCAGTTCTTTGTGTGTGCGTGTAAATAAATGAATTAAACCTCTTTCAATCTTTAATTGCGTTGCATTGCACGCGGTAATAAATATAACTAGTGATCTCAATTTTTCAAGCAGCTATCTGTACTTAAATCGACTTCTTTACACAATCACGAAAACGCCGTGCTCCAATAACAATAAAAATGAAAAATTGGTTTTAAATTTGGCTAGAATAGTCGCGTTGTTTTTAGGCGGACACAATCTTATTCATAGTCGAAACCAAAAGAAACATCAACAATATGCCACAAAAATAAAGTCATCAGAAGGAACTTACAAATACGATGCCCTGTATGTGAGGCGAGGAATAGTTGCAAAGCAACAAACCGAGTAAAATACAACTGTTCCCTGCCACACGTTGCATTTCTAAGTCTTTTCTAATGTTTTTATCTTTCTGGCATGTTACTGTTGTCTCTTTTGGTTTCGACTATGAATAGGATTGTGTCCGGCTGATAAGACGCGTCGCGGACTATTCTAGCTATAGTTGAATACAAATTTATATTTTCTTTAAACATCACACAACTTGATTGAGTTAAAAATGTGTCAAAGAAACATCTTTTCTCGTTTCAAGAATAAACAAATGGTTTTACTCTACTTCTAAGACTGTGAAGCAACAAAATAGTGCTGATTACACGAGCTTTTTTTTAATTTTATAGCCTAATAGTGCTAGTGTGTGGGGTATGGCTAATGGAAGGAGGGAGGTATTGACCATCACTAAATTGACGGAAATACGTTTGGGGGTTTGTGGCCTAGAACAGTATGCGCATCGTAACTTTGCAACGGGTGTACCGATTTCGACGAGCTTCAAAAATAGATTATAATCAATGCCAAGTTCTTTTAATAGTAAATTATTTCATACAATAGTAAATCTATTACAGTGATAAATTATAAGATTAATAACAACGAATGAAAAGTGAGTGGAAAATAAATCTTATTACTCGTTGTTGTGTCTTGTCAGTGGCGTAACTTCAGATTTTGGGCCCGGGGGCAAGATACCTCGAGGACCCTGGCCCCATTCCCAAAATAACTTCAATAATAAAGTAATTGGTAATAAGAACAATTTCTTCAATAGGAAAAATATGATATCATAGACCAAGGTAGAGAGGACATTTTTCTTACCCGAGCAGAATTATTTCCCGAGATGCGAAGCATCGAGGGAAATAAGTTGCGAGGCTGATAAGTCTTCTCTACCGTGGTTTATATATTAGTTTTCCACTACTAGCATCTTTATTCCTTTTATAATTAATTGATTTTACATTAATAAAAAATAAAATTACAAATGCAAATATGCACAAAAATAAAGTAGCCTTGCTTGAAAACAAGAGAATAGTTAATTTCAATTAACATTTATGTAAAATGTATATTTTATAATAGTGGTTATAAAATGTCCAATTTTGATGATTTGAGTGAAAACTGCACTCCTCCTGAAATTAGGGAAGGTGCATAAAGTGTTGGTGAACAGTTAAAACAGTTAAAACAGTAAAATTAAAAGATTTTTACATGAAAGTTTATGGTGAATTTAAAGATTGGTAGCAATTGTTTTCATTATTAACCAGTAGTTAAAAATGAAATATATATTACTGCCACTAGGAAAGAAATTCATCTTCTTGGTTCTAAAACAAAGTATCGTTTAATGCTAGTAGTGCAAAAAAATATTTGCAGTCTAGTAAATGAAAATAAATATATTAAAGCCGTGTCTAATTAAGATAAGCAAATCTTACATTTTCTGACGTTAATTTGTCTGGGTCGGTACCAGAAAGTGTGGGTGTCGTGTTATTACTAAATATAATCTCACTTCAGTAGTTTTCATTGTATAAGTACATACTTACATGGAATTTAAAATGTTTTTTGTTGAATATAAAAACAAAGACTGTCGAAAATTAAAAATTTTTATTGAAAAAACTGCGTCATAAAAAATAAAATCTCGTGGCTTGTGGCAGGGCTCCCTAAGGCCTCGGGCCCGGGAGCCGTTGCCCCTCTGCCCCATGGTAGTTACGCCACTGTGTCTTGATAAGTGTATTTTTACATTCCACGAATTACAGATCAACTATTTTTAAAACACTTGCTAAGTTACGCCAAGGGAACTTTTTATTCGTGCAATGTTCGCATTTGGCGCAAGGTTAACTCTATTATTAAAACAAATATTAAAAGAATTTATGTTGTTAACAGCATATGTTTATCTACAATATTGCATTCCTTTTCTTTTAATTTCAACCGTTAACGGTAATGTCAGGGAGCGTAGGTTGTGATTTATCGTCTTCGATTGCAGCAGTGCTGTTTTAGAAGCTAAAAGTCGTAGCCAAAGAAACATTTTAAACACAAAAATCAATTTTTCTTTTTTGCAAAAAAAACGGTAGGAGGAAACGACCGCGTGAACTTGCAAATAAAATTGTTCAGTTAAAAAGTAAGATATACCGTCTGTCTATAAAGTAACTCCCCCCCCCTAACTAACTTTTGAACAACTTAATATTTTATTACAATATTTGGTGTGCTTTAATGAGAAATTAAACACTATTTTTAAGCTAAAAATTAAATTTTGTATCATTCAAAATGGCGACTGGGAGCCATTTTAAATTTTTTTTTAAATAGAAAGGGGGATCGAGTAACACATCATTTGAAAGGTTTTTTAATTCTGCGTCTGATCCTAAAGTTTCAAAGAAGAATATTTAGTCATAACAAAATGGCGGACTTTAAACGAATGGACTCACTCAATTCAAAATTGTTTTGATTTTTTTATCCAGGTTCGAGTGACACCTCATTTGAAAGGTCTTTTAGTTCTGCGTCTGATCCTAGAGTTCCAAAGAAAATTATTCAGCCATAACAAAATGGCGAATTTTAAATGGACTCCCTCAATTCAAAATTGTTTTGATTTTTTTATCCAGTAGTCCACTTTTTCATTTGCAGGACAAAATATTCCCAGAAATATCTCAGGTGGCTAGAAATAATATTGAAAACGTTATGTTCCAACAAGACGGTGCGCCGCCTCATTATTATAGGCCTGTTTCTGACTTTGTCAATGGACATTTTCTTGAAAGATGGATTGGTAGGCGGGGGCCTGTAGAATAGCCGGCTCACTCCCCAGATTTAACTTTCTTAGATTTTTTTCTATGGGAATATCTGAAATCGAAATTGTACAGAACCTGTCCAGAAACAATGGAAGAACTGGAGCAACGCATTACAGAAGTTTGCAGAAATATCAGTCCAGAAACTTATGAAAATGTAAGGCAGAAATTTTATAACCGACTTTTAATGTGCCAAGAAGTGAATGATAAACATTTCGAACACTTAATTGAATTAATTTAAGCTTGAATTCTTAGTTTTTTTTAATAGACTTCTTTGCCTTCAAACATTGTCATTTTGTTATAGCTTAATAATTTTCTTTGAAACTCTAGGATCAGAACCAGAACTAAAAGACCTTTCCAATGAGGTGTCACTCGACCCCCCTTTCCATTAAAAAAAATAATACAAAATTTTAATATGGTCTGAAAGACAGTATTTAATTTCCCATTACAGCACACCAAATTTTGCGGAAAAATATAAAGTAGTTCAAAAGTTAGTTAGGGGGGGGGGGTTACTTTATAGACACAGTGTATACAGGATGTATCAAATTGCGTTTTAACTATGGGGATCTCGCTTATTTGAAGAGATACGACGATGGTTTAATTAGAGAAAAGTTGTGGAATTTTATGCCCAATGATAATCTAAAAAGATATTAAACCTATCTTGCTTAGTTTCTGAAAGAACTGAAAAAAACTGAAATTTTGAATTTTTCTTTTTTGGCTATAACTCATTTATCATTTATGTTACACATTTCTAGTTAACGCATTATTAGCACACTTAAGTTTTGAACATTTTATTACAGAAAACATAAATTTCATAAGAGTGCCATGGAAAGGCCAGTTAATTAATTTTGAAAAAATTCTACTATGTCATGAACTCATAGAAGTAAAATAAAACACTACTTTTATTTACTTTTACCTTTAGATACATTAGGCACGCGAAAATTTTAGCAAAGTTTGTTTTGAGCGTAGACAGCAGGTTATCTTATTTTTATAAATACAAGTGAATGGCAAATTTTCTAACATACACAATTTACTGAAAATTCCACTTGCAGTTTTTATGTTTGCAACTGACATAACAAATTTGAATAACAGGTTAAATAAATACAACAGATAACATTAGAACCGCACTGATTCAAACAATTATTAAATAAATGTTTAAAACATTTGACACCTTTGTAAAACATGCTCAAAAGCTCGTCTAAAATAAACTCTCTAATCTGTGTGTAAGTAACTGTGTCATTCATTTGTTTTTATAAAAAATAACTTAACCTGTTGCCTACGCTCAAAACAAAGTTTCCTGAAATTTTCGCGTACCTACTGTATCTAAAGGCCAAAGTAAATAAAAGTAGTGTTTTGTTTTACTTCCGTCAGTTCATGGCCTACTAGAATTTTTTCAAAATAAATTAAATGACGTGGTCTTTCTATGACACTCTTATGAAATTTTTATTATTTGCAATAAAATGCTCAAAACACAAAAAAATGCAAAGTGTGACACATCTTTGAAATCAGAATTAAAAACTCTATTCAAATATGAAAAAATTTAAAATGCCGATCATAAGAAACGAAAAGTTGACAGTCGAAAATGAGCAATGGTAACAGTTATACCAACACCGGTCAAAAATTTAGGTTCAGCATGAAAAAGTGTCTTAATAATGCGTTAACTAGAAATATGTGTCAAAATTGCTATGTTCGTAAGTACCTATGGATAAAAATATATAAAAAGTTTCCTAGAAATTGTTAGAAACGTTTTTCTGAAAGCTGGAATTTTACGGTACAAAACTAATTTAAGTAGTTATTATTAACAGAACTGAGAATTCAACAAGTTTGATTAAAAATTCAATGGTGGTTATAATATATTGACCGAATAATTTCATAATGCAAAAAACAAGAAAATCAATAGGATTTCTTTATGAGTCACTTAGGGAGCATGATGATTGTTATTTTGTTCCACTTCCACGTAATAAAGCTGCGTACACCTTAGTACATATTTATAGAATTTTGCATTTCTACAAGCAGTCACTACGTCTTGTTGTTGAAAGAAAGTCGTGCTATATTTTACACGTTTAATATTTTCTAACTGAAACAATTTAATATGAACCCAGAGGAATTAGGTGAGTTAAAATTCTTACATATAATTACCACCAGAAAAACAATGACTTATATACTTGTAAAAATTCGTGATTATTTTAAATATATATTTTAAAGGTTTTTAATTAATTATAATTAAAGTAAATAAAAAATATGGTGTTCAGGTTTTTGATGAACGGAAAATAATCAAATTTATAGCGAGATTAGAACAAGACTTAATATTATTATTATTACAATACTGTAAATAAATTCTTTAATCTTAAATTCCAGGATTACATTTTTCCCTTTATGTTTTTAGTGAAATTCAGATTGAATTTTTAACAATTTAATTTGTAAATGCCCGATTTTAACTAATCATCTGTTTATTTTCCATTAAGCAAAAATGTTTTTATTTGTCTTAAAAATTATTTTACATTTATTAGTTTTATTTACTAGTTTAGCAATTTTTTTTATTTATCGCCAAAATACGGAGCCGAAGCATTTTTATTGCGTCTGATAAAGTAGTTGGATAAATTTTGTGAGCAGCTATTTTATGATATTTTTTTAAATTCATAATTATAGTAATAATAATAATAATAATAATAATATTATATTTTTAAAATCATGCTATATGTCGGCAGTTATGTACCAATTATTAAGAAACGTAATTTGTGTGGCAAAGAAACCACATATCAACGATAGTAACCCGTCGCTGAAGGCTAACGTCAACATAAATTTCCAAATTACGGAGAACCTGTTTATGGTCCTTCGAACCGGATCGTTTGTTCATACTTATTTGACAAATTTGAACGAAACGTCTGATACTTCTGGTCTATTTGCTCTGAAAAATCCTGGTGTTTGATTGTCTGGATTCTGGATTATGAATTGGGAGTGTGAGTTACCTCACGCGCACTTAGGCCACAATAGGTGGGCCCATTGTACTACCTCCCCAGCAGCTCTCCACATTGGACATCGCCCAAGCCATCCAACCTTTTGGATGTACTTGAGGACATCCGCAATTGGAGTGTTGCTGATTTCGGCCATGTTAGGCCAGAAGTCCCTCAACATGGATCCTCTGGTTGTTGTGAGAGCTGGACAGTGACATAGGACATGTTCTGCCGACTCGTCGTCCTTGTTGCATGCACGACAGTTTGGGCTATCCGCCAGTCCCATCCTGTGCATGTGTTGCTTTAGGGTGCAGTGTCCAGATAAGATACTCACAACTAGTCGCAAGTTCTTTCAGGACAGTTGCACACAGTATTTGGCTGTTTTTGGCGAGGTTGCCGTAATAGCAGCCCTTGCTTGACGACAGCTTTGAGTGTTAACCCATCTTCGTGTGAAACGTTTTTAAGGTTTCCTGGTATAGCATAAAGCTTAATGTCTTCAGGGATAAGGGAATTACGGGTTCTGGCCCCCAGAGAGGTTGTTCGGCAGCCAGTCTTGCAATCTCATCAGCTTTCTCATTGCCGTAGGTGCCGTCATGTCCTTTCACCTATACAAGGGAAACGACATTATCTTTTGAGATATCGTCAAGAGCTTTACGACACCGCAGTTCCACTCCTGAGGTAATTTTGCAACTGCCTAGGGCTAGTAACGCGGCTCTGCTGTCACTGTAGATACCAATACGTTGGTTCTTAATTTGTCGTTCAAGAGTTGCATTTGCACCGTGCATTATTCCCACTACCTCCGCTTGGAAGACAGTGGCAATTTTGCCTAGTGGTATACTCTAGCGTAGGTTTAGGTCGTCGGAGAAAATTCCGAAACCCGTTCCATGCCTTGTTTTAGATCCATTGGTGAAGATGGATATATCCATATGCTGGGTTGGTTCAGCATTCCCATAAACACTAAAGTGTCTATTAAAAGCATACTGTAAAGGAAGGTAGTCAAACATAGCATCCAGAAGAGGAGTCTTGACGATTGCCTCATTCAGGATGCGGGTATGTCTGCCTCCCTTGCTTACTGTGTGCTACAGCCTCTTATGGCGCAGCCTCAAAGCAGCCCTCGCAGCTAGTTCCTCAACAAAAAGATCAAGTGGAGGAAGGCATAAGATCACCTCTAAGGCGGTCGTGGGGGTTGAGCGCATTGCACCTGTAGAACTAAGACAAGCGAGACGTTGCACGTGTCCTAGTTTAGCTGCCGTAGCCTGTCTGACCCTGGGCCACCAGACAAGTGCTCCGTAGCATCGTATAGGCCTAATCACGGCAGTAACAAGGTAATTCTACGAGAGAGTCCCCAGGATTTACCTGCCAGAAAGCCATGCATGCTTTGTTCGTTTTAGCTTTCAGGTGTTTCTCTCAGTTCAGCTGTTTGTCAAAAATAACTCCCAGGTATTTGACATTATCTGAGAATCTGGGAGAAATGTTGAATAGGAGAGGTGTACGTAAGGGTCCAACCTTCTTTTTCTTTGTGAAGAGTACCATTTCTGTCTTCAAGGGGTTGACAGAGAGGGACTGTTTATTCTTCTGTTATTCGAAGAGCCGTTTGCATTAAGGTGCAGAGCATGCCCTCAAACTTCCCCGTGATGAGGATGGTGATGTCATCCGCATATCCAATGGTATAGAACCCAGCATCATTGAGTGAGCTTAGAAGGCTGTGGACAGCCCTTCATCACACACGTCTAATAGAGCTGTCTCCTAAATTAAATTGTACTGCTCTCATTGCAAGAATGTGCTTTATCCACTCCCAAAAAGTAGGTGCAACACCATGTCTGCGTAAAGCAGGATTTATACTTTCAAAGGTGGCCTTGTCAAAGGCTCCTTCAATATCAATAAAAACTCCCAGGGTGTACATTTTATTGTCTAAAGATCTCTCGATCCTATTTGCTACGGCATGTAGCGCCGATTTGGTAGATCTCCCTGAGATGTAAGCATGTTGATTCAGGTGCAGTGGGTGTGAAACAAGCACCTTCTCCCTTATTTCTCTGTCACAAAGTTTCTCAAGCGGTGTTCGGTTGTGTTACACATTGTTTGATTTGAAGTGTTGCAAATGTCAATTTCATTCGTAGTATTGTTCACTTAGCACTACCCACGAGGCCCGTGTGGAATTCTGCTAAAGACTCGAACGGTATTACCTCCAACTTTTCAAGTACTTGGTGGAAATTTGTTGAATGCAATTATATGGCAGAGCTTTAACACACGTTTTTAGTTACAAAACGCAAGATAGGCTTACAAACAGCATTTTAAAAACGTTTTTCGATGGCATATTTAAAAAAATTACAAAATTCGAATGTTTTTAAAAATAAATTTCCTTTTTATTCAAAAAGTAAACACTTTTATTATATTAAAATTATATTATTATATTATGTTATTTTTTTAGATAAGCTGATGCTAATGGCAGAACGAAGTTCTGGAAGACGTTGTTGCCGATGTTGCCGCAGAAGAAGAAAGATAAACATTTCTATTGATGGAGACGCTAATTCTATGAAAGAAATAAATACCAGAATAGCTGCTTTCGAATATAAGAACCCACAACACGTAACAATAAGAAATTGTATAATAGATGCCTTACTGTTCGAAAACTTGTCCTCTGCAAGTTCGTTTACGAAACTCCAAATGGCAAGCAATAAAATCAACGTCGTAAAACATGACGCCTTCGAAGAACTATCTGAACTTAAAGAATTAGAAATGTTTGGCAATAACATAGATTCCGTCGAAGGGGATGCACTTTGTGGTTTGCAAAACTTGAAACAGTTTCATCTCACAGGCAAAAAATTACCAGAAGGTTTTTTAAACGGGCTTGTTTCGTTAGAAATGCTGACTTTAACTATCGGAAAGTTAGAAAACCTAGCAGCCATCTTTAGTACCACCCTTGAAATGCTAACGTATTTAAAGCTATGCGAAACTGAGGTCAAAGAACTTCCAGCCAACGTATTCGAAAACCTTCCCATGCTCGAAACTCTTTACTTGGACAACACCAAAACTTGCGTTTTGCAAGAAAATGCATTTAATGGTTTAGGAAATTTGAAGAAATTATATATTTCTAACAATGAGATTACGAGTCTCTCATCGGGTATTTTTGATAACGTAGCGAATTTGCAAATTCTTCATTTAAAGTGCAATGCGATTGAAAATCTAGAAACAAATAGCTTTCGAGCGCTAAACAACTTAGAAGAACTTAACATGTCGCAGAACAAACTCACCAAACTTCAGTCCGGATTGCTTCAACCTCTCTCAAATATTCGTCTAGTTTATTTGGACAACAATGTGATTTGTCACATTGATTCAGATGCTTTGAAGGGTCTCAACCAGTTAACTGAGTTGGATCTCTCCAATAACAAAATTTCAATATTACCAAAAGAACTATTTAACGATAACGATAACGTGGAGTTGAAAAATTTGTATTTGTCCAATAACAAAATTGAACATTTATGTACAGCTCAGTTTAAAAATTTGAAAAATCTGGAATATTTCAGTTTAAGCCATAACAAAATTAGTGAATTAGAGGATGGCTGTTTTGAAGGTTTACCAAACGTGGCGAATTTGAATTTAGAAAACAACTCATTAAGTTGTCTCAAGAAAGGTGTATTTAGAGATATATCTGTGTGGCGCTATTTAAATTTATCAAGTAATAATATTAAGGATATTGATGACAAAGTTTTTGAAAATCTTACAGCTTTAAATTACATTGACTTAAGCCACAATCAACTGAGCAATTTGACGAACGATACATTTTATGGGTTAACAGAATTGACCTGTTTGAACTTACAAGACTGCCAAATACAACATCTGGCTTCCGGGGTCTTTAGCAACGCTTCATCTCTTAAAAAATTAGATTTGAGCAAAAATCAACTACAAAATATAGAAATCTTAACGTTTACTGACATGTCTTTTCTAACTGATCTAAACTTGGGAAAAAATCACATTTCGGTTTTATCATACGATGCGTTGCAAGGCCTATTGGCACTAGAAAATCTTCAATTAAATTATAATAAAATAAAACATATTCCTCGCGGAATATTTAAAGATATGGGAGAATTATTTACTCTCGACCTATCTCACAATTGCATTAGCAATATTGAAGATGGGGCATTTGAAGGACTTGTTACACTCGGTGGGCTTTATTTAAACAACAATGATGTTGAGTGTTTGGAAACAAATGTTTTTAAAGTGCTTAGCACAACTTTAAAAGCGTTAAACTTGGCATCCAACAAAATTGAAACCATCAGGTTGCAAGATTTTGGGGAATTTTCTGCACTCAATTGGCTGTATTTGAGTCACAATAAATTAAACGACTTCAACCCTGATAGCTTTAGTAAGATTCCTTTTTTGAAGGAGTTGTATGTGGATAATAATGAAATTCGAAATTTACCATCTGCTTTATTCAAACCACTGACAGCGTTGGAGAAACTTGAACTAAGTTACAACCGGTTAGAAACAATTGCAAACGGAATCTTTTCCGATATATCTAACCTCAATTTCTTGAATTTAAGCAACAATAAAATAAAGATCATTCAATCTGATGCTTTCAAAGATCTCACTTGTTTGTCCGTTATTAACTTGAGCAATAATCAGCTTGAAGATTTGGACACCACTACCTTCTCTGGCTTAAGTCAATTGTTAGATCTAAATCTGGACAACAATATTATTAGAGATCTGCCTATGGATGTGCTTGAAAATTTTAAATGTCTTAGATCTGTTAGTTTAAATGGAAATTATTTAAACCCCGAACTTTTGTTAAAGCTCAAAGAAACATAAACGCATTTTTTCATAAATAATACGAGTGATTGCGATTTATTGATAAAATTGTGGTGTACGTTCACGAGTGCTAGTTAAGATGGGAATTACTTAAATTTTAACTAGCACAGGTTAACTTGAACCACTATTTGATCAAAGAGAAATCTATCACGAGTTGTATTCATCTTGAGTATATCATTCACATTAATTTTGACGCATTTTGAAATGCTCGGGTGTCTTAGGAAATCGGCGCTCTTAACATGGTATTGTTAGCTTGTTTTGAAATGTTTTGTAGTGGCGTCTTTATATAAATTTAATTTTTTATTTTGACGTTCCTATTTACCGTTTTGCTGCGAAGTGAGGTTATGTATGTAAACAAGCAGGCCTTGATAAGTTAACAAACGGCTTGGAAATTTTTGGATAAAAGGCTTACTAACAGTGTAAGTTGGGTTGCCTATATTTTGTGGTCACATGGGTATCGGTAATTAATGAAGGCTCTGTATAATTATTATGCATTTGATGATTAAATGGTGTAGGTGTTTTTTATTATGAATACAGTATAGACGACGAGAAAGGTGAGCTCTTCTTGTGATTATTTCTTGCAGAGTAAATTTGTTTTGAGATGTTAACAGTTTGTATGATATTTTTATAAAGACATAGTATTCGCTACGTTAACTATTAACAAACTATTACCTATTATCTAATAAAATTTTCTCTTATCTAATCCCATAAATACATAATAAACATTAAACACTGTTTTAAAAATGATATTGTAAATAATTTTATATTTAATAAAGCAGGAAAACCTCTTTTATTATGTTTTGTTCTCTATTTTTAAGTTTTGACATAAATTTACATTTGTTTAAAACACACAAATACTTCAACGAGTTGGCTATTGTTTCATCAAATGGAACACATGGTTAATAATGAGAGGAAAATTATTCGATTTGTCGTAGCGCTTTCTATCAGACTGTGCTCAATTTGTTCAAGTTTTGTTTTAAAAAAATTAAAAAATCAAGAAATCTAGTATTGTCAAGTATTTATCCAGGGAACTCCAGTTTCGGACTAGACCATCATCAAATTTTAACAAACTGTTTAATTTCGAACATTTGCAGTTGAGGTAAAGTACTGGTGTAGAATTATAAAATTGCTAAACAATTTGAGGCACCACATGACGTCAGCATCCTTCTACGGGGAGAGTGGGAGAGGGCAAGGGGCTAAATGATTTTTAGTCTATAGCAAAAATTCGACTGCGGGGATCGAGAGACCTTGGCCCAGGCTTTACGATAGTGTACGAATTTAATTACCGTAGGAGCGCTAAAGGGCGCCAAACTTTTTTCTTTCCTTGCTCGCGCTTCAGTCCTTAATTTGGTTAGGGGAGCGAAATCGCGAAATCGCGACATTCAACACGCAATAGGACCGGACACAACGCCTCATATGAAAAGTCCAGGTCATAAAAACCGTTTGGAGCATCTCGCGACAAACAAACTTGAATAACGTTTAAAAAACTCGAAAATTCACATTTATAGACGGAGAGGCGTCACACTTGGGGAGGATTTAGGATCCACCTCTGACTATCCTCCTCCTCCTCTGCCGGCACTACGGTCCATGTAGAACCTTGGCCTGCTCAATTACTTCCTTCCATTCCTCTCTATCTAGAGCCTTCCTCCTCCATCTTTTTATTTTCATTTCTCTTAGGTCATTTTCCACATCATCGCTCCATCTTTTTCTGGGTCGGCCTCGCTTCCGCGTCCCCTCTGGTCAAATGCCATTTTTGGACCGCGATTATTTTTCATTGTTATTACGTGTCCCAACCATTTCAATCGTTGGCCCTTTACTGTGGCAACTATATCCGGGTCT
The DNA here is from genome assembly GCA_958336395.1 of Ctenicera cuprea. Taxonomy (NCBI): domain Eukaryota; kingdom Metazoa; phylum Arthropoda; class Insecta; order Coleoptera; family Elateridae; genus Ctenicera; species Ctenicera cuprea. The sequence continues at coordinate 11,564,044 of OY284493.1, forward strand.
TCATATAGGTTTCTTAACTCGTGATTCATTCGGGTCCTCCATTCCCCTTCTTCTTGCACTGGTCCGTATACTCGTCTTAATATTTTTCTTTTCAAGATACACTGGTTTTTCTCGTCTTCTTGTTTTAGAACCCACGTTTCGCTTGCATATGTTACTACTAGTTTTATTATTGTTTTGTATATTCTCTTTTTGACATTTCTTGATATATTCCTTGACTGGAATATCTTTTTTAGTGCATAGTAGCTTCTATTTCCTGCTGAGATTCTTGTTTTTATTTCTTCGCTTTTTTCATTGTCTCTTGTGATTGTGCTTCCTAGGTATTTAAATTGTTGTGCTTCTTCGAAATTGTGATTATTTATTCTTATATTTGTCTGTTCTCTTCTCATGTCTCTCGTCATCAGCATGTACTTGGTTTTTTCTACATTTACCTTTAATTCAGCCTTTTCTGCTTCTTTTTCTAATTCACAATATGCAGTCTTTAGAGCTTGTTTTGTTCTTGCTAGGATCACTACATCGTCTGCGTATGCTAGATATTGGCAGGTTCTGTTATAAATATTTCCTCCTGGATTTGTATCTATCTTTCTTATACATCTTTCGAGTACTAGGTTAAATAACGTCGTGGACAGAGGGTCGCCTTGCCTTAGTCCCCTTTTCACTTCGAACTGCTGTGACAGGTTCCCTCGGTTTCTCACTCTATTTTTTGTGTGTTGTATTGTCATTTTCGTAAGACTAACTAGCTTTTCTGGGATTCCAAATTGTTTCATTGTCTGTTCTACATATTCTCTCTTAACGCTGTCGTATGCCTGCTTAAAGTCTATGTACAGTTGGTGGACATCGATATTGTATTCGTAGCATTTTTCCAGACTTGTTCTTATTGTGAATATGTGATCTGTCATCGATCTTCCGCGTCTAAACCCTGATTGGTATTCGCCTAATGTTTCTTCTGCGTATGGTGTTATTCTTTCCGCTATTATAGACCCCATAATTTTGTACACAACTCCAAATAAAGATATTCTTCTGTAACTTCTGCACTCCAGCTTATCTCCTTTCTTCTTATAGATGGGACATATTATTGCATTTGACCAGCCATCTGGCATTTTCTCTTGTACCCATATCTCTTGTATTAGCTCGTGTATTTTGTCTCCTAGTTCTTCCCCTCCATTCTTCACTAATTCCGCTGTTACCTCATCTTCTCCGGGCGATTTTTGGTTCTTTAATTTGTTCACTTGTTGTTTAACCTCTTCCCTCGTTGGTGGCTCTACATTTATGTGTGGGCCGTAGTACTGAGTATCTTTATTATCGTCATCTTCTTCTGCTTCCTGTTCTTCTTCACTGTCATTAGCCTCTAGTAGTTCCTCAAAATATTCTTTCCATCTTGCACTTATACCTTCTTCGTCTGCTACTAATTCACCTTCTTTGTTTTTACATATATTTGTTCTTGCTTGATATTGTTCTTTTTCTTCTTTCACTTTTTGATAAAAGGCTCGCACACGTTGGTTTCTGTATTCTTGTTCTAGTTCTTCTATTCTCTTATTTTCGTAGGCTCTTTTCTTTGCTCTGCACGGGTTTTGGGAATGCCTTCTCTTATTTTGATATTCTTCCATATCTGCTCTAGTTTACCTTTGTATCATTTTCTTTCGGGCTTCGTTTCTTTCCTTATGCGCTTCTCTACATTCTTCGTCGTACCAATTGTTACGTTTTCGTGTTGGTTTTTCCCCTATAATTTCACTTGCTGCTGTGTGTATAGCTGTAATTATTCTTTCCCATTTCTCTTGGCTATCCATGTCACCCGTGTTTTCGTTCAGGAGTGCTGTGACTCTTTGTTGGTATCTGCTTTGGGTCTCCTCATCTTTTAGATTTTCATTATCATAAAGTCTCCGCTTATTGCAGTTATTACTCTTTTCCATTGTTGTTATTCGCTGTCTATATTTCCCGTTCACCGTAGAATGATCTGAGTCGCAGTTTGCCCCTCGGCAACTCCTTACATCGATGATGTTTGATGCGTGTCTTTTATCTATGAGAATGTGGTCTATTTGATTGCGGGTGTTTCCATCGGGGGTTGTTCAAGTCTCTTTATGTACCTCTTTGTGTGGGAAGCAAGTGCTGGAGATTATCATATTTTTCCCCATCGCAAAATCTATTACTCTTCTTCCGTTTTCGTTGCTTATATCGTGTTTGCTATGTCTGCCTACGGTTGGTCTATAGCCTATTTCTTTACCGATTTTAGCATTGAGATCTCCAAGGATTACTTTAATGTCGTGCCTAGGGGCTGTCTCGTATGTCCTTTCCAGGGTTTCATAGAAGGTATCTTTAATTATTGCTTCTTTTTCTTCCGTAGGTGCGTGGCAGTTTATGAATGTCGTGTTGAAAAATTTGCCTTGTATTCTTATTGCGCAGATTCTCTCATTTACCGCTTTGAACTCTTTTACCATGTGCTTCATTTTTGTGTTGACTAGGAACCCTGTGCCCAGCGTATTATTTCTATTACCGCTGTTAAATAGTGTAAATGCTTTCAGATCCATTATCTCCTTTCCCTTCCATCGTATTTCTTGAAGTGCTGCTATCTGTACTTTGTATTTTGGTAGTTCATCTTTTACTTCTTGCATAGCTCCGACCCTATACAAGCTTCGTACATTCCATGTGGATATAATCAAATCATTCTTCCTTTTTCATTGCCGAGGTTGTCTCCGTTGATCAGTCTGATTTTCAGAACCTCTGACTATAAGATATCAAAATCCAAAATCTATCGGTCGATGAATTTCACGGGTTTAAGTAAAGCACGCACAATCTAAATTCAGCTATTCAAGTCTACTTTTTTTAAATACTCAATCGATTAGTCTAACTAAATCTTGTTATACGAATCAGTCTGAACTGCCTTTTAGCGCTACATAATACAAATCGTTTCTTTCAAAAGGTCTGGAAATTGATCACCCTTGAAAATTTAGTGTACCGCCACAGACCGTGTGGTGGGACTTTGACTTTCCCGAACATCTTTTCCCCTGTTTTGTTAAAAAAGTTTTTAAAGTGCCATAAAAGGATGGGACGTTTATCCTGATGATTTTAAGGGGGTTTTGTTTTCTTAAAATTTTTATACGGGTTTTTTAGTTTTTTCCGGGACCGTTTTTGAGCTATCTTTCGTTGTTTAAGTTTAACTAACAATTTTTCCGTTGTTTTTCAAAAATTTTTTATGGGGTACGGAAGGACCTTTTCGCGTGATGTTTACCCTGATAGTTTTACAGATTTTTTTCTCTTAAAATAGAATTCTTACGGGATTTTTAAAGTTTTTTCCGAGGCTGTTTTTTGCTTTCTTTCGTTTATTTTGCGCAGGATTCTCTTTCCGGGAGCAGCTCTCAATCCCGAGATCGTCTCAGCGGAGGAAACATTTGGAGTTACAAAAATACGGGGGGCGTAGCTCACTAGTTCTGCTGGTTTATTATCAGTTTGAAAATTTCTTAGTTGTGCACATGTGTATTAGTTATTATAAAACTTAAATTGTGGTATTACATTAATAAACAATGTTGCATAACAAATAATTTAAAAAATAGTATTTGATGAATCCAAATCCGCTAGTTATTCATGGCGTTGTTCGCAGTATTATTTGCAGTACAAATGCAATGGCAAGGAGGTGCATCTCTAAACTGTAAAAACACGATCAAGTACGAAGTGATGGCACCTATTATTGTCGATATTGTGGAATAATCTAATGTAAAAATTCCAGCTGCAGAAAAATGCGGATTTTTGTAAGATATGTTCTGTACGAGAAACTGTAGTTGTCTTCTGCAAAATTTGCCAGATTCACTTATGTTATTCGCTTGAGTTTTTAAAAGTATTTTGTTAGCTATAAGTCCTGTCTTTATAGCTTCTGTTCTTGTTGATGCACAGCTTGTAACCAGTTTTAAAATTGGAATCTAAAAATCAAATTTAATTTTATTTGTACAATTGAAACATTCTCAGAAGTTTTTATTTCTTACACAGTAAAACGATACAAAAACAACTTCTTTAACCTCAAACAAAGTTTGTAATACCTTGTTTTGAACACTCTCTCCATTTAGTCTCTGAGCAATACGATAATAGAAACCATTTATTACTATAACTACTACAGCACATATCAAATTAATAATTTGCCAACCACGAACATCGTTGATGTTTTGGATTAAATTGCAGAGTTTTTCATGACATTCAGATATGCGTTGAATTTGTTCTGGTTTCCATTTAAAGGTTAAATTTGTGCCATTAATAATATCAAAAGGGGCACATTTTTTCAAACCTTCATTGAGACAACAAAAATATTGTTTCAAAATATCTAGCATGCTGATAATTTGTAAGTATGTTAGATGCAGGTAAAATAATGCAATGTACATACCCACATGCTGATAAAAAGGTGTACCAACATTCAAGTCTAAGTCGACTATATCTAAGATATTACACAATAAATTAAAAAACGAAACTATTGCGATTCTTAATATAATTTGTCTTCGTAGTTTATAAGTGATATTATTAAAAAACAGATGGTGTTTCGAAAGTTGTTCAAGTTCTTGGAAAAATGTTTTCGTTAACTTGTCGAAATTAAAGTTTGCCAACACAATAGAATAAACTGCATGGATGCATGTAACTAAGCAAGAAATTAAAACAGTAACGTCCAAAATATCCGCCAGTCCTTCTTTGTAAGTGTACTCATATGCAATCCAACTAAACCATGTTACAAATACAATAGCTAATGTAAACCCAATTGCCTGATCTAAAATGGTCAACTGTGTTATTTTATTATTCTTTTGGTATTTATAAGGCCACATGCAAAACATTTTTGAATAGTAATATAATGGTTTTATGGCATCGTGCAGAGAGAGTGCTGAAGTTTTTTCCATCTAAAATTGAAAGAGTCTAGTTATAAAAAAAATGTTAACTATAAAACAAGATCACAATTTTAATTCCAAATTCGGGAAAATTAAATTGCGATCCAGTCTCAAAACGGCATTTTATTATTATACAGGGTTGGGCAAAAGTACGGAACAATGCAAATATCTTTAATACGGCAACGGCGATTTTGACAAAACTTTCTACATAAAGGTTCCGATATACGGCGGACTTCCGGTTTATCCGGAAATAAAACCAACACTTTTATTTTAAATGAAAAACCCTGTATATTTTTTAATATATCGATAGAACTTTTTTTTGCGAGTTCAGTGATATAAGGTTTCACGCCTTTATTTTTATTAATTTTAGAGATAAGACCAATAATGTTGTGTTGTTTTGATGTTCGATAGATTGGGCAGTGGAGTTGCAGTAATCAATTAATTAACCAAAATTAATTAAAACTGCTGAATTTAACATCAAAAATGGTTCAATTAACAGAAAGATTGCAAATTGTTAAATAAAGTACAAACTTCTTGCCGAGTTCTACGACGCTCACCAAAACCAACCATAATTAAAATTTGAATTCGTTCTCTTTCTGTTAATTGAACCATTTCTAATGTTAAATTCAGAAGTTTTAATTAATTTTTGTTAATTAATTGATTACTGCAACCACACTGCTCAATAATCTATCGAACATCAAAACAACACAACACGAACCAAGCATATTTGCCAACATTACATAACTGTTTAAGCTTCTCGTATTCCTTTGTTTTTATGAGCTGCTAGATAACAATTACGAAACATTATTGTTTAATATCTCTAGAATTATTGAAAATAAAGGCATAAAACCTATATCACTGAACTCGCAAAAAAGAGTTCTATCGATATATCAAAAAATATATAGGTTGTTCCATTTAAAATAGAAAAATTGATATCATTTCCGGCTAAACCGGCAGTCTTTTTAAACCACCTTCATTGTATCCGCCGTATATCAAAACCTTCATGTAAAAATTTTTGTCAACATCGCGGTTGCCGTATCAAAGATATTGTTCCGTACTTTTGCCCAACCGTGTACATATAAATTTTTATTTTATAAGTACTTACCTCAATAGTGCCTTTTAGGTTTTCAATAAATGTTCTCATGACGTACTTAATGAGGAAAATTAATATGCTTTATTTTCACGACTAAAGTTATACCGAAGTAAACAATCGATTGTATAAACAATTCACTGTACCTGCACCGAAAAAAAAAACTTATTCCTTAAATATTACATATTTTTAGATCAGAAATTCTTACAGTAATTTTGTAGGTAATAATGGCTGGAGAAAGAGGAGATAAAAACGCTTAAATTTTGCACTTTGTTTTTCAATAATTGCAGTGGTCGTCTGTTCATGAAATACGATTGTGGAGCCTAATAGAATTAACTTTTACCAGAGTAGTGTGTATCGGGAAATTAAGCTTCAATTTGAGAAATTACATAAGCAAACAATTACGTTAATAGTCAATTAATTTTATTCTTCTAATAAATTTGTTTAAATATTTATAACATTACGTCATAAATTGGTAATGATTCAAAGGTGAAGAGTTTCTTTGTCATGTAATGTACGCACTTAGTTTTCTATAAGTCAACTTCATTACTGAAATTGCCTTTAAACTAAACATTTTTGATGTATTTATTTTGCATATACCTCTAATATAGAAAATTTTAAGAAAATGTATGTATTTTGAGTTATTAATTAAAAAACAACATGTTGCAGGTCTCTGGTGCGGCTAATCCGATTTTCATGAACGTCATATGTGTTTCTAGTTTTAAACCCCCAATGCCCTCAATTATTATTAAATTTTTATATTAAACCACGAACTATACTCACGACTCAAGCTAACCAAGATAAACTAAGAGCTTGTGTGATGTGCAAGCTACCAATATTTTTGATTTCTCCCTTTTTTTGCGCTGCACGATTGGCGCCCAACGTGGGGCGACCTACGCGCGAATAGTAATAACCACGACAATGTCCGGATAGAATAACTGTAGAAGTCATTCGTCGTCGTCTCTAGGAAACAAGATCCTTTTTACCTTTCACTGCTAATTGAAGGAGAGAAAGAATTTGCTGCATGTCTTATTTTAAATAAAGCTGCACTGAACCATATTGACGAAACAATAGTTTTACACTGGACTGTATAACTTATTGTTTAAGATCAGCAATTGTAACGTATGATTCAATAAATTTCAGATCTCGGGCGGCCATGGCATATAATTTCATGTCTTAGCTACTTTGCTCATTGCTGTCATGTTGACATTTTGAATTTAAAATTTAATTTTGTATCATTTCATAACTTTAATAATAAACTACTAATCAATTAAACTAATGTTTATTATATAACTTTACAAAATGTTGTAAATCATTAAATAATTAATCATTTTAATTGTGTTTTTGCATACACGTGTTATTTTTAATTTCTAGGCTATTTTAGGTTAGACGTCTTGTATACTTGAATAAATTGCGTCTGTTCTAAGCTACGACATGACTTCTTTTTTCACCGCCGCCCGAGATCTGAAATATTTTGAATCATACGTTACCAGTACTACATCAAGCAAGTGTTGGACTTCCCACAAGCAGATTTTTCAACTCTTTTAGTGTTTTGCCGATGGTGTTTACCGCGATGTGGGTTTTAAATTAGTCACTATCAACACAAGTTTATTACAGAAAAATTGCAGTAACGTCGTATTTTTTGTATGACTATATCACACTCAATTAATTACCATGTCCTTAAATTATTTTCAGTTAGAGTAAATATTATAGGAAATGCGTGTCACTCACTAATTAAATCAACTTGTTGGTAAAAAAATCACTAGTTCTGATTGACACGGAAATTTTGATTAGTCAATCAAAACAGACGACAAACGCTGCTTGTAGAATACATGTGATATATATGATCACAAGTAATATGACACGATACATAGTCCGCGTATAAAAGAATATCTTGCCTTAAGACACGCATCTATGTCGACACCGGCTACCTACAGTTCAAACAAAAAACAAAGAAAAACTGAAATTGGGTTTAAGAAGCCAGAACCACTATTCAAACATCAAACCCAACAAAACCTTTACTTAAATTCTAATTAATAATGCAATTTTAGGCGTAGTATTTTCGTCCGATTGCGAATATCGGTATCGCTACGCACGGCAAGCTCGTCTCCTTCTTTTTTGCCAGCCACAACCACCACGCAATCGGCCCACGCCACCTACCTTAAGAAATAATAGACCAAGTATGCATTCAAGTTTTACTCCTAAAAAGTGTACCTAAAAAGCAACCAGTCCCAGCAAGTCTAGTTTAGTAATTTTTTTGTTCAATCGGTTTCTTAAGATTGCCTTCTTGGGCAGGTTTTGTAACAAAAATAAGTGGCAACACAAACCATAATCGCTACGTCAAATTGTCAAACATGCTTATGTAATCAACATCAGTGCCCATTTTGCAGCCATATATTGCTCAATTAACCATTATTATGCAATGTTTTTCTTACACTTGTTATACATGCGTGCGAAAAGTTGGGTTAAGACAATAGGATAAACATGTAGTAAAAATACAAATTATTTTATTTGTTGTAAGACAAAACAACGTAAGAGAAGTACAAAACTCGTAAGATGACCGACTTGGGCAAGCATACTTAGTCTATTTGTAGCCCACGCGGTTGGAAATAGAAGCAGAATGGCCCCGTAGCAGAAGCAGTATCCACCCGACCAGTCATCTTCCGCCGAGATACAAACTACCAGCAGGCAAAACAGAAGCGAGAAAACGCCCAAAGAACCAACCACTACCGCATTTATCAGCTTGTGCCTTTTAGTCGCAGAAAGCCTCGCCACCATCAAGTACTATCGAAAACACTTTTCACCTTTCATCCTGCATGGCCCTGAAGATTTCTCACTTTTACCTGTAGCAACGTCCAGCGTCGCAACGCTCCTTATCTCAACGTCTAGCGAATCCCCAACACCAAATGGATAATCGTTCATTACCATCCGTACCAACTCCTTAGCTTCAAACAGACCCGCTTCCTCTAGCCGCTCCAGCAACGCCTCTTTTATTAAAATTTTGTAAGTTTCAGGAATCTCCAAACAGTACACCATCGCCAAGACCCTTGATCAGCTCATCAACAGCATCCCCAGGTTCACCTTCGTCAATGTTGCCGTTTTTCGACCACCGAGAGAAGCTCGTCGACCTTTGGACACTAAATTAGAACTTTCTTGAAGATTACCTTGACCTAAACACTGCGCCATATCATCACCACCGCTGCCTTTAAGCCAACTCTGGTTGTGGAACTAGACATCACAGTCAAAGTAGTCAAATAAGCACTGGCTCTCCAATCCATCTCATGTGTGGAGAGTTTGCTCTAAAGCCACGGATTGCGACAAGGGGTTGCTACGAGTAATTACCACTTGGGTGACCTCGCTATATGCTTTCTTCAGCGGTGGATTGTAAATGTTCTCCCACACGTACTCCGTTGAACTGCTCCTCCTAACCATATCTCAACCTATCCAATGTCCCCGCTACCTCAAGTTTGACCACGCAACCGCCAACTGCTAGGAGAAGAAATTAACTTGCGAACTCTGCAGACCAAGCCATACCACCATCTTGTGCAAACCCGGAACTGACGCTAAGGGTAGAAACTCTAACGGAGTACCTAATGATTTCTTGCTCTGCCCTCTCCGTGCTCTGTTCGACGCCACTGTCTACCGCTCGACCCCGGAACATTTCCCCGAGGATAGGACCAAAACTTATGTCCTGCCGCCACCTGGTGGTCATTCCCTTCAGGTACCGCCAAACTCAGGAAACGTACCTACGGTTGAGACATAAAGGACGTGGTATTCACCTATCCTAATCGTCGCGTCGCTAAGATTAGTGTAGAACTACTACGTATACGTATACGTATACCATCATTTCAGCTTGTATCAATACTTATAATGATTTTTGGTGCTATGCAGTTCTTTGTGTATGCGTGTAAATAAATGAATTAAACCTCTTTCAATCTTCAATTGCGTTGCATTGCACTCGGTAATAAATATAACTAGTGATCCCATTTTTTCAATAAACTTGGGTTCATCGTTAACTAGTGCTAGTTAAGATGATAGCTTGACGAGCGCGAATATGGTGCTGACAATGAGAATATTTGTCTGAAAATATCCACGAGTATTAATTGTTGGTTTTTCTATAGAAGATCATCAAGAAACTGTATAATGTTTCCCCACCCAATTACCCCGGATCAGTACATTACGGTTATACATGGGTCTAAGCCTTACCCCAACCCCAAATCCTAACGGACTCTTAACATAGGTGGTCCAAAAAAAATCCTGTCACCTCTCGAACCCGTGACCGAGAGCGTTGCAGCAGCAGTGTTAAGTGTTAACCGCTGCGCCAATCTCAATAATATTTCTTGTTAAAAAAACGAATTTATTAGTTTTAATTATCGTTTATTATTAATCATAAATAGTAGACCTATTTCATGCAATCAATTATCTATGCTCGTGCTATATGGAATATTTTGCTTTGATTTATCTTCTCATATCTTATCCAGTTGAATTAAAAACTACGGTCTCCTCACAAGAGTTGGATGAGTTTCTGAATTGCAAAAATATTATAAAATATGTAGCAATGGCCCCTACAATAGTTGTAATCGTGTTGTTATTCACAACAAAAAATCCACCAGCGGAAAATTGTGGATTTCTGAATAAAATTTGTTGTATCAACATTTTAAGTTGCTTTTTGCACAATCGTGTAGATGGGTTGGTTGTATCCATTTCAATTTCCATAAGAATGTCGTTGGCTATAATTCCTGTTTTCATGGCTTCGTTTCTTGTACTTGAGCAGTTTCCTGCTAATATAATTAGTAGACTCTGAAAGTTGATTATGACAAGTTGCTCAGATTTCAGATTAATAAATATATCACAATTTTAAACAAATTACGTTACGTTATTTGATACAGCAGTAAAATAGTACAGAGCCTTCATGAATTACTGATACCCACGTGACCACAAAATATAGGCAACCCAACTTACACTGTTGGTAAGCCTTTTATCCAAAAATTTCAAGCCGTTAACTTATTAAGGCTTGCTTGTTTACATACATAACCTCACTTTGAGTGTTACAGTGACACTTACAGGGAATTTTTAGTTACCACGAGTACCAATCCTGAACTGACTTCAACATCTAAATCTAAAACTCCCTAAGTCACTCCGGACCAAAGGTCACGTGGGTATCAGTAATTAACGAAGGCTCTGAATAATGTTGTTGATACGTACACAATAAAATATAACATTAAGAATTTCAATGATCACCAGCAAGAATGAAGAGATCCATGTTTGTTTTCCAAATAATGTTCCATGTTCCAATGATACAGAGTAGCACAAACAATTTAAAACTAGCCCAACTATACAGCAAAATATTACAGCAATTTGCCACCCGTGCAGTTCATTCACCAATTTAATTAGATTACAGAGTTTTCCGTGAATTCGAAGTAATTCTTTTATAAATTGCGGTTTATATTGGTCTCGCAATTTAATTGCAATTTCTTTGTTAAAATTTTGAGTTATGGCAATTGAAACCAACATTTCTAATTGCTTGTTAACGGATTGAAAGTATTGTACTAACATTTCTAGTTTGCAGTTGATTTGTAAAAATATCACGAGCATTATAATTTGTACAATATATGTAGTTAAATATTGAATTGCTAACCAATAGCCAACTAAACCAATGTATAAAATAAAATCTAAAGTTTCCATTGCAATTATATAAAAAATCATAAATGACGTCTGCAGTAGAAGTTTTCTCTCCATTTTATTAAAACATGTGTTTTTGAAAAGTATCCGATTTTTATCAATGGTATCGAGTTGTAAAAAAAATTGTTTTGTTAAATAATCATTTTTTGAATTTGCCAATAATACTGAGTAAATGGCAAGTACGTGTGCGAATAAATTGTACACGGCGTCAACAATACCTAAACTTACGACTCTGTTTTCAATTGCGGTGGCAAACCTAACATATGAGCACCAACAAAAAAATACAGTAATTGGAGTTATGAAAACGTATGAAATGAATCTGTCCATAGAGGTTAAAGGAATTATTTCGTTATGTTTACCATACTTATATGGCCAAATGCAAGTAAATTTCGACAAGTAATATATTGGTTTTATGACGTTATGAACGCTTTGAGTCTGAAAGTAAAAATGCGGGTAATTACTACAAAACAAATGACGCATCAACATGACGAGAACTTACTATAGATAAGTCTATATGAAGAGAGTCACGTATTAGCATTTTTGCTATGCACAATTTGCATGTAGGTAATTCTCAAAATTGTAATAGCTTTCTATATTTTGGAACAATTGTGTAGGGAGTGGTTTGGAGGTGGTATGCACGAATAGAACTAGTCAACGTTTAATAAAAACAGTTACTCGTACTTAGAAATAGCAGAGACTGTCGTACTAAAATATTTATGAATAAAAGTAACATTAGGTTATTGTTATAGTTAAAATAATTGATTGATTTGCCTCGTATAGTTAATTCTAATCCTATTAATCTGACCATGTTAAGTTTGTTATTGCATGTTTTTTCCTGCGTTTTTAGTTATTATTACTTCAATTGCGTAAAAAAACTGATATATGAGCATTTTTACAATTCACATGTTCACACTTCACTTTGTTGCAGAATTGTTTTGCACGAAAACATCTCTACCTAAATCTTTTTTTTGTAATGGCCATAAAATGAACGAGGATTGGAAATATTCCGTACCTGACTGAATAGAAAAATTTAAAGCCAAATTGTAATGGGCCAAAATAAATTAATAAATATGAACAAGCTGATATTTAAAATCAGCAAATATTTATTTATTTGTAATATTGTATTTGTAAAATTGTATAAATAACCGCGCTGGTGTCGCCAGTAGTACAAGACGCGAAGCCAAACCGTGCGCAGGAATCCCTACTTCACAAATCGTCCTCGCTACGAGGTTCTCACACGCCCTAAAGGGTATAAAAGAGATTAAGGGTATATAATCAATATCTTAGCATTGAAAAAACAGTTTCATAGCTCAACTTCTTCGAGTTAGTAACAGCCGGCGCCAGCGCAGACCCAAAGACTTCAACCGGCAACAGTTCGAAAACAAGATCGACATTAGCCAGATCAGCAGCGAGTGCAGTAAAGCAAGAGAAAAAATCAGCTACAGTTATCAGCATCCAGTGCAGTCAAGAGAGAAAGAAAATTCCTGTAGTGCAAGTCCGAATTTTTGCAAGTAAAGTCAAATGTAACTCATAATCAGGTATCGATAAAAATATTAACAATATTGCTTAACCAAGTACCTGACGTCTGCTGTGAAGGGTTTCACGAGCTTCTGTTCCTAAATAAAGAGTTAAAGTTAGGCGTTAAAGATTTCAACTAATTTTGATCGCTTTTCCTAACCTTGTTAATTGCCTTAAATTTCAGAAGCCGCAGTTCAAGACAGTTGCAATGTACAGTAAGGGAACTAAGATACCAAAATCCGACTGCGATGTTGTTCGTGCCAGTGCACGCAGGTAACATGCCGGTCTTCTCAAGGGTGTCTTGCTAGCCCCGTTTGTTCCATTGATATTTTCTTTATTGTTGACCAGTTGAAATGTAAATAATTTAAGGTATTTCCCGCGAAGTCTCAAAATCGCAAATTTTCATGCAACTAATATTTTACTTCCCATAGTCATTATACACAATAATGGCTAATTCATATGATATAAAGTATTTTGAAAGGGTGAAGTGAACTCTATTATTGTTAAAGGATGGGAAATTCTAGGCGAAGTGCTGCACTATTTTTTGTGGATATAGTATTGCAAATTTTTAACTAACAATATTTATCTCATATTCCAATGATACATTGTTAATTCCTTACAATAATATAAGAAATATGTTTCATTACAAAAAATGTTTGCATAACTCCCTAGTGAACGTATATTGCCTTGAAGGTAATGAGGCATAACTTAAAACATTAATATTGATCTCATGGTTATTTGACATATGTTTCGCTTTATAATACTAAACTACATTTAATGTAATGAATTGGTAAAGCAAGCATGTCTACAAATATTTTGCGACGCAAACTTACACCACTTCATTCGATATTGCGAATATTCGAATTACTGCCACTGTGTTGGGCTGGTGATGGTAATTATACAGAGTGCCCATTTTAAAACTCCAAGCCTAAATTTTTTTAAATAGGCAACACACAATACAAGTCACTGCCGACTATTATTTTAAAACAAAATATTTCTATAATTAAGATCAGGGCAAACATGTTTGCATTAACTTGACAGTTTACTAATCAAATTCGTTAAGCCACATTACTTGAACGGTGCAAAACAAAGATTATCGATCACTAATCTTTGGTGCAAAATGTATTCCAACGCTGACAAAGTGGACATGCTTCTAATTCTGGGTGAATGTCGAAAAAATGCGAGTGCTGCCAGTATTTTGTATGCGCAACGCTTTCCAGGTAGACGAATTCCAACAAACAAAACATTTAGAATGCTTCTTCTGAATTTACAAGAGTATGGGCAATTTTCAAAACCAAAAGTAAGGGCACGGCAAGTTACGGTTGAACATAACGAAGTAGCTGTAATTGAAATGGTTACGGATAATCCCCATACAAGTCAAAGAGCGATTGCAAATGCCTTAAACAGTAGCAAAGGTTCTGTTTTCAATATTCTTAAGGCGAACAAATTTCACCCCTACCATGTTTATACCATACACCATCTTGAAGATAGGGATTATAAGCATCGTGTTCAGTATTGTCAATTTCTTAGACGGCAATTAAACGGCAATGCGGAATTTTTAAGTATGGTATTATTCTGTGATGAAGCGAGGTTTTCAAACAACGGCATGGTTAATCGACATAACTGCCACTATTACGCCTAAGACAATTCCCGCTGGATCAGGATAACTCATTTTCAGAGAATTTTTTCTCTTAATGTGTGGTGCGGTATTATTGGCGATTTTGTAAATGATTCAGACAAGCTATTATAATCGTCCAGCCAATATCTGTAAAGCCCAAAACCATCCTCAGTATATGTTGTTAGGTTGTTTTTCAATTTCATACGTATGATGCGAGGGAAGTAATAAGTTACTCTGGCGAGTACTCAAGCGTTCTCAAAATCCATTTTATGCCCAGTTCAGTAGATTCAGCTACCGCAGACTTTCCGATGCGTCTGTATTTGCAATCACCGTTGTGCTCTTGCAATCTTAACTCAATGGAACGACCTGTTTGTCCGATGTAGTTTGATCCACAAGCGCAAGGGATGTTGTAGATGCCGGCTAATTTTAAGCTTGATATTTGGTGCCTTGCGCATCTGAAACCGTTTCCCACAGTTTCATTAGTTTTAGAGATTTTCTTTATGCTGTGCCTTCTAAGAAGATGCCCTTATCTTATTAGTAATGCCTTTACTGTAAGGTAGAAAAGCTAAGCCTTCCGGAAGTGCAAGTTCTTCCTTGGCCTTGCAGATTGTTCTGTGAATTTCTGTGGCTATATAGCCCATTTGTTGTAACGACATCAAGAAATGAGTTTTTTCTTGTTGGTGTTCTGCATCAGCTAA
Organism: Ctenicera cuprea; assembly: GCA_958336395.1. Taxonomy (NCBI): domain Eukaryota; kingdom Metazoa; phylum Arthropoda; class Insecta; order Coleoptera; family Elateridae; genus Ctenicera; species Ctenicera cuprea. The sequence continues at coordinate 11,579,503 of OY284493.1, forward strand.
GATTTCGATTGCTCTGGTTGTTGCAGTTTTTAACACAGTGGTTTTCTGCATCGGGTGGTGATGCGAGTTTGCATTTAAATATCTGGCTGTATGTGTTTTCTTCCTGTAGACTGCGTAAACGACGAAAGTATCGTCTACGTATCTGAACCAGGATTAAGTTTCAAAGTTTTCCGCCATATATATGGTTTAAATAATCTAAGAACACGGCTTTATTTAGTCAGACAATGCTCACGAACCACTTTGGCTCAAACACTTGGAGCAAATGCTTGTAAAAGCAGACAAGCTACAGGTCGGTCCTTACCTGATTATGCTGGGTGTAATTCCCAAATGTCGACGCAGTCTAAACCGAAAGTAAATTGTAATATTGACAGTTCCAGAAACCGCGAATGCCTCAAAGAATATAATGCATACTTATTAAATTAATATAGCAGTGATCACAATTTCCCGATAAACTTGGGTATAATTGATAATTGTTAGCGAGTGCTAATTAAGACAATAATTTCACGAGTAAAATTGTCTTTAATTAACTAGCACGAGTAAAAAATCAATTAACCCATGTATACACGTGCAAAGCACGAGTGCAGTATTCGGCATGCTATTGTGACAAACTTTCAGACATTTTACACTTTATTTGTATAAATGTATAATTAAGACAACTAGTGCAACTTATTGCTGATTGGTGGTTAGATCCAAAGTAGAATGTAGTTATTGGTTTGATGGCACGTGTGTGCAATAATCGTTTGAAATTATTTTTATTAGTCATTTTTGCATTCGACTTTATTGCTTTGGTATTTTTGCTTTTGAAATGTTTGTTTTCGTGATTATGGCTAACTATCAAGTATATTATCACAATGTAATACCCATTGGATTACATTTATATAATTCAGCAATTTTAGTAATTTTCTGATTTCTTTTCTTAATGTTTGGATAAAAGACATTAAAAAAGCCTTAATGACCATTTCCTATAGTAAAAATGAACCTTCAATCGTAAAGGAGGTAAAAGTATTTATTTCAAATGTTAACATCATCAACAACAACAAATTAATTTTATATTTTAGATAAATAATTTCGCTTTACAACTTTTACATGAAGAAGTGAAAATCACTGCCTATGACTTTTTCGAAATATATGGAAAACTTCTGTTTGCCGTAAGTAGCTTATTGTTTGTTTGTTTAATCTTTCACCTCTTATTATACCCGAAGGTGTCGAGGTCTTTCACTCCGGGTAGGCTCTTCGCTTGTGTAATAGGAGGTAGTGGGGCCTATTGGCCTTTAGACCGCTACGCTCCTGAAGCTTATGCCACCCTTCATGCACATTCATTCACTGTCATTCACCACACACGTGTTTAACTGTATGTTTTTTATGTTGTTTAATGACTTTGTTACTTGTCCTGGTCAGTCAGTAATCATGGCAAGCGCCGTTAATTGTAACCCAACGTCGAATGGTTACCGAGCTCAATACCGATCCACAGAATTACAGAAAAAATTTCTGCTTCTTCCAGGATTCAAACCGAGAACCATTGTGAGCCTGATCCTTTACAACTGGACCACCCGGACTTAGCTTATATAAAAATAAAATTAACCTATTAATACTGGAACGTTTTTAGATAGTTAGCGGAATAACAGGGTACATTGCTATATTAATTCAGTTTGATTTAGCATGACCTTTCAAATAGTAAATAAATACTCTAACTTAATGTAATTATTGTATTATCAACACAGTCTACCTAGTATTATTTCAGATTCTAACTTCAAAAATATAAGTAGTTTTGAATGAGGTTCGAATTTTATTTTATGTAAACTCAATAAAGATTTAATTTTCAGCTGTGTAAACAGCAAGCGAGAAATCACATACGTAGTAAATTTTTCGTAAGTAGTAAGTAAGTATTTTTACTTTCCATACTTTCAGTATAGCACAAAGTATTGATTTCACAAAAATATTCGAGAAGTTAACGATTATTTCGGCCTATATTTGTATTAATAAACAATTTAATATTTTGGTGCAATCACGTGCAGTTTATAGCGAATATTCCACTTACATTATAACAGCCAATGACAGCCGTTTATTTTCAGGCTCTTAACCAATCACACCCTGACTGATCGCGATAATACTTTTTTCAAGAAATTCCGGTATTATCGCTGTTGTAACCATAGTAATCATATCAACAACATTTTGTATTTTTAATAATTAAATAACGGGTTTGTGCGTCAATAATTATAACAACTAAGTGTTTCAATATTTAGTTCGTGATATATTTTTGCAAAATTCTACTCGTGAAATAAAAATTTTCTATAATTTTGTCTTTCATTGACAAACTCAATTGTTTTGATGCACAGAAACATAGCTCGATGTTTCCTAGCAACAAAACAAGTAGGTTGTCAATGAAGTGACAGAATTATCGAAAACTTTTAATTCACTTGTGGTATTGCTGTTGAATATTTTATTCAAGCATATTACAGCCAATCAAAATGCAGCATTAACCTACCAAGATGCATGGATAGCTATTGGTCCAACAGGAAACCGGTTCATCCCTCTTTTTTCTGTAATATTATATTAAGATATCAATTCAGATTTTATATGGTTCATAGATGCATGGACTCTATTATTTGACGTCAATTAAGCCTTTTCGGAACTTCCGGTTTCGCCATTATTCTTTAAATTTCTTGCAATCATTTTCCCAAACATACACTTTTTTGTTTCTTTAAAAATGTTACAGATACTTGGCATTCCATAAAATGGGATATTTTTCGTATTCATCTATCAATTGCAGGGCTGATTCATTCCTCCATTCGATGGTTATTTATTATTTTTGGACGTACAACACACACAATTTGCTGTATAAAAATCTTGTCCGAATTGAGCAGCGTTTACTCTAAAAATTGTTTAATGTGCCCACTGAGACCATTAAGCTACTGATCTTGTTCGTGCGTGCTCAGACCTTACGCATACACGTTTTTATACTGCATTTATCTAACCATTTGTGAACACAAACCACTTGTGCGGACAAAAATGCTCAATTCAGTAGGTACTCACCCTAACATACCTACTAGAACCAGATTCATGAAAGAGTTCACAAATGGCATTGATAAACGTAAAACAGGCAAAATATTAAGTATGGGTTTTTAAATACCCTTAATAAATTAGACTATTTACACAATTTCTTTTTATTATGTAGCCAATGAAATTCTGCAAAGAACCCCTAAAACAAAAAATAGTACCACAATCTAGTTCCCATCTACACATTAGCCACTTTCACTATTTTCAGTAAGAGACCTTGGTGGAATTGCAAATTCCGAAACTTCAAAACTGAAAGTACCATAATGACCATGGAGGTCCTATAGACTTCAATCAGTATTAATTGAAGAGACCGTGCACAGACAGATACAATAAGGCATGATGACCATTGAAAAACATTTTTTCAGATGAATTATTCTCATATTAAAAAAATTGTACAAGATTCAATTCCAACGAGCCTTGTACAAGGCCCCTTGGAACGTGATATGCTCACTTAATTCAATCTTTACATACGAAGCCATTCTTATAAAATATATTAAATATAATAATTCTTGATAAAAAAAATTATAACAAATATAACAATACACACAAATGAATTTATTTAAAATTTATCACCACTGCCGTCATGAAAAGTTTGTATTTTTGGGGGATTTTCATGCTGTTCAGTACTCTGCAATTCCTTACTTTCACATTTTCCACTATCCTTATTACCATCATTTAATAAAATTTGACTGTTACTCGTCTGTGTAATTACATCTCCCTCATTTTTTGAGTGCAAACTAGAATCTTCACTTGCTTTGATTAAATTATCATTATTTATTGCAACATTTTCCGCAGTTCCTGAACTCGGAGTGGAAACCTGTGTCTGCAGCTTTAAATTATCATTGTTTTCCATATCATTTGTCCCAGTTTCTAAGCCAGAAGTGGACGGCTGAGCCTCTACCATTAAATTACGATTGTTTTCGTTGACATTACTAGAAACAGAAGTTTCAGTTCTAGAGTTTTTATCTGGTCTAACATCTTCAACCATATTTCTGTGTGCTATATTAAGCAAGGCATTTAAATTATGTCCACTAAGTACATCCCCCACCATCCGTCTTTGATCATTGCCAAACTCCAATTGAAGAAGATGAATGAAATTTATCCTAAAAGATGTTTGGCTTAAAAATGAAATAGCAATGCACATAATTGTTGCAGAGAATATTAAAAGGATTGGTAGAAGTATAATGTTAACACCCCATGGTAGTGTGCCTAAAAAGAATATTTTTAGTACGTCAGTAATTTTTTTTTAATTACACGAATTTTTACCTAACAATCCGGAAGTAAATGAACCTAAAGCTTGGCCTATGAGTGATGCTGGTGTGTATATTAACGTGCCAAATTGATGAGAAAGTACAGCAACAGGAGCTATACTCCAAAAATGATCTTTGTAAATTGTTTGGTGGTATTTTCTGCATTCGTTGGTCGAGCCTATATGTAAAACAAAATTAAATTTATACAAATAAAATATTTTAATGCTGCTTACTCATAGAATATGTTAGGTACTGCCAAAATGTCATTTTATTTGGATTACAATGAAGTGGCATCGTATCATACATTACAGAATCGGCCATTCTATTTATTTCAGCTTCCTTAAATTGACAAAACTATAATAATCTAAATTACAACCTCGCAAACACGTACTTGCAATAAATTAATCCAAGTAAATGCAAAATCAGTGACCCATCCGAGAAACAATAAATATTTCACAACGGACCAGATGGTTAAGTTTGCTCTTAATAACTTATAACTAATAAAAAGCACAAATAAGCATGATAAATAAATCAAAGTACTACGATTGTAAACAGTAAAGTAAATTCGATCAGCCCACGATGTTAAAACCTCAGCTAAACGTTCGAAGGTAGGCTTCGCTAGAGTTCTGCTTAGAATTTGGTCAACCTTTCGCAACAGAGCAGCGTCTTCCACATCTTTAGTATCACTTGCAAAGCTTTTTAAGAAATCATAACTATCATAAGGTAGGTTTATGTATAGCTGCCCTTTAAATAAATAATTTTGGTCATCTGCCGCTGCACTTAAGATTAAATTTATTAGTCGTTTATAGTGAGACATTGAGAAATTAATAGGCACTGAAGGACAAGCGTTTTGATCTGTATCAGAGAGTACAGTAACTGTTGGTTTTTGATTTATAACCCTTATATTCATATCATGGGGATCAACCCATTGTTGCTGTGAAAACGCCAAATGGGCGTTAAGAAAAATTAACGTGGTGTAAACTATATACATCTGAAAAGAAAACAGTATATTGGGTGTTTTTAAGTTACTTTCAAACTTACTGTTCTACTAAATCAAAATGTAAATATTGTAAAGTTGATATTTTGTTGATATTTACAACATAACCCCAAAAATTACAAGGGCGTTCAGATATTAGGATGAGTAAGTACACCAGCAGAAAATGGACAAAGTTTCGGAATACAGGGTATGTCTGAAATAAACACCGCAAGGAGGCTTATCACTAGTGACCTCAGTGAACTCGAAGTAATAGCGTTTCACCCACAAATTTCTATATAATTTTACTAGATAGACGACTGCTATGCAAAGTCAGTGTTGTGGTATTTTACAAATTCAAGGATTCATATCAAAAAAACTAATTGCGTAGTAAATTAATCTTGAAAAACAGAAACGAATGTTCAAAAAATAATGTGCCAACGCTTAACCGTCTTTATTTGAAAATAAACCGAAGCGGCTTCCTTACTTGAAAATAAACGGAATAAGTTACCACTTTTATCTGATGTATTAATATATTTACAAATATTGAAACATACACAAACAACATTAAACAAACAGATTAATACCACCAAAACTATACGGTTTATTAAAAATACACAAACCCAACATGCCCATTAGACCAGTAGTATCATACATAAATGCACCCAACCATATGCTAGCAAAAATACTAAATAATATAGTTACCAGTTTTGATTATAAACCAAAATATTCAGTTAAAAATTCTTCCGAATTAATCAAAAAGTTGTCTAACTTACATTTACCACCACAAAGCAAGCTAGTTAGTTTTGATGTTACTAATATGTTTTCCCAAATACCTCCTCAAGAGTGTATTCCTTTGTTAAATGATATTCTTATTAACAAAAATGTTGAGTTAATAAAACGGACTGAGTTGATTCAATTATTTGAACTTTGCACCAATCAAAATTATTTTACTTTTAATAATAAAATTTATTTCCAAAAAGATGGTTTACCCATGGGAAGTCCAATTTCACCTCTTTTAGCTAACATATTTATGGAAAATCTAGAAGATCAAATATTCGAATCAAATCAATCTGAGAAAGTTATATTTTGGTTTCGTTATGTTGATGACATTTTAGCATGTTTTAATAGTTCATTTGATTTAATTAATGAATTTTTAATTTTTATTAACAGCTTGCACCCAAACATAAAATTTACACTAGAAACTGAACAAAATAAGTCCATTAACTTTTTAGATTTAAACATAAAAATTAATTCAACTAATAAATTTGAGTACTCAGTTTATAGAAAACCTACACAAACAGACATTACAATACCACACGATTCTTGTCACCATAAAACACATAAATTAGCAGCATACAGGTCCCTGATACATAGGGCTTTGACGGTCCCTTTAGATGAAATTAATTATAATAGAGAAATTTCAATTATTAAACAAATTGCATACAGTAATGGTTATAATACTAAACTTATTGATACATTAATTAAAGAAAAAGATTATAAATTAGCCATTCAAAAAATTTATCCGAATATCCTAACTTCGTTCGATACAATTAAATATGCTTCGATCCCATATTTTGGTGAGAAATCAGAACAAATTGCTAAAATTATAAACAAAACAAATAAATATAAAGTAAGCTTTAAAACAACTAGGAACATCTTAAATACTTTGTTTAATGCAAAATCAAAAACAGACGATTTGTTAAAATCAGGCATTTACAAATTAAATTGCTCGCATTGTAATTCGGTTTATATAGGCCAGACTATTAGAAATTTTGATATTAGGTATAAAGAACACGTACGTTGTTACAAATACAAACACCCACATAAATCCAACTACGCTAAACACTTACTAGAACAAAATCATTCAATGACATCTAATAACACCATAAAATGTTTACACTTTTGTGATGATAAACGTAAATTAGATATACTAGAAGCTTTTGAAATTCACAAACATTTAAAAACTGTACCGTTAATGAATGAGCAAATTGATCTGTTAAATTCTCCTCTACTGGACATTTTGGAATAAGAAATCAAGTCATCTGCAGACGATTACCAAGATAAGTAAAAAAGTTCTATTGCTATAACAACGCTAACTGTTTACCTTCATATAACCTTTGACAATGGCATGTTAACATGCTGAAATACGTATAAGGTTTAAATAAATAGAAATTGTTAAAGTGATTAAGTATTTTATATACAGATACTCATTAGATTAATACTAGTTATAAAAAAAAAGAGAACAAAAAGAAACAATTAGTTCATTTAAACAAATCAAATAAAATAACGATCTATGATGTTTTGAGAGACTGTGGCTCTCTATGGCGTACACAGTAACTGAACCGGTGGTTAAGTAGCAATTGGGCAAGGAACTGGCAACTGCTGCTGGTTCTATTGTTGTGATACGGGGCTCTAGAAGAAACTGTCTGCGTAAATACCGAACAAGGGGCTGGCAGGTACCACCGGTTTTATAAGCTTGCGGTCGATCCGAAAGACGGGGCTCTAGGAAGAGCTTGCTGGTTTGGTTTGCCATGAACTAATTCTCAATTGTGAAGCAGATTTTTAGGCGTTGGTTTTTGTATCTGAAGCTGATGCTGGACCCTTGAAATTAACTAACATTTCTTTGCAAATGTGCTAATTGTCTATACGTGTTTTTAAGTTATTCATGGTATAGCAACGTTTACACACAATACAAAATATAAAACAATTTTTTTAACAGATGGGCGAAGGTTTAGTTCTTGATTAATCATTTACTGAAGCCAAAAACATTAAAAATGCATATTTATCGTCATAATTGAAGTTTCTTTGTCTAAAATAAATTTACTATAATGCTCAAAATTTTTAAACAGTCTTAGTATTGAATCATTGTAAAATCTTTTAGGTTTAAAGTTGTATAATCTCATGTTTATCAAAATCGTAGTAAATGTTTTTCTAAATGCTCCTTGTAGGTTGAAGTTTTGAAGTATAGTTCAATTTATTCGGTAGGCATACTGTCAACAATTAACCTTAAATGTTTTTTCCAATTGATAACGTTTTGTTAGTTCATTCTTTGACGTGCAGTGCAATTTACTGTTATTATTATAGCGATAATGAACAATAATATGGATACAGAGGACATAAAATGTCTTATTATTAAGAAAGACGGAGGTAGGAGCAAAGTTTTGGATTCAAGATTGCAAGGTCATTTTAACATTAAAAGTGAATTGCTGTATTCAACCGATAATTGTAATAATGGAAGAAATAGTGAAACTGGAACACAATTAGATTTACAAATGGTGAATATTCATGTCAAAAAGGAGCCCAGATGTGATGCACATACGAAACTCCAACCATCAACCGACAACTCCTATTGCAGTGATCAAAAGCTTCTTGTCAAACAAGAAATACCAGAAAAGATTGCTAACTCAGTTTCACCCAAAGATTTCAACTCACATTTTGTTTCACAGCAAAATACAGCCATGGATCTTACACCAGAACATGAAGCAGAACCTTTTATTCCATATTGCGACATTCCTGTTAAACTGGAAGTAAATGATATAAATTCAGAAAATTTGGACATAAAGAATGACGGTGATATGATTCAAATGGAAAATGGCTGCACAAACAGTGGTTGTAGTTCACAACACCGGTGTTTACATACGTACAAATGCAGCAAATGTAATTTGATTTTTACTGAGAGACAGACATTTGCAACACACTTTAAGAAGTGTAGACTGAGTTCCTCGGCGGTGCCATTAAATAACTCTCCACACAAGAGACATGAGTGTGAACATAAGTAAGTTGGTAGTTTAGTTTAAGAATTACATTATTGTTATATTACTCGAATCAGTGGAGTGTTACTGCCCGGGACACCTGCACATAGTCCGGGTAGTTTTAGGCTCGGTCCCAGGTCATTAACGGCCCATGTCCTAAATAATCGTAATCAAAATATTTTATAAAAATCAAGCATTTTTTAAAATTACAAAACTAAACAGTGCGTATTATGCATGCTTTTCAAGAAATTCAGCATGACAGTCAATTCGTTAGATACCTTGGTATAACAATAGTCTCGACTTATAGATGATAAGTACGGATGGGACATCAGTGATAATTTTGAAAGGTTGATTTATTTCCAATCTTGCCTAAAAAATTAAATCTCAAAACTCTATGTGAGGTCTCAATTTCTAGCTGTGCCACTGACTTGATTAGATGATTACATTTAGTTTCAGTGTAATTAAATTTCTAATTATTTTAGTAATCAGAATTGCAAGAAGCTTATAGAAAACGTAAGGACAAATCCTTCTCTTTACGATATCAATAATGAAGACTACAACGATATTCAATTAAAAGATGTGATATGGGCTAACATTGCATGCAGTTGTGGTTTTGCAAGTGGTAAGTAAATTTTGTTTCATAATATTTACAAAACAACATTAAAGAACGGCTGGAGTTTCGGAAGGTTGTAGAGATTGGGTTGGGGGCTTGCACTATTTTGGTAGTGGCGTTTGTGGAGCGCTGCTTTGTTGAGGAGGAGCTTGTGATGCTTTCTGGTTAGCTGCTGCTTTGCTTTTAATGGGGCTACTGGTGCTGAAGAGGCTTGGGTGGAATCTGATGTAGCTGGTGCTTGGCTCTGGTTGTGAAAAATTTGAGGGGCTTCGGACCATACGTTAGTTTGATCATCAAGTGGGTTTGGAGCTTTTGGAAAAGCTGGGGGCTCGGTAGCTCTTGGAAGAGACAGAGGATGGTTTGCCTTGGACCGGAAGCTAATGCTCGATTCTTAGGCAGCGTGTAGCTGTAGAATAAGCTGCAAGGTTGGTTTTTGCTTTGTATCGTTCTGTTCGCTCCCGAAGTGAACTTCTCAAGTATTTTATATTTTAGCTATTTCGTTTGATCCTCACCAGTTAAGAAAGTGCTTTCCTTACTCAATGAAAAAACACTTATATTTCGTAAAAATGAGTTGATAAATCAGTTTAAAATTTGGTTTTTGAGATAGGGCAAAATTTGCCGATATAAATTTAAAACAAATATTTTTTTTTACTTTACTATTAAAACTATGGACGGGTTGTTACATGTTTTTTTTCTCAATACTATATTTTGTGGGACACCCTCAATGCATTTTTGAATTTCGAAAATTAATGCTTATACATGCCTGAACAAATAATAATAAAAAACCCACTTTTAGTCTAAATTGCCTGTTAGTCAACAATAAAATAAGGCTCTGAATGGTTATTTAAATACAGTAGTTTTTAGAGCGGACATCAGTATTTTCCGACGTCAATAAATACTTTTTTGACGCAGTAAATCCAAGTTTTGACGTCACCTCTGTCGCGGGTTGGCCCTGTATTGCAGTACCACCAGGATTGGCCTCATCTTAGCTCAATAAAACATACAATAAATCACTTCTTGCTTTATCACCAACCAGATTTCAAAAACTGAATTTTTGACGTCAATAAATACATTTTTAAGTTAGTATTGTATCTTTTCTCGATCTCTTTTATTTTGTTTTCTCTTTGACTTCCTGAATCTCTTTTTTGTATTTCTGCTCTGTTCTACTTCTGCGCCCGTTTTCACCACTTTTCTCTTGTTCTGTGGCTTTTAAGAACAATTAATGGAATCCTTATATGATAAGTCAAAGTTTGGTGCTACTATAGCATGGGCGTCTTCTGATCTTGTAATAACTGTTAGAGCTAGAGCATTGATATAAAGTACTTTTGAAAATTCATAATTTTTTTTAATGGAAATGCTAGAATTCCAACTTGAATTAGAAGTTGTGAAATCATTTCTCCATGAAAATTAGGGGTCTATTTATCTCAGTTACCAATGATACCAATCATATAATTTTTTTAAATTATAGGTTCATTTGCAAAAGCTGCGTGGAAAAAATTAAAAGAGAACTTTCGCGATGCATTAACACAACAAAACAATGCACTTGGTCGTCAAACAATAACACACAACAAAGTTTTCAAGTATCAAAAGCATATGGAATTTTTACTGCCATACATGAGTAATAATACTCCGGATAAGGAGAATCCGCCAGATTCAGCAACCATTCCTGATGTTGATTGTGCTGAAGAGACCGAAGAAGACGACGTTCCCATAATCCAACAAGTGGTATCATCCGCCAAGAAACAAAAAATTATGCCATCAACTAATGAAACAGTAAACATAGTAAATACTAATAAAAGAAACAGAGAAGGTCGTAAAAAAATGTGCAACAATTTACAAGAAACAAATGTTCGTTCAAGTGCTTCATCACAACCTTTAAATATGTTTTTTCTGTCAATGTGTGAAACTACTAAAAATCTTCCTCCACATCTACAACTTCAAGTGAAAAGAAGAGTTTTTCAAGCTGTAATAGAAGCTGAGGAAGCAGCTGCTACATTAAACAATGATTGTGCAAATAACAATACGCCTCATGCTTCTTCCAGTTCCAGAGAAGATCAGTATGTAAATACTGTGGCTCAGTTTTCAGTGGATTCATTGTCAAATGTGATCGACAACTCATCATCGTCATCACAGGAAGACTAGATTGTACAATGTTGGTATTTCGTATAGATAATTTAATTAAACTTTCAATATATGGTTTATTGTGATATTTGATAATTTTGAAAACTGTATGGTGTTTTAATATTAAAAACGTTATTAAATAAATTCAGATTTTTTTGAAAAATGTTTGTGGTGTTTTATTTATTTCAAGCTGTTATCATAGAGAAAAAGAACTAGATGATATGCAAAACCATAAATTGATTATCAAAATTTCAGAAATTGTATAATTTTTTTATTTTTTGACCATCATTTGGTAATACGAGTGGCTAGGAAAACCCCGGCCACTTTTCTTGCGGCGGTCAAGAGATGGCGCTTTAGTAAAGAAAAATTAAATTAAAATATTGGCAACAACGCAGAATCCAAGACGTTTTAATTATTAAATACGCCCCATATTAAATCAAAACGACTAAAACGTCTTGGATTCTGCGTTGTTGCCAGTATTTTAATTTAATTTTCCTTTACTAAAGCGCCATCTCTTGACCGCCGCAAGAAAAGTGGCCGGGGTTTTCCTAGCCACTCTGTATGTCGACTTTTTCAAAAATATGTTTAGCGTTTGCTTTGCTAACACTGATATTTTCAACTTCAATAGTTGGATGTAAGATGAAAACCTTTTTATGTCGGCTATTATTAATTATAGCGCTGTTTTCTTTCACAGAATAAAGTATTTACGTTTCCTGGATTGTATCCATGTTGCTTCTCCATCAACAAAGAAATCAGTTGAGTCGCTTTCTTGGTTCGCTCCATCTAAACAGCGTGATTTGTTGTTCCATTTAACGCATCAGACTATGCCATTGGAATCGTTATTCACCAACAACGGGGCTTAGGATTAGGCTCTTAGGCTTCTTTTCCCGCAAACTAACAGCATCAGAACAGCGGTTCTCCGCCTAGGACCGCTAGACACCTCTTTGCCATTTTTTGTTTGGTTCTAGTACAACTGTACTAGGTCTATTTGAGTTGGAAAATTTAGAAATAGGAAAATACCACAAAATCTAGTACAGTTTTAGTACTTCTAAAGTTTGTTACGCGTTTTATGCAAAAGGGCGCCTGCTGTTATACAACATTAGCCTTCAAGAATGTCATTTACAACCATCCCGCAATACTATAGGTATACTTTTCCGTAAGTTGTAGCATGTCTGATTCGTTACAGAGACGGGCAATATTATTCACCAAATTGGAAAACTGGGTGGCTGGATGTATGTAACAGGTATGCCAGAAGTTTTCAAGTTACTTAAATCGAGAGGTTGCAGTTTTTATAGCTCCAAACAGATTACGGCGCGGTGCTCGACACCCGACATTTCGAGAGTTGATAAGCATAAGACAGCGTACACAACACGAATTAATGCAAATCGCCCATTTAAGGTACAGCGAGTAACACCTAGTACATTATTCTTGCTATTACAATTAAACAAATCACGGCCGGCACCACTGCCACGTTGACATCGTCGGCCCACTCAGCTTATAGAACGGGCATGTATACCCACTCACTTATTTTAGCCGTTTGACTCGCTCGCCGGAATTAATCTTGTTGGCAGACTAACCAGCTGAGTCGGTTGCGCGCGCTGGATTAGCCGTTTCTTCTTCCTCAAATATTACCACTCATGAAGGCCGTACAATCACGTCCAATCTGTTTTACTCTTTGGGAATCAAGATAAACCAGATCACAGCAGGCCATTCTTAGGTCTCCGGCATCGTAGAGCGCTGGTATCGTTCTCTGGAGGCATACTTAATGTATTGTCTGTGTTTCTGGCTAAATTGGAATTCCATAAAAACCATGCGCCTCCCGCCTGAGTTTTTTAGCCATTTGTTTGGTCTTCCGCTCCCATTCATACCTACATCAATAGGCAAACTTTCAACCAAATCCGCCCACCCAGCACAAAATGGCACACCATCCTAGCCTGATTCCGCCATTCTGAACTTACGTTTTTCAGAACGACACAGTACGGTGTCTTTAGATCGCACTATACACCTGACCGTACATGGAAATCTCTCGAAGGGCGTATGATGATAGTGACAGCATCAAACCGGCAATAGTGAACTCAGTTGACACCGGATCCGCGGTAACTGAATCGCCATCTTTGCCTTGCCCCACCGTCAAGGATGCGTTACCTTTCGTGGGCCGAAACCCATCTGCTGCTGCCACAACATTACCAATTCCTAAGAAACGCGGTGGTGTTCTTCGGGTCCCCAAGATCACCATGGACGTTTCATTCAAGCTGCTTCCCAGCAATCACTGCCCAATCCGGTAGAGCCGTCCACCCTCCGGTGCACGTAATAAGAACAGATTATACACTCCATGCATATTAGAAGAGAACTGTGTGGCTGGTGGTATTGTTCTCTGACCTTTGGTCTTCGAGTAAAATTGTGGTGACTTTTTCTACTCCGTGTACAAAGAGTGCAAGGTAATAGCGTATTATTAGTGCAAGTAATAGTAAAATTTGTTTCCACATCAGTGTTAGATCTATATATTTTATCACTATGTACTTACAATTTCTATGAGAAAGTACAAATAAAATGTATTTTGTCACAATGTGTATTCTACATCGTAGTTTTTGTTCTTCTAGGGTGAACTTTAAACTTAAACTTGCACATCTTACATTGAATCGGCTGCTAAATCAAACTGTATAAGAATAACCAGATATGTAGTTCCAGCTCCAACCATCTAAAACAAAGAAACTAATTTATACTGCATCCTGTTTTGTAAAATTGAGTTAAAAAAAAGACGCAACAATTTAGGCAAATCTGGACAAGTAAATATGTACATTGCATAACATACCGTAAATATTAAAGACAAATCGATAGTGAAAAATCCCCCAGCGGTAATCTTCACGTCGTCATGTAGAAGTTGTAAACCAAAGGCATTGATCTAAGAATTACTTGTGTTATAGCATAGGAAAAAGTACATTAGAAATCGACTAAAACTCACCTCCTTTTTTAATTTGCCATCGTTATTTGCTGATGTCAACTTTAACAATTCCTTTTTAATGAAATTGGCCTAAAAGATAAAACATGTACACATAAGTAATATTCGTAGGTAACACAGTAACAGAATGTAACATAAAAATATCCAATAATTGTGTTCTGCAACTCACACAATAATTAATTTGCTAAAGCTTGCTTTAAGAAAAATACAAGTTTTCTATAGATTTTGATGAAATTTTAAATCAAGAGGTATATCGAAAATTTTAGTTCTAGTATTTATAAATTATTAAATTCGTGACACGCCACTGGTCTTTCAATTTTAAATTTGTTTGAAATTATCAGCTGCTTACAGCATAGGAAACCATGTAATATAAAATCACTATGAACAAAAAGAAAATAGGAAATTAATGTTGTCAGCAAATTTGTTCCGAGTCTTTTTTCAGGGTAGGTTTTTCCGTAAACCGAAATTGGCCTCCATAAGCAAAACCAAAGTTAGGCGCCCCTAATGGAATTAATAAACTTAATAATTTGGTCGCACATAACTCAATGAATTTATAGGGTTTATTCTATGTAGGACATCACACGTCGCGGGGCTTTACAGCAATTAACAATCTTGTGGTTTGTAATTAAAGTATTTTTACTTATCGCGTTTTGACTACGACATTACAACTTAATATAAGTCAACGTAAATATTTGGACCCGAGATTGAAACGGGGCTAAGTTCAAAGAATTTTGTTGTAATAATAAAAATAAATGTAATGAAAATAGGACAAAGTAGTCAATAGAAAAAAATAGGTAAAGCAGTGAAGACCTGCCCGATGCCGTAATGCGACGTTTCCTGCTCTGAGTTTGTTTTTTGTCATGACCTAATCGTTATCAGCAGATTACGTTACAATAATACGAACAAATAGTATATACCCAAATTTCTTTATCGGTATCGAAAACTGTAGTGATCTTCTGTACATATGAATACGCGCCTTATATAATAGAAGCGTAAATATGGCTTTTAGTAACAGGCGCCTCTTACAAGTAGAAATTAAGACAACTGGGAGGGATCCATATTTACTATATAGATAGTTACAAAGTTATATGAGAAAATCGTCGTCTGTGCTGGATGATACAGACACAGATCAACGCAGAAGACGTGAAGCATCATTTTTATATGACAATTCCCGACTGTATAAATAAAGTGTTGACGCAACTTTTATTTTTATTACAAAGTCTTATGCGTTTTTTTTTGTGTAGGAAATACTCACTTGCTTAGTAAGCTGATCCAACATCCATATTGTTGCAATTACAGTTATTGCAGTAGTGAATATATTAAAACCATGGAAAAAAACGTAAGCAAACGGCATATTACGCTTAAGAGTTATAATAGTCGAATATCGGTATAATCCTGTTAATATTTGAAGAAAATCATAAGCACAATTGGCCAATATAGCAAATGAATAAATATTATTAAAGCTTCGAGTTAAACTGCTTAGTTCTTGATAAATATTCGCAGTTTCTGTTATTTTTCTACTCATGAGCTTATAGTCACCGCTGAAACATACAGCCATCTGATCGTACTTGGTTCTCATTTTACAAATGTTATTGGTTAATTCTCGACCCATAGAGTTAAGAGAAAGTATCCACTGACGAAGTGTAACTCCAAATGCATTTCTATATATACCACAAATTAAGTATATCAGATGACCCCACTGATATTTCATACTAAAGTCGCTTCTTATATTCGCACATATAAAGACATTTACCATAACAGTGGTATTTACAAACAGCCAAATAATGGTATTGCATCTAATCCACTTACTATTGATTTCAATTCCAAAATTACGCACTGTCTCATCAATGGTTATAACATCTGTCCAAATTTTTATTAAATGTTCGGAGTACATTGCGCTATAAATTACTAGCACAAAAACCAACATAACATCAATGTGTGTCTGGATAGTGTTAATGTACCAAGTTACGGTATTTTCTGCCGTATAAATTACATAAACATCATTCTGCCAAACCATATAAATCACCAAAATTAACAGGCAAAAATGAAACAGCCAAAAGAACTTTCTGTGTCTTGCTTCGGTTACAAGTCTGCTGCCTGGTGGTCCCGCTATGTTAAATTGGGACCGGCCTAAATATTTTTCGATCGAGTACGACAAAGATAATGCAGTGAATATATCGGATGAACACCGGTTTAGCGGTACAACATGAGATTTCTTCATGTTGACAAAACTTGTAAAAGAAAATCGCGTACTATTGTTTAATGTTCAGCAAAACTGCGCTGTTAAGTTTCTACTTGAGTTTCTTTATGCATCCTTGAATTGGGTCAAAAGAACAATGTTGTCGTTTACTTTGTCCTTATAGTACTAAATTATTCAAACCAATAAGTTCTTAGTAATACATGTTTATTGGGTATTATCCAATCTCATTATAGAACTTCAAACATATATCACGATCAATGAAAAATGGTCCCATGATATGGTCTTCCAGACATTGAGTACGTTTATCTTACCTAAATTGTTTAGGTCACTTGGTGTAAACAGTCGAAATATGATGAGTCCTCCACTTAGGTCCGGTGACTGTTTTACGTAACCCTTATCTAAATTGGAACCGACTCAAGCACTAATTTAACAGGTATAAACGCTGATTGCTCAACCCAGAAATACTCAGCAGAGTCTGATAAGGCAAAAGAGCTCTCTTCCTACAGCCCATGCGCATGATTTGCATGTTTAGAAATTTCAAAGGCGTTTCTGCAAGGAACCTTCGTGGTGTAGAGGCGGACATCCCTGCATAAGTTGAGAGGGGTCCTCGGTTCGATCCTAAGCGTTGGCATAATTTTTTTAAATTATTTTTGTCGAATATTTTATTTTCTTTATTGTGGACATGGTGGCTGGCTAATGTTTCTGGGATGTATATAGCGATAGGGGTAGAGCCATGAGGTGCTACAAGAATGGATCGTCAAATCTGGCGCATGCGCAAGAAGGAAGCTCTGTTGCCCCCGAGATACTCGACCTAAGTAATACGTTATCTACTTTACCGATGGCATTGTGGTAAATCATATTAAGCTCAAAAATTGAACTATTTCTGTGAAAAATAAATTCTTGTGAAGGAAAACAAAATAATGAATTGGTCCGACGAGAAAATACACGTTTTTAGAGCTTTGCATTAAAATGCAGTCACAAAACTATCACGTAACCAAACCGTTAGAGGATTTTCTAGTATATACAAATTGGTAACAGATGGCGCTTGATTAAAAAAAGAAAGTTTCTTTTTATTACAGCGATGACAACCAATTGTTGCTAAGGACTGTAACTAAGTTTTGATAACGCGGGAAGTTTACAGTCCAATTTTTTCTACCAATCTTTCTTTTTCATTAAAAAACCTTTCTTGGTTGAATTTGTATAATCAATAGCAATAGCTATACAACCAAGCATATTTCTTTTACTTTTCTCTTACACATTTTTGGAAATGTCAAATTTTTTCAACAGGCTTTAAATTATTAAATGATTTAATTTAACCGTTCCCATAGAAACAAGTTAGTTTGTATTTCGTGAAAAATTCCCGCCCTATCAAACTTGCACGTATCCAAACAGCTGATAGGTTGAAACACAGCCGTCATGTTGCATCAAAAGTTAACTATAGCCTCTAGCAACTAATAGAAGAAAACAACGAAATTTGTTACATCCCTTAACAAAAAAAAATGGTCACGGTAGACCAAAACGAAACTATAACAAATTTGGCCTTGGTTAACCAGGAGAATATGTAAACAGTGATGTAATAAAGACTGGTGTTTGCACTCTATTCAATTGTTTTCATCTTCAAACTTTGACAATCGTAGGGCTCAACAGATGGCACAACTATAAATGTCAATTTTATTTTAAAATAAATTTGAAAAGTAAGAAGTTTTTTTATTTATTTATTACTGCGATAATATTCTAGGCAAAAATGCCAAAATACTGTTGTTTGCGCGGCTTATCAGAAGACGAAAACAAAGATTTATCATTATTTGCTGTTCCGAATTTACCTATTTTGCTTACCTATAATTTCTAATTATATAATCAGTAAATAAATGGTTTGTATTAAAATTATGCTTTGTAAGTTAAGTTTATGCAGTTATTGGAAGAACGCTTACATTTCGTACTAGTAAGTAACGAGTTCTATTATTCTACTGACTACTTCTGTTATGAATACAGTTTGCTTTTGCACTATAAAACCAGCTTATTGTAGCGACTTGTTTGTTCAATATTGTTGGTTGTTGGTATTATTTGGATTTTAGTATTATTACACCTTTTTTCCAACTAAAAACCACCACAAAAATAACTACAATAAACTATAAATATTACGTAAAAATACAGAATAAATGATTCACTTACTTGCATATTTCATTAATAAAAGTAAAAGACGAAAGTAACTTATTAACCTAACCGTAGTAAATAAGTGTTGTATACAGGATAGGTGACAAAATTGGTCAAGTAGTGATATAAATAATTATCAAACCGCGTCAAATTTGAAATATACCTTAAATTTGAAGTTTTAAGAGCGCTATCTATGCGCAAATCTTATAAAGAGTCAAACTTTTAGGATGAATTTTTTATACAGGGTGTTAATGAATTGTACGGACAAACTTCTAGGGCTTGCAAAACACAACAAAGCAAACAACTTTTGTTAATAAATATGTGGTCAAAAGTGATTCCTTTAGAAAATAGAGCTTCCTAAAAATTCTTTAAGAGGTACCTGAAAATAGGCAACCCAAATTGCATTATCAAGTATTTTGCACACGTCACACGGAATTTTGAAAAAAAAAAACGATCTAGACATACATGCATTCAAATAATGTCAATTTTGACACAATTCGATATTTTTGTGATATTTTTGACTTTTCTTGCATATGTTTCTTTCTGTGCCCTCTATAATTCGTTTTTTTTTCTGTGATTTTTTTGATAAATATTTTCTTTCCTTATTTTCGTTCTGTGTTTCGTATTTTTGTGTTATGTCGAATTATACTTTATGCTAATTTATTTTAAATTTAATTTGAATTTGAAAAGTGCGAAAGAGAGCTTTATTTATCCTGTATTAATTTCCGTCGTTATGGAAACAAATAGTAGGTAGTAAATTGAGTTGCCTACATTTAGGGGCTTCTTAAATAATCTTTGTGAAGCTCTATCCCGAAAGCAAACACCTTTGACCACACATTTATTAACAAATGTTGTTTGCTTTGTTGTGTTTGGCAAGCCCTAGAAGTTTGTCCCTACAATTCATTAACACCCTGTATAGACAAATGGTAGGAGTTGCAACACTATACTCTTTCTTACATCACTATGTAAACGCTTGCTGCTTAGGGTAGTTTTGGGTCAGTGTATAGGTCAGTCCACAAAACATAAGTGGGTGTAAACGTACTCAATTGACTTTTTGCTGTTAACCAAACTTATGAAATAAAATTACAAATTTGCGTACAAGAACTGTTAGTGGAAGAATGTAAATACTTCTACTAGAATTTGTTCATGCATCTTTAAATTGGGAAAAAACTTTATTGTCGTTTACTATGTCCATATTGTACTAAATTATTCAAACCAATAAATTCCAATTAATAAATGTTTATGTAATATTATCGAACGTCATTACGAAACCGGCAACGATTACTAAATGTGTTATTTTAAATTGGCTTCTTGACTATCTAAAAGGCATCATGTTTAGCTCTAAGATTCATGATGATATTTGCACAGCGCTGTTTCCATCATATGTCATTCAAATATTATTAGGTGTGGCTCCGTTTTATATCAATAACCCAGCTTCAGGAAAACGAAGACTATTGGAAATACCGAAAACCAAGTTTTACAATGGGATTGCTTACATACTTCTCGCTCTGATTGTTGTCGCTGGAATGTATTTGAGAAGCGCCTTAGCACTATTCAAAACGTCGAATATTATTGTGTGGTTTATAGCTATATACGAGTTGTCACATATTACTAGTTTGATGTTGGTAATAATAATTTGTCACAGATTGTGTCAGAAGTCTTTGGTAAAAACATATAATGAAATTATGATTGTTGATAAAAGGATGCAGCGTGCTGGAATGAAAATTAAAAATAAGAATATTCAAATATTTGCTTCAATTTCGATAGTTGTTCAAGTAGTAATTGTCACGTTTATGTACGCAGTTCCAACTGATTTCATTAAATTTCACATTGTTGTGTTTGATCTTATTATTTTCATCGGTTGTCTGTACCAAATTGCTTTGGGAGCTGGCAACCGCTGCTGGTTATATTGCATTGCTATGAGATTTCAAGTGTTACTTAACAGTCTATCTATTGCACCTTTTTCGTCATCAATTTCCAACAGGAAACAAAATGTACCAGAGAAATATATTAACATCGTTGCGGATATATATTTAGAGCTATCAAGATTAACTAAAGCTTTCAACAAGATATACTCCTTTCCAATGTTAATGGACATATTGATTACTTTTACATCTGTGGTTTTACAACTTTTTAGCTGCATTTTAAAATTTTATATCTACGGTATGGAATCTGCTGAGAATTTAAAATTCTATCTATTGCTTCTAATCTACGTTATTGGAGAAGCCACTGTTTTCGTGTGTGTTTGTGTCAGGATTTCTAAACACGTATGTATTGCCTTCATATAGACACGTTACTTACCCTGATTGTTTGTGTAGTGGACTGTATTAAATTAAACACATTTTTTGCACTTGGATATACATTTTATTTAAAAAATACATTTATGCGGGATCCTTTTCTTGAATGCCCAGACATGCCCATGCATTGGCTGTCTAAACAAATATGAATATTTCGACTTGTGCAAGAACAGTAATGGAGTGAAGGGAAATTCACGCTAGGGACGAACACTTTAAAAATTTAATATTATTAACCTTGAAAGTGCTAACTTTCAACAAAAACCCAGTAGTTTATAAGCAAAGAGACGCTAACATTTACAAATAGGAACAACTTAAACGCGTTTCGACCTTATTAGGACTCCTCAGTTAGGTATAGTTCCTATTTATAAATGCAAGCATGAAAAGCACTAACTGACATTAACAATAGCGGTGCTAGAAGTCCCCAGAGACATCTATATAATGTACGGCGAGGTATGAAGTAGCAAAGCTACAATTCACGCAAAGATGGCGGTACGTCCTACACGAAAGAGGAAGCTCTATTTTGTACTAGCTCTATTCTCATATTTTCAGGTCTTGCTGATTTATTATTTTTATCTTTTATTTCACCACTGTCTGTCTGTCTAAGTTTTGTGTTATCCTGCATGCTTCTCTGGATTTGCGGTATCCCACGGTTTACTTACATTCCAACAAACTGTGTCTCAATGTTTGTTATTTTCTTGTATAACTTGCCCTTGTCTTTTATGTTCAACATATTTTGTTTTGATTTGGGGTGTTTTTTCTGTTAACCACTTATTGACAATTTCTTTTTTAAAAATTAAAAATTTAAATTTTTGGGGGGTTTTAGATTTACTTTCTTCCGTTCCTAAAGCTTCCCGTGCTGTTTCGTGTATGTATTTTTGTAGATGTTCGTATATTTCGGTTGGCGTTTCTTCTAAATTGATATCTAGCTTTGCTTCTAACGTGTCTTGTCTTAAGAATTCAGCTTTGTATATAAGCTGTTTTATTTCTTCGTTGTGTTTGTCATCTTCTTCCTGTCTATTCTCTTGTCTTTTAGTCCCAAGTTTGTTTTAGCCCCAAATTCTCAGTTTAAAATTCCCTTCGTCCCCTCGAGTGACTAAAATGTCTCCATTTTAATTGACGGTGTTTTCTCTAAACTTCCCACAGTTAGGTCGTTTGACTTTTTCCCACTCTGTTATTCATATCTCAAATTAGTATTAGCTCACACTGCTTGCCCACAGTTTCTATTTGTTTTCAACCCGCACATTGTCATTTATCTCATATACTCCTATGACCATCATAGGTTTATTTTGACTCTAATAATACTGCCACGAAGCTGAGTGCAACTTACTCATAACATTCATTAGTGTCATAGCAAATTCTCCAAATTATTAAAATTCCATAATATATCACAATGTATAAAAATATTGATTGGATCTGGAGGACATAATTAGAACAATAAGGAGCTGCGTGCATACGTGCCAAATTGCACGTAAGCATGCACATTTTTTGTTAACACTTAAATGTGTGTGACCTACTGGGGTTCCTGTATAAGCGTATGTATTTTTCATACGAAGTCAGTCGACAGATTCCTTTTATTTAAACCTCTCGCACACCAAAGAGTTGCCACCCTGCTTTGCCCAGTCTACTATTATTTATGTAAGTAGTATTCCTTAGTTTAAGTGATCATGTATAAATTCGAAACAAATGTATAGTATTGTTGTATTTTGGAGATTTATGTTCACTTGGGGCATAGTCACGAACTACGAATTATGGTTCATTTTAAACAAGCCAAACGTGACAATACCATCACTTTCTTGACCTATTCGTTTTTTTTCGTTACTGTTAATACTATGATGTCCGGGTTTACTTTTTCTATTTATATTATCACTTTCTTTTGTTTCGTCGCTGATCCCTATATATTTCACATCGCTAATTTTAAAGTCTGGTTTCTCTGCTTCTGTCGTCTTCTGTTTGTTCCGTCCGGCTTAACCAATGCCTTAACTCCCTAGTTTGGAACACCGATTGATTTGTAATCAAGGTTTCCTTCCTCTAGCTTTTAGCAAACCAACGCTTTACTGCAAGGCAGCAGTGCCGTACCCTGGCTGGGGCCCTTAATGGGTGCTATCAGCCGAACCGGCTAAACCTTGTTTTCACGAGGTTGTTACTCCTTCCTTCTTGCCTTTTATCAATCTGGCTTGCGACAAGCTTTGGAGGACTTAACCGAATTACTTTCCTACTTTTTCTAAAATACTTTCAATTTTCTTTCTAGTAATATTACAAGTAAGTCTTTTCAGCTGGATATGTTACCGTTTAATTCCAGTTTTGCATTTGAAAAGTCACGAGTACCTTTTTACGTATACAAGTTACTAGTCCATGTTGGTCAGCTCTTGGTACATGCAAAGAACATAGATTTATTCTAACTTAGTAAGCAAGGTCAAATGAGGTTTGTTATATACTAGTAACTGAAAAAATATGTGAAACATTTAAGATTTGATGAACTTAAATCCCCGAACAGCTTCCCCATGTTACAATATACAGTGAGTTTTTCTTTTTTGTATACATACCAGCTATGTATAGTTTTATAAAAAACATGTCAATGCATTGTTTTACTGCAATCTATAGGCAACCAACTGTACACAAAATAATAGAGAGAGAAATAATTTTACGTTTTATTCACAAACATACTTATGATACTCATTGAACATAACCTCACACTATGAGGATAGTGTGAGGTTATGTTCAATGAGTATCATGAGTATGTTTGTGAATAAAACGTAAAATTATTTGAATATCAAAATTTTTTTAATGAAACTATTAATTTGAAAACAAAATATCAACAATTTTATGCTAAACTGAAAATATCAAAACTATTTGCTATTAATTTGACATTAAACAATTCCACAGCAGACTATTCTTTTCAAAATTTGAAGCTTTGAAATTTAGTGTAGAGTTGGTTGCCTATAGATTACAGTGAAACAATGCATTGACATGTTTTTTTTATAAAAGTATACATAGCTGGTATGTATACAAAAAAGAAAAACTTACTGTATATTTTTTACGATTACGTCATAAGTTAAGTAAAATAATACATACTGTGTTATTTTAGGCAAATTCAATAAAAAGGTCTCTGATAACAATAATGGCAGCAAATAACGACGCTGACTTACGAAGTGAAGTGAGTCGCTTTAATACACTATTTATTTCGTTTTCTAAAATCAGATGCATTTTTTTGTAGATTCATGCATTTTCTTTGCAACTTCTGCACGACGATGTGAAGATTACCGCTGGAGGTTTTTTCACTGTTGATATGAGTTTGGTATTTACGGTAAGTTTTAAATCTTACCTTCACTGTGTACTTACAATTATTTATCTCAATACTGTTTGCATAGGTATCTTTTATTATGAAAAATCGTCGTGAATATTAGGTTTTGCAATGTTATTCAACATTAATATAACCCTACTATTGCTTATACTTTAATACACTTCTAGTAACAGGACAATACCTTTTTGCAGTAGCGTAACTATTATGCCATATGGTCCAAAGTGTCCTTAATTTTTTAGTTTTGCTGTATGTTCATTCATGTTTATAAACGGACCTTTACTGGAGTTCACCGAAAATCGTTTCAAAATATTTCATTTACTGCGTGCAGTGGATAATTTGTCTCAATGTTGTTAAGACAAGATCTTTTGTTATCCTGATCGTAAACAATGGTATGTTTTTGAATACCATAGCACAACCTACCATTGCTTACATTTTAATAGCGTTTTAGTAACACGACAAGGAATTCTTGTATTGTGTGTTTAGCTTATAGAATTTAAGTAAATTATGTTAATATATTTTCTTTATTTACAGATGGTTGGCTCTGGAGCTATGTATTTAATTATTCTTATTCAGTTTCAATTAGCGGCTGTAAAAATATAACTTTTGAGCAATAATATAATCAAACCAAGTTTAATTATCATTCACAAATAATTTGTTTCTTTTTGTCTTAGTAAAACATTAAAGATAAATAAAATTCTGTTGTTGTTTGTGTGCTGAAGAAACCTCTTTAAAACAAACGTTCATTGGGCAGTTCTTTAGAAACCATTAGTAATAACAATTACAGTAAAACACACGAAAATTACATCTGTTTTAGTTTTCAAAATGTTTGCGTAATTGTGCGGGTAGCGGGTAGGTACTCCTTCACGACCCTGGTGGAGGACAGACCTACTTCAGGGAACAGGCGACCCTGCCCACGTGAGCTCTTGATTCCTCCCACCTCCATTACTGAGAGGAATCATGACCCAACCTCGAATCCCACCCATCCTTATTTTATCCCTCATATATCCCCAAATATTTCAAGTGGGAAGCAGCGCTTGAAGAACCGACTATAGGTGGAGATTAGGTAAATCGGTACAGCTATAACTTGGAAACCGACAGGCGGAGATGGAGACCATTAAGACGGCTGTCGCACTGCGATGTGGAAGGGCAGGAGAATCCACCACATTACTCTCTCAAAAGCAGCAAATTAGGAAATGAAATGAATCCGTCTAATACTAAATTTTCCGGAGATAAAATAGTCCCGCAATCGGATATCCGGGCCGGGACAGCATTAGATAGAATCAGTAACAAACAATACGTAACCAAAAATAAAAACGAGACAAAAAAGAGTAAAGCGAATAAAATTGCAACATGGAACGTGAGATCGCTAGGTGTATGCGGAAAACTCGATAACATAAAAATAGAGATGAAGCGAATGAATATAGATATACTTGGGATAAGCGAGATTAAGTGGAAAGACGAAGGAGACTTTTGCAGCGATCAGGAGATGAAAACGGCATAACAGGAGTTGGAATTATACTAGCCAAAGAATGGGGACAAAGAGTAATGAACTACATGCTCTACAATGATAGAATAATGATCATTAAACTCCAGACAACCAAAAATGACCTGGTCATTATACAAACGTACATGCCAACATCTGGCTACACAGATGAAGAAGTAGAAGAATTCTATGAACAAATAGAGGAGGTAATGGAATACGTGGAAAAAAAAATTATAACTTAATAATACTAGGAGATTGGAATGCCGTAGTTGGTGAAGGGCAAGAAGGGGAAACAGTAGGAAAGTATGGACTGGGAACTAGAAATAGAAGAGGTGAAAGACTTATAGATTTCTGTATAGAAAAAGAACTCATAATTACAAACACTATCTTCCAACATCATCCAAGACGCCGATACACATGGACTAAGCCAGGGAATATAGAAAGGTATCAATTACACTACATCATAGTTAAAAACAGTCACAAAATAAAAGTAAAACAAAGCAGAGTTTATCCAGGCGCTGATATATGCAGTGATCATAACGTGGTTGTTATGAAATACAAATTACAACATAAACAGAAAATCTTCAAAGCAGCGATAAATAACCCGAAATGGGCAGTCACTAAACTAAAGGACGAAACGGAAACAGAAAGATACAATCAAAAAGTAAAACTAAACCTAAGCAATACAACAACAGATGGAATAGATACAAATCTGCACTGGGAAAACCTAAAACAAGCTATAACAACAGCAGCGAAAGAGACCTTGGGTAATTTAAAACAACAACCCAGAAAACCCTGGATAAGCGAAAATACCGTAGCTTTACTAGAAAAACGAAGGAAACACAAACACGACAAAAACAAAGATGGGTATAACACAGACTAAGAAATCTTATAAATAGGGAAGCTAAGAAAGAGAGAGAAGAGTGGTTCACACAATACTGCAAAGAAATTGACGATCAGTTTAATAAAGGAAATACCGAACAATCATATAGCCTCATCAGAAAGCTCCTTGGAAAAGGTAAAACCAAAGGTAAGGCCATCAGATCGAAAGAAGGACGAATTCTTATAGAAGAAGAAGAAATAGCAGATAGATGGCAACATTACGTTGAAGAATTATACTACGAACCAGAAGATTGTGAAGAAATAGAAAGAGAAATGGAAATTCACCCTGCAGTTAGAGTTAGGCCCACCAATATTAAAGACAGAATCTGAGAAAGCACTAAAGGATCTAAAATCTAAAAAAGCGTACGGCATAGACAATATACCTGCAGAACTATTGCAAGCGTTAGATGAAGAACATATATATATATAACAGGAAAAATCCCAGAAGACTTTAAGAAAAGCATAACAGTGATGTTACCAAAGAAAAATAAAACGAAAAATGTGAAGAACACCGAACCCTAAGTATCCTCTCACATACATCTAAAATATTAACGAGAATAATACTGGGACGAATAGAAAAGAAGATCGAGGGAAACTTAGCCGAAGATCAATTTGGATTCCGAAGGAACAAAGGCACACGAGAAGCAATATTAAGTCTACGAAACATTATAGAGAAAAGCTTCCGAACAGACAAAAAAGTGTACATTGCCTTTGTCGGCCTACTAAAGGTTTTCGACAACGTAAACTGGAACACATTAATGAAAATATTAAAGAACATCAAAATAGACTACAGGGACCGGAAAATAATAAGAGAACTATACAAACATCAAACAACACTTATAAAAATAAAAAACAGTAACAGAGAAGCTACAATTAAAAAGGGTGTCAGGCAAGGCTGCAATCTATCACCGTCACTGTTTAATGTATATATAGAACAAGCAGTAAATGAATGTAAAGAGTACTGTACAGGAATTAAGGTGAATGGAGTGCGAATACAGATGCTACGTTTCGCGGATGATATAGCAATCATATCACAAGATAAAATGAATTTAAAAAGAGCCTTGGAAACCCTAGATGACATTTTAAAAACTAACTACAGCCTAAAAATCAATAGAAAAAAGACAGAAGTCATGGTCTGCTCCAAGGATCCTGAAAATATAAATACTAGAATAGAAGACGACGCTCTAACACAAGTACCGACATTCAAATACCTAGGCAGCATA
Source organism: Ctenicera cuprea (assembly GCA_958336395.1). NCBI lineage: Eukaryota > Metazoa > Arthropoda > Insecta > Coleoptera > Elateridae > Ctenicera > Ctenicera cuprea. The sequence continues at coordinate 11,607,771 of OY284493.1, forward strand.
TTCACAGAAGATGGCAGATGTAAAGAAGATGTTAAACAACGAATAAGAAAAGCCAACAGCCTGTTTAATAATAAAAAACAACTATTGTGTTCAAACAGCCTTAAACTGCAAACAAAAAAGGCTCTAATAAAAAGCTGCACCTGGAGTACTGCCCTGTATGGATGAGAAACGTGGACCATAGGAAAAAATGAAGAAAAAACCATAAATGCATTTCAAACCTGGTGCTGGAGAAGAATGCTGAAAATTAAATGGACCGACCGTGTAACAAATGAGGAGGTGCTTCAAAGAGCGGAAGAAGAACGAACATTACTAAAAACGTGAAAAAGCAGATGACATTCGTGGATAGGATTTATAATTAGACATAACGAGTTTCTGACAAATATCATGGAAGGAGTAATACCCGGAAAAAAGGCCAGGGGAAGGCCTAGACTTCAATATTTAAATCAAGCCATTAAAAACACAGGAACTGTAAGCTATGCAGCAATGAAAAGAATGGCTTGCAACAACATTAGATGGAAAGCTGCCAACCAATCTGCGGATTGAAGGATTGAAGAAGAAGAAGAAGCGTAATTGTACTGTATGTAGTACGAAGGCGAGATGATAATTGGTTAGCCTCCATATATGTAGCGCTAGCATGTAAAATATTTATACATAATTTTAAAGTTCCATCTTTTAGTTGACAACACTGAAAATATAGAGGCCATCTGTTAAATAGCTTGTTGTTAGCAGCTCTTCAGAGCAAACGTGTTTTGTGTTTTTGTAGCAATGGAATATATTGAGCATAGTGCGGTTATTACATTTTTGCATTTAAAAGGCTTAAAAGGTGCAGAAATTTTTGAAGAGATGCAAAGTGTATTGGGTGAAAGTGCTCCATCATATGCGACCGTAAAAAATTGGCAGGCTGAGTTCAAACGGGGTCGTACGTGCATCCAAGATGAACACCGTTCTAGACTCCCAAAAAGTGTGGCCACAAGAGAAATGGTCAGCAAAATCCATAATATGGTTTTGAAAGACAGACGACTGAAATTAGCTGAAATAGCTAATGTTGTGAGCATCTCAAAAGAGCGAGTGTTCAATAGTTTAACCCAAGAATTGGGTATGAAAAAGCTGTCCGCGCGATGGGTGCCGCGTGTGCTTACACTCGATCAAAAACGTGTGCGAATGCAGATTTTTCAAGAGTGTCTGGACGTTTTATGAAGAATACCACTGGTTTTAGGCGTCGATTTGCCACCACCGATGAAACCTGGGTCCACTACTATACGCCAGAAACGAAACAGCAATCAAAACAATGGTCAGAATCTGATGGCTCGGCTCCAAAGAACATTGAAATCAGCTGGCAAAGTCATGGGATGCAAGAGGGATTTTGATGATCGATTATCTTCCAAAAGGAAAAACGATAAATGGCGAATACTACGCTAACCTTTTGGACCAGCTACGCCAAAATTTTAATGAAAAAAGTCCAGGTTTAGCGGGTAAAAAAATAATTTTTCACCAAGATAATGCTCGTCCTCACACCTGTGTTACTGCCATGGCTAAAATCAACGAAATAAAGTACGATTTGCTTTCACACGCCGGATTTGGCTCCTTCTGACTTCCACTTATTCCTTAAGCTGAAAAAATTTTCCTAGGTGGACAGAGATTTTCATCCGATGAAGATGTCAAGACCGCTGTTGACGCCTATTTTGCAGGCCTTGAGAAAAACACGTTCCGTGATGGGATCAAAGCCTTAGAGCATCGTTGGACAAAATGTATTCAACTTTCAGGAGGTTATGTTGAAAAACAAAAATGATTTTTGAAAACATAAAATCGGTCTTTCATTGCCAGGCTAACCAATTATCATTCCGCCATCGTAGAAGGCAAAACCTTACCAGTTTTAACTTGCATTTGTTCATGCATTCTCGTTTTACGAAAACAGTGTAAGAGTGTTAAGAATTTAAAAAAATTGAAATAAAAGCTTGTTGCGTTTATCAATAAAAGTAACTGTCTAAAACAGTCGATACTATTACGTATTTTATTTAGGAGTGAATCAGCAGACGGCATGTTTTTACTTTCTGCACTATACGGAATATGACTAGAAGAGTTATTGCATTCGTCAAACCTTCAGAAGCTGAGATTTTGATGGAAATGCATGTTTAAGAGTCGAAAATACTAAAAAAACCGAGTGTCACCATGATCTACCTTGCACCCAACACGACTTAACGCAGAAAACGCAAATTTAGGTTTAAAAGGTTGGTAATCATACTGAGCTCAAACCGCAAAAGATTTCATTCTAAAATGTACCCCAACCCATAAAAATTGAAAATATGTAAAAATGACAAGAATAACTCTTTTTTGTAAAGTAGCATCTCTAAACCTCCTTAAAATGCACCCCAACCCTCAAAGTTGCCTATTTCAATCCACTGCTGGATGTAGGCTTTTTTTATTTTTTCTTCTATCCTCAGCTGCTTTCATCCAATGTATTCCTGCTACTTATCACTCTCCAGGTAAGTATTGGCTTGTATATCTATTATCTTCGATACGGGCGAGCTGTCTAGCCCATTGCCACTTAAGTTGTGCAAGCTGCTGTAAAACGTCTGTTATTTTTGTTTGTTGCCTTATCCAGGTAATAGTCCTTCGATCGCCGAGTTTGATTTTCAGCATTTGCCTTTCGTGTGCTGATTGTGTTCTTGCTATTTTTTGGGCATTTTTGTTAGTTAAACTCCAAGTCTCAGCCCGATACGTTAGTACAGGAAAAACGCATTCGTCGTAAATTTTACGTTTCAAAGCGATAGCAATATCCGATTTTGGTATATGTCCTAATTTACCAAATGCACTCCAGCTCAATCTTCTCCTTCTTCTTATTGTGAATTTTTGATTAAAATATATGTAATTTTTTACAATTTTAAGCGCTTTTCCCCGTTAGGGCAATATTAACGTTTTCTTGAGTGTTTGTCATAACTTTGGTTTTCGTTATATTCATTTTTAGGCCTACTTCTTTTGACCGATCGTTTAGCTCTGTGATCATGTCCTGTAGCTGTCAGGGGTCATTACTTAAGAGTATATCATCTGCAAATTTTAGATGGTTTAAATGTATCCGTCGGTTAGTATTTTTTTTTTCAGAAGAGTCCATGATTTGGTAAATGTTCTCCGTCACAGTAATGAACAGTTTGGGCGATATAGTGCCTCCTTGCTGCAGTCCTTTTTTTTGGAGAATAAGTTAGTTTCACCAAAGGATTTTATGTACATCTTTGCATTTGTGTAGATCTTGTTAATTAGGTTAATGTACCTGCTATCGATTTGGCATCTTCTCAGGGAATTATGAACGGCCCATATTTCCACAGAGTCTTTTATAGTCTATGTAAGTGCTATAGGTATAATTTTAAGTTGTATTTGTTGGTTTTCTCTATTAGTGTTTGCATTGTATTAAATTTTGTTCTAAATGCTGCTTACTCGCACGGCTGATGAAAATCTATTTTGTTTGTTAGTCTGATATTTATAATCTGAGTAAACATCTTATACAAATATGGTAGCAAGCTTATAAGTCTGTAGTCATCTAACTTGTCCATGTCGATGTTTTTGTGTATAATGAGGACTTCTGCTATGTACCAGAACGTTGGGATTCTCCCAGATTCTAAGCGTTTGTTGTATGATGTTACTTACTATGTCATGTTTTGTTTCGTCGTCCATTTTTTATCATTTCAACTAGTATATTGTTGGGTAACAAGGATTTGTTTCTTTTCGTTCTATTTAGCACATTGTTAAGTTCTTCTACAACGATGTCTGGAATCTCTTCTAAAACTATACGTTTTGTATTTTACGTCTGTCCTCTTCAATTTGCATTAAATAAGGCTGCATTTTAGATCTGTATAATTCCGTTTAATAGTTTTCTATTTCTTCCATTATTTTTGTGTCGGCTAGAATTTCTCCGTTTTTCTTCTTAATTTTAACTTCCTTCTTTCCTATGTTTAGTTGTTGCTTGATAGCTTTGGGTGCCTTATTTTTTACTATAATTTTCATAAATTTTCGGGTGTTGTATTTGCTCATATTTTTTTCGTAGTTTTTTCCTTATTAGATTGTTCAACTCTGTCCATTCAATTCTGTTATTTTTTCCAGGTGGTTACTTTACGTTTTCCGTGACTTTTATAACATAGTACATGGCCTGAGTTTAGTTTTAAGATGTATTTACCTTTAAGTCTGACTTTACATAATCCGATTATGTCCCATATTATTTCTTTAACTCGATGTTCAATTCGTGTAGTCTATCGTCATCTGAAGACATTCTTACATTATTCGTTGCAATATACATATTTCTTGTCCTCGCCGCGTCATTCTTCGTATGGTAGCTGCATCGCACCTCCTCTTGCTTTTTTGCCCGATCGCTACCGTGGTCTGAAAGAATACGACTTCCGGGAACTGAGGGTCTTACTAAAGACAAACAAAGCTGTCAGCATCAGTGGTAAATCTGACACTGTGTCAGTTTTACCACTGATGATGATAGCTTGGCTGTCGAAATACGTATCTGGTATTTAGTTACTTGTGTAGAAGAGTGCTGTATTTTTAAGAGAAATAAAAACCATTCTTTGTTCGACACCAAATGCATTTTCGTAACAAAAGCAACAACAAACCAACATTGGGGCGCTTCCGCGACGTTACTGTAACGTAACTGTCCGCACCTCTGTATCCGTTAGTGTTACAAATAAATTGATTGACACAGTTTTATACCGTTTAACTTTTGTCTATGGCATTTTTCTGTATAAACCCACGATAAGTGGGTAAATCGTACAAAAACTAAAATCGGCGCCATTTCTTCAAAATGCGACAAATGCACAAGTACGATAGTCGGTGACTTTTGTTATGTTGTTAAAGATGGCAAAATAGTATCTATACGGAAAAAACTGCTATGAATTAGTTTGGATTTTTCCCCTAATTATACTGGACCCATATACCTAGCTATACACAATGTTACTAAGAACATTCTTAAAACCACAACAACTGTGAAGTATAAATATTCTCCAACGGTTTGATATTTTCAAAAAAAGTAAGCTCAAAACAAGCTGCACGTTTTTTTTACTTTTGTAGGCCCATAGATTTAATGTGAGGCGGTCATTACGGCTTACTTCTTTAGTTTAACGTGGCGGCACCTAGCGTGAGCTTTATCCGCCACGTCTCTCTTCGGGCCGGATTGAGATACGCTCAATCAGCGCGCCTGCTTAAGTTGATAACGGTTCAACGAGAACAGGCTTTTGACATCAGTCTGCAAGCCTTAAGTCTCTACTGGTCGGGGGAGATTACATAAATCTCTACTGATACTTCAGATCAGTGCTCGAGTTGAAAACGCAGCTCACCTGGCGAACCGCACCAAGACGGCCCTAGCCTGCATAGGCTTACCACTGCCACCACGAGTCCTACATCGTGACCAAGACGGGGGCTGCTATTTCCCGTGGTACCAGTCAATTAAGTCACTGTTTGGACTTTTTGGAGCACGTGCCGAAAGCAGTGTTACCCCTACCAATTTAGGCTACTCGCAATTCCAGTATTGGTCGACTACGCACCGGTCAGATTAGTCGGTTGTCGGTTTGATATGACCGGTATCTTAACAGCGTTGGGTGTACCTAAGCACAAACCCTCTGGGTCGACACTTTGATAGTGGGCGTGAGCAGGTAAAGTGCTGAATGCCAGCAGCCGCGCCACTCCTTCCTGGAACTCACCTTCACCTGCCTAAATCATCGGCCTACAACCACCCAGGGCAAATTTATAATCCCTAGGGGTCACCTCGACGTAGTGACTCGGACACAAGCAAATTTATAGCCACGGCCAGGGAGCTGGAATCGTGTTACACAGTACGCGCTGCCGCTTAGGTGTTAGTTACCTTTACTAAGGGCTAGCAACACCTCACCTCGTGAAATCACTCACCCAGTTCTCCATGGCCACAATTAAGGTAAACCTTGAACTTCTCTGAAGAGAGGTGGGCGCACATGAATTTTATAGCAGGAAAATCAATACTGATCAAGATAACATCATTGAGAAATTTTTTAATAATAGAGAATTCTATTATGTTTTAAATTAATTGAACAAAAAATCTATAGTTAAATTATTCATATATGGACTATGTATTGATGAACTGTTTTTGATAACCTTCTACACTCAATGAATACCTTAAAGAAAAATTGAACAACTTGCTATAATATGTAATTTAACTTTGCTGCTGAACAATACTATCTTTATAGAAATTAAAATGTTGGGCTTTATGGTTTCATCGTCACAGCAAAATTGCGAAGATATTTGCACAGCACTCTTTCCATCTTATATTTTGCAGAAGTGGATTGGTATAGCACCATTCGTTGTAAATGGGCGGCCTGGAAATCGCGAATTGGTTGAAATTAAAAATAAATTTTACAACCTGATACCTTATGCGCTATTCCTACTCGTTCTGGTTAATGACATTGTTGTAATAGATAGATTAGCACCTACTAAACAAATGAATCTATATCTTTGGTATGCAGTTACAACTCAAATGCATATGAATGTCGCTATAATGCTTCTAACAGTAATTTGCCATAGAATACATAAAAAATCTTTGTTGAGTACCTGTAAGAAAGTGATGATCATCGATCAAGAGATGTTCAACAGTAGTTTGAAAATAAATGACAAACACGTCCAAATTTTTGGCGTTATTTGGTTAGCGGCGCATATACTGATCCAGGGACCTGCATATTACCATGCTGTAGTTGAAATTGAAAAGATACAATTATTTGATGTTTTGGTTTGTATGGCTGTCATTTACAAAACTGCAATAGAAACCGGTGTTCGCTGTTGGATTCTGTCAATGTCTGCAAGATTCAATGCGTTGAATAGTGGTTTAAATAAACTACGCCAAACGAACATGACTGAAAGACATCAACAGGAACTGGTTAAGGAAAGAATTAGTAACATTGTGAAGATGTTTATGGAATTATCTAGTTTAACTAAGATACTCAATAATATTTATTCTGTGGCACTGTTGGTAAACGTATTTAGAGATTTTAACTCATTAGTTTTGCAGTTTTACAGTTTCATTGTTTATCATGAAGAGTACATTATGCTAGATGAAAACTTAATTTTGGTGTCGGGTTGGACAGCTTTTATGGGAATAGAGTTATTGTCTCTTATATACATCTGTGCTAGGGTTACCAATTCTGTAAGTATAATCTAATAAGAGATTAATCTTTATCTCCTTTCATTTTTAACTTACACTCTTTGTTGATATGACGGAGGCTATTGCACTTTACTAGGTATCATAGAAACTTGTACTTGTGTCTGAAGATTTTCTTGCTATAACTAATATGCAGCACGAATGAGATCAACTACATGAATTTATTAGACTCACTTAAAATTTGAACAGTAAATCAAAGAAACATATTTGAACAACAATATTTAACATTTTGTATTATGATACTCTGCTTCAACTAACCTTAAGAAAATTATATCCTATTTTGAAAGTTTCTAAAATTCCCTCTATTTTTCTAAACTTCTCGTAATATTTTCTAGCACACAAGATGTTTTGCATTGTATCAGTCAGTTCAGTATCAGAAGTTAAATACCTAGGCATTATCCTAGATGCTAAACTAAACTGGAACGTACACCTGGAAAACATTACTAACAAAGCGAAAATGGCCATGATGATGGGCAGACGCATATTTGGAAAACATGGGGACAAAAAACCAAACATGGTTTATTGGTACTACATTGCGGTAGTTAGACCCATGATAGCCTATGGCATCCTATTGTGGTGGCCAAAGGTCGAACAAAAAACAGCCATAACCAAAAAACCAGGATACAGAGACTGGCCTGTTTGTGCATATGTGGAGTCATGAAAAACACTCCAACTGCATCTATGGAAGCTCTTCTAGGACTAATCCCTCTAGATATTTATCTAAAGGGGGAGGCCTGGATTGGCGCACACAGAATGAAATCCACTGGTAACTGGCACACCAACCATGAACGGTGTGGACACAAACGAATACAGGAGGTAGTCAAAGGCCAACCCATTCTAAAAATGAGCTCCGACTACATTCTCCCCCAATACTCGTTTGATAAACCATTCAGCGTGAGATACTCTCGCAATGACTGGGCTCAAGGAACCCCACCTTTTCTGTCAAAAGGGCTAGTCTGGTACACAGACGGATCCCGAACATCAGAAGGCACAGGGGCAGGAATACATGGCGCAAGACCAAAAGAGAACATCAGTGTACCTCTACTGCTACTGCATTCCAAGCTGAAATCTTTGCTATAATGCAATGTGTTCAGGAAAATGCAAAACGTGGGTACACTAAACAACACATAAGCATCCTGTCAGATACCCAAGCAGCCTTAAAAGCACTCGTACTAGCTCCGAACTAACGAGAGAATGTTTAAACCACCTGACACGTCTATCAGAGAGGAACACAGTTCAACTCATCTGGGTGCCAGGGCACACACGTGTAGACGGAAACGAAAAGGCGGACGCCCTCGCGAAAACTGGCGCATCTACCCCGTTTATAAGACCGGAGCCTGTATTCGGTATACCCAAAAAAAGCATCCGAACAGCAATAAAAAAGTGGACCGTCACACAACACATTTCTCGCTGGGAGGATACACAGGGACAAACACTGGGAAAGGCAATAATTAGGATACCTTCCTCCAGTCTAACAACTGATGTACTCCACTTAGGACAAACTCAGATCAGAAGGTTGGTGGGACTTGTTACAGGACACTGCCACCTGTAAAAACACCTCCAAAAAATAGGTGTACACAGAGGAAACACATTCTATAGACTATGTGAAGAAGAATAGGAAACAGCTTCACACATAATCTTTGACTGTCCAGCGCTCTACCGCAAGAGACAGCAGCTTTTCGGGGGAGCTCCGCCTGAACCAACCTTCACACACGATCACCTTGTAAGACACATCCTGCAACTCGTTGAGGGCACAGGACTACTTTAAAAAAAGGATCAGGGGTGCACAAAAAACCACAAAGTCGAAGTGCAAATTGGGCTCATTAACCTGACAATAACCCTGCTTAAAATCAATCAATCAATCAATCAGTCAAAATATTTAGTGTCAAACGTGCTTATGTTGGCAGCTGTATTTGGCTTCTTTGCCAAATAATTAAGTCAGGTTTAGTTTTTGAAATCCTAGATTGTTTGGCTAATCGGTTGTTAAAGTACTAACCGGAATTGCACCACGATTTAGATCAGTTTGTAATAGGGCTAGTTGATGGTGTTATAACTTATAACAGCATCAAGTGAGGTTCCTGGGGACTTGGTATAACCCTAAGTTTTCAGGCTTAAGCAGTTTGAACTGGCACCACCTACGCCGCTTGCAATACAGGTCTCTACAAACAGCATGGTATTAATCCCTTCACCGGCAGCTCTGATTCTTACTTTCCTCCCCATTATTGTAATGTTAGAATGATTTATATCTCTAACGGACAGATTTGCCAAAAAACGTAATAGCCCGAGAGAGTACGTTACGAGAGTCCAAAGTAGAATGCCCAGCCCTGTACCACTGTTCGTTCTGGATCCGTCTGTACACCATACAACGTCTTTATCTAGTTTGGTGAAAACTTTATCCTTCTTCCACTCAACCTGTTCTGGTATAATTGTTGTGAACAGTTTCCGGAAGTCAAATGAGGTTTTCGCTTTATCTGACTGCATCTGTAAGATGTAGTTCTTACTTATTATTTTAAAGACTTTAGTATGATTTCCCGGAGTACCTCCCGTTCTCATTTGTTTTCAGTCAGGGAAGGTAGACCTAGTATGACTTCTAACGCGGCTGTTGGGGTAGTAGACATTGCCTCTGTTATTTCTATGCAGGCCAGCATTTGTAACTTACTTAGCCTTTTTCATTGAACCATTTTTTGCCTTTTGCTACACCAAGGAAGATTATGTGATTATTAGGACTATTCTTTTTGTGTGAGGCCAATGTTTACCGTGTATCATGTACCGTGTACCATGTACCGTGTACCATGTTTGGTTTCAGCCTCCTCGTTTACCAAACATTCGCCTGCAGGTTCAGAATACTATAGTGGCTTTGTTTGTAACATGTTTTAGATGTTGTTTAAAGGTCAATCTGGTATTTGTCCTAACCCACCATCTGTAATTGTTTGCGGAACAGAAAAAGTTTCCCGTCGCTGAAGACTCTTCTTCGTGTTACTACCAGAAGCGAGACTTTTCGGGGTTAAGCAGCAGCAGAAAGCTGTCAACTACGAGGCACCACAGCGGCGGTAAGAGAACGCCCCCCTGACAGTCTAACGGTTGCGTTGTTGTGAGAGGTAGTTATTATTCTGCCCTTAAGCATATTTGCAATCTATCTACACAGTGCACGATGGATGAATTCAAGCAAGGTTATAGGAAAGTCTGCAGCCTAAATGGTAAACAACCAGTTCGGAAGATTTTCCAGATTGATAGGCATAGTAGTGTTGGCGCAGTGGAAATCTATTCAATGCCTCATCCTTTATATGTCTAACAATCAGTTTCTTCAACATTTTCAGACGAAATGGGGTGAGACTTATAGATCGATGGGATTTGGCTTGGGCATAGGTGTCTTTCCTGGGTTTGGTATAAATACCACTTTTATCTGCCTCCAGTAGTCTATTATAAATAGCATAAGACTAAACTAAAATCCTTTGCTGTTATTGATCTTTACGTCCTGTAAAAACCTGCCATCTCTATAGGAGCGGAAACCGCCCCAAAATCACCACCAAAGGTGCCCTTTTTCGGTTATTAATTTGTTATCCTTAACCATAGCCTCTATCAGGAAATCCTAATATACAGTTGAACTAGCGTTTTCGGCGATACCTGTTGTATCCGCTGCTTACGTTTTAAAGGGGGTAGTGGTGCTGGGAAGCTTCGCCCAGAACTGGTGTAGCAGCTGCTTCGCTCTTAAAAGAGCTCGAAAGCTTGTTTGGTTTCGGAACGTTTGTTAGTTTGATCCAGAAGTAAGTTGAAGCTCTTAAAGGAGCTGTACGATTGCTTCATTTTATTATATACGACTTTCCCATGCAAATGCGTTTGCTTATACCCGTTTTTAAGTACCGTTGTATAGCAATATAGTAATATTAACATTTTTTTAGGCAAATTCAATAAAAAAATCTCTAGTTACATTAATGGCAGCAAATGATGATCCAGGTATAAGAAACGAAGTGAGTAGTTTAAGATCTTTTTTTTTAAATTTTGATTACATTTTATTATAGATTAATGCATCTGCTTTGCAACTTCTGCACGAGACTGTAACGATTACTGCCGGAGGTTTGTTTACTATTGATATGAGTTTGATATTTACGGTAAGTTTTAATTACTTGTATGTAGCAATATAAACATAGCGTACCGTACATAGGGTACCGACACAAGGGCCGAGCATTCAGTATATTTTATTTCGGTTCAGGTAAAATAAGATAAGAGCCGTTTTGTGCCTTTATATTAAACAGTTTTGTGAAATAAAACATATGTCTCCAAATTTGCATGCACAAGTGTTACTACAGGGAAACCAACCCCTACTACCACATTTTTTTTTAATTTTCAGATGGTCGCTGCTGGAGCTACGTATTTAATTATACTTTTGCAGTGGGAATAGTGGCGGTAAAAAACTAAGTTTTACCCAGAATAATTGTGTATCAATAATATAATAATACAAAGTTCATTCTACTAAATGTTGGTTTTAATCATGTTCGAATATTATTTACTAATAATGTATTTGTTGTTTATATTAGTAAGTAATTTAAAATAAATTAAAAATATTTATTGTATGTGTGGTAAGAATAAAAACCTAATTAAAACAAGCGTTGGGCAGTTTTTTACGAACCATTTATTATGGAACGCCGTTTTACTTCCTGAAAATAAAAGCCATAACTTACATAATTTTAAAATATTTCATAGATATTTGTATTTAATTAAAATTATCTTAGATATTTGTAATTATTTCAAACTATCTTCGATATTTAGAAATATATAAAAATATTTCTGAAACATTTTTAAATTTCCTATTTGAAAATATCTTAGCAGATAATTTTAAAATTACCATTTATAATATCATTAACTACTGAGAATGCAACGGTCCAACCTGGGTAGCTGAGAAGCCAAGGTTAGTTGGAAATACAGAGAAGACAGATTAAAAATTATACACAATGTTCATTACTTTTATATTACAGTGCAAAATATCTGGATATGCATTTCATGTAATTTAGTTATGCTATACAATTTACATCAAATAAACAATAAATCAACGACTCTGGTTGAACAACCCCTATGGGACGACGCTGGCCCTAGTAATTTTCAGTTGGTAGCATGTAGAATGGAATTTCCCTGGCGCTCCGTGATCACTGATTGATCGGCTGTGAATCGAATCGAGATATCCACGTATTAATACGTACTTTGTTTGACCAAGTCTAGGGAATGTTGAAGAAACTTTCATTTCCGAGTAAATCCTTCAAACGAATGAGTGAAATAGAAAGCTCATTGCGGTAAAATTCATATTACACAAGCTAAAAGAGAATAGAAGTATCTGCGTATTAAAGACTTGAGGGACACGAACTTACAACTTCCGAGAATTATGCTGTCGGCTGTCCGTGATAAGCGCATGCCAATAGTATAAAGTAATGATGTCAGAATTTATTATTAATTGATTGCCTCATAATTTAAATACTGACTAAATACTAGAACAGAAATCCGGACACAGTTAATTATACTTGTCCAGTACTACTGCTCGTAAAAATTTTAGCTGTTACCTAATACTTGCATGTTAATAATATAAATTATAAGTTATAATTGTTTATTCTATGAAATGTTGGTTTTAATCGTGTTTAAGTATCGTCAATAATTTGTATTCTGTTTGTATTAGTAACGTATTTTTAGATAAAATGAAAATGTTCGTCGTTTGTGCGGTGAAAATAAAAACCTATTTAAAGCAAACGTTGAGGAGTTCTTTCCGAATCATTTATAATATCACGACTACTGAAGCAAAATTTACTAATCTCCGCCACAATCAAATTCAGAATGTAACGACAAGGCACAATAGCTCTGGAGTTTCTGTTTTAGTCCTCAAAGAGATTTAGAAATTATCGTGGGACAGGGCCAAGGCTAGCCTTTTTGTCGCCATCAAAAATTTTACATAACTTAATTTCTATTATAAAGTACAAATAAAAATTGTTGTGCTACAAAATCTAATCTATACACACAATATTATCTGATCTGATAGTACAAATTTCAAATACAAACTACACTGAGACATTTGTTAAATCAAATTGTATGAGAATAATCAGGTATGTAGTTGCAGCACCAACCATCTGAAACAAATAATATAATTTAGAGTTTTTCCTCGTTTCAGAGAAATAATGATCAGAATCTTACTACTTTCAATAAATAGATAGATATTACTTCAGTAAATCTATGCAGACCATTCTTGGACATAGACCTATGTCCAAGGATGGACGACGGAGGGCTAAAGAAGAAGAAAAAGAAGTAGAAGAAGAAGAAAAAGAAGAAGAAAAAGAAAAAGAAGAAGAAGAGGAAGAAGAAGAAGAAAAAAAAAGAAGAAGAAATCTATGTGAGTATACCGAGCGAGCTATAAAATACATATCAGGCATTGATCGACATGCGTCACATCTTAGAAGTATAGTACAATCGAGAGTCTTAAGTATATTTAAAAAAAATCAGTGAACGTGTTGCTATGGTTACACAGCACCGATAACACCGGAGCTTCCTAAAAAAACCATCGCGGTCAGTCAGAGTCTAATTGGTCAACAACCCGAAAATAAACGGATGTTATTGGCTGTTACAATGCGAGTGGAATATTTAACAGCAATACCACAAGGGAATTAAAAATTATCGATAAGGCTGTCGATTCATTGGCAACGAAATTGTATTTTTACTAGGAAAAATCACGACTTCGAAGGTGTAGTGCTATTGCGGTGCATCAACACAATTGTTTTGGTCAATGAAAGACAGAATAATTAATTTTTTAGTTTATGAATAGAATTGTTTATAATATTCCAGGAAATAAATACTAAAACACTTAGTTGGTATAATTATTTGTCTCTTACTGACGTTCAAACGCGTTTTTATTTAATTAATGCAAAAATGAAAAATGTAGTAGATATTATTGCTATGGTTACAACAGCCATAACACCGGAGCTTCCTAAAAAAGTATTATCGTGGCAAGTCAAGCTTCGATTGGTTATGAGCCTGAAAATAAACGATTGCCACTAGGTATTACAATGCGAGTAGAATATGCATAAATAATACAACCAATGATTGCGATTTTTCAATAAAATTGTGGCGTAAGTTCACGAGTGCTAGTTAAGATGGTAATTACCTAAATCTTAACTAGCACGAGTTAACTTACATCACAATCTTATCAAAGAAAAATCGTAACACTAATCGTATTCGTCTGCATTATATCACTCACATTAATTTTGACGCATTTTTGGTAACACTGAACTAGTCGGAAATGCTCGAGTGTTTTCGGACATCGGCGCTCTTAACATGATAGTGTTCGCTTGTTTTCAAATATGTTGTAGTGGCGTTCTTTTGTAAATTTAATTTTTTATTTCAAAGTTCTTATTTACTGTTGCTGTGAAGTTTTGTTGTAAGCATGGATCGTTTTGGAGAAAAATCATTAACAATTAAATTTTCGAGGTTATGTTTGGCCTAAAATTTTAGTTCATGTAACCTGCCAAACAAGATACAATTTTAATGTAAATATATATTTATGTTTTTCAATGCATATTAGCATGCTATTATATTTATAATAGACGGACACTAAAATTTGGGTCGGTCATGATTTGAACTATGATTTGAAAACTCGCGATTCAGGTTGGTTGACATTGACATTGTTATCATCGGCCACCGTCGACGTTTCTCGTGTTTTGCTTGTAGACGACAAAAAAAATTATTGTTTTCAGTTCATAAATTATGTTATAATTAAAAATGATACTTACTTCTGGCCGAAGCAATAAAAAACTATATTAAAATAACAATAAATATACCCAAAAGTCAGTACACCTCAGTTAAATGCGTTAATTTAGAGCAATTTTCCGAAGCTACTGTGGGTTCAATTACTTATTTAAACAACACCATGCAGTTTAATCGGTATAAAACAAACGCGATTGGTTCGTTTTAAGAAAGAGCAAATTTGTGATTGGTTCAATGAAATTCAAATGAGTGTGGCATGGTCATTGATATTTTTAATTGTTTTCTGAATAAAGCTAAGACGTAACGCACACTGGTCAGTCAAAGCCTGCTCTAATGTATTTCTTGTGAATTTGTTGCTATATAATTATATTATAGTGCAATATACCGTATATACTAAAGACAAATCGATATCAAAAAATCCTCCAGCGGTAATCTTTACATCGTCATGTAGAAGCTGTAAGCCAAAGGCGTTTATCTGAAAATTAGTTGTGTATTTATGTACTATAATGAAAATAGTTCAAACACTTACTTCTTTCTTTAATTCGGCGTTGTTATCTGCTGATGTTAATTTTAATAATTCTCTTTTAATTGAATTAGCCTGAAATATTAAACGAGGGTATATTATTGACAGCTGATAGATTAACAGAATGTAATGTATTCAAAATTGTTTATTGTTTGTTTTGAATTACAACATAAAATTATTAAACGTTTGATTGCCTTTATTTATTAATTGTTGATGTTTATTTTTTACCCGTAACAAAAGATTAGACAAATGTATGGACAGTGTTTTAAATAATAATATTTAAATTTTGTTAAGTTTTCAGTCACGATTTTGAGTTTAAATTGTATAGTTTTATAACACCTCAAGCTTACGGAGAATTATAAGAAAAAAAAAGAATATTATGGTTATCTTTAATGTTTGACATCAAATAAAAAATTCAATATATCCATGTTGAAGAGGGCAAATCATGGCCAAATTTTTTTAAAACAAGAAAAAAGGTGTATCTGCTGACTCAGGATGTATAATTTTTGCCTTGTACTTTGAGTGTTTGCTAATTAGGGCGTTGCCCCCATGTTGCCTTCCTTCCAAGGTATCACTGAGTGGTTGGCTTTTTTTCAGTGCTTACTATGATAACTGGATTACAAGAAATTATACGATTTTTTCTTGAAAGTTGGGTTAAGGTATATTGGTTAATAAAGTTTAGAAAAGGTGTGTTCAATCTGTTAGTGCACATGTTATTAGCGAAGCCTGCACCTGTCAAATTTTTCAAAAATTGTGAATAACTGCAATTTCGAAAACAAAACAGATGCAGAAAATGAATTAAAAGCCAAATAAAAATATGCAGAAATATAAAGAGTATTCTATATAAAAAAAAACAAAATTTTACTTTGCCACACTTATATGAAACCCTCGGTATAGTTTAAGACCATTCTTAAAATATCGTCATCTTCATCCCCGACAACTTTTATATAAAATTTGTTTTGTATTTTAAATAATAAACAAGATATCGAACACCGCGGTCTTCTTACCGTCTGTCTATAAAGTAACCCCCCCCCCCCACGAACTTTTGAACGACTTGATATTTTACCACAACATTTGGTGTGCCTTAATGGGAAATTAAATACTAGTTTTTAGCCTATAATTAAATTTTGTATCATTTAAAATGGCGACTGGGCGCCTTTTGAATTTCTTTTATAGTAGAAAGATGGGTCGAGTGACACCTCATTTGAAAGGTCCTTTAGTTCTGCGTCTGATCCGAGAGTTTCAAAGGATAATATTGAGCCATAACAAAATGGCGGATTTTAAACAAGTGGACTTACTCAATTCAAAATTGTTTTAATTTTTTAATTTGCAGGACAAAATTTTTCCAGAAATATTTCAGGTGGCTGGAAATAATATTGAAAACGTTATGTTCCAACAAGACGGTGCGCCGCCTCATTATTATAGGCCTGTTTCTGACTTTCTCAACGCACATTTTCCTAGAAGATGGATTGGTAGGCGGGGGCCTGTAGAATAGCCGGCTCCCTCCCCAGATTTAACCCCCTTAGATTTTTTCTATGGGGATATCTGAAATCGAAAGTGTACAGAACCCGTCCAGAAAAATTGAAGACACCTGGAGCAACGCATTACAGAAGTTTGCAGAAATATCACTCCAGAAACTTATGAAAATGCAAGGCAAGAATTTTATAACCGACTTTTCATGTGCCAAGAAGTGAATGGTGAACATTTTGAACACTTAATTTAATTTCTTTTTGCTTTAATTCTTAGTTTTTTTAAATAGACTTCTTTATCTTCAAACATTTGCATTTTGTTATGGCTGAATATTTTTCTTTGAAACTTTAGGATCAGACGCAGAACTAAAAGACCTTTCAAATGAAGTGTCATTCGTTTCCTCTTTTTATTTAAAAAAAATTCAAAATGGCGCCCAGCCGCCATTTTGAATGATAAAAAATTTTATTACAACCAAAAAAATAGTATTTCATTTCTCATTACAGCACACCAAATTTTGTGGTAAAATATCAAGTCGTTCAAAAGTTAGTTGGGGTGGGGGTGGGGGGGAGATTACTTTATAGACACAGTGTAGTTGTCTTATCCTAACATTTATACCTCAAACAGCATTCCAGCAATTTTACATAAAAATCTGATTGAAACAAGGGAGCCAACTTTATATTCATGTTTAAAGACCTGACTTTTAGTCGCAGAAGACCAAAAAGTTTCGTTAAAATTCAATAAGTAAACAAAAACGATGGGCGTAGTCAAATCCATTACATTATATATATTATTAATACGTGAAATATATTGGACAAGACAACTAATTTACGAATAAAAATGAAGAAAAAGTTGTTGTTATGTACTGAAAATCTTAAGTTATTTTTTTGCAGTTTCATAAAATTTTTCGTGAAGCACTTTTAAAAAACTCATGCTTATAAACCCTGTTTTATTTTATTTTACTATTACACAAGCGTCAATTTCAGTTGACCAAATAAATAATAACTTATCTACACAAGCTAGCATAAGGTCAAACATATGAATTTCTTACCATTCTAAGATCGTAGATAATTCGTTTAAAATTTTAGATAAGCGCCAACTATACATTTAAAGAAAATATGCCAGAAATTATTATTAACTGATTGCCTGATAATTTAAATACTGACTAAATACTAGACTAGAAATCCGGACGATATTCATATTGTAAAATAAACTAAATAAACGTACGCAAAAAATAGCCAGGGCCACACTGTTTCCCAGATGTTATTGTTATAAACCAGTTTTTTTATGTTAGGTCTGGTGAGTCTGGTGGCAATAGTTTACTAAGACAGTGTATTAGTTTTTAACAAATAATTTTTTTACGATGCTCATTAAATCTTATTGAGTTTATCAAAATAAATACAACAAAAATAAAGAAAAACTAGTAGCGTAGTAGTACCGTAAAACAAATGTTATGTGCTGATTTTTGTTAAACAACACAGTTTGTGGTTTTTGCAAACTCCACGCACTACGTATTTTATTTTAAGATTTGTGTAAAATATTAAGCATGATTACGCAGCAGTTAAAAATTATATATACCGTTTGTCTGTAAAGTAACCCCCCCCCCCCCCCCCAACTAACTTTTGAACGACTTCATATTTCACCACAACATTTGGTGTGTTTTAATAGGAAATTAAATACTATTTTTAAGCCAATAATTAAATTTTGTATAATTCAAAATGGCGACTGAGCGCTGTTTTACATTATTTTTAATGGAAAAGAGGGTCGAGTGACACCTCTTTTAGTTCTGCGTCTGATCCTAGAGTTTCAAAGAGAAATGTTCAGCCAACAAAATGGCGGATATTAAACAAATGGACTGAATCAATTCAAAATTGTTTCGATTTTTTTATCCAGTAGCCACTTTTTTATTTGCAAGACACAATTTTCCCAGAAATATCTCAGGTGGCTGGAATTAATATTGAAAACGTTATGTTCCAACAAGACGGTGCGCCGCCTCATTATTATAGGCCTGTTTCTGACTTTCTCAACGAACATTTTCCTGAAAGATGGATTGGTAGGCGGGGGCCTGTAGAATAGCCGGCTCGCTCCCAGATTTAACCCCCTTACATTTTTTAGAAACAATTGAAGAACTGGAGCAACGCATTACAGAAGTTTGCAGAAATATCACTTCAGAAACTTATGAAAATGTAAGGCAGACATTTCATAACCGACTTTTTATGTGCCAAGAAGTGAATAGTAAACATTTCGAACACTTAATTTAATTTCTTTTTGCATTAATTCTTAGTATTTTTAAATAGACTTCCTATCTTCAAACATTTGTCATTTTGTTATGGCTGAATATTTTTCTTTAAAACTCTAGGAGCAGGCGCAGAATTAAAAGACCTTTCAAATGAGATGTCACTTGACTTTTTTTTAATATACACTGTGTCCATAAAGTAACCCTCCCCTCCCCAACTAACTTCTGAACGACTTGATATTTTTCTACAAAATTTTGTGTGCTGTAATGGGAAATTAAATACTATTTTTCAGACCATATTAAAATTTTGTATCATCCAAAATGGCGACTGGGCGCCATTTTGAATTTTTTTTTTAATGGAAAAGGGGGTCGAGTGACACCTCATTGAAAAGGTCTTTTAATTCTGCGTCTGATCCTAAAGTTTCAAAGAAAAATATTCAGCCATAAGAAAATGACAGTGTTTGAAGGTAAAGAAGTTTATTTAAAAAACTAAGAATTAAAGCTTAAATTAATTAAATTAAGTGTTCGAAATGTTTACCATTCACTTCTTAGCACATAAAAAGTCGGTTATGAAATTCCTGTCTTACATTTTCATGAGTTTCTGGAGTGATAATTCTGCAAACTTCTGTAATGCGTTGCTCCAGTTCTTCAATTGTTTCTGGACGGGTTCTATACACTTTCGATTTCAGCTATTCCCATAGAAAAAAATCTAAGAAAATTAAATCTGGGGAGTGAGCCGGCTATTCTACAGGCCCCCGCCTAACAATCGATCTTCCAAAAAAAGACCGTTGAGAAAGTCAGAACCAGGCCTATAATAATGAGGCGGCGCACCGTCTTGTTGGAACATAACGTTTTCAATATAATTTCAAGCCACCTGAGATATTTCTGAGAAAATTTAGTCCTGCAAATGAAAATGTGGACTACTGTATAAGAAAATCAAAACAATTTTGAACTGAGCGAGTCCATTGGTTTACAATCCGCCATTTTGTTATGGCTCAATATTTTTCTTTGAAATTCTAGGATGAAACGCAGAACTAAAAGACCTTTCAAATGAGGTGTCACTCGACCCTGGATAAAAAAATCTAAAGAATTTTGAATTGAGTGAGTCCATTTGTTTAAAATCTGCCATTTTGTTATGGCTGAATATTTTTCTTTGAACCTCTAAGATCAGACGCAGAATTAAAAGACCTTTCAAATGAGGTGTCACTCGACCCTGGATAAAAAAATTTAAGAATTTTGAATTGAGTGAGTCCATTTGTTTAAAATCTGCCATTTTGTTATGGCTGAATATTTTTCTTTGAACCTCTAAGATCAGACGCAGAATTAAAAGACCTTTCAAATGAGGTGTCACTCGACCCCTCTTTCTATTTAAAAAAAATTTTCAAAATGGCGCCCAGTCGCCATTTTGGATGATACAAAATTTTAATATGATCTAAAAAATAGTATTTAGTTTCCCATTACAGCACACAAGTTAGTTGGGGGGGGGGGTTACTTTATGGACACAGATAGGCTAAAACATAGTATTTAATTTCCCATTACAGCACACCAAATTTTGTAGTAAAATGTCAAGTCGTTCAAGAGTTAGTTAGGGGGGGGGGGGTACTTTATAGACACAGTGTATATTTATGTGGTTTGTAATACTTACTTGCTTAGTAAGTTGATTGCACATCCATATTATAGCAGTTGCAGTCAATGTAAAACCGATTAAACTAGTTGCTTGTAAAATGAAATAAAGTAGAGAAACATTGTAGTTAAGAGTTATAATAGTCGAATATCGGTATAACCCCACTAAGATTTGCAAAAACTCATACGCGATATAGGCTAATATAAAAAATGAATAAATTTTATTCAAATTTCTAGTTAAATTGCTCAGTTCATCAAATATTTTCGCAGCTTCTGCTATTTTGCTGCTCATAAGTTTGAAATCACTGCTAGGGCATACTGATCTGGTCTGATGGTACTTATTTCTGATTTTACTAATGTTATCAGTTAATTTTGTATATACAGATTTAAGAAAAAATAACCACTGACAAAGCGTAATTGTTAATGCATTCCTGTATATATCACAAATTAAATATATCCAATTACTCCATTCATATTTCGTACTTGAACCGCTTCTTATGTTAGCACATATAAAGTTATTTATCACAAGAGTGGTATTTACAAACAGCCAAATAATGGAATTGTATCTTATCCACATATTATTAATTTCAATTCCAAAATTACGCGATGACTCATCAATGGTTATGGCATCCGTCCAAATTTTAAATAATTGCTGTGAGTACATTGCGCTGCAAATCATTAGCATAAATACCAACATAAAATCAAAGTGTACTTGAAACATAAGAATGTACCACCACAAGCTATTTCTATAACCTATAGAGACATCATTCTTCCAAGCCATATAAGCCAGCAAAATTAACAGAGAAAAATGAAGCAGCCAAAAGACCTTTCTGTGTCTTGCTTCGGTAACAATTCTGCTGCCTGGTGGTCCCGCTATGTTAAATTGGGCCCGGCCTAAATATTTTTCGATGGAGTACGATAAAGATAATGCCGTGCATATATCGGATGGACACCGATTTGGTATAACATGAAATTCCCTCATGTTGACTGAACTTATAAAAGAACATTACGTACTCTGCTTGGATTAAAAAAAATTGCGTACCAATAAACCGCTAGTACGTAGTAGAAGGCAAAACTTTAGGTTTTTCTGTTTGAATTTGTTCGTGCATCCTTGGTTTACAAAAACAGGGTAGAAATAACATGAAACTAAATTAAATTACGTTACGCAGACGCAGTAGCCACTTTCTGTTATGTTTGTCAATAATAGTAGCTGTTCAATACAATCGATATTACTGCTTGCAGCAAAGTACTTAACTAATTGATACGCAGTTTATTTAAAGTTTCATGTTCAATTTCCAAGATTTATGATGATATTTGAACGGCGCTATTTCTACTGTATAACTGTTAAAAATTACTAAGAGTGGCACTGTTTGTTGTTAATGATGCTCCTAGAACTTAGGGATCCTAGATTCCATTGATAACGACAGATTTGTTATATGGGAGGGTTAGGACAACATTTTATTTATAAATTCTACCTTTACTTCGTTAAAGTCCATATTTAATGAGTATCTGTATATAAAATACTTAATTACTTTAACAATATTTATTTATTTTAACCTTATACGTATTTCGGCATGTTTACATGCCATTGTCAAAGGTTATATTAGAAAGTAAACACTTAGTGTTGTTATAGCAATAGAACTTGGTGACTTGATCTCGGTATAGTTTCTAAATGTTTGTGAATTTCAAAAGCTTCTAGTATATTTAATTTTACGTTTATCATCACAAAAATGTAAACATTTTATAGTGTTATTAGCTGTCATTGAATGATTGTGTTCTAGTAAATGTTTAACGTAATTGGATTTATGTGGGTGTTTGTATTTGTAACAACGTGTTAACAAAAATGTTGAATTAATAAAACGGACTGAGTTGATTCAATTATTTGAACTTTGCACCAATCAAAATTATTTTACTTATAATAATGAAATTTATTTTCGAAAAAATGGTTTACCCATGGGAAGTCCAATTTCACCTCTTTTAGCTAATACATTTATGGAAAATCTAGAAGAAAATCTCGAATCAAATCAATCTGAGAAAGTTATATTTTGGTTTCGTTATGTTGATGACATTTTTAGGCCAGGCAATGGGTAGGTTCTGACTTACAAAAGGTCAAGGAAAGTAATAATTTGGTAGATTTGTACAGTTCGGTGTCCTAATTAATATTCGTTTGCGACCTTCAGCGACCGCCGCTCGCGCCGCCATAATGGAAAAATGGTACTGAAAACCAGTTTTTCGAGAATATCTTCTCTCCAGCGCCACTTAGGTCAAAAATAGTTATTACAAAAATTATAGAGCATGAAATTTCCTGCAACTTTTATAAGAATATTTTTCAATCAGATAAATAGTTCACGAGTTACAGCGGAGTCAAGCTCAGCAAATTTCTACAATTCTCAAAATCGCTACATTTTTTCTCGAAATTTCAGTAAATACCGATTACTTAATACGTACCACCGAGGTAGAGTGAGAGGCGCGTTTTTTTTTCATGTGGTATCCCCAGTACGCCTAATCCACGATTCGTTATTTACTGATGTCTTTTCTTCCGTTTCGATGCCCTAGATGGTCCAGGCTCACTGATATCAATATCTTCTTGCAAATTTCTTTCCTCCTCTTTCAAGTTTTCATCTTCGTTGTCTTCTTCGACCTCGTGTGCCAATAATTTCGCAACGGTCAGGTCTTCATTCTCGTCGTCGTCGTCTTCTTCTTCTTCTCCAGAGCCCGCAAAAATCTCTGCGCTGTTTTCACACGCGTCTCCATGGCAGCATGTGCAGATAACAGAACACTTCAAGCCTGTTTTCCTACACCCACAGGCTCGACCGCACTCCTTCTTGCACTTGCACGAAATGAATTTCAGGAGTGCTTCGGGTGCCCGATCTTTTGTTGTTTTCACTGGAGTAAACCCAATCTTGCTTCTTTCCCAACCCCATTGCTCTGGACTCTCGTGTATATCATACCAAGACTGAACTTGGTGGTAGGTCCGAAGGGAATGTTGCCGTGCAGCTTCTCTTGTAGGGGGTAATGTAGCAAGATTGAATTTACTCTTCGTCACGGATCTTGCGAAATTTTGATAACGTAGGGAGCCCAAAGTAATGGTGTTTTTTTTGAAAACGCCGTAAAGAACGATAAAAAAGCTTTCTCGCCAGTGCTGTTAGCAGGACGAGAAGATCTATATCTTCTCCTACGAATCAAACGATGCGGACATACTGATTGCCGTGTTAACGATCAATGTGTCAGCATCTTCTGTAGCCTGTTTTACTGTGAAATTAGAATTCTCAAATTTCTTCTTTAGTGTCGAAATCAAGCGAATTTTATTTGTTTCGTTTGAGAAAAATCTTTCTTGCGAAACAGTTGGAACCATCGACTCGTCGAGATGTACGTCGGCGGAAGTTTGTTTATTTGAACGGCGAAGTCTTTCTGCACTCTTTGTACTTTTGGTAGCTGCGTTAATTGGATACCCGTCATAAACAACTACTGTGTTAGAACCATAATGCCTTTGCACGTACTGTACGTAGTTTGTGCAGATCGATGCAAACGATTCGTTGCGATGCCATACGACTGTAACTCGTGAACTATTCATCTGATTGAAAAATGTTTCCTACAAAAGTTGCAGGACATTTTATGCTCTATAATTTTTGTAATATCTGTTTTTAACCTAGGTGGCGCTGGAGAGAAGATATTTTTGAAAAACTGGTTTTCGGTACCATTTTTCCAATATGGCGGCGCGAGCGGCGGTCGCTCAAGGTCGCAAACTCGGAATATTAATGAGGACACCAAACTGTACAAATCTACCAAATTAAAACTTTCCTTGACCTTTTGTAGCGAAAGCCCCCTTTTATGTCTTCAGTGCCTGGACTATTTAGCATGTTTTAATAGTTCATTTGATTTACTTAATGATTTTTATATTTTATTAACAGCTTGCATCCAAACATAAAGTTTACACTAGAAACTGAACAAAATAAGTCCATTATCTTTTTAGATTTAAACATAAAAATTAATTCAAATAATAAACTTGAATATTCTGTTTATAGAAAACCTACACAAACAGACATTACAATACCTCACGATTTTTGTAGTCATAAAACACATAAATTAGCAGCATACAGGTCCCTGATACATAGGGCTTTGACGGTCCCTTTAGATGAAATTAATTATAATAGAGAAATTTCAATTATTAAACAAATTGCATACAGTAATGGTTATAATACTAAACTTATTAATACATTAATTAAAGAAAACAATTATAAATTAGCCATTCAAATACCCTAGCTTCATTCGATACAATTTAAATACGCTTCGATCCCATATTTTGGTTAAAAAAAATACTAAAATTATAAACAAAACAAATAAATATAAAATAAGTTTTAAAACGACTAGAAACATCTTACGCACTTTGTTTAATGCAAAATCAAAAACAGACGATTTGCTATAATCAGGCATTTACAAATTAAATTGTTCGCAATGTAATTCGGTTTATATAAGCCAGACAATTAGAAATTTTAATATTAGGTATAAAGAACACGTACGTTGTTACAAATACAAACACCCACATAAATCCAATTACGCTAAACACTTACTGGAACACACTCATTCAATGACATCTAATAACATCATAAAATGTTTACACTTTTGTGATGATAAACGTAAATTAGATATATTAAAAGCTTTTGAAAAGCACAAACATTTAAAAACTGTACCGTTAATGAATGAGCAAATTGATTTTTTAAATTCTCCTCTATTGGACATTTTGGAATAAGAAATCAAGTCATCTGCAGACGATTACCGAGATTAAGTCACCAAGTTCTATTGCTATAACAACACTAACTGTTTACTTTCTAATACAACCTTTGACAATGGCATGTAAACATGCCGAAATACGTATAAGGTTAAAATAAATAATTATTGTTGAAGTAATTAAGTATTTTATATACAGATAATCATTAAATATGGACTTTAACGAAGCAAAGCTAGAATTTATAAATAAAATTAATGAATTTTTCAAAAAATCCTTATTTTTTAGAAGTGCATGTTTTCTGATAAATGTCATTTTTTTGATCGTCTTTTGTTTTCGAATTATGACGTCATCGGCAATTTTATTAAATAGCATCCCATATTTTTGCAGTCATATTTGGATAGAGGTTGAAATTCCGAATTCCGAATATGTCAAAATATGACATTGCCAGTTTTCGAGATAATCAAGTTAAAATAGTCAACTATCCCATGTGTAGGTTCTGTAGATAAGAGAAAGAACCTTCCCTTATTCCCTCACCTATTGTCCCAGACTAATGATACGAAGGCTCCGACATCTCGGCAATCCAATTCCAGAGCAAGATAACCTACACAATACCTACCTATATCAGAGCGGTACTAGCCTTTGGCATAAGTACACAATGAAACAATTAGGCCTGAGCGCAGCGGCTTTCCGCACCGCCATAACAAAAAAAAGGAAGTATGTCATTCTTGTATTTGTCACCTTTAAACTACATCATTCCCATCTCTAAATTCTAAAGCTGGAAAAGTTATATCCGCAATGAGTAGACCCACCAAACTAACAGAGCCGCATAAGGAGCCCTAGACTTTTTATTTATTGTCTACAGTATGACATCAGGCTGCAAGCCTAAATTTCCATTGGTTATAACAAAACTATCTAAGTCTCGGTTTATATAGGTAGGCCAGGCAATTAAAAATTTTGATATTAGGTACAATGTAAACGCCCATATAAATCCAATTACACTAAACACTTCTTACAACAAAATCATTTAGTGACATGTAATAACACTATACAATGGTTGATATATGATAGACGTAAATTACATATACTGAAGGCATTTGAAATTCACAAACATTTAAATGTTGTACCTTTATTGAATGAACAAATTGATATTATTCCTAAACTTCCTAATAATACTGCAGTTATATAATAGATAATTAATTTTTTGACGTTAACAAATGGTGCCACCTAACGGGATACTTATAGTAGTGGTGTGGACTGGAACTATACTAAAAATATTAACTGTTAGGTAAGCTATCTGCCAAAAGAGGGCGGTTAGTTCTTAGGATGAGGCGTATATAAACATGCTTTGGTGTAAACCTTGTTTAAACCCTTAACCCAGCATAGATCTCACTCTTGTAACAACCCTCACGCGTTATAAACATAACCTTCAAATTGTAAGTTCTAAAAATTAAGATTATTTAGCGTATTTTTCGCTACTTTGCGTAGCTCGGGTGGGGTGCAAGATAATTCTTCTTCCATCTTATCTTCAAATCTTAAGTATTTTAAAAATTAAATCACTTTCAAACACAGCCTGTCTAAATTTTAATTTGACAGTAGTTTGAGTTATTTGAAATTATTTTAAATGGTACCAACAGCCACATAACAAAAACAAAAAACAAAATTTTCCTAATGGATAGTATTTTTAAATTAAAATATAAAATAAGGTAATTTTTAACGTTTTTGGACCAAAATAGAAAAAATAGTATAAAATACTTGTTTCATACGACATTTAAGAGCACTTGTCCATTAGAAAACTCGCCGCAAGCGGCTCGTTTTCTAACTTGGACGCGTGCTCTAAAATCATGTCTTATGAAACTTGTTTTTTAATATACTATTAAAACATCAAAAAATATTTTTGGCGACGATAAATTTTTAATGAAATGGGAAACGGCGGTCCATAAGAGAGAGAGAGAGAGGAGAAATATAAATTGTCTAGGGGCGCTAATAATACAAATAATTTTTTATTTTTTATGCACTGAGTACAAAATGTGAAACATATTTTATTTGTAGTTTGGTTTAATTATTGCTTTATACTATAGGTTTCTTTACACACCAGCATTATAAATACATATTTTATCATTAAGTAGGGAGTATCTATTAGAAAGTGCAAAAAAAACTATTATTCCACACAATCTTATCGATACACAATATTATTTGTTCTCTTAGCACAAACTTCAGATATATACTACATTGAGGCAGCCGCTAAATCAAATTGTATGAGAATAACTAGATATGTACTTCCAGCACCAACCATCTAAAACAAATAAAACGATTAGATAAAATAATTTGACCTTGTATTTCGTTTAAAGAAAATAATTATGATATACTATTGTAATTAAAAACGAAATGACTTGGGTAAATATAGGCAAGTTTGTACATGTTAAACAGAGTTTTTCAGAAGTATGAAATACTGTACATGTAAATAGTACTGGTATTTTGAAAAATTAACGATCACGTCACTGGGCTTAAAGTATTAATCAAAAAAAAATGTTAAAGTGTTTAGAAAAGTACATGAAAATGTAATAAAAATTATTTAATTAAAGTATTTTTTTGTTAAATGAATATTTACGCCACCAAAACCATTATTACATACTTTTTAACAACCCTGTATAATATACCGTAAAAATTAAAGACAAATCGATATCAAAAAATCCTCCAGCGGTAATCTTCACGTTGTCGTGTAAAAGTTGCAAACCGAAGGCATTAATCTGAAAATAGATGTGCAGCAAAATAGAAATAAATAAATTCAAAATCGTTTACCTCTTTCTGCAATTCAGGATTGTTATATACTGATGTTAATTTCAACAATTCTCTTTTAATGGAATTTGCCTGAAATATTAAAAACAAATGTAATATTTATATTTTTATTGTAAATAAAACAGTTCTTAACTTCAACAGGTTTAAACCCGTTGAAGTTAAGAATTGTTTTATTAACAAGAAATTAAAATGAACTTCAAACGAAGTAAAGCTCGAACTTATAAATAAAATAATATTTATATCTTATACAGAAAAAATTGTATTCAGAGTTGATTATTGATTATTTTGTACATAACATAGGAATATCTTAAAGTTTGATTGCTGTTATTTATTAATTAATATTAATATATTTATAAAATATGGTATAATGTTTCTAATATTTTTAAAATTTTTAAAGTCATAACATTAAAGGGGAATTACACTAGTAACGCCCTCTATGATGTGCGGCGAGAAAAAGTTGCAAAGCAACAAACCGGCAAAGTTGCGATCAGTACCTGCTAAGCACCGGCCTCTAAGCACAAAACACAGAAACGCCCGTGTGGCAAGAAATAAGAGATTTGGTTTCAATTATGGTTAGAATAGACCACTACATGTTTCGTTCTTATTTGAACTCATCAGGTGGACATAATTCTAACCATAATTGAAACCAAAAGCAAACAAGCAGATATATGCCAGAAAGTATAACATTAAAGGGGAATTACACTAGTAACGCCCTCTATGATGTGCGGCGAGGAAAAGTTGCAAAGCAACAACCCGGCAAAGTTGCGATCGGAACCTGCTAAGCAATAAGAGATTTGGTTTCAATTATGGTTAGAATAGACCACTACATGTCATCATCATGAGATGATGAGTTCAAATAAGAACGAAACATGTAGTGGTCTATTCTAACCATAATTGAAACCAAATCTCTTATTTAAAGTCATAGTTTAAATTTTAAATTGCTTTTTTTTTATTACAGCTAAGGAACTATTAGGAAAACAGAATTAATGTTGCTGTTCTAAGTGGCACCAGAAGTGATTCAGTTCGAATCAAGATTATAGTAAGGTAACAAAAAAGGAGAAAAGCACTCGCCTCGACTATCTTATATTTTAGAAACTTTTACTTTTCTTCTTTTCAGAACTAATTATGTAAAATTTTCAAACCCTAACAGCAGACTGCATGCGCGTTGATTACTCTGCAAATGGCAAACGCAACAAGTCATACAATACCATATCTCATTTGATTTTGCTACAAGAGGATACGAATATATCCGTCATAAAACGTACGAGGCATAACGTAACACGCAGTAAATCCGAATTTGCATTTTTTAAGGTTTTTTACGAGAAAGTAAATTGGTTTTAATTTTATGGAATAGTTATTTACGTTATAAGGCCGAGAGATAACTTATTACAAAACCAGTCGAGATGTTTCCGGATGAGGCGACGAAGGAGCCGAATCTGGAATTTCGAGACGAGTATTGTAAGATCATCTCACAGCCGGGTGACGTACAACATTTTATTTCATACTGTATGGCTTCTTTAAATTTTTAAATAAAGGACAATATTTTAATCAAGCAAATTATTAAGGATAATCTGGTTGCCTTATTTAGAGTAACGATAGCAACCGAATGTTTGAAAGTTTTTCTTGTTTTGTAATTGGCGAAAGGTTGGGAGGCAACAGTTCCCGGCCTAGTACTGTAATGTGTCATTTCCCGAACTCAAACTAATGACGTAAAGTAATGTACGGTGGACAGTATGAAATAAAAACATTTTTAGGGTTTAAAACAGAAGATGCAGCAAATACATCATTTAAATATTTCACGAAAGAAGAAAAATTAACCTCCTTAAATTTAGCTCCACTTTAAACTTATATTATGAATCTTATTCTACTATCACTAATGAGTAATTAGGCTTAAGGGGACTTTAAAGTCAACTAATATTGACCAGTATTTTGTAAAGGCAAACAATGTTACATCTTCCCTGTTTCACACTAAACAAAAATTACTAACCACATCTTTCTACTATAGATATACTAGGTCGGGTAACTAGTGACAACTTTGTCGCTGCAATTAAGTAGCAGGGTGTCGCGACAAACGGTATCATGCAAATTGCAGCTAATGTGGTAAGTCAGATACTTTTGTAATTCTTAGGCACGGGTATTCTCGTAAAAGTAACAATATTTACGTTTTTAGATCACGCGCCAGCGAAACTACAGGTTCCGAACCTCCGCAAGCTGCATGTTCTCAATATTATGATCGTCACTCATTCAAAGTATGACCGCGCAGATCGTCGCTTAACTTTGAATGCCGTTTGATCGGTATTCCCAGCTTTCCGCTATGCAGGTGGCAATTCAACATTTTAACGCACTCTGGTTAGACTCCAGAGTAGGACAACTTTGAGTATATGTGTAAGATGGATATGAGGATAACGCTAAAATTATTGAGAATCAGAAAATCTAGTAGGCCAAGGAAAACAAAATTTACACATTCATTTTACATAATTCTCTAGCTGTCAGTTGACGTTTAGTTTGCGAAGTTACGATAGTTGGAACCGAAGCTATCTCAGTTTTTAAGTAGTGTTGTTGCTCAAAAAATGGAATTAAGCAAAGAATAGACTTGCCAGTTTTTGGCAAGAAAAACCATAAAAGTAATAGAACATCCGCCTTATTCGCCTGATTTAGGCATGTGCGACTTATGGCTATTTTATGGGCTTAAAAGAAATCTACGGGGTAGAAGATTTTCGTCTGAGGAACAAATTAACCGCAATTAACGACCGTTTTGAAGGTATTCCAAAAGAAGATTGGTTGGGAGCTTTCAAGAAGTGGAAAGAAAGAATGGTGAAGTGCATTATTGCTAAAAAAACATTAACCGTGTTTCTTATTCTCAATAATTATAGCGTTACCCTTGTACCAGTTGGACTCGTAAAAGTAGGAAAAAATTAATACTAGCATATCGTCAATTAAATAATAAGGATAGTAGATACAAAATGTCTATACAGTCTGAGTCAAAAGATACAGGTTTTTTTAAGAGAACTCTTTCGAGAAAAAGGAAAAAATGTTTTAATAAGTTTCTCTGGTATTTAGTCGTTCGAACTCGACGTTAAACTGTAGGTCCCTCGTACTCTACCTTAGCGGCAAAGAGAGTATGTGGCAGAAAAAAGTGCCGGAGCCTTGCAGCGGGACGAAAAGGCTGATTACGAACTTACGAAGGGTATACAAGTTTTATACTATTGAAAACAGCAAAACTTTATCTATCGAATAAATGCCCAAAATGAGTATCCTGCTATTTAAAAAACTGACGATTGCGTTACAGTGCTTACAGCATTAGACACAAAAAATTTTAAAGTATGGGGAAAGCTAGATAAAAATAGGGCCGGCGGCGGGTGGTCTAGTGGTTAAAGTCCCAGGCTTTGAAACTAGACTCCCAATGGCAGTTGGTTCGAGTCCACTGCTCGTCGGTAATTTTTCTGTATAAGTTAAATCCGACGGGTCCATGGATGGTATATGTAGGTGTGTATGTTGGGTTGCATGTCTTCAGGGGTGGGGCATGTTAGACCGGTGAAGAGCACTTAGTGTGCTGAGCCCGGGTAAGGGGGTGGGATGGGAATCATGGGGTCGTGCTCACACACGGCTTCATGATTCTTAAAAAAAAAACATAAAAATAAGCAATAAAACTTTTTATAATAGAGCAATTTTAATAAATAAAAAATTGAAGAGGAAGATTATAGCTTAACTTTAAAAACATTTATCCATATAGTTCATCTGATACAATTAAATACGCTTTTATTCTATATTTTGGCCATAAATAGAAGACGATTGTAAAAATTATAAAACAAATTAATATAAAGCAATTTTGTCTCTGTCTAACACCATAGAAAAACATACGACTTACTAAAATCAGCCTTTTACAAATTAAATAGCTTCTGCTGTAATTTAATTTATATAGGCAGACAACAAAAAATATCGATTTTAAGTACAAAGAACACATACCTACGTTGTTAAAAATATAAAAACCCGCATAAATTTAGTTACGCTAAACTTTTATTAGAACACAATCGTTTAATGACCTTTAATAAAATTACAAATTTTTTAAACTTTTGTGGTAATAGGCGTAAATAAGTTATTCTAAAAGTATTTCAAATTTACTAACACATTTAAAAACCATATCTTTAACGAATGAGCAAATTGATGTCTTAAATTTGCCATTAGTAGAAGTTTCAGATTAAGAAATTAAGTCGTCTGCATAGATGACCAAGATCAAGTCAGCAAGTTCTATTTTTTCTATAGCAACACCAACCGTGACGTAAAAACATGTTGCAATACCTATAAGGTTAAGAATAAGTAACTATTTGTAGAAGTTATTAATTATTTTATTTAAGTATTAGTTAATACAAAGCCTTCGTTAATTACTGATACCCACGTGACCTTCGGTCCGCAGTGACTTAGGGAGTTTTAGATTTAGATGTTGAAGTCAGTTCAGGATTGGTACTCGTGGTAACTAAAAATTGCCTGTAAGTGTCACTGTCAACACTCAAAGTGAGGTTATGTATGTAAACAAGCAAGCCTTGATAAGTTAACAAAACGGCTTGGGAATTTTTGGATAGAAGACTTACCAACAGTGTAAGTTGGGTTGCCTATATATTTTGTGGTCACTCTGTATAAACTTTAACAAGTAAAGCTAGAACTTATTAACAAAAAATATTTTCATACGTAGGTATTTTATTATTCCGCATTTTTTTTTTAATTACGGTTGTAAATAAAAAGTGACTCTATATACATATAGCCGGTACTGGGATTTATAACATTGTAAAACGAGTGTTAAGTGCTGATTTGCAAACTCCATCTAGTATTTTATGTTACTACTGTATGAGTTAAACACTAACAATTATTACGCAACACCATGTGTTAAAAATGATATGTATTTCGGTGATATGTAACAATTTAATACTCACTTGCTCAGTAAGTTGACTGCACATGCATATCGCTGCAATTTCTGTCACGGTATAAGTGAATAAACCAGCAGCTTGGAAAATAGTGTGAACAGTAGACATATTATAGCTAAGAGTTATAATAGTCGAGAAACGATATGCCCCTGTTAAAATTAGGGCAAAGTCATAAGTTATATTGGTCAATATAACAAACGAATAAATTTTATTAAAATTTCTAGTTAAACTGCCCAGTTCTTGATAAATGTTCGCAGCTTCTCTTATTCTTTTACTCTGAAGCTTAAAATCGCTACTGGAACATACAAACGTCTGACGGTACGTATTTCGCATATTACCAATGTTAACATTTAATTCTCTGTATATACATTTAAGAGAAATTATCCACTGAATAAGTGTAACTGTTGATGCATTCTTGTATATGCTGCAAATTAAATACATCAAATGACCCCACTGATATTTTAAACTAAAGCCGGTTCTTATGTTAGCACATATAACGATATTTATCATAAGAATGGTATTCACAAGCTGCCAAGCAATGGAATAGTATCTTATCGTCATATAATTGATTTGAATCCCAAACTTACGCGTTGTCTCATTAATGGATATAATATCTTTCCAAATGGTTAATAATTGCTTTGAATAAATTGCGCTGTAAGTTATTAGCACAAAAACCAATATAAAATCAAATTGTACTTGAAACACATGAATATACCAAGAGAGGGCGTACTCTGCCGTGTAGGTTACAGTTGCATCATTCTGCCAAACCATGTAGGCCAGCACCATTAAAATACTGAAATGAAACAACCAGTATATCTTTCGGTGTTTAGCTTCGGTAACGATTCTTTTTCCCGGGGGTCCAGTTATGTCAAATTGGGCTCTGCCTGAATACTTTTCGATAGTGTACGATAAAGATAATGCTGTGCATATATCGGATGAACACCGACTTACGGGTGCAACTTGAAATGTTTGCATGTTGACTAAAGGTATAAAAGAAAATTACATGCTTTATATACTTTGCTTTAATATTCTAAAAGCTCTCGAGCAAATATTATTGTACTGGTACAAGACAAAGCTTCACGATTTTCCACTTTCATTCATCGCGTCGTTGCTTTATAAAAACAGAATTAAATTATTGAGAAAAAAAAAGTAAATTATGTTACCCTGCTGATCAAACAATCGATGTTATTTTATATAAAAATTGTTTGGTTATATTTTGTTAATGGTAAAAGTGAGGCGCTCCGTTATGTAATTGTCTGTGTCTAGAAACCGTCAATATACAAACAATGTTTTGCTAAGCTATTGCGTATTTATTTAGTTATTCGTTGATCTTTTTTTTCAGAATTGGTCACTCTCCCAACAATACTTTTTATTTTTGTTGCTATCTTTTTCACATTGTGGTTTTTCTTGTAGTGATTCTGGCATAAACTCGTCTTATGTCTTACTCGGTCCCGACTCCTTCGCTTTCGTTTCATTATTTTAGCTGCAATAGTTGCAAGGGTGTCCTTTTCTCTTGCATTCTTTTCTGTTTTTTCTGTACCATCTTTATTATTTTTCTAATAATTCGTTGTCAACTTTTTCCTTTTTTTTTCCTAAGTCGTTATCTCCTTGTTACTCCTTGTACCGTTTTCAATAAAATTATGAAAAAATTTGGTATTTAAATTCAGTAATCAGTAGAAGGGGTGCAAATATGGTGTAATAGCAAAAGCGCTGGGCCTCTACAGAACTTTTCCTCGGTTGATTACGGATACAGCCGCATTAGCCCATCCGCTCGTTTTC
Organism: Ctenicera cuprea; assembly: GCA_958336395.1. NCBI lineage: Eukaryota > Metazoa > Arthropoda > Insecta > Coleoptera > Elateridae > Ctenicera > Ctenicera cuprea. The sequence continues at coordinate 11,642,748 of OY284493.1, forward strand.
TCCCCGTAACGCAACGGGCAATTGGAAAGACACAATAATGCTTCCTTTGAAGCAGAACTATAAGCGTACTTTGAATGGATTGGACTTTCGTAAAACGGTAGGTCTTCTGTGTTTGTTTTTTTTTCTTTCTTTTATTATAGGCTAAATAACCTGTTTAATACCCGCAACTAGTGAGGGTTCTGTGAGCCATGACGGACAGGAGGCTGGCTCTACCCGTCGAAAGGGGAAGAAGTTCCGATAAATGGGTTACGATTGCCAAAGATGACAACCGGGACCGACAGTTTAACGTGCCGTCCGAAGCACGGCTGGTTGCAGATATATTGGTCATCCATCCGAGTGGGAGCTAGAGCGGACAGTGCTTAACTCGAAATACCGTGTGACCGGCATCCGTAGTTCTCCGCCATGCAATCAACCTCGGTGTATGTGTGCCACTTAAAATGTGCTAACACATGCACAGGAGGGAAAACAGCCAACACCAACATAAGAAGAAAGTGAATCAGTAGAAAAACGTCAAACTTTGCTAGAATTGGTTTACTGATTGTAGAGCTCTGTATCTTATTTGGAAGGGTGTTGAAGGCAGTATGTTTCTTTTTTGATGTGATTTTAACGTCCCCATTTTCCTGTAATTTCTTACTATTGTCCTAAGCGCGTATGTGATTTATGGTGCTGTATTACGGCAAAGAAGAGAGTTTTTGCGTGCGGTTCCCCAAGTTAATTGTTAATTTAAGAACGCGCGAGTTCATAATTCAACTTTCCTATTTAGCCCGTGTAAAACCTAGAAACTAGTAAGTCTTTCCTAATTATAAATTCGTAATAACTAATTCCTCCGTTTGGGAGTGGCAAAGCAAAAACATATGGTTTTGATTTATTGTTATTATTCTCGTTCATGTGGTAGAAATAACAATAAACATTATTACAAGAACCCCTATCAAAAGTTTTCTTCAAACAGCGAGTCACATAAAAAACAGTATCATTTGCTGCGTTTTCTATCAATTGTCTACAGGGTGTTAATAAATTGTAGGGACAAACTTCTAGGGCTTGCAATACACAACAAAGCAAACAACTTTTGTTAATAAATGTGTGGTCAAAAGTGTTTCCTTTAGAAAATAGAGCCTCTTAAAGATTCTTTAAGAAGTACCTGAAAATAGGCAACCCAAATTGCATTATCAATTATTTTTTACAGGTCACACACAAGAAATTTTGAGAAAAAAACGATTAAATTTAATTTTAATTTGGAAAGTGGGAAAAAGGGCTTTATTTATCCTGTATTAATTTTCGTCCTTATGAAAACAAATAGCAGGTAGTAAATTGAGTTGCTTCTTAAAGAATCTTTGAGAAATTCTATCCCTGAAAGAAAACACTTTTGACCACACATTTATTAACAAAAGTTGTTTGCTTTGTTGTGTTTTGCAAGTCTTAGAAGTTGGTCCCTACAATTCATTAATACCCTGTATAAAAGAAATATATGGTGGTGTCAACTGTTACTGACTTATTCCTTACTCTGGTTTGCTTCTAATTAAAACTTTTATTTTCTCCTGAGGATAATTTGCAAAATTGTACCATAAATCTTGCTAGGTACGCTACGAAAAGCTGGGAAATGCTTCAAAAACCTTCAGTTTTTTAGTCTTCTTCTACAGTATGATTAAAGAAATTTAATCAAAGGGTGGCTTTAAAAAATGGAAGTTATGCCATAGCTACATTCCTACAATTTATTACCTGTAGCCAATATTTAATACCTGACAGTAGTGTCAAATTAGGTTTTAGCTGTTTAAGATGTGTTTTGCGGCAAAAAAGCCTCGTCAGGCGTTTTATGACCGCGGTATGACCCACTGAGTTTTCTTTAGCAACTCATTTCATTCAAAACTTGATTATGTAAGCATCTTTCCTCGTCCCTGTCTTAATTACAATATTGAAAGGGTATGAGTATCAGAAGTACAACCAGAGAGCAGCGCAGTGGGTGCGCAGCGTAGCCTACGCGGTCAATCTGTGGAGGTGATTCGGACTACCATCTAGCCCCTTGGCCATCAATCGATCCTACCTCATCAAGGTCAGACTTGCGTATTAGTATGCCGTCAATCAGTGAGTGAATGCTAATTTGTCTTCGTATTTTTTCTTTAAAAATATAGCTGCTATTAACAAATAACCGCGCTTAAACAGCAAAACGCAACAACAGTGTTTTAAAACAAACTATAAAATAAAAAAAAAAATTTGGGCCCAACCAAGATTCGACCCCACAACTACTTATGCAATAAAACGGCGGTACACCCGAACACACCCGCATATCCATCTGTGCCACTACGAACCTGCCCGTTATCGCTAAATAAGTGCCTATTGAATGCGTGCGCAATAGAAATGCACAAATAAAAAGTCTGACCTTGGTGGGATCTATTGTTGTCGGAGAGACTAAACGCTATTGTGATTCGGACTTCTCATAATAGTAGTTTTGCTTACAGCTCTCAATGCGATTGCAGGACTTCGAATGAGCTCACTAGCCGTTTCAGAAAACTTTACAATAGTTATAGTTAAAATTGCACAATAATTGTTAATCTTGGCAAAACATTTTTATTTCTTTGAGTTCTCTGAAGAGACCGTCAATAACAATATACCGTAGTAGTAGCGCATTGACTCCCACATAGAGACAGTTCCACAATTACAAACATTTTACAATTCATTTCAAAAAATAGAGAATGGTGAATTGTTTAGCAATAAGCTAAAGAATTTTTGTTATGATGTTTATTTACGTTGTAAAGCAACAAAAACTGCTGTTTTATATTAAATTCACTCCCACTGTTAATAAATATTCATTGCTTTTCTTGTTATAATTTACCTTGCTATGCAACGGCATTTAATGCAGGTTATATAAACCGCGCATTTAGACAAGAAGTTTTAGTTTATTCTTCAGGATCAATCAGAACGGTCTATAGAAAGAATCACCGGAAAATCTGACTAAGAATCGAGCATTAGTTTCCGGGTCCACAGTAAAACAACAATCTCTACAGGTTTCACTACGAACCAACTAGCTTTTCCCAGAGCTTTAAAGCAAAGCAGCGCTACAAGCCTTTTAAAGAACACATAAGCAGCTACAGTAGGTATCGACGAAACTGTCGCACTAACGCTAACTTCTTTCTCAAAACAAAGCAATGTAAAAACCACCACCAAGACAGGCAAGTCCGAGGCCCGGTTTCTAAGCGTACTAGAACCTTCTGAAGAACCATCCCGGGTTCCTTATTGTTTGTTTTTGAAATAAAATTGTTTACGTAAAACATGTTGCTTGTTTAAATTAATTAATTTTTGTTTTGTTCTTCATGCTTTGTAAATATTCGTGAATTAATCTGTTTCTTTATATTAAATGCTACTCAATTCAAATTCTGATAGCAGAATAAAATACTTCAGACTTGTACTGGACAATGGATCGATACTTTGGCTGGTATCAAGCATCGATACTGGTATCCAAATGTATTAAAGTATCAAAAATATTAAAAGTACCAAAAGTATTAAACGTATCAAACGTATCAAAAGTATCAAAAGTATCAAAAGTATCAAAAGTATCAAAAGTATCAAAAGTATCAAAAGTATCAAAAGTATCAAAAGTATCAAAAGTATCAAAAGTATCAAAAGTATCAAAAGTATCAAAAGTATCAAAAGTATCAAAAGTATCAAAAGTATCAAAAGTATCAAAAGTATCAAAAGTATCAAAAGTATCAAAAGTATTAAAAGTATTAAAAGTATTAAAAGTATTAAAAGTATTAAAAGTATTAAAAGTATTAAAAGTATTAAAAGTATTAAAAGTATTAAAAGTATTAAAAGTATTAAAAGTATTAAAAGTATTAAAAGTATTAAAAGTATTAAAAGTATTAAAAGTATTAAAAGTATTAAAAGTATTAAAAGTATTAAAAGTATTAAAAGTATTAAAAGTATTAAAAGTATTAAAAGTATTAAAAGTATTAAAAGTATTAAAAGTATTAAAAGTATTAAAAGTATTAAAAGTATTAAAAGTATTAAAAGTATTAAAAGTATTAAAAGTATTAAAAGTATTAAAAGTATTAAAAGTATTAAAAGTATTAAAAGTATTAAAAGTATTAAAAGTATTAAAAGTATTAAAAGTATTAAAAGTATTAAAAGTATTAAAAGTATTAAAAGTATTAAAAGTATTAAAAGTATTAAAAGTATTAAAAGTATTAAAAGTATTAAAAGTATTAAAAGTATTAAAAGTATTAAAAGTATTAAAAGTATTAAAAGTATCAAAAGTATCAAAAGCTTTAAAAGTACTAAGGGCATCGAAAGCATCCAGAAGATCAAACGTATAAAAAGCATTAAAAACATCAAAAGAATCAAAAGCATTATAAGCCTTGCAAGCATCAGAAGCAATAAAAGCATCAAAATCATTAAACGCATCAAAAGTATCAAATCATGGAAGATTCGATAAGTATCAAAGTAGGGAAATATCGATGAAAGTATCGAAAGTGTCAAAAGTATCAAATTATCGAATGGATAAAAATATCGAAGTATCGAAAGTACCTCCCACCTGTGTCTTATTTCTGCAATACAAAAGCTTGCCAGTTTCAAATATTGAGTCGAACATCTATTAAAAAGATAAATCAAAACTTTCTGCAAACAATTAAGTTTTTATGTTTAATAATAATTGAGATTTTAGACCGAACTGTAAAATTAAACCACCCATTGTAATTTGTTAGGTTAGGTAGGTACTTTCAATAGGGGAGCGTGCCCAACAGTGAGACACTTTTTTTTAAACCAATATAATTCAGAAACAATTAGATCTAAAGGATTAATTGTTTTACAACTATACATCGCTATCTTTACTTAAATACTTTTAAGCAATTTATTGGCATATTCTTAAATTTTCCTACTTTTTTTTTAATAAGAAATTATAGTTACCGTTGTCTCACTGTTGCTCACTAGTGCCCAACAGTAAGACATACACAGCCCGACAGTGAGACACCCATTTGTTCGTGTAAAAATTAAATCTAGTCGGGTTTTAATGTTTAAAATATGTATTTAAAGTAAAAAAACAAATACATGGCAGAGATTTATACCAGACAAAGAAATAATACAAACAAAATTTAACGAATATTAATCAAACTAAAGTCTGTTTCAAATGTAAATGTAGCTTTTTGGCGGCTTGTGTGTCCGCATAATATTGGGGGTGGCATAGTAAATTTAATATTATTAGCAAGTACTACATGTACATCAGCAACATCTGGATACACGAATTTATCCGTCCCTCTCCTCTGATTTCGTAAGAAAGTAATTTCATAATCATCGCTCTCGTGTCATTTAAGCACTTTACCCACAAAATAAACAATGATTTTAATCGCTTTAAACTCTACAAACACAAAATCTTCAGCTACTGGCGCCTTGTGTAGATTCTCAAATGCGTCTGGGTCAATTTGTACAAAGTCCTCGTCTCCTGATGACGAATGTAGATCTAGTACTACTTCTTCAGACGAGCTATCTGTATCTTCAAACAACTTACTTTCTTGACTTTTTGAATCTTTTGTTCTTGAATTTTGTTTGTTTTTAATTTTTTTGCCTTGCTCCTTTCTTCTATAACGTCCTTTTCGGGGGTGTCTGTTGCTATAATACTTTTTCCTTTTCTTCGCTTATTACTTGATTTTCGAGCTTCTGCTTTAGGATAGCCCTTAAATACGTCTGGGCTTTGAAAGACATGTTCTTTACTTGCAAACAATGTGTTAGGCAATTCAATATTTGTGCCTGAATCGTGATTGGTGTCTTCTGAGTGAATATTTTCCAGTTCAATGATATTAACAGAAGGACTGGAAGAAACTGTGGAATCTAGGACCGTCGTTTCTGCCATATTGCTGGTATTTTCTTCAGGAAGTGCACGATCGGTAACTGAACTTGCAAGGAAATCGACATCAGTAAATACATTGGCATCAAACGGATATATTCCGCATTTTTTAAATGCAGATATAATATTCCTTGGCGTTATTGCGTTTTCATGAGCAAAATCAACGCACGCAGCAACGTTATAGATCGTTAATGGTTTACCTGGTTGCTGCATCATCCACGTATCTATAGCAGCGCTGTATGCGGTAGAAAAAGGTTTATAGACTCCCACGTCCAAAGGCTGTAGCTTATTTGTTGAATGCGGTGGAACAGTAAGAACTGTCACCCCATTTTCTTTTGCCAAGTTTAGAACCGTAATACTAAGGTGACTTTCATGATTGTCATATATTAGGAGTGTTGGATCATCCTTTGAACTATGTGAGAATTTAATAAAATGTTTCATAACTTCTACGAATAATTCTGCATTCATCCATCCGCTAGGTGCAGCTAGACCCAATGTGCCAGCAGGAGATCCTCGAAGCATATGCTCTTTAAAATGTGTTCTTGGAAAAACCATCGCTGGAGGCAGGTATTGCCCTGTCGCATTAATAATGCAACAAGTGGTAACAAGAGTAGCTCTTTCGCCACTTGTCACTTTATTCACCTGCTTAATTCCCTTCGCTGCAAGTACTTTTTGGGGTTTTTGAACTGTCACGGTACTAGTTTCGTCCAAATTGTAAATTCGACTTTCGTCAGCGAAATGATCAGTTCGTGTGTAAATATTTTTGAAATTTTCAAAAAACATCAAAACATTATGCCTGTTAAAAGACGTCGCTCTAGATAGACTGCAGCCTTCTGGCGTCCTCAAAGATAGGCGAGGGTGCCGCTCACGGAAACCTCTCGTCCATTTTAATCCAGCCATTTTTCCTTCATGCCATTTGTCAGGAATTTTTTTGTTATTTCGCACAGCCATTTCATACACGAGTTTGCGACAATCGTTGAGAGGCAGTCCATAAAACATTTGTGAGCAGGTGTAAATATATTTCTCTAAGGATTCCTCTTCCGCTTCCGTGAAGATTTTTTTTACAGAATAGTTAGGACACATCCGCGCCTCCTCGATATTCTCAGTCTCCTTAGCCTTTTTTACATACCTAGCTAAGGTCTGAAAAAATACAGTTTTTAAAGCAGCCACTTTTCGCAGGCTTTCTCCTTCCAAAACAAGCTTCACAGCTTCTCTCATTGTTAAATCTGTAAAATCTCCTATTTTTCTTTTCTTGTTGGAACTCATTTCGATTTCTAAAAATATAGAATAGCTCTTAAATAGTGACAGAGTTGTTAAGCCCAACACTGAGACACATAAACCCAACAGTGAGACAGTGTCTCAGTGTTGGGCAGAAGATAATGTCTCACTGTTGGACACATTGTCGCAAGCGCCATTTTGGTTTATGATGGTTTGTGAAAGACAAAAGTTTAATAAATTATAAAAGCGTATATAAAAACTACATAATTAAAACATACCTGGACATGAAGCACTTTTCACAAAAACCTTCTTAATTTTCGTAAAATAACGTGTATGATAAAATTTACTTTTGCTTGTCAGGAACACCCCAGCTAACAACATACATACAGCTCGACTGATAATCTAGCCAAACAACAGTTTAAACTAATGGTGTGACACTTCGCCTTCCCTGTTGAAAAGTGGGGAAGTACGAATGCGCATGGAGTGAGAAAAACGCTATGTCTCACTGTTGGACCTGTCTCACTGTTGGGCACGCTCCCCTACCTGCAATATTTTCGATATTTCGATACTTTTGTATAGTATCCCTACCACATTGGTAGTTATTTAGCGATATAGCTTAGCCCTACTTCAAAATGGTGTTAAAAGTGTAAAACATCAAACTGCAAAACTTTGACAGAAAAATGTTTTTACTTCAAGTTAAAATTCATGCTAGTAAAACAACTAGTTTGTGCCGATCTTTATTTTAACAGCAAGTTATGATTTTAGGTATTTTATAATAACAAATTGGTGTAACAATATCATTGCACCACGCCAAAATATTAAAATTTTATGTAATTAGGTGATATGTAATACTCACTTGCTTGGTGAGTTGATCGCATATCCATATTGTTTCGATTTCATTCAATGTAAAGGCGAATAATTCAATAACATTGAAAATAACGTAAATGTAAGGCATACTATACCTAAAAGTTATAATATGCGAATATCGGTAGAACACTATTAATATCTGAGTGAAGTCGTATGCCATATTTGCTAATACAAAAAATGAATAAATTCTATTAACACTACTAGTTATACTACTCAGTTTTTGGTGAACTTTCGAAACTTCTGCTAATCTTCTGCTCAAAAATTTAAATTCACTACTGGAACTTTTATCCATTTGGTGGTACTCATACCTCATTTTACAAATGTTGTCAGTTATTTCTCTATACATTAATTTAAGAGAAAGTTTCAATTGACGAAATACAACTGATAATGCGATCCTATACAGGCCACAGATTAAATATATATAATGACACCACTTATCTTTCATACTTAAGCCCCTTCTTATGATAGAGAATATAAAAATATATATAAGAACAATGCTTTTTATGAACAGCCATGTAATGGAATTGTATTTCATCCATAAATTATTAATTTCAATTCCAAAATTACGCATTGTCTCGTCAATTGTTATAAGATCTGTCCAAATCGTAAATAAACTTTCTGAGTAAATTGTGCCAGAAAATACTATCACGAAAACCAATATAAAATCAAAGTGTGGTAGTAACATGTGGATATACCAATTTGCTCTCTGCTTTTCGGTATCTGTTGCAGGCGCATCATTCTGCCAAACCATGTAACCTAGCACAACTACAACACAGAAATGAAGCAACCAATAGATCTTTCTGTATTTTGCTTGAGTAATAATTCTGTCTCCTGGTGGTCCACGTATGTCAAATTGGGCACTGCCTAAGTATTTTTCAAGTGAGTGTGATAAAGATAAAGCTGTGCATATATCAGTTGAACACCGCTTTAGCGCTACTACATGAAATTTCTCCATGCTGACTGAACCTTTGGGACAAGATTATACTTACTGTGTGTTATCTGTTTTAATGTTCTAGAAGCTCGCCAGCAAATACTGTAAGTGGTAGCAAACAAAACTTCAAGGTTGCCTATTTGTTATTGTTCATGCTTCATTTCACTACGGAAACAAGTGCTAGGACTTAAATGAAAACATAAATTGCAGAGCACAACCTATTAATTTGTGTCAATAAAATTATCTAAACCAATCAATTTGGGGGTTTCTTCACCTTAAAAAATATTTCTTCACTGGTATACAAAATATACTTAAAACGCAAGTATTGTAACCGTTTAAATTTTGGGAGTCGAGATTTTGATGGATAAGCACGTCGCGCATCTCGTCGTAGGGTTTAAGGATACGATAATGCGGGTTTAGCCTTGGGGTCGGTGTGTGTAGGTTAAAAAGATTGGAAATAACACTTAGATAAAAACAAAGCAGAGAAACGAGGTTGGTTAGTCAAAATTGGAAAGCATAGCTTGGGTGATTTAGTTAAAACTAGCGCGCTTCAAACTGTCAGATTCATATTTTATTAAAAGTAAACTCTTGACTTTCATAAGAGCAATATCCCTACCAAATCATGTTTCCTTCACCTTCAATTTTTTATATTTTAAAAAATTTCAAAATTTATGCCATGGTATACGGTCAAAAACTCTTTGGGAGAATGTTTTGGTATGACCACAGTTGGTAGGTACTTTCAATACTTCGTTAATGTAGATACTTTTTATACTTCAATACTTTCGATACTTTTGATACTTTCGATGCTGCAATAGCTTAGATACTTTTATACATCAATACCTTCGATACTTCGAAACTTCTGATAAATTTTGATACTTTCGCTACTTGCAATATTTTAGATATTTTCGATATGTCGACACTTTTGTATAGTATCGATACTCGGTAGTTATTTAGCGGTATCGCCTAGTCCTACTTTAACCCCCTAAAAGAGTTAAAAGTCTAAAACATCCAAACACAAAAGTTTGATGGAAAAGGTATTTAGCTTCTTACCGCATACTAAGACAGATATGGGACAGTTGCTATTCAGCGTAAAATCTACTCTAAAAGACGTTTTAAGGTCAAACTGCATGCGGTGACTGATATGGCGGGCTCGTATCTACCATGGTATCAGTCAAATAACGCCCTGAAGTGAGTATAATCCATATCGGTGGTTACGATTAAAAAAAAACATTTGTCGTAATAGATATATCCCGTGTGGTGTTGCTAGATTCGCCATCGGGCGCTTTCCCAGGTGACGCGTAAGAGAGTTCCCGTCTGATATGGTAATTATCGGGGAAATTAAATACCTCGGGGCGAACCAAAACTAGCAACACGGAAGTCAACTTGCAGATAATGTATTTATTAGTTCACAGCACCACATTTATGACAGTGGGCACAACAGTCAGGCGCGGATCCAGGAATTTGTAATGGGGAGGGCCCAGTGGCGGCACGTGAAATTTTGTAGTGGCGGTTCTGCTGTGGGTATAGTAAAATCGGCCGAGAGACCTGACCGGGAGGTCTGGGGGGTACCCCCAGTTAGCGGAGGTCCGGGAGAGAATTTTTTGAAATTTTTTGAAAATTTGAGGCAAAATATGCATCAAGATGGCTATTTTTATAAACATTTTAGACCACTACAACCAGTCCTAATTGTAAAATATAAAACCTTTACTTTGTAGTCACAGCAGTACTTTTAAATACTGGATTTTGCACTTACAATTTACTTTTGACAGACATGATAATCTGGTTTAGGACGACCTTGCTCTTTTACCGCTAACTGTTCTTGATAACTAAGTTTGGAAAATTTTTCAATCTGCTCAAAGTGGAAAAGCTTCTTTCGGTAGTAGCTGTTGACACTGGGAGTGTAGCAAAGATTTGTAACAGAATTTTTATGTTAGAGGAAAATTTATCATCGCAACAAGATAGTGCATCAACGGCGTTTTGTGGAATTGGCTCTGTTTGAGGTTTAGCCCATTCTTTTTTCCAAAGGATTATTTCTGCCTTTAACTCTACCTCGGAATTGGTAAGTAAATCTTCTTCATATACTAAAGCTGCCTTTAAAACACCAATTTCATTAAATTTGGCATGATTTGCTGGAATTAGCCCTTCAATAGCAATAACTTCAACAACTTTGTCGTTGAATCTATGTTTTAGTTCCGAAATAAAATGGTCTAGTAATGAATATTGTCCTTCTAAACCATTCGTTTGGATCTTTTGTGTCCGGATTTGTTCAGTGTGTTTGCCGACCACAAGTTCGTGGTACTTTGATTGTTTCCCCAATGACAGCTGCTTTTCCACAAGCATTTTGAAACAGTGGTGCAAATACCTTTTCGGCGTCACTTCGCCAACCTTCAACAATTTCCAGCACTCCTTTAACTTTAGAGGAAGCAGTTGAAAGATCTTGTTCTGGATTCTGAAGTTGTTTCCTCAATTTCAAAGTGTACGTGAAACAGTGAACAATGGTTTCCAAACCAACTAAGAAATCACTCCGCTTTACTGCAGAACTGTAACTTGCTGCTCTACTTGAAGTATTCGCATCCCCGTCATGCTCTAGTTCTTCAAGAACAGTAACTATGAAGGGAAACAGTTCTTGAAATGTTATTACGGAATCATGACGATCGATCCAGCGCGTAGCACACAATGCTTTTAGTTTATTTTTTTTAGTGTCGCAGAAAATATCTGATTCAGAAATAATAGATTGCAAGGCGACAACGCGCTTGGCAGATGCAGACAAAAATGTAGACACAGAGCCAATTATTCCCATCATATTCCTGATTGGCGATATTTCACAAGATTTAGAAATGCACAAATTTAATGCGTGGTTGAAGCAATGTGTGTAGAAAGCTAAGGGGTGGTCGGCTAAAAACCACCGTCATACCCTTGACCGCGAACGTGGTTTAAGTTTAACCCCAACTTTTGTAGTTATTCATAAATAGCGCCCTTAATAGTTGTACCAGTAGTTGACTTTAATTCTATAAACTCCAGAAATTCTTCTCTAATGACGAACGTATTCATATTAACGTATCTTACACAAATTCTCTTCTGCTCTTTTGTGCTAACATTAGTGGTTTCATCACATAAAATTGAAAAATACTTGGATTTTTTAACATCATGAACAATAGATGAAAGGATAACTTGACCAACTGAACTAATTATTTCATTCTGAATTGTTTTGCTAATCATAGTGCAATTTTTGCTAGCTGTTTGCAAATGCGATTCCAGATCTTTGTCACCTGCATCTATACGGAATGCAAGCAGACTTCTAAAAACACCTTCTTTGCCAGACAAAGAATCTTCATTTTTGTTCTCAGAATTCATTGGGCCGTCATCGCGGTGTCCCCTAACGGCAAGTTGTTCCTTGCACAAAAAATTACACACTTAATAATTGACGCCAAGCGTTTTCGGTTTGACTCAATTGTGGCCATCTTTTTCCTATGGAGAAGAACACTTACTGATTTTGTGCCACCTGTTTTAAAATCTTTTACAAACTCGGCAGCTTTCTCGGTCGAAAACAGATGATATTTTGTAGTTGCGTGATATCGTAACTCTTCCAATGCCTTCTTAAACTTTAAAAGTGGCTCTTTGACTAGAGTTTTTAGTGGCTGACATCCTATTCCAGCCCCAGATGGAGCAAACAGTACGCAAAATTTACAAAAACCCCCTTTCTTCACATCGCCTTATGCTAGCCAGTTGTACTGGCGCAGCCAATCAATTTGAAATTTTCGTTGTTGCTTGCCTTCTTGAACAGATGGAAAAACAAATCATAACTCTTAAAAAATTGTGCATTTCTGGCGCCTGCGTCACTTTGCCATGCAAAGCCCTATGTCATATGGATTAGCACATGGATCTAATACTACCTGCAAAATTCTGATTTTTAATTTTTTATAAATTTTGTACAAGTGTAGTGTAAACAAAACGTATCGCCACTACTGCTTGCACTTATCTTTATTGCAATAATAATTATTGTTTTTGCTATCAAGTTTTTTTGCACAAAATACCACCACTATACGACACAAAAACAATAAACAACCACACACTACTGCTAGAAAACTGCTAATGCAAGTAAAATTTAAAACACCTTAACATTGACTATCGAGGAAATTGTATTGTTTTGAACAAGAACACGTAATGACAGAAATTCCGAAAACCGACAAGGTGATAACGACCGTTTAAGGTTTAACGACCCTAAGAAGATTACTTTTGAGGTCAACCGGATTATCGAGTAACAAGTATTTAAAATTTCTCAAAATATAAACCCATCTTAATAAAGTAATAATTTTAAAGTTTTACGGGGGGCCTTATGGGGGGGGGGGCTACTACCCCTATAGCTCCCCCCGTGGATCCGCGCCTGACAGCAGTGTTGTCGTTACTGAGTTGGGGGTTATCGGAAAAGATTTCAATTCGGTTCTACATCGGGTAACAAAGGGCGCAGCTAAAGTTTGGCGAATACTGTTTTTGCTCTGTGGTGCAGAAAACAAAAAGAAACTACCGTACTAATTTCCCTAAGAATACCACTCTCATCATGACAGGCAAATATATTAACGGTCACGAGTACCGAGTATCTTAGATGGGACAGGGTCGCGAAGAATCTACGAACTTATCATAATGGGCAAAAATGTTTTGAAGATAGTAACATGGAATACACGTAGTCTTTATGAGGCTGGAAAGACACTTAATACAATAGTTGAAATAAATCGATTAAAGGTACAAGTATTGGGTATATCTGAAACTCACTGGCCACGTGATGAAAAATTTAGATCAGAGTAAAACAGCGGTATGTTATTCTAGAAATGAAGAAAATAAAAGGGCGATTAAGTTACTATTCTTATGCGGACAGAATCATATTAGCGACACTACCCATCATCGAGGAGAGTGAAGAAGAAATACCAACCTTTCATAAAGGCATGACAGACATACTGAAACCTTATCATAAAAGATTTCAACTATAAAGCTGGAAACATACCAGTAAGAGACGTTGTTGGCCCATACGCACTAACAGGAAAAATAGAGAGAGGTGATAGGTGGGTAGAAAATTGCTAAGAAAATGAATTCACAATTGCAAACACGTGGTTTAAGCTACCAATGCGAAGGTTATACTCAAGGAAGTCTCCTAAAGATCGATTTGGCGTGGATTTTACTGATCAGTCAAAGACTTAGATCGAGTATGAACAGTGCTAAAACATATTCGGGAGCTAATGTTCCATCGGATCACAATCTTCCTATGGTACAATTGCGATACGGTTAAAGAGGATGAGTAGAAAAACTAGGAAGAAGATAGACTTATATCAATTAGAATATCAATTAGAAGACAATGAGAAACAACTTGGGCAAATGATATTTTAGATTTGATAGACCATATACGTACATAGAAAAACAGAGATAATGACAGATACAAAGAAACACATAGGCAAATACGAAAAAAAAATGAAAAAGGTAAAGAGAAACAGATGGAACATCAATGTAATGAAACTGAACTACTATTGAAGAAACATCACTTCCATACTGCACATAAAAAAATTAAAAAAGCACTACATTTGTACAGAAAAAACGGAAACGCGAAATTATTTCATGAAAATAATAGACTTATTACAGAAAATCCGGAAATAGCCTCAAAGTGGAAAGAATATGTGGAAAACTTATTCAACGACGACAAGGAACAAGTAGAACTCATTCTCACTGATACCAACAGTCTATAATGTATACTAAGGTTGGAGGTAGAGTATGCAGTAAAATTATCCAAAGTAAGAGAATCAGTTGGTCCGGATGAGATTCCAGTAGAAGTAATTAAAGCAATGGGCGATACAGCTATAGATCAAATTTAATCAACAATATTTACGATACAAAACAATTACACTCTGACTGGCTACAATCCGTATTGTTGCCAATTCCAAAAAAATAATTCTAAATCGTGTGGGAATTACAGACTTATCAGTCTGAGTCAGGTATTCAAAACTTTAAAAATTATTTACCAACGTCAAATGTAGAGATTGCCTAAGTAAATCAAAATTCAGTTTTTGCAAGTCATTGGGCGCCAAAGAAACTTTTTACAGTTTGCAAGTCATACAGAAATGTTTAAATCATCAAAAAACTGTGTATATTTGTTTTGTGGCAGCCGAAAAAGCTTTTGCTAAGGTTGTTATGTGAATTCCCCTTCAAGCCGCCCCTGGCACTTTAGCGCCGACGCTGTGACTGGGCGCCGACTTCGCGGTCGAGTAGCAAGCTTAAGTCAGTTGGTCCCAAACTCACAGAGCGTGTAGTTTTGTTTCGCCGCTCGAGTTTAGGAGCTTCCCAAATGTAAAGTAACTACCCTCTTCTTGGAAAGCCTAGTTGAAGGCTTTGTTAGTGACGTGCCCACCCTGTGACGCCCCAAATTACCGTCATCTACCGTTAATATTTCGCTGTGTTTGAGAGAGATGATTGAGAGGTTGGTTGGATGTTTGATTGTGATGAAGTGGGTTGGAGTGATGATTGTGATGTGATGAAGTGGGTTGGAGTGATGGTTGTGATTTGTTTGTTGAACAGGTGAATTACCACCAGTCTGTGGAAGAATGGATGATTCACGAATGTCTGAGTCGAACATTATAGATCGATTATCATAAACTCGCTCAACCACTCTAAAAGCCATAGTTAATAAACGTTACTTATCTTGTAAATTGGAGTTTTGAAGATCCGCAGGTCTGTGGCGATGTAGCAGCTGAATGTTGCGGTTTGTGAAGGTTTTGAAATTCCGAATTCTGTTTGAAAATCTCAGGAATCTCACGTCAGGAGGGTCCGTGTTCAAATCTTGTCGGAGGGGTCACCAATAATGTAATGTTTGGTTTGTGGTTGTTAAATAAAATGCTTTTTGGAGGAGAAAGTTTTAATGAAGTTTTCACGTTACAAATAATTTTGATGAATTTGTTTTGATGAATGTAAATAGCAACCAAGTCGCTAAGTTACTATACAATTGACCAAGGCTGCTACAGTACCTATTGTGCAGAGCCGATTTGGCAACCGATGATACCTCAGACTTAGTCTCTGCAACCTTTAGTGTCTACACAAATATTTTTGCTACACGTTAGTATCTAATTAATGCAACACAGCATATTCAGCAAAGTTTCGATTAAATGAAGCAGTGCCCGAAGAAGTGGCACTATGCACCTTCGGTTTGAAATTTTCTTTATTATTATTTACTGATTACAAAATTATATTTTAACAACAAACGAACAGATTCGTATAAGAACAAAACACAAGACAAGAACAAGAAAAAAAGTAAATAAAAATACAAAAACAAAGAATTTAATCTACATTTAAATTAACGCGCTGAAGGGTGGCGGTCTCGTGGGCTGGAAGCGGTATTTGCTTCGGGGGCCTTGCAGATGTCGGGACCCAGGATAAGCCACTCTGACCGTCGGGATTTTTAAGGGGAACTAGCAGAATACAAACTTCTGGTATTACCGTAGCTCGGGATGGGGCTTGTAAAAATCTAAATCCGCGAAAAAATCGTGCAGAAGGCTTGCAAGTTCTGGTTGTAATTTCTTGTCTTCTGCGGCTAGGTAAGGTAACAATGGAGGAAGCGGAATGATAATGCATGGCACCGGTGTTCGATAAGGCAAAATGATTATTTTTTTGTTTTTGTAGAAAGGAATGATACAATTTGGAAATAATTTAATCTTCAATCAGATATATTTTAAATTATATTTCTCCATAGATGTGTTGTTCGTAGGTTGGCTATATAAGCTAAGCTACAAAATACACTTGTTTAGAGTTGTGTGGCTGTGATGGCACAACTGAACCGGAATCGGACGTTTGGGCGCGGCCGTTCGGGCGCAGAGACGTTCCGGCGCAGGGACGTTTGAGCGCAGGAACGTTATGGCGCGAGGCGTTTGAGCACAGACACGTTTGGTTGCAAGCGTAATCTATTGCAGGCTTTTTTTTACCGAATATTCAATATTTGTATTAAAATTGTTCAACTATTCAAATCACTTTTTTTTAAACAAATTGTTAACTGGTAAGCAGGGGACAGTACGACATTGTCAATTTTTTGTTGTTAAAAATTTATTTTGCGTCAGATAAGTTGTTAATTTTGCTGATTATATTTATGTAAAAAGTCTCGTGTTAAATATTAGTAAATAATTGGGTGGCTATTAAAATCTAAAATTAATTAAAGAAAAAGACAAAATCAAATAATTTCTTTCATTGCGCCGAAAGCCGAAACGTCCCTGAGTCCAAACGACTCTGCGCCCAAACGTCCTGGACCGCACCTGAACATTCATCGCTTCAGTTTGCATCTAGGCGACCTCATTCCTATTACTTCCGTTTTCTTCACTTCCGTCATCACTTCGGACATCACTTCCGTGGACATCACTTCCGTCATCACTTCCCTCTCGCATTCGCGTGGTTACTCCTGCCCGAGCTCCTGCCGGCAAAGAAGTTTCGCTTCAAAACCAAAGCAATTATTTATAAATAATACCTGTTCCATTTATATTCTAAACGGTCGTACTGTTAGGATGATGTTTTATTCTCAGTTCTTTAGTGGTTCTAGAGAGGTACCGAAGGGTGCTGTATGTGTATATGCACATGTTATTACTTTATTATTTCACCCACGTTTGTTTTCTTTACCACAAAATGTAAATATACCTAATTAATAATGAATTTTTAGTACGTAACCAATATATTGGTGCAAATGAAGGAACAAATATAGTGTTTTACTTGATTTTATTTTGATACTTAGTACAGTTAAAAAGATCACCTTGCAGAGGTGCAAATGATTGTTTATTTCGTAAGATATCAAGGTTAGTGGGTAATTCTCTCGCACACTGACAATAAGTTGTTTCTTGACCACATCAGCCGGAATGCACTGCAATGTAGCCTCTTGTCATACATATCACGCGTGTTTCTGAAATTCTTGGTTTTCTACTAGGGATCAATACTACTAAAACGACAAACGAAGTTCTTATAAACAAAAAAGCCCGGTAAGTTTCTTTACGGAATTACAGCCTCCTTTTCGTTAAATTTATTTAAATAAACACATAGTCAGCATGCACTGAATTACTAAGTAATATTTGAATTAAATGTGGGTAATGAGAATTTATGTTTACGTAAACTATTTTTTAAAACGGTAGTTGTAAATTGTTTTAATGCAAATTAGACTTAAACCTTGAAGATACCTACTCGGATTTTTTTAAATATTGAATTAGATACACATCTTTTAGATTAAACTACATTCAATGCGAGTTGCATAAGTTATATTATTTTTAAGACTAATATTTAAAAAATGTAAACGTTGAGAATGCCTATTTAGAAAAAAACATTATGTGAATTTAACAAAAACGTTTGAACCAGTAGCGTGCGCTGAATAAATTTCAATATTTTAATGCAATTACTGCCAAAGTAATCGCCAAATAAATGATTGGTTAGACTGCTTTTTCTGCGAGACGCTATAACTCTGTAAGGAATCGTTTACGAGCTCGTGCAACTCGAATTCGTTTTTAAAAGAATGCTCAATATTTAAGAATCACCCTGTATCACTCCGTGCTACCGATTAATATTTTCCTGGGAAAAACACCTGTTATTACGCTTTCGGATTCAAGCACAACAACTTTGTTCTAGCTGTTATTAAAGAATTTACGTCAATCTTTGAACCTGTTTTTTAGTAAACATATGTATAGACATAAAAACACTTGTTGCTTTCCCCTATAGTATATATAAACTGGTTTACGTCTCAGCGATAAAAACGAAATTACATAACATACCGATCTTGAAACATGTATAATTATATACGCGTATATGATTCAGTGCCGTAGTATTACCAGGACGTCTTTTTTATTAATATATTTTTATAAAATGATTATTTTTCATAAAAACCAAAATAATTTCAAAATTTGTTTGTATTTAAATTTATTTGATTAAAGGAAAAAAAAAGGCCAAAATGCGCCCTAGATTCTTAAAAACTTCCGGGCGACGCGACGTCCTAGTGAGACCGTGCATCGACACCACTGACTTTAACCGCTCGAACCTATTTTAGTTAGTAATTTATCCGAAAAAATGTTTGCTTGTAGATAATGGCCTGCTGTACATTCATAAAAAAGTTTTAATTACATTTTGTAATAAGAATGCAACAAAACTTGTACGCGCAAGCATCATTATTTTGTTGTGCTCTTAAAATATCTAACGGTGAGTTACCTAAAAGTGTTTTTGGACAAGTTTATATAAACTTTTTATGGTTTTTCGAACCCTGTACAAATACAGAGCCTTCATTAATTACTGATACCCACGTGACCTTTGGTCCGCAGTGACTTAGAGAGTTTTAGATTTAGATGTTGAAGTCAGTTCAGGACTGGTACTCGTGCTAACTAAAAATTCCCTGTAAGTGTCACTGTCAACACTCAAAGTGAGGTTATGTATGTAAACAAGCAAGTCTTGATAAGTTAACAAACGGCTTGGAAATTTTTGGTAAAAGCCTTACCAACAGTATAAGTTGGGTTGCCGAATTTACTCAGTTTTACAATTTTCAGTTACAAATATGTCAGTCTCGATCATTGCCATGTTAACCTTTGTTCCGAGTTTACTACTTAACATACTTTTGGCACTGATTACCTCAAGGAGATGGTATGACAGAATAGATGACACAGTAATTTTGGGTGCCTTACCTTTTCCCCATCTTACAGCAAAGGTAAATACCATATAATTTTTATTTACATTTGAAATTAAATTTGAGTATGATGTGTAGCAGCAAATGTTATCATAATCGACAATTTTCCTTGCTTGCAGCTTATAAATAACGAAAATGTAAAAGCCGTAGTTTCCATGAACGAAGACTTTGAACTTTGGTTATCAAATGGCAAAAAAGTAAGTTTAGGCAAGCTTTTTGAATCATTTAATCACCACCGTCATCTGAACACTGTTTAAAACAATCAGCGGCAAGTTGTGAGCATCTACTACGAGAGAGCGCCACAAATTTAAAAAAAAACTACCTTTTAATTAACAGTTCTATAGCTTAAATCCATACGCTTTTGTTTCTGGTTCATAAAGTGGTTAATCACTACGTAGATGTTTTCATCTTTCCACTAAAATAATTTAAATTTTGAACGCAGATCATTGTGACACCAAAATGCTGTGTTAAACAAATATAACAAAATAAAACTCTTCTGACGTGGCACCCGCAAATGCAGTATACAGATTTATACAAATTTTGTGTTAAATTATCGCAAAGATTATTTATTTTATTCTATTGTCAAATTGATTATTTGTGAGTTAGGACAAGAGTGGGTACTGTTTATTAAAGATAGAATATAACCTTGCCATTTCACGGGAAAGTTTGTTTATACGATAACATAAACATATGGTAAAAACGCCAGCCGAAAGTGCATGATAAGCTTCCTTGATTCCGACTCATACTATTATAGCACAAATTTCCCTACTGGAGGGTTTACATAACCGCGGTCACGTTTTAAAAACAACAGACGGCAAAATCGCTAACTATTCGGATTGGATACAAATTCAATGGTTGTGACGGGCGGTCGCGGAAAATATTATAAAGTACTAAAGTTTGTAATTCACGGGCGGGCGATAAAGTCTTTTGACTTTAAGATTAGATATAAATTCAACGGGTTCTGACGTGACTCGAAGACAATATTGCAAACGTATAAAAGTTTGTAATTTACGGGGGGCGGTAAAATCTTTGACTTTCAAACTGGATATAAATTCAAAGGGTTTGACGAGACTTGGGAAAATACTACAAACGTATAAAAGTTTGTAATTCACGGGCGGACGGTGAAGTCTCTGACTTTCGGACTGGATATAAATTCAACAGGTTCTGACGAGACGGAATATATTACAAACATGTAAAAGTTTGTAATTCAAAGACGGACGTTAAAGACTTTGACTTTGAAACTGGATATAAATTCAACGGGTTTTGACGGTAATCTGGGAAAATATTAAATAAGTGTTAAAGTTTGTGAATTATGACCGAACAGCAAAGTTTCTAACTTTTGGATTAAATATAAATTTAACGGGTTTACGGGCTTTCGAGAAAATATTACAAACGTATAAAACCTGCAAATCACGGGCAAAGTTTCTAACTTTTGAATTAAATATAATTTCAACGGAAAAACATATTAAGAAACGTATAAAAGTTTGCAAATCACGGGCGAACAGTAAAGTTTTTGACTTTCGGATTGAATATAAACTCAACGGGTTCTGACGGGATTCGAGGAAAATATTATAAATGTATTGAAATTCGTAATTGACAGGTAGGCGGTAAAGTCGCACTGGATATAAATCCAACGGCTTCTCACGCAACTCGGAAAAAATACTACAAACGTATAAAAGTTAGTAATTCACTGGCGGGCGATAAAGTTAAACTTTCGGAATTAATAAAAATTCAAAGGCTTTGACGGCTTCTCCAGAATTATTACAAACGAAGCTGCAACAAGACCGAAGCGAGACAGCTAGTAACCTCTGAGAAGTTCGGTGGAAGAATTCTTTACTTTCTGAGTGGCGAGAGCGTTTTGTAGTGGAAAAGGCCTGGGGAAGAAACTACCTACATCCATTCTAACTAAATCTCGGAGTGCGCGCTCAATCACAGAATACTATAGAGGGGCAAGGGGTCAACGGACTAATTTGCGTTATAATCTAAGGTTCACTGAAATAATCCAAAATAATTTTGAACCTCAAAATAAGCTTGTTACAACTTGCTTCACTATCAGCAGGGTAGAGCCCCTGCTCAATACGTATTACCCGGCCGGCATTGGTTAAAAGATAAATTTCCTAATAAGTGGATTGGCAGAAAAGGAGCAATCGAGTGGCCAGCTAGATCTCCTGATCTTACGCTACCGCAATTTTGTGTGACGACACTGTAGATCTGTAGTTTTACAAGACGCAGCCTGTGACATACTTAAAAACTCGAGAACAAATCAATCAATTTCAATTTTCTCTGTGCGAAAATACTCCATTTTTCTACCGCTTTAGTTTGATCTCACACAAAGGGAGGGTACTATTTGTTGAGTTAAAATGTAAGTAACACGAAGTAATGTTTCAGGAATGGAACCACGTGGGAGTAGAGTTTCTTCAGCTGCCAGTTACCGACTTTATTCAATCTCCTGCCCAAGAGACACTAACGACGGGTGTCGACTTTATAAACCGTTTTAATTCAAAGGATTGTAAATCAAAAATGCAACCTCATCCTACAGTATATGTTCATTGCAAAGCCGGAAGAACAAGAAGTGCAACTTTAGTTGGGTGCTATCTAATGCAGGTAATATAAAGTGTTACTAAAAGAAATATGATATGATTTCATTTAACTGTATTTTATTACTTTACTATAATCATACATCTTTTTTAAATTTATTTGTGATTTTCCACGGTAGAGGTACGGATGGAATCCGGAACAAGCAGTGCAACATATGAAAAAGAAACGACCACATATATGGTTATTTAATGAACAGTGGAAAACCTTGAAAATGTTTCACCAGTACTTACTAACCAATAAACAAACAAATTTAAATTATTGATTTTGCTAAATGTTAGGTATATAAACAATAAAGCAATTACAAAATTCCTATTGTGATAGTATGGCCAAGTATTAAATGTAACGGATATTCAAAGAAATTCCTGATCAAGTAAGCTGGTGCGTGATTTTGCTAACGTTAACTCTATGTCCCAGCTTATTACTTCTGCTTCATACGCTTGTGAAAATTGACAGCTGTACTGTCAAATGTGATATTGTGTTTAATTACAAACAAACATCATATTCATAGTGAGGTTATGTACACACCACTAAGATGAACTTTAAGACATGCGTTAAAAGCAATTGGGGTATTTTGAACAGCCGTTATTTTAATTATAAGTTATCTTTTATAATTGTACCGTAAATAAATACATTTTTTGTTAGTAACGCATTATTTAATTTTTTAGTTCAATTAACCTAAATGCCATTGTCAAAAATAATATTAGAATGTAGAAAGTTGGTGTTGCTATAGGAACAATAGAACTTGATCTTGGCTATTAGTGCTAACAGGTAATTTGATTTCTTATTCGTTTTGGAATGAGAAATCAAATCATCTGCAAACACTGATAATCAAGATCAAGTCAACAAATCCCATTATTTCATACCAACACCAACTGTTTGCTTTTTAATATTACCTTTAACATAATGGCGAATTACGTATAAGATTAGAATAAATCATTCTTATATTATAGTATAAAAACACTTGAACTGAAATTTATAGCCAATTCGTGAATACAAAAAGCCATCGTTATGGAAGAAGTTTCAAAACCAGCGGCAAAGAAGATGAAGACTTCTGCTGTTAAATCCTTGATTGATAATTTTGCTTTACTTTCAGGTGCTCCTATGTTCTCATTATTTAGATCAACTAGCAATTGCAAGAAATCCTTTCGGACGAGTTTATTGATTTCTCTATATTTTAACGATTCCTTGACCACATTTGTGAAAAATTCTGTTGTCTCTTTGTCAAAAAGTCGTATTCCGAGCAATCGTCCCAGTTTTTGATAAGAAAAAGCAAAAGAAAGCCTTACAGCGCGGAAGAATGGAAAGAAAAATATTTTTTTTCCTTGTTTTCTAAATTCGGCTTCGGGGTTTTTAAAACTATTACATTCCAGACCAAAAGCACACGAACCAATAACGTCTATGGTAAAACACTCCGAAATGTCTTTAATGTTAACAATTTGTTTATTTTCGCAAAGTTTTCCAATTGCGTCTCGCATTTGGTTACTACACTGAACAACACCATCAAACATCCCTTTCAATTTTCCTGAAGTGAAAGCTGGTGATAATTTCGTGTGTAAAATTCGCCATTTTTCCCCTCCAAGCGCGAACAGATTTGCACTTAGGGGATCATTTTTTTCGTTGTAATAAAATCCACGTTCTGTAAAGCAATGAAAATCTCGTTGGAGTATATTCTGTATACACTCCGGATCAACTAGTATGCATTTAGGTGTAGATAACAGGAACCCCGATACCTGTTTGTATCCTTTAAGTTTTGCTAGGTCGTAGATGTACTTGAAGAAAAACCCAACATAAACTTTGGGAGGAATTGGGAGATCTCCGAACGGAATTGTTGGTTGTGTCACTTGCGGAAGTTTTCGTTTCTTCCAGTAATTAAAAGCACGTTTATAATAGATTATGATGCCTAATGTTGTTGTCAACAAACACACAACAACATTTATAAACAGGGATTCAAACATCAATGCCATAACTGCAATTATTATTTTTTTTTATAGTATTGTTCGGTAAATGTTTATGCGCGGAAATAACACTTTCAAGGAAACAACCGGTAGCAAATCAAGACGCGTCTAGTTTCATCGAGAGGTAACATTGTACTATTCGCGTTCGATGGAAAAATATTATCTACCTATAATTAATTTCGGCTTTATGTTTTTTGCGGTTGCCTTTCACTTTCTTGTTTATTTTTAACGCACCTGCGGAAAACATTGTATACGGATATAACGGTTATAACCACAAAACAATCTCGAATACCCATAAATTAAATTTAATGTAAAACGTTAGATTTACTTTAATTAAAATATCAAAATACCACATTGCTGTAACATATTAATGACGTTCCCATTAACATTTACATGGTGATGTAATGAAGACTGGTGTTTGCACTCTATTCAATTGTTTTCATCTCCCAACTTTGACAATCTCAGGGCTCTTTGTAAGTTTTATCAACAGATGGCGCAACTGTAACTGTCAATTTTATTTTAAAATAAATATAAAAAGTAAAAAGTGTTTTTATTTATTTATTACCTCGGTAATATTTTAGACAAAAATGCTAAAATACTGTTGTTTGCGCGGCTCAAAAGCCGATAACAAAGATTTCTTATTATCTGCTGTTCCCAAGGTGGATTTACATTTTACTTACCTATAATTGCCAGTTATATAATCAGTAAATAAGTTGTTTGTATTAAAATTATGCTTTGTACCAAGTTAAGTTCAGGCAGTGACGGGAAGAACGCTTAAATTTCGTAGTAGTACGTAACAAGTTCTATTATTCTACTGACTACTTCTGTTATCAATACAGTTTACTTTTGCACTATAAAACCAGCTTATTGTGGCGACTTGTTTGACCAATGTTGTTGGTATTATTTGGATTTTAGTATTATTACACCTTTTTTCCAACTAAAAACCACCACAAAAATAACTACAATAAACTATAAACATTACGTAAAAATGCAGAATAAATGTTTCACTTACTTGCATATTTCATTAATAAAAGTAAAAAACGAAAGTAACTTATTAACTTGTTGTATACAGGATGAGTGTCAAAAATTGTCAAGTAGTGATATAAATAATTATCAAACGGCGCCAAATTTGTAAATATACTTTAAATTTGAAGTTTTAAGGGCGCCATTTATGCGCAAATCTTATAAAGAGTCCGGAGATTGTCAAACTTTTAGGATAAATTTTTTATATAGACAAATGGTAGGAGTTGCAACACCATACTCTTCCTTACATCACTATTTACATAATATTTACATGCCGTTATCACCTTAAATCTGTTTAATTCTTTACTAGCGAATCCCACATCTTTTTTGGTAACTTTTTCTTAAACTGTAATTTACAAGCTGTGTGGAGTTGTACGTTGCAGGATTATAGGTAAACACACTCTTAAAAAACCTTCTTCTTCTCTAGTGCCATGTCCTATTCAGGACGTTGGCGACCTCTCTTCTATGTCTGAGTTTAGTGCGCGGCAATAAGTAATTTTGCACAGACAGACATAGGGAACCTACAGTTTAACGTGGGCTCCGAACCACAGGAAGTGCACTTCTTCTTCTTCAAAGAGATTTTTCTGGGGAAAATCCACTTCGCTGGTTTCCTGTTGTCAAAAAACTTTAAACTAAAGATAATAATAATAATACTGTTTATTAGTCTCGAATAATACATGAACATGTGTACTCTAGCTGTTTATGATCTAAAATAACCTCAATTGTAAAACAGCATTTTCAGATATCTGCTGATATCTCTTAAAATATCAGCGGCAATACAATTTTTAAATCTGATTTTAGTTATTGATAAACGTCTTCGCGCAGGGCATCGGTTGTGCATTTATCTCCAAAGTGTTTGGTACTGATCTGTCCCTGATCCTGCCGTAAGTAAAAGTCTAACCCGATAGAAGGGATCCGTACTAGGGAAGTCTGATATGCGATTGCCAGCTATTGACATATTACGTCCCAATTCTACACACGAAGCGTAAACATTAAATTTTGTATATTTTTATCGAAAACTGTAGCGCCCCGCCGTATCAACAAATATGTGCCTTATATAATAGACGCGTAAATATGTAGTTTCTAGTAGTGGAGGTCCCTCGCCACTAAAAGTTGAGTAAGACGGAAGAGATTCCGTTTAACATAAACACCCGTGAGCTATGGGAACCGTAGCTCCTGTTAACAATAAATAAGCAAATAAAATAGATGGCGTAGCGGGCTTAAGGTAATTCCAAATCCCTTCCCTCTGCCTCAACATTTAGTAACGACGTGTTCAATAACATTTTTCACCCACCTCATTTAGTATGTTTACGGGTTATGTTTATGTAGCAGTCATGCAGTGTAATCGATTACACTGCGAAGATTGTTTTAACAAATGTCGGCGGAATCCGCCATTCTTTTTGTAAAACGCCTATAAGTGTCTGTCACGTATAGGATGACTTTCTCATAGTGTGTGCGGATGACGCATATATGCGTCTTAACTTTCTTTTAATGGTTTTGAATAATTATAAAGCAGTTTTACTATAAATGTTTAATTATAAAAAATATAAGTATTGAAAAACAAATTAAAAGCAATGATTTTATATAAAAATAAATTCATTTAGCAGAGTGTAATGTAATTAGTAGCCAACACAATCCGCCAAAGTCACAATCATTCAGAAAATCGCTAACAAACATAAACATATGTTTCCTGTAACCTCTACCTCTATGCGGAACCAACAGTAGACTTTTGCCCACTGCAAGAAAGATACAGACAATGCAAAGTAAACAGATGTTAGACGCCCAAAGACGTCCTACGCAGCAGGTTTGAGCCATTTGCGAACGCCTAACGGGCGTTCTCCGCAGTGAAAGGGTTAATACGCGCTTAATAAAGCAATTGTTTGTAAAGAAAAGCGTGTGGTGTAGTCCACGGATTTTGTTATTTTATTGTTACGTATGAGACGCGCTTAATAAAAAAATATCGTACACGCAGTTTCAGTGGCTTATAAAAAGTAGCGTGTAGCGTAGTCCACGGGTTTTGCTATTTTAGTGTTACGTTTAAGACGCGCTTAACAAAGAAATATCGTGTTTGCAATAACTGCAGTTAGCAGTAGCTTATAAAAAAGCGTATGGCGTAGTTCACGGGTTTTGTTATTCTATTGTTGCGATCAAGACGCGCTTAACAAAGAAATATTGTATTCGCAATAACAGCAGCTGCAGTTAGCAGTGGGTTGTAAAAAAGGCGTATGGTGTAGTCTACTGGTTTTGTTATTTTATTGTTACATTCAAGACGCGCTTAACAAAAAACATTCTTTTCGCAACAACAGCAGCTGCAGTTAGCAGTGGCTTGTAAAAAAAGCGTATGGCAAAGTCCACAGGTTTTGCTATTTTATTGTTGCCTTCAAGACGCGCTTAACAAAGAAATATCGTATTCGCAATAACAGCAGCTGCAGTTAGCAGTGGGTTGTAAAAAAGGCGTATGGTGTAGTCTACGGGTTTTGTTATTTTATTGTTACATACAAGACGCGCTTAACAAAAAAACATTCTTTTCGCAACAACAGCAGCTGCAGTTAGCAGTGGCTTGTAAAAAAAGCGTATGGCAAAGTCCACAGGTTTTGCTATTTTATTGTTGCCTTCAAGACGCGCTTAACAAAGAAATATCGTATTCGCAATAACAGCAGCTGCAGTTAGCAGTGGGTTGTAAAAAAGGCGTATGGTGTAGTCTACGGGTTTTGTTATTTTATTGTTACATTCAAGACGCGCTTAACAAAAAAACATTCTTTTCGCAACAACAGCAGCTGCAGTTTGCCATACGCTTTTTTACAAGACACTGCTAAGTCCACAGGTTTTGCTATTTTATTGTTGCCTTCAAGACGCGCTTAACAAAGAAATATCGTATTCGCAATAACAGCAGCTGTAGTTAGCAGTGGGTTGTAAAAAAGGCGTATGGTGTAGTCTACGGGTTTTGTTATTTTATTGTTACATTCAAGACGCGCTTAACAAAAAAACCTTCTTTTCGCAACAACAGCAGCTGCAGTTTGCCATACGCTTTTTTACAAGACACTGCTAAGTCCACAGGTTTTGGTATTTTATTGTTGCCTTCAAGACGCGCTTAACAAAGAAATATCGTATTCGCAATAACAGCAGCTGCAGTTAGCAGTGGGTTGTAAAAAAGGCGTATGGTGTAGTCTACGGGTTTTGTTATTTTATTGTTACATTCAAGACGCGCTTAACAAAAAAATTGTCTTTTCGCAACAACAGCAGCTGCAGTTAGCAGTGGCTTGTAAAAAAGCGTATGGCAAAGTCCATAGGTTTTGCTATTTTATTGTTGCCTTCAAGACGCGCTTAACAAAGAAATATCGTATTATATAAAGTTTATCATAAATGTTATATAATATCGGAATTGCAATTATGGATGGTTAAGAAACTAAACCAATTTTGAATTCTGAATTATTTTAAACCTAGATAATCCGATCTCAAATTAATTCCTATATTATTTCCAGTCGTGAACAACGTCGAATTCAGAGTAATTTTCAATATCAAATAATTTAGATAGTTTCGATATAATTTAATTTTGGATCATTATCCAAACCGATCCGAACATCAAAGTCACTAATCCGAACATACATTCAACAGATTTCAAATTGTTTCCGAACCTGTAGTTGCATCATACATCAACAGGCTTTATGTGCAACGATGTGTTCATCAGTGGCGGCTCGTGGTGTGGTGTACTGGGAGGCACTTTAAAGTATTTTTTTGGAAAAAAGTTGTTCTTACCCAAGTTTTAGGTAGCCTTATATTTCAAACCCATCCTTTACGTTGGCAAAATTTTTACCAACATTTTCATTGAAGTCTTTAATAGACTTTCGATAAGCACTCTCTAATAAAGTTATTATAAATTGATACCCATACTGCCAGTATGTCAAAATGCACCAAATTTTTCATATGGTTTATCGATAAACAATGTGTTTGAATTTTAGTTTTTAAATGTTTGCAGTCAATATCACACAATGAATTATCACAAAATAGCAGACAGTGGAAACAAGTGAAGGCATTTTCTTACATGGCATTCACAATCCAAAATTATTTTGCACGGACATTGTACAACACCACTAAATTATGATTACACAACCAATAACTGTTTTCACACTACTAAGTCGTGTACGTGCGAATCCTGCAAATTAGGCGGCTATTGGCATGCGCTTATCGCGGACAGCAGACAGCATAATTCTCGGAAGTTGTGGGTTCGTCATCCTGAAGTCTTTAATACGCAGATACTTCTATCCTCTTTTAGCTTGTGTAATATGAGTCTTACCGCAATGAACTTTCTATTTCAGTCTTATTCATTTGAAGGCTTTTTAAGCCTCGCATAAATTCGTTTAATGCGCGCGAAATATCAAACATTCAAACGTTTTCGGATCCTGCGGCAGCTCTTTAATAAACGTTCTCGCATAGAAATCTCATACAAAAGTTAACTATAAAGTATTTTTAAAATATTATAGTGTATAATATGTTATGTACTCAAACAAAAAGTAATTATTTATTTTTTCTTATTTCATTGGGAGGTCAATGACCATTTGACCTAATGGAGAAACCGCCACTGGTGTTCATAATCGGCAAAATGAGTAGTGAAAGTGGTGATAATAAAAAAATTGTCATGATTATGAATAAGTCCAATTTCAGAAACGGGTTATTGGCGCAGCTGCTTCTACATACAGTAGATTACCGTTATGATGTACAATAATAAGCGCTGGCTTAGCTAAGGCAACGTACTTAATGTGTTGACGAAATTATGTTATTCCTAATTAACAAAAGACACTGCAAATTGGTTAAAAATAAATATTGTTTTTGTGGATATTAACAAGGTTTTGGAAAACCCATTGACGTTATATACGACCACATTAAAGTATTTAATGCCAAATTTAAGAAAAATATAAAACCGATATACGAAACAACAACAAATATGTTAGTTAATCTACTAAATACATTTTTAAATGAATTTACTATTCATGAAAAGATTAATAAGAATGAATCATTTTTGTTTACAAATATTGAATCAATTTTTTAGAACAGTTTATTACCAGATTTGTATATTTTAAGACCAACAATAAAATTAATCGGTTTATATTCATCGTGAGCTGCCAGTGGATTGGTATGTTAACAATTAAGAATGTGTAGATATGATTGGTTGTTTTATTCAATCAATAGCAAAATTTGTAAAGCTTCCTTATAAGTTCGCTTTCAAAGTGACTAATAAGCAAACCTTCAACTAATTGAAACTTGATCAACTGGAAATGCAACTAGCGGAGTTCTAGAATAGTTTGATTTGGTAAACAACAGAAAAAAAATACCTGTCATTTATTTTAATCAAAATGGAATAGTGGTACGAAAATATAATTTTTTCGTCGACCTTGTTGGAAAGTAGGCTTTTCGACCCTTATTTGCTGCGGAAGCAAAACTCAATTTTCGTCCCAAGGGACGAAAACGCGGTTTTGCTCCAGTTGTTAAAATCGAATGTTGGCTACGCTCTTTTTTATTTTACTTGGATACGCCATGGTTACCGTGGATAATAAAATCATCTTATTTGCAAAAGTCAATTTTTACACAACTGTCAAATTAAACAATTTAATTTAAGTAGATTAATTTTAAAATGAATGTTTTTGATACATTTCTCAAGGTCGACGAAAAAATCATATGTGAAAAACTCGGGAAGAAAGATGTTTTTTTCCCTTGTACCACTTTCTTCTCTTGTTACACAAATAACCATTATTTGTTTGTGTTTAAGTTTTTAGCACGTGATTCTAAAAAGATTCGTCGCCCTTTGCGAAATTGATACTTCGTTGAAAAATTGCATTCATCAGGCAAAGAAAATTACAAGGAACTTCATTCTACGGAAAAAAGCGATATTGAAGCAAGCACTGCATTAGACCAGCAAAGCTGAATCCTTCAGAACATCAAAAAGTACATTAAAATTGCCATCTATATATTAAATCGGGTCGTTTTTACTTGTCCTAATTTTTAGTGGTGAGGGCCCCCCACTACTAGAACCCACATATTTTAATATTCATTGTATAGGGCTTATATTTCTTTATTAAACATCAGAGCGTTACACTTTTTAATGCATAAAAGTCATTTTGAGTAAACACAATGTTTGTGTGACTGATTGGGTAGCGAGGCGCTAATCTTTCATTCGCAATTTAAAGAGCAATACAGGCGGACAAGCCGGGTGACCGCGGTGAAAACTGATTACATACTCAACAACACGGGGTGTTACAAAATTCCGTACATTATTAGTGAAAAATAAAAAACTCCCCAAGATATGTACAGGTAAAAACAGCAATTAGACAAACAATCAAAATGAAGTAGTTTATTGCAGCAGCCGGGGAAATTTTTAATGCGATAAGGTGAGACCGATCAAGAGTAGTACAGACTACTGCAACGAAGAAATTTGTAAATGCTGCATTGAAATTTCTTATCTCTTAATGGCGAGACAGTTTCTTAAATCATATTTAACTCAAATCAGGTTTACAAATTGCATTGCAGCTGAGGTTTTGAGAAGGGATATGTTGTTCATTTGCAATCACTATTAATTGAATTCAAAGACATATGTTTGCTTCTACAGTTAGAAACGTTTCTGTGGCTCGTATTTGGTACATATCATGATTCTCGACCAGCTTATTAATTACTTTATAAAAAAAAACGTTATCAACAATTATATTATCTATTGGTAGACAGGACTTGTTTTATTTGTATTTAATCTATAAACTCCACTTTGGGAGATCAATTTTCACATTTATACGGTATGTATTAGTTTCTAGTATGGGAAATTCCACTCAAAGTAAACACTTCAGCTTTTGTTTGATTGTATATTCAATATTATCTAAGAAAAATTGCTATGTGCCGTGATTTTAACACGCTGAAGTAGAATGTTGATCATAAACGTGGCCAAACTCACACTTGTATTGCTACAATTTAGTTGATAAGAAACTGTAATATACTTAACTGATTAAAGCATTTTCCTTTTAGCTAAAGTAAATAACCTTCACAAACAAAATTAAATCAAATAAATAAATATTTTATTAATAACGACTGTTTACGCAACCTGGTAGATATTTTCGATAATCGCACATTCCTTCATTGATATACTTATGTACGATTGTACGAATATAACCCTTAATCTTTAGCTTTTACCGTTATGTTCATTATTAACATATAAATAAAGATTTCCCTCAAGATTTACAGCTTTCATTATAGCGCATCTGATAAATGTGATCATGTGAACTATTACTATTGAATAACAAATGCTAATCCATATATACGTATATAAAAGCTCAAAGGGTTTTTTTCTCCGGTTCCTCCAGCTGCTACCGCTTCACCAATTTCGACCATTTGTTTTTCAATGAAAGGTTTCTATCCTCACATGGAACATGAAACATTTTTATATTTTTATTCTACGTCGATTTTTCAATAATAATTATTTTAATTTATAATATATATGAAAGTCTGCTAGACACGCTTCACTTGAGGCGACATCTACACTAACGTCGCGTCTCCCTTATGGAACTAATGCATCACGTGACTTATCATTTAGCCGGTTCTGTCAACGCTCAGTCTGCAGTGCATTGTGCGCTGGGCAGTTTATATTCACTACGGCACGAATACAAAACCAAAACTGTGTCTAAAACTTATGAATGTCAGGTTAACAATTATTTTAATAATAATTAGATAAACAGTAGTAAACAGTGTGTAGTATCCACCCTTGTAAACAAAGCATTGAAGATAGTGAGTGGATCCTCATACTGATTTACCACTCCTCACCGATCGCTGGAATGTACCAATTGCCCCCATACCGTCTCCTCCCCAGCGCACTTTTAGTTGGGATTTTAGCTAAGTAAAAAATGGCACGATTTAAAAACACGCTGCACTTTTGTTCATTAACATAACAACTCCACTCCTCTGGTGCACTGAATCTTTCAAAAGGCTGACGGCAATTGCGCTAATAATGGGAACTGTGGGGGAACGTCCTCAACGCCATCTTGCAATAGGGTTAGCTAATGCACAACATAAAAACCAACTGAAGCCTGTCGACAAAAGAACAGTAATAAGGTAAAGTTGCAAATACGAGGATCGTTCGAAATGTACGTGGCCTAACAAAGAAAACGCAATTTTTTCAATATTGTCTCCTGCTCGCTCAACGCACCTATTTTAACAATGCTCCAAAGCAGCAATGCCGTCTTTGTAGGTCAATGAACCCAAGTCCTCAAAACCAAGCTATCTACAGCAGCGATTACCTCGGAATTGGATGAAACTATTTTACCGCCGAGCCATTTTTGGAATTTGGAAATAGACAAAAATCGTTGGGAGCCAAATTCGACGAATAGGGCGAAAGAGGCACTAGTTCGAATCTCAATTCATGAATTTTGGCCATGGCGATTGCAGACGTGTGTACAGGTGCGTTATCTTGATGGAAAAGCACTTTTTCGCCAAATGAGGCCATTTTTCTTTGATTTTGTCGCTCAATTGCTGCAACAAATTGGCATAATACTCGCCATTTATTGTTTTTTTCTTTTCCAAGTAGTCGACGAAGATAATGCCATTGGAATCCCAAAATACAGTTGTCATAACCTTTCCTGCTGACAAAACCATTTTTGCCTTTTTTGGTGACGGAAAACCTTTGTGCGTAAATTGTTTGGAGTGTTCCTTGGTTTCGGGAATGTAATGGTGGACCCAGGTTTCATCAACGGTTATGAAACGACGCAATAAGACCTTCGGATTGCGGCGGAAAAGTGCCAAAAAATCGCGAGAAACAATAAAACGATCCAGTTTTTTCTCCGGTGTGAGCAAACGCGGCACCCAACACGTGGAGTATTTTTTCATTTCCAATTCTTCAGTTAAAATTCTGTGCACACTGTCATTCCACTATGTCTGCTACCTCGCGCACTTTTACTCGACGGTCATCCAGTACGATACGGCAGCGTACCCTAGCCGCTCCTGTGGTGCTTCTTGCCGACGGACTCCTCATGAGACTTGACAACAAGTTTTGCCCACAAGGATACGCTGACGACTTGGCTAGTATGACTTACCTAATGCAAATTTGCGCTCAACGAGCCCCCACAATAGTGCAAAAATGAGAACCAGCTGTTGGTCAACCCTGAAGACTAAACTGGTTTGTTCACAAGCAAAAAAAAGAGCGCACGCCTTAAAGAGCTTCTTCTCTTCAATAAAACACTGCGAACTTCGGGTAAGGTTAGGTATCTGGAAATTACCGTAGATTTCAGACCCGCCTGGGCAAGTCATGTTAAAAACAGGAACCTCGCGTCTTTCTGGATGTGTAGGGGAATAGAAACCTTGGTTACATATGCAGCTCTTGTTTGGTAGCCTAGAACCGAAATGGTAACCACAAGAACAGCATGCCCGGTCGCAGAAAATTGTCTGCTTTTGTATAACGAGAGCAGCGTGCACAAACTCAGCAGCGTCTATAGAGGTGCTGTTTGAACTGGCGCCTTTTCCCTTTTGGTAGAGGTCAAAACCGAAACAGTGGCTTACAGGACAAGCTACACGGGGCAATGGAAACCCGCACAAGAGAACGTGGGACACAACGGAGTTGCCTCACAATGGAAGTCGACCAATTCTATTTTTAGTATGAGAAGTAATCATATGGATCCCTACTTCGCGTTTGACAAATTATACAATATCTTCATCCTAAGCCCGGAGACATCAGGAGCTGCTGTCTATAGATAAAAACCCAGAATCAAACATAAATCTGGTCTTTGAAAATATCTAAAATGTCCGGTGCAAAACAGAAACTTCAGAAAGAGGTAGAAAAGTAAACATATCTACAAGCGGCCATCAAGTTCTGATCTTTCTTCGGCACACGACTGGTCCAAGAATGTCGACAAACTCTCACAAAGCTCTCTGTTAAGAGTTATGTGAAAATTCCCGTCCATAATGAAATTGGGGAAAGTGAAAAAACCAATGACCTGGCTGTTACTTGAGCTAAGGACTCCCTAATGGGTCCAGAACCAGTCTTCGGTATTTTTCCCAAGCGCGCGAAGCACGAGGTATGTAGCTGGACGTCACAGCTTCAATCGTTTTAGACCTCTCGTCAAACACCAAGACAGGCAAGACTTTTTATTAAGAATTCTACGCCTAGAACGACCAAATTTTGTCTGGGTCTAAACAGAAGACAAATTGGAACAGTGACAGGCGTATTGACTGGCCACGGCTACCTGCAGCAACACCTTTACACTATTGGGGCTGTCAGTAGCCCGCATTGTAGAAGATGCCAGGTACTGGAAAGAACTTCCAAACACATACTCTGTAAGTGGCTCTCCCAGTTTAAGTTCAACTGAAAATCAAGAATTATCATTGAACAGGATCTAGTTTTCTTTCTGCAGGGACCAACCTGTAACAATTTGCTTTTAGCTATAATTACATCTAAAAATAACCTACTTACCATCAATAGTTTGTTCTTTTTTTTTTTTAAGAATCATGAAGCCGTGCGTGAGCACGACCCCACGATTCCCATCCCACCCCCTTAACCGGGCTCAGCACACTCAGTGCTATACACCGGTCTAACATGCACCCCACCCCTGAAGACATGCAACCCAACATACACACCTACATACACCATCCATGGACCCGTCGGATTTAACTTGTTCAGAAAAATTACCGACGAGCAGTGGAATCGAACCAACTGCCATTGAGAGTCTAGTTTCAAAGCCTGGGACTTTAACCACTAGACCACCCGCCGGCCCTTATAGTTTGTTCTAGAAACTTAAAGACAAAACACTGCTCTTACAGCAATCTAATGTAGTGTACAAAATTGATTGCTCTCAGTGTCCGGAATGTTACATAGGGCAAACGTCTCAACAACTTAAGCAAAAAATCACTCAACACAAAAGTGATGCTAAATTGCAATTTGCTAATGCCATTCACATAAATAAATATGACCATCGTATGAATTACGAAAACCCTATCATTCTGGATATTGTAAGCAACCAACAAAAACGTTTGTCCTTGGAAATGTGTCGTATTCAATATGAATCTGCCCCATGTCCGAAGTTGCTACACGTTCCCCTAACGTAAACCCTTTCTGTACATTTCCAAGTAAGCAATGGAAAAATAGGAAAATTGCGACAATATTTCTACCAGTTTGCTTTGATTTTCGAATAGTTTTTAAAACAAGTTATGAGTTGTTTTAAAGAATTTATTTTATTTATCAACTATCTAAATATTACACACGAAACTTAAAAGTGTTTTACAGAGTACTTTATCACAAATCCCAATAAAAAGCAAATATTAGTTGTACCTTGTTAATAAATTAAATATATAAAATTGATAATTCTTATCATTTTTTATATTCTTCTTAGATGGTATTTGTCGTGTACGTTTATTACTGAAATGTTTAATGAATACTGTATAAAATTAAACTACATAACTACATAAATTATTGTTAACTAAAACTAATAGAAAACATAACAATTTACATTACTGTTATTTGTAATTATACGAAGATGGTTCATTAAAAACCTGACCGCCCAAGTATTACTGCGTACAGTTCTTTGATTAGTTTACAACAACAGCTTACAAATTTATAGACTATTTTACAAAATGTCACTATTATGAACCGGAACAGAAAATACCCAGCTTGCAGTAAAAATCATCCGAACTGACTTACAGTTAAACAAATTTAGAAAACTGAAATGGAATGAATGTGTTGATAGATAATTATTTACTCGCCTCTGAACGGGATTCTATTGAACCACCCGTGTAAGTCTGAAATTTCAAAAAATAGATAAATTTCCATCTCTGGATTTTAAATTGTTTATTTTTCTCTTCTTTTGAACTACGAAAACAACTGCAAAATAGTTTAATACTTTCTGTTTTGTACAGAGCCTTCGTTAATTACTGATATCCACGTGACCTTTGGTCCGCAGTGACTTAGGGAGTTTTAGATTTAGATGTTGAAGTCAGTTCAGGATTGGTACTCGTAGTAACTAAAAATTTCCTGTAAGTGTCACTGTCAACACTCAAAGTGAGGTTATGTATGTAAACAAGTAAGGCTTGATAGGCTAACAAACGGCTTGGGAATTTTTGGAAAAGGGGCTTACCAACAGTGTAAGTTAGTTGCCTGTATTTTGTGGTCACGTGGGTATCAGTAATTAATGAAAGCTCTGTATTAAACACCTTTGAGCCAATTGAACAGGCTCTTGAAATATTATATTAACAAATATTAACTTAATCAATGGCACATTTAAATGAACTAGCTCTGAATGGATTCAATCACAACTCGTCGGAACGTGTTCTGCTGTAAAATTGTCGTGAAAAAGAAGCTGGGCTGCTATCGAAAAGTCCAAACCAATGCCTCTGATAAGCAAATATCAGGAATAGAATTAAGGGAATTCCAATTAAAAGACCTAGAACGTAATCACAATTTATAAGTGCGAAGCTTTAACTATTACGTTACGATTACCTGAACAGGTAAGTGATAAAAATTAAAGTGTTTGTAGAAAATTAATGAAACAGCATTATGTAAGTATTTATCTTACCAACAAGTACTCCTACTAAAATAGCAGCGTCTCTTTCGGGTCTGTGTCCGTATGAATCCAAACATCTCATCGACTTATTTCCACTAAATTCCTCGTAAAAAGTTTTGCCCTGCATTTCAATTGGAGCTTCACAACTAAAATAATATATAGATAAATGCAATTTTTCAAATTGTTGTTAAAATTCTGATTTTGTTTTCCTGTGCATGTCTTACAATATAAGAACCACATTTCTAGATTTTTTCACAAGTAATATAACGAGTGATTCCGATTTTCCGATGAACTTGGGTTTAATTGCTTACGAATGGTACTACGTAGAATAGCTCACAATATTGGTCATTAGTTAATATAAATTCAAACAAATGAGTGAAATATGATAGGTGAGGCTTAAAACTGTTCATTTTTAATATACGATGCATTTATGTAAAAACGTTTAGTCCAAGAAAAGCTATATCAAAAATGTTGCAGTTTGAAACCGATATTTGCAAAATTATTGTTTCGGTGAATTGTTCTTCAAATAATTACTAATATCGCACTTGCGCAGCTGTTTGTTAACCGTAGAATACGATGCTGAGCTTATTAGAGATAAGGAAGAAACAACCCGGGATAAACAAATAATGAATAAGCAAAAAATATATATAAAAATTGGGATGTAGAATATAAATAGTTTGAGCGGCGGAAATACATAAGAAGAGAGAGAAGTGCACTGTACTGGAAGACGGGCAGATATCAGGGCAAAGACAAGAGTTGGAATTATAATAGCATAAGAGGAAGTTAGGAAGCTGAAGAATTGAACGCCTGTATCTAAAAAAAATACTTACAGCTCAAATAGATACGGTACACAATGAGGACCTGTAGATTGAATGAGAAAGCAAAAGCAGCAAAAAAGATTGCATTTTTTGATACACTGTAGGAGGTAGTCTAAGATCAGCAA
The DNA here is from genome assembly GCA_958336395.1 of Ctenicera cuprea. Classification (NCBI taxonomy): domain Eukaryota; kingdom Metazoa; phylum Arthropoda; class Insecta; order Coleoptera; family Elateridae; genus Ctenicera; species Ctenicera cuprea. Next base: position 11,681,300 of record OY284493.1, read on the forward strand.
GGTGAAGTGATAATTCTAGGTGGCTTAGATAGCCAAGTAGATAACAACGCAGATGGATGGGAAGAAAGAGTAGGAAACCAAAGAGAAAAATCGAGATATAGTAATAAAGAGCGCTGGCTGGAATTCTGTCTAATTATTGATTTAGTAATTAAAATCACCTTGTTCGCCCACAAAGACATACTGTTATGTGAATTTCCCTTCAAGCCGCCCCTGGCACTTTAGCGCCGACGCTGTGACTGGGCGCCGACTTGGCGCTCGAGAAGCAAGCTTAAGTCAGTTGGTCTCGAACTCTGAGAGCGTGTAGTTCTGTTTCGCCGCTCGACTTTACGAGCTTCCCAAATGTAAAGTAACCACCCTCTTCTAGGAAAGCCTAGTTGAAGGCCTTGTTAGTGCCCACTCTGTGACGCCCCAAATTACCGTCATCTACCGTCAATATTTCGCTCGACACAGTCGGATTAAAAGTAATATTGGTGTGTGTTCATTGTGGAATAAACGGGCTCTTATCTGAATTTCGTTTGCCGTTCTGTGCACGAAATACAGTCGCCAAGTGCGGATGTTACCGTCGCTAACGGGTCAACAGCGAAACTATGGTCTTTAGCCTTAGCAAAGTTATCAGTAAACATTGTAAACTCCATCTAGGTGGAAGCCCGAAGGTAAGTCAAACTCCAGGAGAGCTGTCAACCAAGGGAGGTTCCCGTTATTCTCCCCCTTGAACGTCGGCCTGCCCTTCCTGCTTCAACAACCCCTATTAAGTCAATCAAAAACAGGTGGCGCCCTCTTTAATCACCCCTAATTTTACTGCCCCCAAGTTATCTGCGAAGAACCTTTCCGTTTTACAGAACGACCACACCCTCCTTCGACTTTAAGCTGGCTGAGTGAACCCCCTTTTGTTACGGTGTCGCTAACAACAAGTTTTCTCGTAACAATACATAAGTAGAAGAAATTCCATAAAACACTATATAATAGTGCCAAAAGACAAGAAGAGTATCGTGTTGGATTCACCAGTGAAGATAGAAGTGAAATAGGAAGCAACCACCACATCTTGGAAATGAAAATGGTATACAGAGTAGACAGATGCAAAACAGGCATATCAGGATTACGACATGAAAAATACCAATTAATGTTTTGTGAGAAAGTGGCACAGGATATAAATAAAAATGAGGACAAAACGGAACCCAGAGAAAGCCAAGCTCTAGAGGAAGCGTGGGAGACATTTAAGTCAACATACTGAATAAAGCCGAGAAGGTATGTAAGGGAATGAAGGTAGCAGATAAGAAGAAGCAGGCCGGTGGTACAGCAAAGATCAAAGCGGTAATTAAAGAAAAAAAGAAGCGGTGGAAGAAGTGTTTATCGTCAAAAAAACGAAATAATTATAAAGACTATAAAACCCAAAGAACAATTGTCAAGAAAGTAGTAGCTGTGGCTATAGCAAAAACGTGGGAAGATTTTGGTCAATAAATGGAAAAATAGGAACAAAGACAATCAAGTATTGTTGTACAACATGCTAAAAAATTTACAAAAAGAGGTACTAAATACAAATAGGAGAAGACACGATCAAGGCATGCAGAGAATATAGATATTTAGGTTCGATCATTACAAACACAGGAAAAGTGGAAGAAGACATACAGGAAAAAGTCATAAAAGGAAAAAGAGCTATAAAAGCACTACACGGGACTTTCTGGAATAAAAATCTCACAAAAGAAACAAAAAGAAACATATTTAAGGCTATTATAGAGAGTATAACAACGTATGGAAGAGAAATGTGGCCAAGATGACTAAGAAAGTCAGAGATAAGATAAGAACTGTTGAGCTAGATTATATGTGAAGATGGCTACAGTGTACCCGCGGAGACAGAATAAGAACAGAAAGAATATAGAGGTAAAAGAATCAATTACAAAAAGATTAGAAAACAAAGCACTAAGATGGTGCGGACACGTTCAAAGAATGAAAGAAGAAAAGTGGCCCAAGAAAATACTACAGTGGCTGCCACGAGAAAAAAGAAAAAGAGGACGACCTGCAGTCAAATGGGAACAATACATACACCAAACGATTAAAGAGAAGGGTTTGGAAGAAGACGACTGAGAAGATAGAGAATATTGGCATCTGAGAACGACCAACCTCTGAGGGGAAAAACTCAAAAAAGAAGACGAAAAAGATACTAAATAAAGAGGGGAAACATATTACGGCATGAAACAGATATAATTAGAGACTTATTTCAAAGGTTTACTAAGAGAAGGGAGTAAAGAAGAAACAGGGATATTAGATGGGGATCTTTCTAGAAGAAAACGGAGCAGAGTTCAACAAACACTTTTTTGGAAAGGCGATAACAGAAGATGAATTGGGTAAGACAATAAAGCAGATGAAAGCAGGGAAGGCGACGGGGCATGATCAAATAACGCCAGAAATGTTGAAATTGTGAAAACCAAAAGAAGGGAAAAGTTTTTGACTGGAAAGTGGTACCAATATCTGAACAAAGAAATAACATCAGAGACTACAATAACTACCAAAGCATCTCATTACTTAGCATCCTAGTTAAAATATATTAAAGAATACTTGAAGAGAAAGTCTTGGCCTCATTCTCTTCGTAATAGAGAAGTACCAGAGAATCTGATTAGGGCAGTGAACAGTTTTTTATAAAAATTGTGAGAACTGGGAACGAGAAATGGGAAGAATTTAGAACATACAACGATCAAGACTACCACAAGCAGTGAGTATGCTTTTAGACGGCGTTGCTTGGGACCAGGTTGAAAAACTTACGCACTTGGTGTCAATGCATAAGTGCGGACGCTTTTTTGACGCTGAAGTGAACAATAGATTGAGCGAGTGCTATCAACAAAATAGAAGAGACACCTGCAGACGGTAGAAACAAAGTACTTAAGGAAGATAGCAAATTCGCAATAATGGAGCGAATCTTAAAACAATACAATAAGGGAAATAATACGTGCCAAACACATAGACGTAACATTATAAGAGCCCCAGCTAAGATAGTACGGACATATGAAGATAATGAACTGGAGCAGACTGGCCCAAAAAAGTGTGGAAAGCTAAGATGGAAGGAAATAAACGCAAAGAACGGCCACGAACATCATTGGAGAACGTGGCATGGCATGAACATAAGACAGGCAGGACAAGCAGCTGAGAACCGCACCATCTAGAGTTCCATCTGCCAAACCCTCACACCGAACAGCTAGAAAGGGCCGTGATTAAGAAAGTAAGTACTTTTACAGAAAACAATGCGAAAACAGTTTTTGTTTAAATAAAATATTGTTCGTTTAGGCAGTCTACGCAAAGCTATGTTAAACAACAGTTATATGTTTACACTAACTTAACTAACCGTAGTTCCTTTGCCATGGTTTCATTGATTTTGAGAAAAATAGGCATAAGTTCTTCTACCATCCATTGGTTTTCACATTCACAAGTCCAAGGATTATATCTGAGATCCAGATCAACCAGGTGATCCCAACGTAATACAAGGTGAAGATCCATATGTGCCAATTCATTGTTTTCAAGATAGAGCTGCAAAAAAATAAAACATTAGTTATATTAAATTTTACATTGTAGGAAACCAAATCCAACTTTCTTTTTTTTAATAAAGTAAACTTGAATTTGAACCATTCCGTATATACTAACTTTTTTAATCGGTGGCCAAACTTCAGTCTCAACTTCTACACGGGCAAGTGCTCCAGGGTCGATATTTGTAAGTTTCATGTTGTTGCAAATGTGAAGCTCCTCAATATTTTCCAAACCACTCATAGATCTTTTTTCTATATTTTCTAGCTCGATCATATCACACATATGAACAACTTTAAGGGTTAGTACAGTTGGAAAACCACTAGAGATAAAGTGTACATGAGAAAAATTTTCAAGCAAAACCAACACTTCAAGTTTTCGTAATTTAACCCAATTATTTTTCAATTCCATCGTGGTATAACAACTATACTTACTTTTCAGATGTTAAGTTTACGATAGGATTGTTGTTGAAGTAAAGCACTTCCAAAGCATGCGAATCGTTCAAAGTCTGTGGAAGTTCTTTGAAATTATTTCCAGATATATCCAACACCTTCAAATTTTTAGGAGTGTGTAGGAAATGATCCGGAAGTACTTTGAGATCGGTATAACCAAGATACAGTTCCTATTAATAAAAGGTGGTAATTTTAAATATTTTTTTAAGATGACGAAGTTTTACCTTTAAAGAAATTAAACTTGTAACAGCTATATGAGTTTGTTGATCGATAACTTTTAAGGGATTGTAACTCAAATCCAAAACTTCGAGTATCTCCTCTACATGTTTAAACACATCAGAACCTAAAGTATGTAATCTATTATTGTTCAATTTCAGTGTAGTTAGAGATTTCATTGGATAGTCACGTCCATCCGTGCGAGGACCCTGAAAATGTAATATTAAAAGTCAAAATAAGAAAAACAACATTGACTTAGTATCCTCCAGACTGCTAGTTCGAATCCTGATGACTTCCTATTAGTCTTTAGTTTTAAAAATTTATATAATTTAAAAACACGATAACAAAATCGGTTGCAGTAGGGTAAAAATAATAGTTCTAAATCCACCCCACCACTGACCTTAGTGAAAGTGCACGTCACACTTTCAAGGTCTCTCACATCACTGATATTAAAGGTGAAGGTCACACCTTCAATGTCACTTCCACTGACCTTGGTTCAGGTTAAGATCACACCGTCACAAGGGCGCACTCCCCAATCATTCAAAGCCAATATTTGATGGTGGGATAAATCTGCTTGACGTTCAATTGTCTTTCAAGGTTAAGGTCGGCGATTGAGTCATCGAATGGCAAGGTCACAACTTAGTTTAAACCAGAAGATTGGCAAGTTGGTTTACTGACCATAGCTTTGCGTGGTCTTGCAGGAGTGACCTTAAAACTGTGACCTTGACCTTCACCAAAGCTAGTGGTGGAAGAGACGTTAAAAGTGTGATCTTTACCTTCACTAAGGTCACCGGTGAATAGTGGATTCAGAACTTGTCATTTTAATCCTACTTAAGTTTAATTTTGATAAAATAGAATTTAATTAATTTATAGCATCATACTATCATTAGAAATACTTTTAATGAATGCATTTTTAATAGATTATGTAAAACAGATTACTGCTGATAATATTATTTACACGTTTTTTTAATTTAATTCACATTTAGTAAATTTTTAGTGATATTATGCGAGAGCATATGAAAATAATATGATCACAAACCACAATACCAAATAATAACAACAACGCACGTTTGTTGATCGCTGTAAAACCTCGCCACCTACATCAAATAAACATCATAAATACGTGAATTCATGTGCGGCTGCTTTATTAAGTTTATTAATTCTACCAGTGGCGACTAACTTTGCTTTCGTTTATGGGGGCCAATTGCGGTTTACGGGGATAGAAAATCGTCCCTGAAAAACACCCCAGGACAAATTCGCCGAGAAACACGTCGATTGAAAAAATCACCCGCCGACAAAAACTTTTTAAGGTAACCTCGGTAAAAACATCTTGCGCTAGAATAATTATTTCCCAGAAAACAAAAACCGGTAATATAATTTTTAGAAAAAAACAATTACCACAACAATATCGACGAACAAGTGCGTATGTAGTGTCTTGCTGGTGAATAATAAAGAAAGAGCTTTCCCTGAAAAAGATATGTTTTTTCAAATTTTATGAATAAAGACAAATTTTGTTTTGGAATTGTATGCAAATGTCTAACAAGATTTTTTACTGAGTATTGCTAGTTCAGTCGTTAGAAAAAATCCATTAGATGTGGAAATAATGTGGATAGGGATTGGATTATTTTGCCTAAACGTAAAGCATCAAAATGGTCAACTTTAGGATGTCATAACTTCGGACCTATTAAGGTTAGAGAGGGCCGGCGGCGGCGGGTGGTCTAGTGGTTAAAGTCCCAGGCTTTGAAACTAGACTCCCAATGGCAGTTGGTTCGAGTCCACTGCCTGTCGGAAATTTTTCTGAATAAGTTAAATCCGGCAGGTCCATGGATGGTGTATGTAGGTGTGTATGTTGGGTTGGGTTGGTGTATGTCTTTCAGGGGTGGGGCATGTTAGACTGGTGAATAGCACTTAGTGTGCTGAGCCCGGGTAAGAGGTGTTTAAAAAAAAGAAAGGTTAGAGAAAACATTTCATAAAACCTGAATACTACGTTTTTTTGGCCAAAAATTGCGGAAAAAGATCACTTTTGAGAAGCCATATCTCGGAAAAACTCGACTTTGGACATTATTTTTTTAGCTCTGTAGGGAATTTTATATAGTTCTATTGGTCTAAGAACTACTATTAGGATTGGGTAAACGGGGAACGCGAACGTGCCAATTTACAAAAAGTGATTTTTAGCATCTATTTCTTAAAATCTAGACGCGCGCCGAGTCGACAACTTAGAACCTTAATTTTGACACCATAATAAAGGGTTTAAGCAGAAAAATTTACTCCTGGGTTATTTCCACATCTTTGTACTTAATGACTGGACTATTATTACTTACACAACGATTTTCCTGGAAATGGGAAAAAGTTCAATTAACTTTTTTTCCTCATTTTTTCAATAAACCTTTTTTCTGGGAATTTTATAGGATTTTATAAGCTTTTCTTTTACGGAGGTGTTTTTTCTTCATATTGATCCGGTCTACAACGTCTCGGCGCCACGGATTTGAATCCAGGACGTTTCGGCACCGGGACGTTTCGGCGCGAAGCCGTTTCGGCGCGAGACTGTTTTGGCGCCGGCCGTTTCGGCTCGATTACGTTTAACGCAGTTCGTTTGGTTTAGACAATTTTTAATAGTACTTCGTAATACGTAGGTTAATACAAATTATTAGTGTTATTTATCAAATAATAACGTATCTAAGAAGCAATAAAAAGTCAACGATTTCAATTAATTTTGTTTTTAAATATACTGTTTTTTTATATTTATTTTATTCTTATATAATGCGTTAAAATTTATTAAATAACGCTAATATTGTGTGTAAATCTATGTACTAAGTACTACTATTCAAATGTGTCTAAAACATAAATAATTTGTATAAACCTAAATGTACACGCGCCGAAACGTCTTCGCGCCGAATCAGCGGCGCCGAAACGCTTCGCGCCGATACGGGATCGCGCCAAAACGGGCTCACGTTAAAACAGTCTCGCGCCGAAACGTTCCGGCGCCAGATCGTTCTGGCGCCAAATCGGTCGCGCCGAAACGTCTGGTTTTTTGTTTTTTACACGGGATTTTCTTTCCGATGCAGTTTCCAAAAAAAAGCGGGAGCGTAGCCCACGGGTTTGCTAATAACATTTAAGGCCGTATCTCTTAAAATAAAGAAAGGGGGAGTTTTGGCTCAGACACCGTGATATATTTCAAAGCTGCTTAAATCCGTTTTATCGCTAGTACAGAAATCTTTGATGGTAGCTGTGCCTAGCGGACGGTTCTGCAGCCACGTTGCTTGCGAGATAGATAGTAACCTTGTATTGGTGGTGTCCAATATGCTACTATTAGTTGTAGTGACGCTTGCATACGCACCAAAACGGAAAGCGGCAAGAACAACCGAAATATTTTTTGAGACAAAATCGATTTTTTTTAATTTTTGTAAAAAAAATTTGCTTTGTATTAAATCCCCTGACACGGGAGGGGGGGGGGAAGAGTATAATTGTAGAGATGTAATAGATTAAAAATCCCCCCCACCCCCATTTAAAATATTATTTTACTATTTTTGATGAGCAATTTTACATGAACAGAAATACGAGGGTGTGACCAGTTTTTACTTTCCTATACTTTCAGTATAGGGAAGTATTGATTTCATGCAAAATTTCAAGGTTGAGATTTTAACGGAAATGGTCGAGGAAATGGTCTCTAGCTTTAAAACGGCGGCCGCTACGAATTTTTGAACATTTCGACTTTAACGCCCATTTACTCAAAAACCAGTTATCTGATTGGAATCAACTACATCTTGTTTGGTAGCCCTTCAAGAGTACTATACCATGAAATATAATTAATTTTGAAAATATAAAAACGATCGCAATGACTCCAAAATTTTGGAATTTTTCAAAAAAATATTTCTCAAAAACTGCCCACACGTTTTTGCTTAAACTTTTTAAGCTGATTTTAAGCTAGGAATCTTCTACAATTCTTTTTTGGGCATTGCTATAATTTCACTGTGACGCCCTCTATGAATTTTTGAAAATTGAAAATTGGTACCCTTTTATTTATTTAACGGGGGGCAATAAAATATTTCTGTTAATGTGAAATAGCTCACCATTGATAGCAAAATCCGAATATAATAATATTTTTTCGATAATTTCATATTTAGGGGGGCTACTGTTCCCCCTCCCCCCAAATTTTTTCGATAAAATATTAAAAATTTGGTTTTTTGTTTTGTTTGCTCTAGGAGAATCTTTTTACAAAAAATCAAAAAATTGAATGTTTTGCCCCTTAATAATCTTTTTGTCCTTAAAAGAATTTCACATACTTTCTACAGCAGTTGTATTCTTGTACTAGTCGTTTAATGTTCAGTGTAGGCTAACTTTTTTATTTTAATAGATAGACTTTCAAACCCAAGAGCAAAGTTGTAGGGCAAATTCTTCTCGATTTTATTTAAGAAAAAAACTTGAGTTTCCAATTTTAATATAGCGGCCACGGTAAGAAATAACTTTTTTTTAAATGGAAACGTGGCATTTTGGCTTTAAAATCAGAAAGGTTTTGAAATTCTAAATACAAATTAATAAGAGTAATTTCTTGCTGAAAATAATACTTCTCGAGTTATTAATATATTTTCAAATATCAATTTCCGCGCTTCCGTTGATTCAGTCCGAATATTTTACCCAACCTTATGCTTGCAGCGCAGCTGTCGGTCTTTCTTCAACCGCTTCAAGATGTTACAACTTATAAGAACTATTTACTTTAACTAGTCGTGTCTAGACAGGTGTATATCGAAAGTGTTGGAAAATATAAAACAATGTATTTAAATGTATAGGAAAGTCCAGGCGAGAGTTTCGCTCATTTTTGTTAAATATTTTTTTGAACATTTTTCTCACAACCAATGATGTCTTACTTACCCTAAACACATCAGGTTTAAGTTGATCAATTTCGTTGTGACTTAAAATGAGCACCTTCATATTCTGAAGGTCATAAAAGTAATCGTCATCAATATGTCGTATGAAATTTCTACTGAAATCTAGATAAGTCAGTCTTGAGGCAGGAAATCGGTTTCTCAAATCTCCTAAATCGGAATCTTTAAAAATTGCTTTTCCAATTGGATACGAAACATTGTTGGATACATCTTGCCAATTTGGTTTTGAATACAAGAAATCATAAGTTACAACTTTATCGGCGCAATCGACATCTACTTCAGGCGGATCTTGGTTGATGGTACATGAACAATAATCGCACATTGGCGTTCGTGCATTTTGAGCTAAGCTTATTTCCAAATTTATTAATAAAATTGTTACGAAAACTGCGTTGATGGTTTTCAAATGGGTCATGTTCTGAAAATAAATATTAGTAATTAAAATCGATTGGTATCAGAAGATTTCGCAGTTATTGCAAAAATCAATAAAAGAACTTTGACACAAAAATGAAAGATTAATTTTAAGTGAAATGAGTAATTTGAGTTAGTGGAATAAACAACCTGCTAACAACTGATAACGGCTGTTTTTTTCTATCACACACGCGATAACAAATATTAAGGACACGCCTGCATTGGATGATAATCTTTTTTGTTTTAAATTTACGTAAATAATTTAGCTTCCAAGCAGGTTTATGAATTTATAAATAATTTGTTTAATTAGTTTTTATTACAAAACAATGTTCTTGATTTTTTCACAATAACTTTCAATCTGCTGCTATAAATAAATGGTGATAAATACGATTTTCTGAAATGCACTTACCGTAGCTGTAGAATCTGTTTATATTAATGTAATATTCTTAATAATTTACTAACTTTATTTTTTTATTTAACACATAGCGTAATCACAAAGTACACCTGTTTCAGAATTAGACGTAAATGCTGTGTGGCCTTTTGCTATCCTCACCACCTCTTGCTATCTTATCGGTTTGTCAATAAGATAATTTGTAAAAACTGAATCATTATATGGTTTTGTACATTACGTTGTTATTTAATTACTCAAGGTACAGGAAAACGTTGATTGTAAACTTATTTTTGTATCTGCTTGCAATTAAGTTAATTCGTGCACCAAAAAAGTTGAACACTGTCACCTCACCTATAAACAAAATGATTCTAACTTTTAGAATACAGAATGAAAATCCCCGTGTCGCACACATCATTCATGGATTTTCTTACAAAAAGGCACGCCAAAGTCGCAAAAAAATAAGTTTATTTTACTTTTGTGAAAAAGATGTATTGGAATTAAAGAAAACAAAAAAAAAGTGGTTGGTAAAATACTGCTTCACCTAAACATTAAATTTAAAATCTTATTCTACTATCACTCATGAGCAATCGTTGATGTTTTATCATTTCTCGTTAATTAAATAAAACGGTATGAATTTTCCGTTTTTGGAAAATTCATAGAAAGCGTTTACGCTTAGCTCTAAGGTCCCTAAACTGTGGACCTTGGCTTAGCTCAACAATAAAACACTGAACCAAACAATGTGTCTTAAGTATTGAATTTTAACGAAACTTTTTGCTACTTTGGGACTAAAAGTCCAGTCTTTGATTATCAGGTATACACTGTAATCACTTAATAATAAATTAATTTTAATATAAGTTATCTTGAACACACTCGAACTGTGGAATAACAACACTTGAAAAACACAGCACCATTCCACGCAAGTGACTAATTACCAGATACGTGTTTCGACAGCTAAGCTATTAACAATAGTGGTAAACTAAGTGTCAGTTTACCACTGGTGATGATAGCTTATAACTGTCGAAATACGTATCTGGTATTAAGTCACTTGTGTAGAAAGGTGTTGTGTTTTTTAAACAAGTTACGTTGTCTAAACTATAAAATTAAGTTTTCTTTATTTGGTTTTAGCAAATATGTCAATTATATTATTTATATTAATATTTGTATTGCGGTGGATGTGCAGCAGTGCCAATAATAGTAGGCGCTTCTAAGCTGATCAAATGATTTTGATCAAAACAAAAGTAGTCGTTCTAAGCATGATATCCATAGTGACCAAAATAATAATTTTTTTTAAAGGCTCATGAGGCCGGGCGTGAGCACGACTCCACGATTCCCATCCCACCCTCTTACCCGGGCTCAGCGGACTTGCGCTATACACCGATCTAACACGCCCCACCCCGAAAAGACATGCAACCCAACATACACACCACACACACCGTCCATGAACACGCCGGATTTAACTTATTCAGAAACATTTCCGACGGGCAGAGGATTCGAACCTACTGTCGTTGGGAGTCTAATTTTAGAGGGTGGGACTCTAACCACTAGACCACCCGCTGGCCCAAAATAATAATTGAGAGTTGTGACAAAGGTAGCGGTTATGTCCTCAAAGATAGTTGGGGGTTGTGGGGTTTCGTGGCCGCTAATTACGTACGTATTCGGGGTTTAAATTATAAAATTCAAAATGCCGGATTCAATACGTCAAAAATAGTTCATAAAGTTATTCGAACTGCACGCAAGTTGGTATTCGTATATATTATTTTTTCCCAACCTAATATTTTTTCGTATGACGTAAAATCTATACAGGATGAATAAAAAGTAAGGAACATCGATGCTACAGCCTTAAATAATAACTTTACAAAAAAAAGCTTCTAACAAAAGTTTCCTATCAAGTTTTTTTCCACAATTTGACGTTTTTCATTTTTTTTAATTGTTATACGTTTTAGCTATGATGTCATCGACGTTTTTTTTAAATGGCAACCTATAGCACTTTTTATGGCATGACCAGTTAGTGCTTTTTATTCTCTATACAGCCATGTAAAAATATTATACAGTTGTAAAAAAGTTTTCGATTTGCCTTGAGTTTTCTCAGATTCAGTGCTAAAATTTTTATGAAATAAATGTTAATTCACACATTATTTAATGTTACCCTCAAGTAAAATTGATTAAAACCCTCAGGTTCTTTTTTACAAACATTTTGGAGACGTATCACTTCAAAAATCTGTAGCTATATTTACTTTAAAAAAATGTCGTAAATAAAGTCGCCTGTCATCACTAGTTAATGGACAAAGAGCGGCCAATATCCGATAGGGCGATAAACAACCTTTTATTACTTGTTTTTATCTATAAAAACTGTTTTCGTTTAAATTCCGCCTGTTATGTAGATGTTTAAAAAGCAATAAAACTTGTCAACGCCAATTATTTAACCCGCAAAAAGCTTCCCCTTCTGCAGCTGCAAGTTATTTATTGTGGGCAACCTTCTTTTTACTGCTTTTCTCCGAATTACGTTTACTTCATAGCGAAATACCGCTGAAGGAAATTATGAAAAAATGGGCAAAGCTTTTCGCTGGATCTTTCCCTTATTTTAATGTCGCAACAAAGCCTCTACTAAACCGTTTTTTTTATTATTTTAGGCAAGATTGCTTTGGAACTGAAAAACACTACAGAAAAGACAAAATAATAGTTTAAAAGTTGGGGCGAGGCGTATAATTAGTCCCTCTGAATATTATTAGTTCTGTAGTTTTGTTCAAATCTTAAGAATTGCCTGAAATTAAAGTATGGTATAAACATAACCTTCATAAACCGACTGGCAAATTTTTAAATCGATCCACCGTTTAGTTTGTGAGATAATTGCAATTGAAAATGGGTCATTTTGTACGTGATGCCTATACCTAACACGTGAACGGATAGCACTTTGTTCACATTTTTTATTATAGACGCTAAACGGATCTTAAATTTTTTAAATAAAACCACTCATGTATGCAGTACTATTGTGAGATTAATGTGAAAAAAAATGGCAATTTTTGACCGTTTGGTTTCGGAGATATCGACTGATGAAATATATTAATTTTATTCGGAACGGGGACACAGTCAGCTGTGACGAAATGGCAACAGTGTACGCTGCCCCGAACTGATGAACGCGTGGTTTAGTCCGGGAATGTGAAACGTGTTTTTTTCCTGGATTTTAATAATTATGGGAAGGATTTGAAATAAATTTATTTTCTCAACAAATGTAATTTATTTAATTCATTTTTCTCTTTTTATTTTTTAATAATATAAATATTATCCTGGACAATATTCATAACGCTCATACTTATAAAATAAAAATCACGAATAAACTATATATGCATTGAGTGCATAAATAATTTTTGAACAAATATTAAAAATAATAACAATAAACTTTTTTCAATCAACAAGTTGCAAGTTTGATCCAAAACGAAATTAAAGCTTCCTGCCGATCCTGAATTGCGCAATATCATGTAATATTGGCTCGCATATGTGCGAGTGTGAAATTGTTATAGCCGATTTTTTCATTGCTAATAAATTGCATTCAATAGAAAACAACAAATCCTTGTTTCTTAATTTATTACCAGATTTGCGTGGTTAGTATGCCGTCAATCAATGAGTGAATGCTAATTTGTTTTCGTATTTTTTCTTTAAAAATATAACTGCTCTTAACAAATAACCTCGCGTTAGCAGCAAAACGCAACAACAGTGTTTTAAAAGAAAACTATAAAATAAAAAAAAAATGTTGGTACCAAACGAGATTCGACCCCGCAACTACTTATGCAGTAAAAAAGTAGCATGACCAAACACACCCGCATAAACATCTGTGCCATTACGGAGTTGTGGTTTACACACATTTCAGCTGCATGTAGATTACTAATACTCGAGAATTGCGGTGTTGCCACGATTACAGCGCCGCTCTCTATACGTGTAGGGGACCTATCCATGCATGAGGTGTGAGTGTGTAGGGCATACAGAGTGTACAAGCTCTGTCAAAAGTTTGTAAACGTCAGCACCGTACAAGCATAGCATTTTACTGTACGCTGCGTCGAAACTTTTACCTCGTACGTGTACATACAGAACTACCTTAAAAGTTCTTAAAATTAATTTTTTCTAATTTTGACATGTAAAGTGTCACTTTTCAAAATTAATTGAAGTTTCGAAACGTCACACTTTTCATAACCAGTTGGGAAAAGTTAAATATTTCACAACTTGTAATGAAAAATTCATTTCAACATCAGTTATGAAAAAGAAACACAAAATTAAGAAAAATTTCACATTTAATTAATTATAAACATGGATAACACAATTCTTACAGTTAGTTAGGTTAACTCGTGATGATTGGGAAGTTTTATTACTAGAACTTGCTGTAATCTGAGAAACGGAAACGCAATTTGTTTCAAATATCAGTAGCAATCTTTGATATGTTTTACTTTTTTTTCTTCACACCACTTTTAAAATTTTTCGTAAGCCAAATCATATTTTGCTTTTGATTTTATCGGAATCACGGATGATAGTGCATTTTGTGCGGCCTCTTCGATATCACTTGGTGTATCTGAACTTGAATCAGACATTTCGGATATTTTCTAACTCGACACACTTCTGTATAAACTTCAAACTGTCAAACAAAATAAGCGTACCCACTTGATTTTCTATACAATTCATGAAATTAATAATTTCCCCGATTTAAAGTTTAAAGAAACTTTCTGTTTATCAAAATTAGAAAAAATCTTGTTTGTAACACGTTAGGAAATGCGATTTTGTGTAACTTGTGTGAGGTTACACAAAATGGTGCATTTCCTAACTGGTTACATAAATAGCTATTATAGTCTTATTTTACTATTACTGATGAGCGACTTGGCTGAAACAAGAATATGTTATGGTATAATAATAATAATAATTATTATTATTATTCTCCCAATCAGTGGCGGATTACCGCACAGGCGCATGAGGTGCGTGCCTGGGGCCTCAGCAAAGCGGGGGCCTCAGAATCGTTGGGTGCCTTTTCCTCAAAAACCAAAATTAAATTTTTTTACCTGAGAATGTGATTTTTTTTTGGGAATGTCATTATTTTTTTCTAGTAGGTACCTGAGAATATTTTTGTATTTGCGTATCTCATTTTTATGTGTTTATGTTTTTGTTGATTCCAAAAATAAAGAACGTTATGATTTTCTGCATTGTTCATTTTAGTGAACCATCCCATTATTAGAAGGGTCAATAGGGGGCCTCCAGATCAGGTTGCGCCTGGGGCCCCACAAAATCAAGATCCGCCACTGCGTTTAAGATAATTAGTGGATTGAGACACTAACCATATTGTAGTTCACTCCCAGCTCTATGAACCTACCAGTTTTTGAACAAAATATTTTCAGAATTTTTTTAAAGTTTGGAAATGTATGTTAATGTACAGTTTACATTCTTTTAAAAAATCTGTAATACTTACATACAGCTACCAAAGATCCATTTTTATAGTCAAAACATTAGACACTCACCGCGTTTATATGTTAGATAACAGCCCTTAGGTGACACAATATTACATAAGTGCTATAATCGTATATACATTCCGCTAATTCATTTCTACACGCAAATACGAAACTTAGCAGAGCTCCCTTTTTTAATAAGCACAGTTTGTTTGTCTAAGTGTAATATATTCCGTTGGTGCCGAAAAGTGTACAAACATCCGCTAGGAAACCATAAACATAAAGCACACTAAATTATACAAAATTTAGTAGGCAAGAAGTTGTTCAAGTTGGTAGTTACTAAAAATGGGCGATACTTTTACATTCTACGTTTTATATAGTAAAACTATTAAAATATATCAAAAAAATGTTAAGGTAGACAAAAAATGTTATTTTTTACATCAATTGCTTAAAAGTTTCCCCAAAAGCAACCGCAATTTCATAATTAATAGGTTGCAAACATTGATTATTTAAATATAGCTTTCTCACTAAGAGTAATATATACGTGGGCTCTGCTTTCTTCCTCGAATAATAATACGTTCTTACATTCCTTCTAGCTTAACTAATAATTCTACCAAAAATAAAAGTGTTTAATTGCAAAAACTGCTATTTTAATGCACTAAAATTACATAGTACCCTTAACGGGTTTCTTACAACTACAGATTTAAAAATAAAATATCAAATTTTCAGATTCAAAATATATATTATTTACACTAACGTTTATTTTTGAATAGCCAAAGTGCATCGGCAATCGAGCCGGCCAACATGTGGTAGTAGCACAGCGCATTAAGCCAACATCCACACTAAAATTACTCAGTATTTTATTACAGGCAGACGTGGACTGCTTGACCGAGTGAATAAAATTACATTTTATTGTGCAAAACTTCATTTAAAATGCAGAAATCACAGATTTTAAGCCGGCAGCCATTTTTGATCAAAGCACGTCATATTATCGACAAATCATTCCGTTTGGTTAAAATAAAGACCTGTTAAAGTTAAGAATTGCATTATTTACAATAAATCATTCAATTAACTGTTCGTCCAAAATCTAGGAAAATCAATTTTAACAACTTAAGAGAGATGTACCGTCCTGGAGGGGTCAATCAGGCAGTGACGAACCGTTCCAAAAGGTCATGTTACTTTATTGTTATATAACTTTTGTAAACAATATACCATAATTTGTTGACATAATATACAAACACAGATATTTCAATATGTATGAATAGGGGTAATAAAAACTGTATATAATTTTTATTCAGTCTTCTGTTTATTCCCGACGAATTCTGGCTTCTGAGTTATCCATAGTAATTCAACCTTTTCCGTACTTTCGGTCAGTGGAAGATTGACCCATTACAATATACAGGGTTAAACAAATGTAAATAGAGTTTTAAAATTACACTAATAAAAAAACGTATATAAAGCATAAAACATATTTGTGTTCGCAAAGCAGAAATTAATGACCGAAGGTCATCTCGCAAAACCACGTAAAAAATATATTGTATACCGTCTACATTTTCCAGTACAGTATGGTTTATTTTTAATATAATAGATTTCCTGCGTAACTTCCTTCAAAGTAGTTTTTAATGAATTTGATATAGATTTCTGACCTTTATAAAAGAACAAAATTATGAAATATTTTTAAAAGCAGAATTCAATTTTATTCAATTACTTGTGCATATATAGTACTTATTAGTTATTACACAAACTTATTATTAAAGTCTAAAAAAACATTATTAAAACCAAATTTTCTATGTTCGAGGTTAAGCATAATTTAATACTAGAGGCGTTAAAACCGATAAAAAGATTGATTCACCAAGAATAAAGCTTTGCATTCTTTACTCCTTACATACAAAGGGTAATCAAAAAGTTCGGTGAACGATCTCAGCACTAACGAATGCGTTGTGGTAGAAGAATATCAGTGGGTGGGGCTTATGACAGCAACCTTTCCTCATGAGCATGTTGAATCATAGGGGGATTTTTTGCTGGTCATCCATCCAACATCCATGTCGTACCCAACCAGCCTACTTTCCCGATTTTACACTAGGTGACGTTTGGATCTTGAGCAAAGAGAAACACACTTTAGCAGAGCAGCACCTAAACCAGCGGCCTCAACCACTGCTCTACCGCGCGCCCTCTTAAAGTTTTATTATTATTGTTAAATACGGACATTAACAAGTTGTATCTGATAGTATCGGACACGAACAAATAAATATCGCTTTTAATTTAAGAAGTAAAAACATAATTTATACTCAAACTACCACTACTACGCAAAATACTAAATATTACCACTAAACCATTTATTTCTTCATTTTTCATTCTTCGTGTATCATCCTCCCCTGAAACGTACGTTTTATTAATTGTGAACCATATACTTTTTACTACAATGTAGATGCAAAACTATTTACAAAAAATGCATTAGGGCATGCCTTGACACCAGCGCCTTCAATATCTATTTAAAGACTACAATCACTAACTGACAATGTAGCCCCGGGGGAAGGCAAGTTTGACCATAAAAAAATGTTGGCGAAGATTTAATGATTTTAAACGCTTCATTTTAATGTCACTAAAGTTTTCCCCCATTCCGAGGTTGGCGCTAGTCACCGTAGTGCCGAAAAAGTACAAAAATAGTAGTTTTTCCCCATAACTCGTTTTCTCTTCGTCGAACGGCAGAAATAACCTTACTTAACCTAACCTAACCTTACCTAACCTAACATAACCTAAGCTAACCTAACCTATTCTAACCTAAACTAACCAAACCTAACCTAACAGTAGTCGCTCGAACAAAAAAATCAGTTTTAATTTTATATAAAACTGTTTCTGCCGCATGTCGAAGAAAAAACGAGTTACTGGCGAAAACCTGATTTATTGTACTTTTCTTTATCACGGGAGTTAGCGCTGACCTCAGGGTAGAGGAAAAGCTTAAGGCTTTGCAAATGACATTTATTGAAGCATATAATATTATTACAATTTTTTAACATTTTTTTACACTTTTGGTCGCTTTTGCCGCACCGCCGCGCTCCACCGCCCGGCCTAATGGTTTAATGTTTTTTTGAATATATTTTAGACATGACGTACGCAGGTTACGACCTGCTCTAATGCATACCCACTATTTCCATAGGTAATCTTAATAAATAGTATGCTGTATTTAATTATAGGAATTGTTTAGGAAAAAGATAAAAATCAAAAATCTGAAATACGCGTACACGTAGGATGGTAACTTATCCCTTCTCCATATATTAAAAACATTTCTGCTTTTACTTAATTACAATCATTCCTGATGCAAGGGATACAATTTGACAGTGACACCAGAAACATATTGTAAAATGTAGGTATTAAATCATGAGCGGCATACAATATTAGAAGTTAATTAAAAATATCTAATAGGCAACATAACAACCACAAACATAAAATAAAACGCAACCTAACATACCTCCGAGTTAGTTATTTATATTTACCTATGATTCAGAGAGGGGGCAAAATATATTAAACATATAGTATGTGTTATATAATAATTTAAAATCATACATCATAGTTTGACTATATTCATTGTACAGAGCCTTCATTAATTACTGATACCTACGTGACCACAAAATATAGGCAACCCAACTTACACTCTTGATAAACCTATTATTCAAAAATTCCCAAGCCGTTTGTTAACTTATCAAAGCTTGCTTTTTTTCATACATAACCTCACTTTGAGTGTTGACAGTGACACTTACAGGGAATTTTTAGTTACCACAAGTACCAATCCTGAACTGGCTTTAACATCTAAATCTAAAACTCCCTAAGTCACTGCGGACCAAAGGTCACGTGGGTATCAGTAATTAACGGAGGCTCTGCATAATTATTATCAATTTGACATAAAATTAACTTAAAACCACACTCAATAAATATAAGGCAATTGATTAGACTGTACTTTAGGAGCCATAAGTGACTTCTTCTGTTGATTTTCTTCCTGGCGTTTCTTCTGGGCGTAATTGTAACCCATTCGTAGTGTAAAGAAATATACCATTTCAACAAAACTCAAGATACTAGCACCTACAAACAAACCTGCACTGCCGCCCATGGACACTAAAATAATTTTTAAAGATACAAAACAAAGTTCAAAGATTTACATTTTAATGTATTACGTAAACAGTGAAAACATTGTATGCAGAAAACATACACATGGCAAAAATCTAGGGATACGTTTTGCTCAAGTACTAATGTCAAGCTGCTCCCATCTAACATGCCTTAATTCAGAAACAACCCTGAGAAGAGCGGTAAGTAAGATTTGATTACAATCCCCTTTGTCAGAGTAAATTTTAAACCTCATACTCTGAGCACTACCGCATTATCTGCCTTTTCAGAGAAAGAGATTGATGTAAGATGGCGCCACAAAGCATAAGATAGGAAATAATGGGTAAAAAGCAACAGAAAAACTCCAAACGCAGCTCTGACTTAAGGCAAATTTTCGTTAAATAAACAGAAGAGTAATACGATAAAGGCAGTGTGTGTAAACATGGTAAATGGTATTGGTAATGACTTTTATTTCACTCTTATTTATGGGTGGTGGGTTCAGCAAGCACTTGATTATAGTTTACTGTAAAAAACTGTTAATCAAGACACCCATTTGAAGATGCCTTGGGCTTGCATGGGTTAACGTGGTTAACTACTGCATGAAGAAACAACTTCCCTTGCTAATAGTTTACGACCCCATCCGACTCTACCCAAAGTGGGACAGTTCGGATGTCCATAACCAAATTTACAGATTGGGCCTTTTTGTGAAGGACCTTTCAGACAGACAAGAACCTACATAACAACGACCGCAATACGCGAGAGGTGAAACAAAACATTACAATTATTAAGAGGGCTACCATTGCTTCATACGATAACAGCGGTGGAGGAGCGAATATGGTGCCCGAGTGGAACTCAGAGCTCGAAAAACAACGTAACGACGCGAGCAGGCTCTTGAACAGAGCAATGGTACTAACTCTCCAGACAACTGAACCAGTTACAAACGGTCCCAACGCAATTACAAAACTCTACTTCGTAGATCAGAAATAGATGCTAAGAAAGATTTCTGCAAAAGAATTTGAAGGCTTACAAGAGGCACTCTCTAAAAATTTTACACGTAGGTTAGAGAGTTTTTGAGTCTTTTCTAGTGACCACACCGCCACCGATGAGGAGGCACTTAAACATATCTTAGAAGTGCATTACCCTGGCTCAACGGTTGTGCACGAGGACATTCCACCTATACGGACTTCTCGCATCGCTATCTCTCTAGTGGACTGGGACATCACATCGAAAGTGGCGACTTACTGAAAGATCAGATTGGCTATGTCCACTTTCGATCCATATAAATGTCCAGCGCCCGATGGCACTTTCCCGTTCTTCTCCGAAAGAGACTAACCATGCTCATAAGGCCGCTGAACCACCGTTTTCGCACTTGCTTTGCCTCTGGGCACATACCAGTACTATGCAGATCAGCAAAGGCGGTGTTCATACCCAAAGCCTAGCGCACACCATATGACCTGGCCAAATTCTTCAAACCTATCAGTCTAACCTATTTGCTTCTCCAAACGAAAGAGACGCTGGTTGATAGGTACATAAAAGATCGTGCACTAATGATTGCACCACTACAACCCCGACAAGAAGCATACCAAATGGGAAAATTATAGGAAACGTGTCTTCACGACATCGTTCTTAGGATAGAAAAAGCGTCAGGTAAATTTTTAGATACTGAAAGGCTTGATAACACAACGTTTAGTCCATACGAGCCGCTGGCACCGAGCATGGAAATAAATTTGCTATTGCTCAGTGGATGAGATTCATGCTAGAAAGCCGCACCACAACATACACTTTTAATGTAGATACCGTGAAAGTAGGCAACACAGCAAACAACAAAATTTCTAGTGTAACTTATGACGTCACTCAAAATTCTATCAAGATCTTGAAAAATGGTGCACAACGCACGGTCTCTCTATTAATTCTACAAAACCTGAACTAGTTCTTTTTTCGAGGCAACGGAAGCTAGTGGGCTTAAATTGTCCCTATTTTTGAGAATCCGGCCGAGAGCTGCCGGAAAAGTCAAGCATTTAGGAGTAATTCTAGATGCCAAGCTAATCCAGAAATATTACTTAAAACGACACATACAAAGAGCGACTGCTTACTTTTAAATGTGCTGACGAACTTTTGGCAACACGTCGGTTCTCAAACCGTACATCACCATGTAGATGTACACTGCAGCGATAAGACGCATCACTATATACCCAGTACTTGTATAGTAACCATCAACTTGTTCAACTTATTCAACTCCAACGACTGGCATGTCTAGAAATGACAAGAGCAATGCACACTGCAGCTACGGCGGCCCTAGAAACACTTTTGAAACTCACGCCTTTTTACTTAATGGTTAAGACCAAGGCAAGGAAAGCATCCTATAGGCTAAACTGTAGATGATGTTGAACAAAAGGAGAAGAAATATGGGGCAAAGTTGGCAGATACTCATGTGATCTTTAGTATGAGAAGTCACTATAGCTTAACCACATTATTTTTCTATATACCATGCAAAACATTCTTCCCACTAGAGAAAACTAGATCATCCATAAACAGAACCTTCTGGTGTCTAAGGATCTTGTCTAGTTCACAAACAGCTCAAGGACTCAAGACAGTTCAGAGACGGGTGTTTATGGCGATACACCTAGAGTGGGACGTTTCTTCTCTCTTACGCAGTACGGCACCGTTTTCCACCCCGAGCTATATGTTCGACAAATGTAACAAAATATGGCAAGCAGGCAATTGGCCAAAAAACTGCACTCAATCAATACTAATCCCAATTCACAAAAAAAGACTCCACGCAAAAGTGACAGTTACCGAACACTGTCTCTTATCTCACACGCCAGTAGTGTAGTTATTACGAATAATTGATCAAAAACTGCAAAACTATCTAGAATATCAGATACCACCAGACCATGCAAGATTTGTGAGGGGAACAGAGACTAGAATTCAATTCAATTCAAACATTAGACAGCTGATAAAAAATCCCGTGGATTTTATTACACCAATACTCCTATGCTTCATCGATTACAAAAAAACATTTGACTGTGTGCGCTGGGGTAACCTTTAAATGGTCTTAAGCAATATTTGAGTTTTCAACCACCTTATACAACTGATAAGAAGTCTTTACAAAACACATGAAGGAACTATACGTATCAAAAAGAGCATGCGACAATAGTGCATACTTTTACCAAGACTTTCCAATGCAATATCGGAGGCAAAAAGATAAATAATTTACGATATGCAGATGACACCACCAAAATTGCCAAAAATGATACTAAACTCGCAGAAATGCTCCGACTAATAACAACTGCACATAAGACTATAGGATCATCACTCTTCAGCAATGAGAAAACGACGACTAAAAGAGACTTGTACATTATTTTAAAAAATTTAATTTTTCTTTTCTAATTTTTTTACGAATAAACTGCCAGTTTCAAAACGGCAGCTATTATACGGACGCGCTCTTTTGATAATAGATGATCAAGATGTCCCCTATAAGTTGGCTAAAATTCGAAATTTCTTTCCACGTGTCAAATTGGCTATGTAGCTTCCCTTCTTCTTCTTGTAGTGCTATACCCTATTCAGGGCGTTGGCTACCTCTCTCCTATGTCTGTGTTTGGTGCGCGGCGATAGATAATTTGCACAGACAGACATAGGGGACCTACAGTTTAACGTGGGCTCCGAACCACAGGAAGTGCATGCACTTCTGCTCCAGAGAGGTTTTCCTGGGGAAAAATCCACCTCGCTGGTTTCCCGTTGCCTTGCGAGGAAGAACGACCGGGCCGGGGACCAAACCGAATACGCTGCATTGGTAGCCCGCGCTCTTACCATTGAGCTACGGCCGCTCGTAGCTTCCCTACTATTATATTATTACAAAAAAAAGAGTTTTGTAAAAATTAATTTAATTTTATTATATTTTACTTTATACTCCATTGTCTGTAATATCCCTAGATCTTTGCCTTGTCTGTAGCTTATAAATCTCACCTACTAAATCCAGTTTTCCTCTTACAACGTTTCTTTTGAATCTTTCAGTAGGTAAACGTTCGAGTGATAATTCTACTACAGCGTAGTCGTCATGAATTCTGTTAAAAAGTAACAGGTATAGGAACCACACTACAAAGTTAAAATGCACAAACCTTACCCTAGTTTATCATCTCTAATAATTGACATCTCAATTTCTGTGCAGCTGGGTATGCAGTAACATACCAATCCTGACCTATTTGCCCAATGAGCTTTTAATACAGCTAAGTCGTTGTAATGTCTATTCAGACATTCTAAACCATCTATGTCACACTGTTCGTGGAAAGCTAAAAAAATTAATTTAAAACACAAATTGCGGTTCCCATTCCTTAAAGTATGTGTTTATCTACACAGTTTAAATATAGAGTAAAATCATTGAATTTTAATTTAAAAATTAAGAATTATCCACACTTAATTTTCAATCTAGATACATAGATAGTAATTTAAACGTCAAAAACAGAAGATAAATTTAATTACTGATACCCACGTGACCACAAAATATAGGCAACCCAACTTACACTGTTGGTAAGCCTTTTATCTAATTCCCAGGCCGTTTGTTAACTTATCAAGGCTTGCTTGTTTACATACATAACCACACTTTGAGTGTTGACAGTGACACGTACAGGGAATTTTTAGTTACCACGAGTACCAATCCTAAATTGGTTTCAACATCTAAATCTAAAACTCCCTAGGCCACTGCGGACCAAAGGTTATGTGGGTATCAGTAATTAACGAAGGCTCTGTATTTGTATTGTCCATATTACTTTGTTTTTACAATTACCTGTGTTTGGCATGAAATGGTGTGTACAATTACATGTTGCCATTTGAGCATCTTTACGACACTGGACGTTACATGAACTGTAACTGTAAAAGCGGTACACGTCTAAATTGGATTCATCTGCATAACGACAGTTTCGTTGTTCTATGCTGACATCCTTGACCTGTTGGTAAAACAAATACTAATTAAACTCTTAAAATAGCGTGGAAACTATAGAAACTGCATGAAAGAGCAGCTAAAATAGAAACTAAGTTGCTCGCTCCTTCGAAATTTATTAAAAGTTGATAAGATTGCGTTTTATGTCCGCGACTAGCGGTAACAGCTTTACCCAGAGAACCAAGTTTAACCATGCTACACCTAGCGAAAATAATTTGTACTTTAGTAATGGTTACTACATCAAATATTTTCTTGACACTTTTCCACTCACAGACCACCAGCATTCAGGAGGCGTAGTCTTTCACAACAACGAATTAGACTTTGTTGATAGGCCAGATACCGCTTTTTTTTTCTCTCATTTTTTCTGTACCCTGTACCCTGTACCCCCTGTATGAGGTTTATTTGTATTGTCTGAGCAATACTTAGCAAAGCAATCTATATCAACAATGCGTTTACATAGAAGAAACAAGTTGGTTTTCAGGATTGAACAACAGCTTCCGGTCTAAAATTCAACACCTAAGAGCCCATCACTGGACTAATTTCCGTTCCCAGGAAAAACAACCTGTCACACCAGCTCTTCTTTGAGCCATAACGCCTATACTCTCTGAGTAAATCTACCAAGCTGCGTACCAGCCCAATGGAATATTTGAAATGGTCTCACCGCAACTCGTGAAGATCAGTTTTATCTTTAAAAAAACTGTTTTCATTTGCTAAAATAGTAGAGAGCAGCAAAGATAAGTACATGATTTAATCAATCTCTGTTCGAGCTCAACTTTACTCAATAAATTCAACCACTGCGCATCTATAGTTCACGATTTCAGCTAGTTGGAGCAAATGGAAAAAACATGATATCACTCCTATTGAGACCAAATATTCCAACCATTTATGAGAATAGCAAGCAACCATGTTCTCCAGCCTACAAGAAGGAACCGACCCCGGCATGGAACAGGAGTACTAGACCGAACATCAAATAGTTTTTCACGATTCACGAGGCCTTTATACGTTTAAGAACTCCAGTACCCAATCTCCTTAGCTTACTTTATCCGACGCCAAGAAAGGAAGGTTTCGTATTCTTTTTCTTTTTACGGCCGGTGGTCTAGAAACCCGAAGCACTCAGGCTTAATTGGCACATGGTGCATTTATCTGATAGAAATATCCTGCAGTTTCTTGGGTCCGCAAGTGGGTTACCGAGGTGCTGGAGCCTTGGTACCATTTGGTTAGGGCAATAGGTAAAAAGATGTCAAAAAATTTTTTTTCTCTACAGAGCGTACACTTAGAACCGTTTAGTACACCCATGGTGTTAACCTACCGCATTTTGATGTATTTACTACTTAAGCATAAGAGTTGTTTGTAATGCCAAAGTAAAAGTACTCAGATGAGCAGCTTTGATTTGACCAGCTCTGGATACAAAGTCCAGCTAATTCTTAATTGAAACGAGTTCAGTTTTCAGTACGCCCCCTCAGCTTACGCTTGGCATTACATTTACTCGTCCATTTATTCATCCATCTATACTTCGTGGGGGATTCCAACCCCACTAACGACTGCCGCGTTGTTAATGCGACAACCGGGACCACCTATTACGGTGCCATTCCGAGAGCACCAAGCGCCGTGTTGACTCGGCTTTCGGACACTCATCCAAATACTGACCAGGCAGACCTGTGCTTAACTCCGCTGATCGCACTCGAACGGGCATTTTAACCGCGCCAACTCGGGACTCTTTGCCTTATGCTAGGCGGAATCTCATGCTGTCTTAGATCCGTCGGTGAACCAGACTTAAGAAGGTCTGTATCCAGTCTTCCCTCTTGGAGATGACAATATTGAATGCTTTTATTAAGAAAAATACGGGTGGCATGCAGTTGCTTTTCGTCGCCAGGAGCACGTGTATCTGTATCGTAAGCGATAGAACACGTGCATGCTACAAAATCCTTCCTTTATCTTTCCGCTGACAGGTTAGTGCCACTACGTTAACACAAACGGAGAGCTATCGGCTCCTTTGAAATCATCTGTCAGTGTATTTTAAACGACCAGTGTTTACTATTCTGCTGATCGCTGATACAAAAAAGACATTCTTACAAATATAAATTCATTCTGTAACGGAAATGCTTAGACAGGGCTAAAATTGCTTACAAATAGCCAAGAAAAAAAACTATAAAAAAATCGTATTTAGAAAGATCAACGAACCCAAGATAAAAGCTTGTTTCCAAACCATAATAAATTCTAAAACTGTTACCATCATAGTTTTACACGTTACATGGCTCCATACTCCAAGAAAATATTAAAAGGTTTGTTAAAACAATAACTAGCTGAATTTATATATCAGTCATACATAAGGTATGTATAATATGTATAATTGTAAGTTTCCCATTATAACCAACCACGAGTTGCCACTGGATGTTTCGCCTCTTTACATACCTCTGGTTGGTTTTCAATTTCTTTAATAGCCAAAAATCTGTGATAGTGAATGTGTGGAGAAACTTGAAGAACGTCCGTTTGTAATGATGTAAGTGATGGAACGTCTTGTTCACTCAACAAATAAATCTACATAAAAATACACATTTAAGTTTAAAAATAATATTATAACATTTAACTTTTAATCTCAGTACGTTAGAAAATCCATACAACTCTATATATAGAGTTCCTGGTCCGGTATGCAGATTGGATACCATACGCAGCCTTGGTGTTTTTGAGTCCCTGAAAATTAAGATTTGTTTAGAAGTAAATTATAATGGCTGAAATTGTAGTTGTGGGTGTTAATGTTTTTTAACAAAAAATAACATTAAATGTACATTTCATACTTTTTGAAATAATTCATCAGTGCTATTATAAACAGTGCTTAAGCCAAATTGTTGCTTAGTAGCAGGATATTCGTAGGTCACGAGCTGTGCCGACAAGACCACGCTTATGAAGCTGTGATAATGCCTGTTTACGATTAGTGTTGCTGAGTAACAAAAGGTTTGTTTAAAATGTGAAGGGAACTGCATCAGGTAAACTTTACAAGCAAAGGGTGTTTAAGTCTGAAGACATCCTGCAAGCAGGCAGCTAATAGAGGGGCTGCTGCGCACGCGCTAAAGCAGATCCCCCTAGTTGCGACGTAATGGTTCATCAGGAGTCGATGAGGGGCTGCGCACGCGCTAAAGCAGCTCCACCTAGTAGCGACGTAATGGTTCATTAGGAATCGTCAGAGGGAGTGCAGTGGGAAGAGAGATACGAGTAAAGTAGTGTGGGAGAGTAGCGTAGATTACTGATTGTAAAGTACATTTTGTAAGCTTGTATGATGTCACCATTATGTACCATCAGCTTAATTAGCATTATTTATTCAACAAAGTCTTACAGCAGTCACAAGCAATCCATGAAATGATAATATTATTCTGTAAAACCAGTGGTACATATTGTAAGCGAGTTTTACAGAAGCAAGTCCAAGTGTATTTGTACTTTTGTTAATAGCTACCGTTAAAATATTTGTTAAATAAAAAAAAAGTACTAATTTATTACCTTGATTGATAAGTATTTATACCATAACAAATTCCGAGTTCTGTATCTACACGAGAAAAGTATTTGCAACAATCGAACTCCTTGTCGTTCCACTTGCATCCTTTAAATAGTTGGCGACATGAACTCCTCACCTGCAAATTAAAATTAAAAGAATAGCAGCTAATAGTTGAGCAGATTTCGAGATATAGAAAGTTTTATATTGTTGAAACGAAAAACAATCCCAATCTAACTGCCTTAGAAGGTATGTCTAGTGCCAGTAATGAAGTTTATAGATGACGTCACTGCTCAGTCACGTGACAGAGCATTAAATTTTAGATTGTTGCATAAAGTAGCTCATTAGACTCGTCACAACTTTTTCTTAAAAGAATATAATATGTTCAACAGTTTCATTTAAATGACTCGCCCTGTATATCTACATAAATAAAGTTAGTATAATTATGTTGTTTAGCCATGAGAGGAGTTTTTAATTAACAATATTACTGTAATCAATCCACGCAATAACAACTATCAGAACAACAGAAAAACACGGAATTTATCAACAAACAGTGTTTAGTTGCATTATTTCGTAAAACTCATTAGTTATGTAATTCCTACTAAATACGTACCATACTTTCAAACATACTAAAGTTTGAAGTGATGCACTGAGGATTGTAAACAGCAGTCGGTCCACATAGTTGCAAGGTGTAGTAAGACAATCCTCGAAAAAATACCAACTCCTTGACAAGTTCATCCAAATTGTAATCATGAGGGTCACCGTATAATCTAAATCAAGCACACTTTATATTATAGCATACATTAATTTCTGCGCAATGCCGACCAATCACGAAGAAGAGGCGGAGTCTACTGATTGCGCCAAATTCAAAATGTTTATATTTCAAAAGTACGCCTACCGGTTAGGCAACCCACGATGCACTTACTGGTGGAAAAAAGCGTCTAAAGCCAGCATTTCAACTTGTGTTTTAGCTTTGCGCGCATTATCAGTGAGTGAATGCAACTTTGTTCTCTTATTTTTTTCTTTAAAAATATAACTGCTCTTAACCATAACCTCGGGTAGACCGCAAAGAGCAACAACATTGTTTCAAAAAATCAGTATATAAAATAAAAAAAGGAATTTGGTTCTAACTGGTATTCAACCCCTCAACCATTTAACAAAAGTAATTAATTTAATATAACCAAGGGCGGTGCCAAGAATCGAACTCAGACCCCCTGCCTTAAATCGGTAAACAAGCTAGTAAACTTTATGACGTCATGCACGTGTAATACCCCGAAATACATGCAACTCAACATACACACCACACACACCCTCCATGGACACACCGAGTTATAGTTATTCAAAAAATTTCCGATGGGCAGAGGATTCGAACCTACTGCCGTTGGGAGTCTAGTTCTAGAGGTTGGGACTCTAACCACTAGACCACCGGCTGGCCCTAAAGCAAAAATAGAAAACTCCGCCCGTTCTTCGTGATTGGTCGAAATGAGGCAGCTTGGCGCAGAAATTAATGTATTCTACACTACACTTTATTAGACAATTGTAAAAAAGTTTTCAAGGTTTCAAAGTTTTCTCTCGTAAAATTAGAAATGTTATTTAACGGAAAAAGTCAATATAACGAATATTAGTACTTCGTCTAAGTGTACCAGTTAAATTTTGTTATATATAAAAAAAAGCCGTCTGATTTTACACAGCATGTTTCAAAATACGTAAGATTTATAACCTTGTTTATATATTTTTTTGAAAATCCTTGAAAGGCTATAGCAAAATAGCATTATCTGGTAAAAGAAAAAACGCTTACATTTACAAATAAGAACGACTTAAGACGCGTTTAGTCCTTATTAGGACTCCTCAGTCAAAGATAGTTCTTATTTGTAAATGCAAGCTTCGAAAACACTTAAGACGTGCCGATAATAACACAAATAGAAATAAACATCACTAGCGACATCTATATAAAGCACGGCGAAGAAACAGATGTAGCAAAGCTACAATCCACATAAAAAAGCAATCAAGCTGGTATCAAATCGCACGGTGGCCATCTTGTGTGGATTGTAGCTTTACCACATTTATTCCTTCGCCGGGCTTTGTATAGATGTCTCTAAAACCATTTGTCCCCATTTAAGCATTATCCGATATAAAATACTATTGATTAAATTTTGCTGTAAATCATATTCCAGTGAATACAGCAACATAAATTATTACATTTGCTCATAGTCTCTGAAATGCGTTTCAACGACATACAACATGTTATCACGTATTTCAAAAGGTTTTGTAAAAAATCGATAAGAAAACCTTAGTTGCAGTTGAATCTGAAATAAAAATAACATAATCTATTTCAGGTAGTACAAAGTCTTTAACACAAATAAGAACGTGCTGTACATCATTGTCAAAACAAGGTGTTTTAATCAGGTAAGGGCCGACCTGTAGCTTGTCTGTCTTTACAAGCATTTGCTCTAAAAGATTGAGCCATAGTTGTTCGTGGGCCTTGCTTTCCTAAACAGAGCCGGGTACTTAGAATATTTGACCTTGGGGCGGACAAGAATTTGATCTTAATGTATCTTGTTTGCCAGGACAAGAATACTTAATTGGCTTATGCCTGTTAACTGTTTGTGAACCCATACAAACTTACTAGTAAATTAAGAAAAATTATGCGACGGCGACGGTGAGAAAATTGTAACAATAATGAGGAAAATCCCTTTAGTTCTCACAAGAACAATTATTTGTACGTTCAGATGTACATTTCTGCTGTTAACCAGCCATCTTCAGTAAACTAAAACGTAAAAAACAAACACTACGACGAAGTGGAAAAACAACGAAACAGACAAGTAACTTATGCCTGGTGATATCCGAGTCACTGTGACTGACAGCTGCTTAGCAGCCGAAATGTACATCTAAACATACAAATAATTGTTCTTGTGAGAACTAAAGGGGTTTTCCTCATTATTGTTAACTAGCGAATAATGAATGGGTCGTCAGTCAAAGCGTAGTTCCTACAGATACATCTAGAACTTGCAGTAGTTTTGTAGTAAACACTTTGTAATAGTAAGCGGAACCTAATACAGATTCCAGTTTGTCGCCAATAAATGGTGGAATTCTTCTGCTATACATTTGTTTGGTGTCAGCGCGATAAATATACACATTTCCGACTCGCTAGAGTTAAAGTAGCCATAAATAACCAAAATATAGCAACAGGGTCTCGGGTTAGCGCGGGTAGGATGGCCATTCACTTGCGATCACGGCAGTGCAGCAACGTTCTCCGTAGTCGGTAGTTAGATGGGTGTCCCGAAGCTGCGCAAAACACGGCGCCTCGTGCTGGCGGATGGGCACTTAAAATAGTCGGTCCCGGCGGTCAAGCTAATACCTTAGTCGTCGTTAGAGGGGTTGGAAGTCCCCTCAGAAAGTGTAGATAGATGACCAAATGGACGAGTGAATGTAATGCCAAAGGTTTGGCGTAAGCTGAGGGGGCGTAGTGGTTAAAGGCCCAAAGGGCCCCATTACCCTCCGGAACATAGCAAATAAGCCAAACCTGGAGTGAATGCGATCAAGTCAAAGACAGAAGTGACAGCCACGTAAACTTTTATTGAATACAATCCATAAACCGAAGAAACATATAAGGCCCCGCCGGCGTGTTATAATGATAAATCCTTTTGAAATGCAAGATTTAGTCGTACTGTTAAGGTGAGACAATTACGGATTGAATATAAATGTTTCTTTAGCGATTAGTTGTCAAGTATTTTAATGTATATTAAGACATCCACCCTCAACATAAACTTGAGCAATTTATTTGTGTAAAGCAAAGTATATTAACAAAATGAAACTGATCGAGAGACTTTATTGTAGAAATGTGATGCATTTGTTTTTTTATAGTTCTTTTAATTAAGTTTCTGTCTCGTACATACTTACTTGTCAGTAACTTCAGCAATACGCTGTTGATTATCTGTTTCACAAACAGCAACTGCTGGAAATTTAGTATCCCAATCTAAATAACTCGTCTCCACGACAAAACTGATGGCGTTATTTTTGAAGTCGTACCAACTTGCCTTCATTAATAATCCTGAGGCAACCCAGCTCAAAACGCAGCATACAAGCCAAAACACTCTAGAAATTAAAATTCAACTTAAAAATTTATTTAAAGAAGATCACGTTTCTATTTTAAATTTAAGAGCGTCCAGAGATACATGAATACCCGTTTGGCCCACCCTTTATTCACCCATTATGTCCTTGTCTCTTTTATTAGGTGCCTATTCTTTCCTTGTCGCACTCATGTTTCTAATCTGTACAGTGAGTTTTTCTTTTTTATATACATACCAGCTACGTATACTTTTATAAAAAACATGTCAATGCATTGTTTTACTGCAATCTATAGGCAACCAACTGTGCACAAAATAATAGTGAGAGCAAGAGGTTATTTCTCATGGTTATGTTCAATGAGTATCACGAGTATGTTTGTGAATAAAACGCAAACTTATTTGAATATCAAAAATTTTTAATGAAAATGTATCGTTGGTTGCCTAAAGATTGCAGTAAAACAATGCATTGACGTTTTTTATACATAGTTGGTATGTATTCAAAAAAGAAAACTCACTGTATAAGTATTATTTTGTATTTTAAGTTCTCAACTACTTCCTTGAAAATGAAATGTGCTTACCTTTCAGTCCAATGACGATCCCTTTCAGCTAAATATCGAATTCCATGAAAAGAAGTAGTTAGTAGATACTGACGAAAAGGCGAATCCGAAGACGTTTCCATGATTCAATTTGCTTGTAGAACTAACCTAGACAACCCCTATCCAAACCGTTATTTCTAAATAGTATTAAAATTGATTTTACTTTCACGTTATTTGGTGCAAGCTATTTGATTTAATAATTAATTTATCTGAATTACGAATCCTACAGAAAAGGAAACACCTGCCTCGCAAACGTTTATTAATTATTAATGGCACCTTTTGTAACACTTTCATTTTGTTTTTATCTGTATGGATATAATGATTTGTACAAAAGAATATTATTACAATACAAATAATTTGTTGTTATCGATAGCTATCAGTTTTTCCATAAAAAAGAACGTTTCATCGATACTGATACAGCGCTTTTGTATTTGCTTTTAATATGATTTAAATTATTTCACGTTTCGCTACACAATTTTACTTAATTTCATATGTTTACCAAAATTATCTACAGAGCGTTCGTTAATTACTGATACCCACGTGACCTTTGGTCCGCAGTGACTTAGGGAGTTTTAGATTTAATGTTGAAGTCAGTTCAAAATTGGTACTCGTGGTCACTTAAAATTCCTTGTAAGTGTCACTGTCAACGCTCAAAGTGAGGTTATGTATGTAAACAAGCAAGTCTTGATAAGTTAACAAACGACTTGGGAATTTTTGGATAAAAGGTTTACCAACAGTGTAAGTTGGGTTGCCTATATTTTGTGCTCATGTGGGTATCAGTAATTAATGAAGGCTCTGTAGAAACACATTAATTTTATGAAGTAATTATGTGATCGGATAGTGTCAATGGTTTCACTACTCATCGTTTTTCGTTAACAATAAAAGAAAAATTAATTTCGAAATTTAAAAAATTCATAGAAGGCCCACAGAGAATTTAGCACATTGAAACACCAACCAAGTTATAGCTTTTCTTTAGGTCTATGAACCTACAGTATGTAAAAAAAATCTCTAACCAGTTTTTGAATAATACCTGTAATATTTTAGAATTCTTCAAAATTTTTAAATAAAGGTATATTTATCTCCTTAACTTCAAAAATTCATAGAAGAAGTCACAAAAAAATAACGCATTAGGTTATAATAAAAATTGTAGTTCATCGCTAGCTCCATTGTATTATAGTGCTCGGGGCAACAAAACTCTTCAAATAAGCAATTCGTGGGCACTTATAGAATTAAAAGCAACAAAGTAGCCAGATTTGTAGACCGCGTTCCCTGCTCTAAAACTTATATCTGTCCAAAAGTTTCCTGGACAAAAAACACAATTAAAAAAATTAGAGTTGGCAAGAAAGTACAATACATTTACGTTTGTTAATTTGTGTGAGGCGGTTATACTCTGTTTTAAATATTTAGAAAATGCATTGCAGTTTATGAGCAACGAAAGCTAAAAAAAAAACGTTTTTCTTGATTTGGATGTCTGGAAAAATCAATAATTTTTAGTTAGGTTTTTGCTTTCCAAACTATTGTCTTGATAACCGTTCAATTTATCGAGAAATTTTCTTTTCCTTTTTCATAGCGTTAACATCGAGGATGCTAATAGCTTGTGTTTCAGAATTTTAGGGCTAAGCATAAACGAAAAAAGCCAAAAATTCAAAGCAGTGCATAAATTACGGTGGTTGCTCAACACCGGCACGCTCGTTGTACTTCTATGACTAACGTAGCGTCCCCACTCCATTCCTCCGTTTTATTTTGCCGCACCCTATGCCGAATACGTCCATTATCAAAAGCGCTGTCTGTGTTGCAGTAAATTTTTTAATTAAACAACATTTACAGTGGAGTTTTTGAATTATAAAAAAACAGTATTAAGCTATTTTGTATTTTTCGCTACATCTATTAAATGTAAGCTTTAAAAACTTAATTTTATTCTGCTTATAAAATCAAGCTGTAATAAACACTTAGAAATTTCAACCTCTTTCAACACAATGTTATAAATTAAAATTAAATTTGATTGGGATATTACGACGGATACTACCTACTTTTTTACCTTCCTCGCTATGCTAAATGAAGCTATAAAGTTTTTTTCGCTTTGGACTTAGTGGTCGTTATACGAGTTATGCATAAAGAAAAGTACTTTTATGGCAAACATGTTTAACCTAAACATTTTGAGTAATAAGCAGGTTTTAGGGCTTTGGTAGACCAATAACACGGACACTCCAGAGGTGTCTGTGTGTTTGTAAACACTTTGGCTTATAGATTGGTACTTGCCGTCGGATGAAACCGCAAGAAAATAATGTTGTTCCACCAAAAAAAAGGAAGAGAAGGGAGGGGTACTCTATTTCAAAATAGACGCGCTCGAAAAAGAAAGAGACGTATTCTATGCATGTCGAATAGCCGATCTGCACAAACGCGATATTTCTCTCGGACTAAA
The DNA here is from genome assembly GCA_958336395.1 of Ctenicera cuprea. Lineage (NCBI taxonomy): Eukaryota > Metazoa > Arthropoda > Insecta > Coleoptera > Elateridae > Ctenicera > Ctenicera cuprea. Next base: position 11,716,183 of record OY284493.1, read on the forward strand.
CGCCGCGGCAGAATCATGCGTTAATCTCCAACGATGCAAGATGGCTCCGATTCTTGCGTTTTCCCATTTGGGATCCTAGTATGGCGCGAGCTTACTTTTTCCTCTGTAAACCCTTGTCAATCGATAAATAATTGATGGAACTAAGTGTCGGTTTCAGTGAGGTTTGCCCTTTGGTGTTCCTCCTGCTATAATTGTCAAACCCAGAAGGTTGCCATGTCTGAAGAGCAAGTAACACCATAGAGCGAGCAGGGACGGCGGAAGCCCTATTGGGGGTATAGCAAACTCCACACCTGGAAAATGTCCGTGTGTGGAATTCCACACCTGAAAATTGTAAAAAATTCGAAAAGGTCTGCGACTTTCGCTTTGATAACCAAATGATTACATAATAAATCTCAATTTTGCGTATAAAAAGTAACTTTGTTCTGATTTTCCATCATCTCCCTTCAACCCCCCCCCCCCCCCACCTCTTTGCCACCACCCTTTTACTCCACACGTGGGTTCAACCTCTTCCGCCGTCCCTGAGAGCGAGTACAGAAACATGGTTACCTGGGTACCTTGATAAACGAAGAATGTTTATGAATTCCTACCTTACAGTTGAATTCCGGAAAAAAGTGCCGACGGAATAAAGTGCCGCGGAAAAAAGTACTGTAGAAAAAAGTGCCGCCGGAAAAAAGTGCCTGGAAAAAAGTGACGACGGAAAAAAGTGCCGCGAAAAAAAGTGCCGTGAAAAAAGTGCCGCCGGAAAAAAGTGCCGTGGATTAAAGTGCCGTGTAGGTGCCTAACCTAACCTAACCTAACTCCATGATCTGTTATTCCAGCTTTCCGTCTGGTTATTCGTGCGATCTTCCTCATTTATTGTTGCTTCTTGCATATTCCATAGACGTGGTAAAAACATAGGAGCGAGATTACGTAACCCGAGAACAGCATTTCCGCCATTTGCTCCAATCCTCCTGTACGTACCACTTACGTATGTAGTGTCACAATACTGGATCAAATCATGTAGTGATGATTCTTTTGTTAGTATTTAGAATACATTTATTCTAACTGTTTGAAATAAATTATTAAGTATAACGGTATCTATATTGTTTATATAATTTTATTTTGCAAGTGCAAATGTCACATTTTACACCTGCACGGCACTTTTTTCCGGCGGCACTTTTCTCCAGGCACTTTTTCCGCGACACTTTTTTCCGCGGCACTTTTTTCCGCCACCCCTTACAGATATTAGTAAATATGAGCGACGTTGTTATTTCATAGAAATAATAAATACTCTGTGCGGCACGTACCTATTTCATCAATGAAATCCATACATATATAAAAGCTCAAAGGGTTTTTTCTCCGGTTCTTCCAGCGGCTACCGCTTCACCAATTTGGACTATTTTTTTTTTTTAATGAAAGGTCTCTATCCACAGATGGAACATGAAACATTTTTATATTTTTATTCTACGTCGATTTTTTAATAATAATTATTTTAATTTATAATATATATGAAGGTCGGCTAGACGAGCGTCACTTGGAGCGCCATCTACAAAACCGCCGCGTCTCATTATTGGAACTAATGCATCACGTGACGCATTTAGACAGGTCGGCCAACGCGAGTCTGTCAGTGCATTGTGCGCTGGGGACTCACTAGTAATTTATAATGACAGCTGTAGTAAACATTAGGGAATTAGAAGTAAAGGTTAGTGTCTATGTGTTTGTTACGAAAACAAAATGCGTCGACATTCTGGTAATTACAATTAGACAAACAAAGCTCACAATCAAAGATGATATCTGGTTCTCATTTGCATAAAAACATTAACTGGTGGAATGTATTATACGATTATAGCGCTTACAAACAGCCGTCAAAGATCCATTTTTATAGTCCAAAGTTTGACACTACTTACTTTTGTATATTAGATAAACAGATAGCAATGATTCCATATAAATTAAAGCTTAATTCTGAACACATTTTCTTTACTTTTTACGTAGTTGTAACGGAAAAAACACGTTACGTGAAGACATTTTAGTTTTCGCTCTGTATGTGAGTCAAAATAAACCTAATCAAAATTATTTGTAAACTAAAGAAGACAGTTTCATACAGTACAAATTGAGATTTATGGAAAATTATAGGAAAGGCAAAATAAAATAAGCACATAAATTTATTTTATACCATTTTAGGTATCACTTATCATACCTAGTCTTTTTTAAATTTAACCATTAAAATAATTATTATCAGAAAGGTTGTTGTCCATATACTAATCCAAATAAAACCCAAATACACTGCTGCTGCTGATATACCCCAGCCTCTGTACATAATACTCCTCATACTTTCAGTGGCGTAGGTAAGTGGTAGAAAATAAGCAAATGGTTGTAAAAGGTAATGCATACCTTCAATGGGCCATATCATACCAGAAAGCAAAGCCGTTGGAAGTAGGCTACCTCCAACTACATGAAAAGCCATTCTATCGGAAGCGCACGAAATACACAAACCTAACAATAATAATAATTTTTAATATTGTTGAGGTGAAAAAAAAATTGTTACATACCATAACACAGTCCACAAAATCCGGTCAATAACGAAAGAATTACAATGAGCAGAAACGACCCGTTCGTGGTTTTATTAAAAATAACAAATACACAAATCAACGCCATAGTTGTCAGTAATACCATTATCACAAGCTCGCATATTAAATGCGAAGTTAGTAATTCAATTTTGGTGATTCCACTAACTAAAATTCTTTCTAACAAGCCTTCACTACGTTCAATCATCATTATCACAACGGCTACAGCTGCTGACATCATAAAAATATACCTACAACACAAAACTTGAATATTACAATCATAAAATTTGTGTTTTCCAACTTGCATTAGTAGTATTCCTGGAATCACAAAATCAGTGAAGGTGGAATCTCTTCTTCCATATACTACGCTTACATTCATTGCTGAAGTTGACCATTTACTATCAATATTGCAACTTGCCAAGTAATCTCGAAGGAAACTTACGTAAGTATCACATAATAGTGCTTTAATGTAATTTGCAATGATTTTACCTTTAAATTGTTTAAAAGATGTCATTAATAATTTTATTGGGCATAAAATAAAGTTGTCATACTCACTAGAAACATCTTGAAAAACGTCAATCTCTGAAGACAAAATATCCCAATCTGTTGCATATTGCCAATCCTGAACGCGACTGTGCAATGCTGATGAGTAATTATTTTTTACAACAATAGATGCATATGTTGTTCCCTTCAATACAGATTCTCTTGCACCATATGCCGAATCGTAAGGTACCTATTAATTTTAATTGCACATAATTTTAACAGTTCTTTAATATTGTTATAAGTATGTTACAAGAGCCTATATGTATACGAGGATCGTTCGAAATGTACGTGGTCTGACACAGAGATGGCGCTAATTCAGCGGAATTTGCATTACCATTTTTCAGAACCATCTTTTCTTAGGTTAAACATGACAGTGTAGAGCAATCTGTCAATAAGTTTATGGTTGACATTGCGCCAAAGTGACCGTCTCGAGTGGTTTCGTAAATTAAGGAAAAAACTGAGTTGCGAGCAGTGATAAAGTAGTTTCAATTGATAGGCTTAACACCAACCGAAATCAAAGCAGAGTTTGATTCGACATTTTTGATGTCCGCTCCTTCATTTTCATGGTTAAAAACTGAGTTGCAGAGTTTAAGCGTGATCGTGTGATCACAAAGGACGAACCCCGCAGGGAACGCCCAAAACGGCTACTACCCTGGATATGGCTGAAAAAGTCCTCCGTATCGTATTGGATGGCCGTCGAGTAAGATAGCAGACATAGTGGGCATCTCAAATGACAAAATTTTAATTAAAGAATTGGAAATGAAAAAATACTCCACGCGTTGGGTGTCGCGTTTGCTCACACTGCGCCGGAGCAAAAACTGAATCGTTTGATTGTTTTTCGCGACCTTTTGGCACATTTTCGCCGCAATCCGAAGGACTTTTTGCGCAGTTTCATAACCGTCGATGAAACCTGGGTGCACCATTCCACTCCCGAAACCAAGGAACAGTCCAACCAATGAACACACAAAGGTTTTCCGCCACTGAAGAAGGCAAAAACGGTTTTGTCAGCAAGAAAGGTTATGGCAACTGTATTTTGAGATTCTTATGGAATTATCTTCGTGGACTACTTGGAACAGAGAAAAATAAAAAATGGCGAGTATTATGTCAATTTGTTGCAGCAATTGAGCAACAAAATCAAAGAGAAACGGCCTCATTTGGCGAAAAAAGGTGCTTTTCCATCAAGATAACGCACCTGTACACACGTCTGCAATCGCCATGACCAAAATTCACGAATTGGGATTTAAATTAGTGCCTCATTCGCTCTATTCGCCAGATTTGGCTCCTAGCAATTTTTATCTATTTCCAAATCTGAAAAAATGGCTCGGCGGTAAAATATTGTCATCCAATCCGAGGTAATCGCTGCTGCAAATAGCTATTTTGAGGACTTGAGGTTCATCGACCTACAAAGACGGCATTGCTGCTTTGGAGCATCGTTGGAATAAGTGCGTTGAGCGAGCAGGAGGCTATATTGAAAAATAAAATATTTTTTTGCCTAAAAAACTTGCGTTTTCTTTATTAGGCCACGTACATTTGGAACGATCCTCGTAACATTAGTCTTATAAAACCGCGTATACGTAAAGTTACGGAAACAAGTAATGATTTACTTAATTCATAATAAATAAAAGCTTTTTTCCTAAGTTACTTTTGCATAAAACGTTTTTAAATAGATGTTCGCATTTCCGTAGTAATGGCCCCCACACTCACCGGACTTAACATCAATGCATTTCTTAGTAGGAAAATACCAAAAGAACGTTGTTTACCACAAAGTTACAAATGCAAAGTTTGCAGAGAAGGGTGACAAACAACGTGCAAAATATTAATAAGGGCAATTTACGACGTCGCGTCGTCGTGTAAAAATTTCACCATGTGATTCCTATAGGTATGTCAAGGAAAAACAAACAAACAAACATGTATCTGAAAATGCTATAACCCTTAAAGTTTATTAAATGTTAAGTATGTACTAATTTAAAGCAAGAATGAATCACATTGGTGTCATTTCTTATTTCATTATGTGGAGGTCTGTATTCGTTCGAGCAACTGTTCTAGAGTTGTTATTGACGCATCTTACAGAGTATCTGGAGACGCTTATTACAGCCAATCTAATTTTGTTTAACGTGATTGAACCTAGCATTAGTCCTTATCCGCTACGACCGTCTCCTGGTCGGATGTATTTACGGTTTAGCAGCGCGCTTGCCCACGGTGAAACAAGGGCAAGCTACCAGTACGGCATCAGGCTGCGATTTCTAGCCCCCATTGGTGTTTCCTAGTCACCTAGACCAAGAGCAAAGTGCGCAATTTCACCGCGAACTGTGACTTGACTTTCGTGGTAACAGCCAAGAATTTTCAACCATTAAAAAATTAAGAAACAAACGATCCTTTTTAATCAATAACGTGTTTTTCGGAAGTAAAGGGATTTTAACTACGCCTAATCAATTAACTCTAGTTAAAAAATATATTTTTCTTCCTTTACATATTTTTGATAACTTTTCAAATAAAGTAACTTAACAGTTTTTTTCATCCGAAGTCGTAAGCGCAATATCTAGCTAGCGCCTTTACCTTAGTAACAGTGACTTGCGTTTAGAACGGGCAGCTTACACCCGGTGTCGATGACTAGATGTAAATTTCAATCACCTATTGGTACGATAATATTAAAAACATAAAAAGTATGGGAAAGTACCAGCGACCTGTTTAGCCCAGTTTTTTTATAAGTAATATAACTAACACTATAGATACCCTATATACATGCAAAAGTCGAAATTACGTTGAAAAAACCTTGAAGGGCTGTAGCCCTCAAATACCTATCGGAATCACCCGGCAAAGTTTTCCCCCCACCCTTATAGCATAATAATATGTCTCTCTCTGCATGGGTCTTAATTTTTAAAAATAAAATTTAGTGTGCAGATTGTCACGATTTTGGTTAAAATATGCGCAAACAAAGAATGCGACACGAAGGTAAGAGCAGGGTTTCACGTATCCATGAATACTTTTCAATTTAATATTTATTAGTGCATTTTTTTAATTAAATTTAAAAGTAATTATGAATATGTGAAATTCCATCTCTTTTCCTTGTCGCACTCATTAATTGTCAATGTTTTCAGTAAAATAGTTACAATCTGTATAAATTTAAATATTTCGAGCAACTTTTAAATTAAAAAGAAAATATACAGGGTCCAGCAAAATGTAGAACCGTTTGATCTGATACAGAATTTTATATTTTGTTTTTTCTTGCGTTAACTAAAAAGCAGTATAGGTACATCGTCTACGTAATAGAATTAAAAGCAAAGTTTGTGGAATGTTCCTATACAAAATGTTACTGGAAACAAGCAACTAATAAGTGCGACAAAGAAAAAAACAATGGGCGGGCCAAGTGGGGTTTCCGTACCCAAGGATACTTCTAAATGTAATTTAAAAATTTACCTATCCATTTTAAATTTAAAGATTTCCATGCCACACCTATGTTTTTGATGAAAGAGTGACAATATTACTTTAAACACAGGTTAACGTGGAATTACTTATCAAAAATTAAATCTTGTTTTTGTTAGTTATTCGATTGACGAACATAGTACACTAAAGATGTTTTAAAGCAAATTGTGACCATTTTATGTCATAGCCGAACATTACTGAGAAATTTTCAATACAATTATATGACCTCAAGAAAATTATGGGGGGTTGTCAGGTCGGGCGACTTTGCTGGCCACAGTTTTTGTTTTACAATCCTCCTATTGGGAAATATTACATCCGATTACATCTATCATGTGAAAGTGTTCCATTCAGTTGGAACCAAATGCAACTTGAGATAGTTGCAGTAGTACATCTAACATAATAAAAAAAAATGACAAATGTGAATGCATTTGTCAGTAGCTATTTGGCAAAAATTCAACAGTTTAGCAGAATACGATCCCAAAATTTTAGCGAACTCTGTAGGTTTTGAAAGACGCATAATTATAATTAAATGATAATGTACCTACCAACGTTACATTGTGCTTCTCTAAATATTTCAAGTAATAGCAGCTAAGTTGTGAGTTGTCACAAGTTAGTTTATCTTCGCAAGTCATAATATTATTAGTCTCGTAATTGACAATGGCTATGGATAAATCAGCTGGAATATTTCCAATACAGATACATAAAAATGACATTACTACGACTGGCGACATGACTACAAACAACGTGATGTGAAAATTTCGCACCATCCACAAAAAGTTTTTCCAGAATAGAGCTTTCATATGGCTTCTGCGGTAAACTAAATAATTACTGCTTTCGGTGGCAACTTTTGCTTTAAGAGGTGCTTTGGACAATGAAGAAATATTAGCACCATTATCAGTATAAGTATCGGGAAATTCTATCTCACCAATTCCATTTTGTTTGGTAGGAAGTTGACTATTGCTTGATTCTTGAATTCTGCTCAATTTAAAAAATAGTTCTTCCAGCGTTTCCAAACCATGTTGCTTTAAAAGCCCGTTTGGCGATTCTTCAACCAGAAAATGTCCTCCTCTCATTAGAGCAACCTACCAATACATAAATAATTAATTAAAATTTTACCAATACTGAAATTAAAGCATAACTTTCACTCACAAGATGTGCTTTGCGTGCTTCATCAATATAATGGGTAGTTATAACCACCGTGGTACGTTGTTCTCTGGTGATATCCAGCAAATAACACCAAATGTTATCTCTCAGAACTGAATCTAATCCAACGGTGGGTTCATCCAAAATCAATAGCTCAGGTTCATGTAGAAGAGCTGTTGCCAGAGAAACACGGCGTTGTTGGCCTCCGCTGAGTGTTTTCACCCTTTGATTAGCGTTTGGCAACATGAGCAATTTGAGCAAGAATTCTACTTTTTTTTGAATTTTCTCACTAGTCATTCCTGCAATCCATCCAAAAAATACTAAAGTTTCGCGGATGGTAAAATCACCATACAGAGCAGTTCCCTAAAAGCACCATAAAAATATTTTTCTAAAGTTGTTAGGATTTGCGTTCATATGACTTTATCACTTTCTACCATAGACAATGCTTAGTCATAAAACTAGGCTTACATGATGGACAGTTAGAAGGTACCACAAAAATGTGCTGTAAGATATGTTCAAAAAAAGGCAGTGGCAGGTCGTGGTGTGAGGCGTCGTCGCTTCATTTCTAATAATTTGTAAATACAAAATTTTAATTTTTTATGATAATAAAACTATTGCAGCAGTGAAGCGATAGAGGAAGCCTTATAAATCGCTTCACTTTACTATGTAGTCGTTTGTAATAACTTTTTTTAAGAATCATGAGGTCGTGCGTGAGCACGACTCCATGATTTCCATCCCACCCCCTTACCCGGGCTCAGCGGACTTGCGCTATACACCGGTCTAACATGCCCCACCCCTGAAAGCCATGCAACCCAACATACACACTACTGCCGTTGGGAGTCTAGTTTCAAAGCCTGGGACTTTAACCACTAGACCACCCGCTGGCCCTTTGGAATAACTAAATACGCACGGGCGATGCAATTTTCCTTCTACCAAACATTGTAATCAGTCAAAAAATCGGAGCAATTGATATCATAAAGAGAATAACAAAACTCTAATGGAAGTGGGCTGGACATGTGGCAAGACACCAGCACAACAGATAGACTAAAAAAATAATCGAATGGAGATTCAAGGGGAATAAGCGAAGCAGAGGAAGACCACCAACTTGTTGGACAGATGACGTTAAAAGGATAAATCAGCAACGCCGAAGATAAAGAAAACTGGAAAACTTTAGAGGAGGCTTATGTCCAGCAGTAGACGTAGAAGAGCTGAGGGATGATGATAATGATAATGACGCAGTTTTTACGATAGTGGTTGGTAGATTAATTGTATTAGTAATGAATGTATTTTTCTAGCAACCACGATCGTAAAAATTGCAACGCCCTTGCATTTTTCATCATTCAACTTGACTACATAGTGATTTATGTGGTTTCCTCTATCGCTGCAGCAAAGAACGTGATTACCATGACAACGTATCCTCCCCGCCTCAATCTAGTGCTAGTTTCATGTAGATCATGACTCGATATTTACAGTGCTTTTCTTTTCGCTTAGAGCCTTTTATAAGTATTACTCAGATAACAAAGAGCCGGTATTTCATTGTGAGGAAGTCTTTTAAAATTCTTTATTTAAATGGTATTTTGTGTTTTGTTTAAAACGCCTTTGTTAAGGTTTAACAATAAGGATAAAAAATAAGTTTAAGTCGCGTTTCACATGCGACTGATGGTTGGTCCTGTTGGTCAGTTCTGACGGAAGAATATTAAATTTAAGGCAAAAACCGCACGACGTCATATGTTTATTGAAATGCAGAAAAATTTGTAAAGTTAAAAGATAGCCTTATCAGTTGAATACAGACACACGTGTTGAGCTATTAAATTCAGTTAAAAATACATTTTCATGGTTTTAAATTCTCAGCAATCACTGATTACGCGAAAGTAATTAATTGTGTTTTATTTATTCCTAACTTAGCATGAAAACCAAAAATTCTACATTCGTCTGTATTCAAAGTTGCCAATGGCGTCAAGGCTTTAGCCCCACTCAGAATTATTGTTTATTTCTTGTAGATAAAATATTTAGTTTAAGTTAATTATCTATTTTGATTGGACTTAAAACCTTAATATACTCCGTTCTAGAAGATCTTAAAAGATATGTGTACGCTAAATTAATGATAGATGAGCGCTGGTGTAAAAACATCATTGTTAATTGGAATTTTGTCCCTACTTTAATTTCGTACCTGAGGCATGTACCCAACTCGAGGTCCCGGTACGCCGCAGCTTTTTGAACCTGGTGTTCCGTTCAAAACCCAGATTTCTCCAAAATTCAGTTTTTTTCGACCAACTATACAATTTAAAAGAGTAGTTTTACCACAACCGCTAGCACCTAGCAAACCATATCTATTAAGAAAACGACTACACTGAAGTGTATTTCATTTCATAAGGTAACATAAAATACGGTTTCAGTTTTTACTTACATAACTCCTTTTGGGACAGACATGTCGAGTTTATCTAAGACAACAACAGGATCTGTTTTGCTGCCATAACGTTTACAAGCAGATCTTATGCAAATAGCTTGCTGGTTTTGTATTCGTGACGTTGATGGTTGGCAACACAACTCCAGGTCCTTTTCGAGCTTATTTGTCATCTGAAAAAGAAAAAAAGTAAATACTTAAACAAAATTTCGCAAAATTGTAGAAAACCGCAATACTCATATGAAGAAAAATGCCACCTAAAATCCAAATGACCATTTAGCACTTCTGAGTATGCCATTGCATTCTACCGTTGATTGTACATGCAGATTGTCACAATGTTTCTGGAAACATAATCAACTAATGAGTGCGACAAGGAAGAGAAGTAATATACAAGATTCAAGTTGCAACAAACTTGGTTTGGGGTGCAAGAATTATTTTAGTTTAGGCCATTAACATTTCAAATATTAGCACAAACTGGTCCGTTAAATTCTTCCCCTCCAAATCATTTGACATTTAAGTGCGCACCCGAACATTTTATTAAGAGTAGGAATAGTTCCCTCTCTAGGGCCGCCCTATCAAACCCGCCCCACGCTCAGAAAAGGAAGAATTTCACATTTGAACTTCGCAGAATTCACTAGCCCTCTTGATCTGGTCATAATGCAAACTGTTATTAATATTTTCAGAGAACCCGTCAAATAGTAGTAAAAATGTAGGTAGCTTGTAGGCATCCCTTCCGCCCAGCTTATGAGTTTTATCCCCGGTTGCTCGTAGGCGTTCACATCGCTCAGCTCTTTATGTTTACTGGCTGCTAGAAGACCAGCGCTTGAGCTTTATTCTTGCTTGTTTGTGGGCGTTAACATCGTCCAACTCTTGAGTTTTATGCTCGGCTGCTCGTAGGCATTCCCAATGCTCAGTGCATGGGGTTTACCTTTAGCTACTCGTAGGTGTTCACATCGCCCAACACTTAAGGCTTAGCCTTGGCTACTTCTAGGCGTCGCTTCAGCTTAGCGCATGAGAAATTCTGGTTTACTCGTAAGCTTTCACATCGCTCAGTTCTTGCTGTTAATTCTTGGCTGCTTGTGAGCATTTTCATCGACCAGTGCTTGAAGGTTATCCTTGGGTAGCTTATAGACATTTGTTTCGCCCAGCGCTTGGGATTTATCTTTGCGTGCTTGTAGGCTTTTACACCGCCCACCGCTTGAGTTTTGTTCTTGACTGCACGTGGGCATTCCCATCGCTTAGCGCATAAGTTTTATCCTCGACTGCTCGTAGGCATTCCCATCGCTCAGGACATAATATTTATCTTTAGATGCTTGGGCGCGTTTACATCGCCCAACGCTTGAGTTTTACGTTTGGCTGCTTGTGGGTATTTTCATCGTACAGCGCACGTGTTTGTCTTCGACTGCTCTTGGACATTACTGTCGCTCGGCGCATGAAGTTTATCCTTAGCTACTCGTGGGCGATCAGAGAATGAAACGTTCAATCAGGAAATGGACAATGTAATGTAAAGTGGGTAATTAAATTATCCAGAGGTGAAATAATTTAGTAAAAATATGTTTCCGAACTTCTTTGTGGGTAAATTAGACTCATTTAAATAAATGTTAATTTTTAGGACATTTACGAGTTTTTTGGAATGATATTCTGTGTACCGGTCAAACGTGATTTTTATATTGTATTGTTTCACACTGTTCATTCCACCACGGTTTGACTGTTACGGATAATGTTCCATTTATTTCAGTTTTAATTTTAGGAATTGTTTGAACATTAAGTTTTTCAGGGAATGTTTCATATCGTCCACGTTCAGTATTAGTTATCAAATCTTATTTTTGGTGGACTAATCTCGGTTTCATCTAAGAGTGATTGAAAATCATTTTAATCCGATTTAATGCTGTAGAATATAAACCAACACACAAATACAGACAGCATGACAAAAACCAAAATCATTCTGAAACGTATCGAAAACGTAAAAAATAAGATCGTAAAGAAAAACAATGCAGGGTGAAGCAACACTTAGTTTCCTTTGTGATTGTTTATGCAAGCTACATCTACTAAAAAAAGTTGCCGCCATTCTAACAGGCCTTAAAATTTATAATTAAGAAAATCTCTTACAAACACTCTGGAAAATGCAGTAAGTAGGATTCGACCCTAATCGCTATTGATAGATTAAGCCATAACCAGGAAATATGGCCACCATCACATTCCCATCTATGTATTATTCCTAATTGTCTTACCATAACACGACAACAGGCTCTTGCATATCCTCAATTGTTTATGTGGTAGTTAGTACTGCTACTATGTTTTGCTTGTTTATGGCTTACTTTCATTCTGGTATCACACAGAATTTCATACAATTTTATTCGAAACAGCATTTGTTAATCGCGAGTTGTGTAAATACAAATATGGGTATGATTGAAACGATATGACAAGTAAAGGCAATAATTGGACAAATAATTACTCATGCAGACAAAATAAATAAACAACAAAGTATCCTCTAAAGTTTTTACAGAAATATAACGGCAGCGGGCCCTTACATCTTCGCTCAGTTTATTAATTGTTTTCTGCAATTGTTTATGTAGCAGCTACTACTGTTGCTACACCTTGCTTACTTATGACTTACTTCCATTCTGGTAGCACTACACACAGAACTTTATACAATTTTCTTAGAAACAGCATTTGTTTATCACGAGTTGTGCCAATACCAGTATGAGCATGACAAGTAAAGGTAATATTTGGACAAATAATTACTCATGCGGACAAAATAAATAGTCAAATAAATAAGCAACAAAACCAAAACTAAAACAACAAATTTTAACACATACAACGGAAATAGAAACATAATTTTTCCTATGAAATGTCAGTCTGTCTGTTTGTTTGTTTCTAATACTAAAACTAAGCGATTTTTCAGACATATTTTGCTTAAAACGTTGTAAACATGCCTGGCAGCAACAAGAGTAGACTATAATGTTTACAAATTCTACACTTCATCGAGTCAAATATTATAAGCTCCAGTTAATAAAACAAACGCTTATATTCACGATTACAAAAATTAAAGCAATTAAATTTATAAAACTACCTGAACCAGTGGACTACGCCCCACGATTTTCTCATACAAACAATGATAGCTAAATTCATTGAAAAAATTTAATGATGTAAACTGTGTCGAGGTGTAACGCATGTTACTGAATGGGCGGTTACTACAAGTTGAGACATAGGGAAGGGATCCCTGACGAGATGTTAAGCATGTTAGTGAATACGCTGTCACTGAAAGATAAGACAGGGGAAAGGCATCCGAATTTGGTATATAGGATATAGAAAAATTAATGAAAAATTTTGAGTACTGTGAAATTTTTTTGACAATTGTAAGAATTTTGAAAATATCGATAATTTTTAAAATTTAAACATTTTTTAAGTGTGTGGTTTTTGAAATATCAGAAATTCGATGATTTTTAGATGTCAAATAATTATTCAACTTAGACGTCAGAAGTTCAGTGTTTCGAATACATCAAATTCTACATGTTGAGTCTAATCCATGATTGCGAAAAAACGCACTTTTTATGATCAAAAACGAATCAGATTAGAATGATATTCGAAATGTCTTTTAATAAACTAATTTCTATAGTGGACGTTTCCAATTAGTCAAATTTTAAACAGTTTTAGTTCAATTAAAAATATTACTATTAATTCTAATAATCACTCTATAATTATTTTTTTATCGTACTGTACAACAAAAAACTCATAAAGTTTTTATGTATGAAGGCATCGCAGGTCATTCATTCTAATATTAATGTTATAAACAAACAAGGTTATCGAACCTAAAACAAACTGAAGTATGCACCATATTTATTGGACAGAGTGATTTAAAAACAAACATTTAGAAACTAACTAATAACTGGAATTTACACTAGAACTAAGACTTTGTAGTATATTTATCTGTAAATAGGTTATAACACCTAGTCGGTTTTGGAACTTTAACTACTTTTTATGATATGTAGTGAGTGTTGCAAATTACAGCCTCACGACCAGGGCCGAGCCAAGGGCATCTGCCGCCCGGGTGCAAGATATAATTTGCCGCCCCTATATAGCTCCTTAGACATAAATAGTGTTAATTGTAAAATTCTGCATTTCCTTGATAACTGTTAACTTGTTTAAAAAATAAAAAATCATTAAGCTATAATAGCTATTAAGACAACAAGTGTTTTATAGACGGTTTAAAATTCGAGGTCGGTGTTTAAATCTGAGCGACCGTAGGGAGCGAGGATATAATAGACCGAGATTTTTAAACTATAAAACACGTGTTGTCTTCAAGATTTTATCTAACACTAATAGAATATCATAAATTTATTAGTCTTTTAGTTTTAGTCATTTTCAACTCAATTTTGTTTGAGTTATTAGATAAGTCTGTCTATGGAATGTTATGTGTGCTATGGTAACGAGTCAACAAAGTATTGAAAACAAAAAATTATTTTGTTAACATGTGTGAAAGTGTTCCTACCGAAATATTAGAAAAAGGCAAAGAATTGCGGGCAAAATTATTACCTGCAAAATCAAAAGATGCATATGAGAAGGTGTACGTGGCTTTCAACCAATGGAAAACGGTAAAAAAGATTAATGAAGTGAAATGTTAAAAACGACTTTGACGGTCAAGGACAACATTGACATTGAAAGATTTGGTGCAGCGTATTTTAAATAGCTATAAAATACGTTACCATTGACGACGTATTTTATAAAAAACGATGTATTTTATAGTTAACTTAACAAACGAATTCAAATGCACCATAGAAACAGTATAAGGTGTTAGTGTTAGATAAACTCTTTTATTTGTATAAACTTAAAAAAAATATTTTATCTAACACTAACACCTTATACTTTTTCTATGGTGCATTTGAATTCGTTTGTTAAGTTAACTATAGTATAGCCAGCAAATCAGGTAATGCACGTCATATATAAATTTGATGACGTCAGAACCTTGTATGTGTATATTTATATTGAAACAGTTTACAGTGGAACAACAAACAAACGACGTAACCTCAAATATTGACATTTTAATTTAATATAAAGCAAGTAGAAACCGCAGCAGCTAATAATTATTAAAATAAATACATACTCTAGTTGTAGAAGTTAATATTTATTGGTTGTAACGGTGCAAAGACACTTGTTATGTTCATCATCATCTGATATGGAGCTGACTCGAGGGTCGATCCTGGATTACGCCAGGCCCACCCCATGCCAGTAGGTGGGTAGGAATTTATGTGATAGGTGGGATCCGGTGGGGTGTTGAACCGCGTTAGCATGTCTGCAATGCATACCGCAAGACACCGCTGCTGCAACACCGGGTAGTTAGTAAGCTACGCATCAATGGGGGTTTTGAGTACGTAACCAAGACCGTTATGCAATTATGCATTTTAACCTAATAACTTTGGTATCAAAGTTTCACATTGTTCTTATTTCACACTTATCTATTGTTCTAAGATTACAAATATCTTAATTTCCTAATGGTTAATAAACTGCTTAATATTTACCCCAAAACTTATTTAAACATTATTATCACTTAATTGTAAAGTTCCCGCAGATCGATTTTACTTCCTTCTTTTCTAAATTTCCCCTCTGCAGTTGACCAGTATTTATTCGTCGTTTTCTTTCCCACTGGTGCGTACTTTTGTTCCTCTTACTTTGTTTTTCCCTTCTTCACCGTCTTTCTGCCTCCTCTTCTCCGTTTGCCTGTTCTTCTTCAATCGATTCTTGATCCGATTCTTCCATTATTGCATACATTCTTCTTGTCTCTCTTCGTATATCCTCTTTTCTTCTTGCCCATTCCTCCCATATCTGCTGAGGTATGCCGGTGTTTTGGATGTCCCGCTCCAATGATGTGTTCCACGTATAGCATGGTCTTCCGATCTTCTTTTCTTCTGTTTGCATGACATAAGCCTGCTGGAGAGGATGGTTGGCATGTCTTCTCAGGATATGTGCCCAATATTTAATTCTTGATGTAGTGAGTCGTTTGGTTATTGTTTTCCCTTCTAGAATTGCATGTGCCGTTGAATTGTTTTCTTCCCCCGCGTTTAGTTGAAGTAGTTTGAGTATTTTCTTTTCCATTCTTCGAAGTGCCATTCTGTTGGCTTTCGTGATTGCGGTCGTCTCGGCCTCTTTCTCTTTGGACTACGTAAAAGTGAATTTGTTTTTACCACTTGCGATATATTGCTAACTGTTTTCACGTTTAACTGCAGTGCATTTGCGACCCTCTGTAAAAACGTAGAAACAATAATATATGCCATAAAAGAAAATATTATAAATAATTATTACCTCTCTGACAGCATTTAAAGGTAGAAGTGGACCATTATTATTTCGTTCGCGTTCGAAATAGGTTATCAAATTTGCGACAAGTTGTTTCGACTGTCTGCTTAAAGGTTTCGGCATTTTGTAAACGTGTACAAAAATACAATGTAGGTTAGTTCTAATAAGAACTCTTTTTATATCAGTAAATAAACAAATTATTTACAAGGAGAAAACTACGAACAACCAACCTTCAATGACAGCTGCAATAATTTCTGACCACTTTCTGACAGCAAAATATAAACGTGTTGGATTTAATACCAACGTAACGACACATAACAATAGTTTTGCTATAAAATATACATTTGTATAATTTAATTTGTTAATTATTTTAAAAAATCCATGGGCTTTGTAGTAACCTACTGTTGTCTACTAAATTTAAAAAACAAATATATAAAGAAAAGTAAAAGAATAACCTGCAATGACTAATTACATTCTGATTTTTTTTTATTTTATGATACCGGCGCTGCTGCTCGTTGATCATGTGATCTTATTTTTTTCTTGCTGCTGCCCTATTTGTAGATTTTCCATATGCGTGTCCTTGTTCGAATCAAGCTGTTCCTCCACTTGTTGGCTTGTTGATGGTTGTTCGGCTGTAGCCGTCGTGGATACAAAAATGTTTTTAAGGAGCCAGCCAATCCTTTTTTAATTTCGCCTTTTTCCGACTTTCTTTTTCGATACTGAAAGCCGGAAAGTCTCTTTCTACCATCAGCCATCTGAATTAAGCACAAATAAATTTTAAGAATAGCGAAACAGAAAAATAAGAAGAAAAGTTTAAATGTTTAAAATAATGAAAAATACTTACGTTTTAAAACTTTAAACTTTAAAAAGCACTATATTAACTTTTGATTGAAACGTTTAGTCTTTTTATTTCTGCTTAGTTCAATCAAAGTATAATGCTTATTTTTTTTAGTATTATACTTTGGTTCAATACAATCTTACTCGCATTCAATCGCAAACTAAACTAACCCCCGTTTTAAATTCTTTAAAGAGCGCCGCTTAATCGAGCCGATTTCACTGAATCTATACAGTTTCGTGTGTCATGACTTACCCTGCACGCTGACCCTGCATAACTCTGTATTTACAATAGCGATAACAATTGGCACCGATGTGTTTACTAATAAAAATAAATTATAAGTAATAAATTATTGTATGCTTGCCGCCTTAAAAAATGCAACAATTTTTCTGTATCAGGTTACCTTTATACTAAAAAAAGCCAGATACAAGTCTAACTTGATAAAAAAAGTTGTTAATTTTGATGCCGCAAGCATATCTTAAATTTCTTTCATTTTTCATTTCCGCCCCGCCACCCCTAGTAGGTTGCCGCCGGGGTGCTTTACACCCCTTGCACCCCCGGGACGGCTCAACCCTGCTTACGACGACAACAAAGTATAATTTTATACACAATTTTTACTTACTTCGGGATTACATTTAATGTTCATGCTTTCGGAATCTTGCAATTCTAAAACTTGTCTCTTGAACTCACATTCAAACAACTCGTTGGAACAGCTTTGTTGTTTATTATTTAACTTCCATGCTTCTTTCTGTTTATCACTTTTAGCAGCAGCGTTAATCATTTCCGCAGTATAAAATTACACTTCTATTTATTTCAAGAAACGGGTATACACTGAAAGTCTAGATTTCTGGAAAATTCCTAGTGTGTTTAATGCGATAAGCGGATGGCCATGATCTTTTAAACTATATCTACAGCCTGTTAGTAGATCGCTTTACAGATTGGAACTTCATTATTATTTAATGAAGATATCGAAATAAACTTTGTTTTTGTTTTAAGTGGGGAGTGTAAAATGCCGTATACCAATTTTAGACACTGCCTGCAATTTTTGCATAACCGCATATAACTTTTGCTTTTAAAATGGAACACCCTGTATATTTTTAGAAATTTGAAGTCGGCGCTCAAAATACTTTATGGTGGTACACTTTAAATTGAAATTTTCGTGTACAAATTTTTTTAAATTAAAAAAAAAGATGTTTTCGTAAACATGCTATATAAAATTACTAACAACGGCTCAAGAAAGGTAAATCAAATGACACTTGCCTTTAAAAGTACACCACAATCGAATTACTCCATCAAACTTCATTAAAACATGTAAAAAGATGAACCATATAAGTTGCATTAGATAATTGAAAACTACAGTAAAACAACTAAAAACATTTTAAACACTTTGTTTAATGCAAAATCAAAAACAGGTGATTTGCTAAAATCAGGCATCTACAAATTAAATTGTTCGCATTGTAATTCGGTTTATATAGGCCAGACAATTAGAAATTTTGATATTAGGTATAAAAAACACGTACGTTGTACAAATGCAAACACCCACATAAATCCAATTACGCTAAACACTTATTAGATCACAATCATTCAATGATATCTAATAACACTATAAAATGTTCTCACTTTTGTGATGATAAACGTAAATTAGACATACTAAAAACTTTTGAAATTCACAAACATTTAACCTTTCTTGGACCTCTCCTGCACCTGACTTGAACCTCTCTTGGACCAGACCTGGACCTCTCCTGGACCAAACCTGAACCTCTCCTGGACCTGACCTAGACCTCTCCTGGACCTGACCTGAACCTCTCTTCGACCTGACCTGGACCTCTTCTAGACCTGACCTGGACCTTTCCTGGAGCTGACTTGAACATCTCTTGGACCTGACCTGAGGCTCTCCTGGGCCTGAACTGGACCTCTCCTGTACCTGAACTAGACATCACCTGTACCTGACCTGGACCTCTCCTGGACCTGACTTGAACCCCTCCTGGACCTGACCTGGACCTCTCCTAGACCTGACGTGGACCTCCCCTAAACTTGACTTAGACCTCTCCTGGACCTGACCTGATCCTCTCCTAGACCTGACTTGAATCTCTCTTGGACCTGACCTGGACCTTTCCTGGACTTGAACTGGATCTCTCCTGAACCTGAAATGGACATCACCTGTACCTGACCTGGACCTCTCCTGGACCTGATTTGACCTCTCTTGGACCAGACCTGAACATCTCCCCAATCTACCACAGAATCAACACCAATTATCTAAAAATATATAGGGTGTTCTATTTAAAAGACAAAGGTCATGCAAAAATAGTAGGCGATGTTTTGAATTGTTATGCGGCATTTAATTAGTTATGCATTTAAAACAAAAACAAAGTTTATTTCGATATCTTTATTAATAACAAAATTACAAGCTGTAAAGTAATTTACAAACACCCTGTAGATACCTATGTAAAAACGATGATTCTAAAAGGATGTTCTTAAATGGGGTCTTGGTCAAAAGACAAACATGGTTATAAAAGTGTGCGGCAACTTAAGTGTTACAAGCTGATATCTCCAAAGCTTTAAAAGATTGAGTTACATTTTTTTTATTTTAGGGCCAGCTGGTGGTCTAGTGGTTAAAGTCACAGGCTTTGAAACTAGACTCCCAACGGCAGTAGGTTCGAGTCCTCTGCCCTTCGGAAATTTTTCTGAATAAGTTAAATCCGGCGTGTCCATGGATGGTGTGTGTGGTGTGTATGTTGGATTGCATGTCTTTCAGGGGTGGGGCACGTTAAACCGGTGTATAGCGCAAGTCCGCTGAGCCCGGGGATGGAATGGGAATCATGGAGTCGTGCTAACGCACGGCCTCATGATTCTTTAAATAAAAATTATTTTATTTTTAGAAATGGAAGTAACGTAAACATCTTTAATGGAATGTTTTTTTATATTTTTTTATATTCGCATCAAAACAGGTACAACCTCTTTTTTCACATTTTTTAAACAATGTTTAGTATCCCTGATAAATGAGGAGGGGTTAAAATTCTATATATTTTAAAAAGCGTAACCAGATTATTTTCTTTTATTTTAATGTGCCTGCTACAAATAAACACCATAATTAAATCAATCAAAATTTAATTAGAGTGAATAAAACGTAGAATCTTTCATCTCCTCATTTATTAGGAGGGGGATTATTAGGTCAAATAAATATTTTTCAGCTTTTTTCAATTTTGCTTGATTGAACTGTGGCTGCTTATTATTAGTTGACACATATACATTTAAAAAGAATCACGTTCCGGTTTTTAATGTTTACAACATTTTATACCTCCCCCCTTTTAAAAAGGTAGTCAATGTTTTTGAAAAAATTTGAATGAAATTAGCTGTATACCTCTTTTGATGAGGATATTTAAAAAAAAACGCCAAATCCATTGCCGGTCCTATAGTTGAAGGGCTGAATGTGAGATTTCTATACGGGATCTGTGATCCAGTGGCGCACATAGAAGATGCCTTCTTCCTCCAGGCAAAATAGAATATTAAAACTACTCCTCGTCGCATATCGAAACCCATCACATACGAAAGAGGAATGTGTTAATTTCAACTTCTTCACTAAAAAAGAACAGTTCGCATATCCCATTACCGCCTCACTCTCTAACTGAGAGTGCGGGTGAAAACACACACAGCTAAACTGTTTTATGCGTAGTACCGGATGGTAAAGTAAAAATAAGGTGAATTACTATGCCATAATCTCCAAACAATTGACAACATCAAAAAAAGAATTTCGCAAAAAAACAGAGCTCTATGAGACAATTAATTTGATATATTGTTTATAGGACTTAAAATTTATAGAACACGCGGTATAAATTGTCTAGAGGCCCCAATAATAGTACAAATCCGGCTCAGATTGATTGGTCTGTAACTCAAATAAATCGTTTGTTTATTTTTGTTTGCCATTTATCAAACAGTCGATTGTACATTTGCAAAAAAATTATGTTTGAACTTGAACTTCTGTATGAAATGTATGCCCGCTTTGATAAATTTGTGTGCGATAAGTAGCGAACAATGACCTTTCAAACACGTTTTAAGATATATGTGTATGAGTATAGTCCGGATTTCTAGTCTAGTATTTAGTCAGTATTTAAATTATGAGGCATTTAATTATTAAGCATTTTTGGCATTATTTCTTTAAAGTTATAGTATATAATAGTTGGCGCATACCTAAACTTTTAAACGAATTAATTACGAGCTTAGAATGGTAATACATCCATATGTTTGACCTTAATCTAGCTGGTGCAGGTAGTTATTATTTATTTGGTCAACTGGAATTGAAGCTTATGTAATAGTAAAATACAATAAAGCAGGGGTCATAAGCGTAGAATATGAAAGGTCAAAACAATTTTATGAAACTGCAAAATTATTTTTTTAAATTGAAATGTAAAATAGAACGTATAAATTCATTAATACAACGAGAAAGTTTTACTACAAAATAATGTGAACTATCAATAATCATAAGAGACAGAAAACCACCGTTGAATAAAAAACTTAAAAATTGCAGTACACAACAACAGCTTTTTCTAAATTCTCATCCGAAAAATTAGTTTTATCGTTCGATATGTTTCACGTATAACTTAATGGACTTGAGTACGCCCATGGTTTTGTTAACTTATTGAATTTTAACGACATTTTTTGCTCTTCTGTGACTCAAAGTCCTGTCTTTGTATATGAGAGTGAATATTAAAACGATTTTTTAAAAAGCAGATAAGGAACAGGTTAAAATTTATGCTCATTACGTAATTTTAGATAACTTTTAATTTTATGACTTGATTTTAAAATACAGTAGATAAGTTTTTCTAAATGCGGTTCTAATGACTTTTTTATTTGAACAGATAGACATTTTTTACAGAATCAAATATCCTTTGAATATAAAAGTGTAAGGGCAATATAGCGAAAAACTAACCCTTTTCGAAATATTCATAATTTGTTGTCGAATGCTTTATATTAGCCATGGATGGTTATATTTAAAACTGCAGGCTATCAAAATAACCAAGAAACAAAAGAAATGTATTTGAAACAGTTAAACAACGATTAAAATAATAACAAATAACACACAAACGATTTCATTAAATAACATTTGCTTACAGTAAGATCTCCCCCAATGTACAAGTACAACACTTTGTTTCATATTTGCTAACATTTGAGGTCTTATGTTCCTGATTTCTCGCCTTAAATTTTATTATTAATTTACCAACAACGTAAGAACATTAACATCAAATAATCTCATAAAATAATTTAACCGTGTGTAATCGGGTGACCTTGATGGCCGCTCTACTACTATTTCTATTAAAACTTCTAATTATTAAAAACCTGTAGGGCACCAACTACTCTTCTTTGCGTAAACCCGCTTATCCCGGCTCAGCACAGTGTTATACACGGATCTTACTTGCCCCACCCCTAAAAACCCATGCACCCGGACATTCACAAACACAGTCGCAGCGGCTGGTTTTTCATTTAGAAAAATTTTACGATGCCTCTAGTTGGATTCGAACCACCAACTTTTAATTTACGAGCTATCTAGCTAGACAACTCGTCCACCGCTAGTCTAATTTTAAAATGGCGACTTTCGTTTCGTAAATATTAAATTCGCAGCCCCATTTGTAAATATTTATTGGTATTCTGCAGGCGTAATTAACCAACAACGAACCCCTTCCTACATCTGTAAATTTTTTTTTATAGCGCTAAGCAGCGGTTTTTTAAAATCGGATATAAAGCAAAC
The DNA here is from genome assembly GCA_958336395.1 of Ctenicera cuprea. NCBI lineage: Eukaryota > Metazoa > Arthropoda > Insecta > Coleoptera > Elateridae > Ctenicera > Ctenicera cuprea. The sequence continues at coordinate 11,739,108 of OY284493.1, forward strand.
GCATTTGGACAGGAAAGTCAGTTATGTTTTTCACGATAGCTCAAAATGTTTCAAAATTTAAAAAATATTAATGAATTTCGTTTCAAGATCGATCAAAATAGTCCAAAACAAAAACAGCCTCGCAGCCCTTTCTAGAGCTGCACCCTATTCATGGATCGAGCAATAACCTCTGGCCAAAGACCCCTCCAACTGCCTACAGCATCCAGCTCCTCCAAGAGCACCAACCTTCTTCCGGATCGAACTTACAAGTGGCCGAAAAACCGCACAAGCTTCTTGTAGAACAAAACAGAAGTACACAAAGTCTAAGCGAAGGCCCATAGCACCGCGATCGAAGCAACGAGTACAGAATGTTAAACGAAAATTTAGAAAAAGAACAGATACAGATGTAGAGATGGGAAGATGGCTTTACATATTCCTCGGAAACGTAACTGCAAATCATCATCTAACTAGTATTTGGTAAATACCCCCTCCCCTTCTTCTTTGGGTTGAACTTTTACAATCTAGATTTCTAGATCGCTTGTGCGGATTTGAGTACTGCAAAGTAAGATTTCAACGCTTTATTCTTCGTTCTGTGAGAATATCCTTCTAACCTATTGTATTTTTTGCGCATTTACTAAGGAACGAATGTTTGTACAGATGCTAACCTTTTTCTCTTAACTTAATTCTACAACGCAGACTCGTTAATATAAGAATTTCACTGAAGCTACAAAAATTTTTTGAGGGCAACTGAGGACAGGCAGAGTTATTTTGCTAACAAGATTTGACTATCATATAAGATCATAGAATAAGATTGAGTTATTTTTTTAAACACAATTTAAAGTTTAACACAAGCATCGTTCCGCAACCCTTGAAATGGACGACGGAACTTATTTGTCATATCCTTATGACACTACAAATATTTTCATCTAAGTGCCATTGCAGTGCTCATAAAAGCTTATCTAAAGCGCACATACAGACAGAAAACCGGATTAACTCTACAAAATTTGAAATATACAATATAATAATAATAATAATAAATAAAATAAATAAATAAGTAAAAAATATATTTACAATCAAACTAGGTACGTTATAAAACAAAACTTTACAATATTATCTACTATTGATTTTATTGCACTTAATCCTTTTTAAATTTAAGGTATAATATACTGATTGACAAAAAAATTACTATCCATATACTAATTGTAACGGCTCCCATATATACTACCTCTTCTGAAAATCCCCAACCTCTTTGCATGACACTTCGCAAACTTTCAGTAATTTGTGTGAGTGGAAAGACGACGACAAGCACTTGTAAAATACTATGCATCCCTTCAATAGGCCAAAGTATACCACCAAGTATTACCATTGGTAGAAAACTACCCATTGCTATAAAGAAGGCCGTTGTTACGGTGGTACAAATACACGATATCACGAAACCTAATTAAAATAAATACAGTTAAATACAGTTGCCACATTGAAGTAATATGTTACATACCATAACACATTCCACAAAATCCTGTCAATAAAGTAAGAACCACAACAAGCGTCAGCGATCCCCGTACAGTTATATTAAAAAGAGCAAATAGAGAAACCATTGTTATAAATGCTTGCAGTACCATTATTATAAACTGACATATAGTATGTGACATAAGTAATTCTATTCCACTAATTCCAATAACCAGAGATCGTTCTAAACTTCCTTCGCTGCGTTCCATGAGCATTGTTATAGATGTTAAACCAACAGCTAGGAAACATGTAAATCTACAACATAAAACACATCATTTATAAAATTAAACATGTTATTACAGGTTTAGAACTAACGTTACTAATAATCCTGGAGCCACAAACTCGGTAAAACTAGGAACGTCTTTTCCATACACTGGAACCCCCCACTAAAATTACAGTTTTAATATTTAAATATTGTCATCTTCTTTCGATCTTTCTAATAGTCAAACAAACCTTTATTGGTACCGTCACCCATCTGCTATCCATATCACACGATACCATGTAATCTTGAAGGAAACTTTGGAAAGTTTCGTACAGGAGTACCCGAACATGGTTTGCAATGAGTTTATCTAAAAATATAAACAATAAACAAAACGTAAACAATTTAGATAAAAGTTGCAGACTTGAAACATCTCTAAAAACATCTATCTCCGATGAGACAATATCCCATGACTTTGCTTCTTGCCATTCTTCAAACCGCGCACGTAATGCTATTGAATAATTGTGCCTCACAACAATGGAGGCGTATGTTTTTCCCATTAGTACAGAATCTCGTGCAGAAACTTCGTCATTATAAGGTATCTGAAAGTCAATAAAATTAGGTAAACTCATTCTGTGTCAAACAATGTTAAATTAAAATAATACTGTACCAGAATTAAACCACGCTCTTCTAAATACTGAAGATAGCTGCAACTGAGTAGTGAGGTGTTACAGCTCAACGTTTCCCCGCATTTCATAATATTATCGGTCTCATAATTTACAACTGCTACAGTCAAGTCAATCGGATCATTCCCAATACAAACACAAAACAGCACACTTTGAACAAATGGCAAGAGAAGCATCACCAACATGATAGGAATATTTCGCATGATCCATAAGAAATTCTTCCACAGTAGCGCTCTCATATGGTTCCCATCACAAACTAGTAAATAATCAGAAGACGTTGCCTTTGATTTACTTTTAGGAGGTATTTTTGGTAAGTAATCGTTGGAATTATTAGCAAAACTTCCCATGGAAAGTTGTTTGTTGCAGTGACTACCCAACGTCGAGTTGTCCTCGAGTTTTCCACAATCCCTGTAATCAGCTTCGTCCGACACAAAAGTTTCGTTGATATTTCCATCAACAGGTACCGTTATGGTTTCTTGATGTTCAACAGCTTCCACAATGGTAGCAGTTGATTGTTGACCTATGGTTATACGCTGGCGATTACTACTTGAATTTTGTTTGACACTCAATTTCAAAAACACGTCTTCTAGTGCATCCAACCCAAAGTGACGTAAAAGCTGCCCTGGTGATTCTTCTGCCAAGAAATAGCCTCCTCGCAATAAAGCTATCTGCAAAAATAATAAACGTTACGATTAATTCAATTTTTAAACAAAAAACAATTGAGTGTACTACTTAAATATTGGTTTTATTACAAATAACATTCCAAAGCGAATTACGGCCAATATTTGTAAAGTGTGGGACAAGTTAAATGATTGTGTGAGATTTTAACAAAAAACCGTACAAAAACAATATTTAGCTCTTATAAAAGAAAATAGATAATTAGGGAAAAAATGTAAAAAAAAAATTCACAGTGAGCGGTATTTGAACCGCTGCACTTCCGTTACGTTGTTGTGTAAACAACGTTCGTTTGCTAACTACGCTATGTAAACACGCATGCGTGAAGCGTCATTTAGAAGTTATAAGCCAAACTTGTTTGTTGCAATCGTAAATTAATTAATTAAAGCCGTAATTAAACCGCAAGCTTTTGTCTATTGTGCCTTTTTGATCGTTATTACGAAAATTGGCGGGAGTAGGATAATTACACGAGAGATTTTCACTTTCCCCGTGTTATCTGCTTATATGTTCGGCTAGGTACATTGTATATCTTACAAGATGAGCCTGACGTGTTTCATCAATATAATGTGTAGTTATGATAACAGTAGTATGTCCATCTTTGGTGATGTCCAAAAAATGGTTCCATATGGTCTCTCTCAAAACTGGATCTAAACCAACGGTGGGTTCGTCCAGAATCAATAACTCAGGTTCATGTACCAATGACGCTGCCAAGGACACACGTCGTTGTTCTCCCCCACTAAGCTCCTTCACTCTTTTATCAACATTTGTTAACATGAGCAAATTCATCAGAAAGTCCATCCTTTGTTGAATTTTGTGAGTGGTCATTCCTGCAATCCATCCAAAATATACTAAAGTCTCGCGGATAGTAAATTCGCCATATAAAGCAGTGTCCTACAAATAAAATAGGAGATAAAAATAAAAACTTTAAAAATGAACTAACCCTCAACCCCATAAAAAGGGTGCAAATAGGAAAGTGGGAGAAAACATGTCTTTACCTTATTTTAAGAATTAGTATTTATAAATATGTAAGAGTTTGACTAAGAGAGTGGGAGGTGGTTAATGACCAGGGTTATAGCTCCTTATGGTTTTCTATTCGTTTATGTGTTTATCATATCTTATATTTTAAATTTCTCAAAAAAGAGAATACAAATTTACTAAAATCCACTTTGTACCTGAGGCATGTATCCAATTCGAGGACCAGGTACGCCACTGCCTTTTGATCCAGGTGTTCCACCCAAAACCCATATTTCTCCAGAATTCAGTCTTCTGCGGCCTACGATACAACTTAAAAGCGTCGTTTTTCCACAACCACTAGCACCCAACAAACCATATCTGTTGACAAAAATGGTAGCTATAAAAACTTTTTACAGGATAAAAAGCAATTTAAAATGCAACATATTTTTAACTAGAGAGAACAAGTGTTAAAACCATAAAATCAGTTTTTGGTTCCAACCTTGGGAGAACCAGTCGGTGTTTATTTAGGTCGTAAAGATTAGACCAGGTTTGAGTACTGATTACACTATTATATTATTATCTTTTTTTTTAATTCTTTAATTTGAATTATCATTTACTATCAATATTCATTAGGGTAAACTAGAACCAGTTTATATTATACAGTAAGAAAGTTAATGAACATTACAAGACATCCAATGCGACTTAAAAACATGAAGCTTTTTAAGCGGATAAGAACTTTGTAGATTAAAACTAGAACAGAATATGAAAACTACAACCGTTTTAAGTATAACCTTTTAAGGTCTATCAAACCATTTTTGTTAAGTTGACCCTCTGCTAAAAAAGATGTTATTTGAACCTGACCTTGATTAATAAAAATCACTCCAATGACTAACTACTAACTTTTCTGCCAAGTATTTAATAACCTTTAAATACCACTGAGCAATAGCATAATCTCTACTGTATTGGATGTACAAGATACATTTTGATATAAGACATAAAAGACGTCCTAACTTTCACACGAAAGTGCCAAAATAAAAATCCCCACAATCACTTGCCCTACTTCAGGTAGGGCCACTAAACAATGGTATATTACTATCGGTAAAACTGCTAAATCTCTTTAAACGCGTAAGTCTACCTGCCTTTGTAGTAAGACGGCCAAAACCCTTCAACCCATAGGACTCTGAACCCTGTCAGAGTTAATGTACCAATGGATTAGATCAATTCCAGTATTTTACACACACAGGGCTTCCCAGGACGGGTGATCCACATGCAAAATACATGGGAAGTTATATTTTTCAGATTTTATTTCTACAGGATACTTTGTCTAAGAATTTAATTTAATTTAGGTGTTATTAGTGCCGTTTAGTAAACAAATAATAATTATTACATTTAAAATTAAGCAAAAATCTAAATAGATATTAATAAATTCAAGACGTGTCCTTTTAATCCGAGAGTAACAATAATACTTTTAAATGTCTTAATAGCTACATGCTGAAGGCAGCTGTCGTTCATGCAGAAAACCCCCAGTGCTAATCCCGAGTTGAACAAACTTTTTACTTTTTTTTTGTTATTTATTTAATTTTTACACCAGTTTTGCAATAAAACAGTAGAAACAACACGATTTGTAAACTAAATTAAAATATCACTACAACAGGTTATGAAGTGTGAAAACGGTAGAAAGACGTAGTTCTTTAAAGTTGGTAATTATTCAACTGTGCCCGACTTGGTGGAACAGCCAAGGACCCTCACATAGGTGCCAAGTGTGAATAAATGCAATTGCGCCCGCATTATAACAGCCACTTTAGTGATTTCTACTTGGTACGTCTACTTTTCCTCGAAGCAGTACGCATCCGCTTCCTAGCCGCGGCTGTAAGCTTGCATGCGCCTAAGTCAGTATGTCGAGGTGACCCAACGGGCTATAAATTTTCCTATAAAACTAGACAGTCGGAGTGGAATTTTGCTCAACCTTCGCACCCCCATAATCAAAGTGTAGATCCCGAGAACTTTTATTCCCCACCGCTGTCTAAGAACAACTAACAGATTAAATTGGAAGAGGCAGCGTTTGCTGCTCCAGAGTCTTACCAACGACTTCAAATGGTACCGCAAGGGAGAACTGTGGCTATCGACCTGGCCGCTAGAAATATCATCATGGTTGTTATGGTACCTAGGCTTTTGCAGGAAAGGGGTGTCATCAATACAAATTTAGGTAGGTAGAATTAGAGCCCAGAGCGTAGGTTGCTATTGATTCGTCTTGAGCAAGCGCACTGATTGAGCGTATCTCAATCCGTTGTAACTGGGGACCGCGGCTCATTAAACCAATAAGAAGGTGTCGCCACGGTAAAATAATAAGAATCTTGGCTCCTGGATATGATTCTAAAGTTTTGTGTCTGCGGCGCAACAGACCAGCAGCAGCTTTAGATGTGCACGCTAAGAAGTTTTAGAACTAATAAAAACTTCCTCCCCTTTGTTCCAGCTCACAGCCAATCAGCGTCCAGGAGGGCGTGGTCTTACCCTGCTACGAATTAACACGAAGGGAGCAGAAGCCGCTGCTCGTCCCCCCTCTCTCTTTATACTAATAGCCGCACAACCTCTCACAACATTCTAAAAATTGAGTATTAATCAAAAAAATAACAAAATTCACCCTTAAATCTACAAAAACACGGGAACGGTGTTTGTTTTGAACAAGTATTCCTTGGCAACGTTGTTTAAGATCGATTAAAACGCTTGCTAAACATCGAGCACTAGCTACGTTCGGAATACAACCCCAGGCCGATCACTAGTTTTCGATGCCGGGAACCCTTCTCATAGGCTCCTCCTAGAGTCCTACTTTTAAATCGAGCACCTGCTCCGGTCCAAGACAAATCATCTTTACAGACTCCTCCCCCGAGTCAACAGCACCAAGTAAAACAACACCTACACACACCAAATCCTGTCGAAGTACTTCAGCACCGTAACCCCCTTCCAAGCCAGGTTCTGAAAAAGCAGCCTTAGCCTCACGAGGTCCTTAATTTATTTTGTTTATTGCTCCATGTAAATATTTTAAATTTTTATTTATATTCACTGCTTGATGTAATTTTAACATATAACTTTGTATAAAGAATAGATGAAAATAACATAAGATGACAATAAAAGATAAATTCGATAAAGTAGATACAAAATTTTGCATTTTAGGGATATTACTTACATAACTCCTTTAGGAACGGTCATGTTGAGTTTATCCAGAATAACAACAGGTTCTTTTTTGCTACCATAATATTTATATGCATTTCTTACACAAACGGCTTGTTGCTTTCGTGTTCGTATTGTAGATGAACGTAATTTATGCTTTCGGTAGTGAAGTTCTAGGTTTTCGCTTGGTCCTTCACCCATCTTGAAAAGAAAAAAATGTATGTAATGCAGCTGTTATTACGCTACTAAGCAAAACCTCAAATTTATAAAGTAACATTTGCATACATGTAATCATGAAATTAACTATGTTTATGTTTGACAACATCTTCCTCCCGTAAAATCTTTTATGACTAAGATTACACACGATTTTGCAATTACTGCAATTACACTGGAAAACCATTTTCCGCATAATTTTTATTGGTTGTTTAAAATTACAATTCATTCTGACTGAATTGTGTGCTATTCATTAAATTATGTGTTGCTGTAAATATTTTCATACAACCTAATTTATTCATACAAGCAGAATTTAAACATCCCCCTTTTTTTAACTAATTTTACAAACAGTACTACTTAAGGTACCTACATATTATTGCACATGCAAAACTATTTAACAACTGCCACAACACAAGATATATTATATATATGCGAATTTGTACAGCTTCATTGCCGCATTTCGCTTCTCATTCGCCAATATTTCCTATCTTGCCAGTCGTTTTCATCCAAGTCTCTTTCTCTCATAATTCCTTCTATTTGTTCCTTCCATTTGACTCTTGGTCTTCCTCTTTTTCGTCTTGTTGCGGGGGTCCATTCATATATCCGTTGGGGCCATCTATGTTCTTGCATCCTTCTTACATGTCCATACCAAAGCAATTTTTTGGTGTTTACGCTGTCTACTAGTGTGTGTTGTACATCCATTCTTCTTCTAATCTCTTCATTCCTTATTCTTTCTAATCTTGAAACTTGGCAGCTCCTTCTCAAAAAGTCCATTTCCAGGGCATTTAGTCTTTTTTCCATTGTTTTGTCTAACACCCATGCCTCTGCCCCATATGTCGTGACACTTTCTGTTATGACTCGGAAGATGTGTTTCTTAGTTTCTTTATGTATTTTGTTACTCCACAGTGTTGCATTTAGCATCTGTATCGTCCTTTTCCCTAGTCCTATTTTATTTTTTATTTCTTTGTTTCTGATTCCTTCCTTCGTTATCACAACTCCAAGATATTTATATTCCGAGCAGCTCTTGACTATTCCTATCTGGGTATTTAAATTTCTCTCTTCTGCACCCACTGCCAAATATTTAGTTTTTTCCAGATTAATCTCCAACCCCCACTCAGCATACTGACACAAGATAATATCTATAATAGCAATAATAAACTTATACTTTTTTGTGTATTAAGTATAGCAACTCAAAAAGTTTCAAAACCATATTGGAAACATTTTTAATACCACATGGTTACATTATATTGAATATTTTATCTCTACGCGGACGGGATTCCACCGCGCTAAACTGTAACACCCCGCGCAGTTCTCAACCCGCATTTTCCAAATAAATGAATTAGTCGTGATAGACCTAGCTACTAGCCACCACAGTCACCTGATTTAACACCCATAAATTTCTTTCTATGAGGAACGTCCACCACTTCAGGTTCTCTTAGTTGTCACCCCACGCGCATCTATTAGCAATAGCCTATGGACACAACGACCATAGTGCAATGTGTTAGTTACAAGGATTCTAATTGGTGGGCGTTGTGAACAAGGTAGACGTAATTACCACTTTGGGAGGTGATTGTTCGGGGCACGATTGCCGCTACAACTAATATGAAATAGACGTTGTGTCACCGGTGGACCCACCGAACACATGGTTAGCGTTGTGACCAATGAGAGTTGTGTCATATCCTCTAATGGGCCATACAATAACTGCTTAAATGAAAAACTGCCAGTAGGCCAGTCAAATTACCAAATATGAAAAAAATAGAGACGTTCGTATGGAACGTGTAAAAGTCCTGAAAAACTGAAGGGGAGAAAAAGCCGCCATCATGAAAAAAGTCTGCACTATTAGGGTTTTTTGCGTATATCTTGTAAATTATCAGTTTTATCAATAAAAGAGTCATAACAAAAATGAAAAACCTTTAAATTTTCTACAAAAAAGATAGAATTTGTTTCTTTTTGTTAGTTTGATAGTTACTTAGTAAATGGGCGCCCAATGTTGCGTAGTTTGGTTAGTAACTGCAAAAACTTTCTTTACGGACAATGCCCTAACGAACTGCGAGAGGTAGGAAGATATATCATCTAGTCTTATGTTGTTGACCCACTGTACCTACCAACGCTTATATACACACGATACCGACTAAGGAAGTTCAAAAAAAAACGGGGGGGGGGGGGCTCCAGAACAAGATGGAATTCATTTCTACGCTAACAACAGAACATGGATTGAGATAGCCAATCAAAGAACTCCAAATCGTTAAAATTATGTTTTTATTTTACCTCTTAGCGTTTTCCTACGAGATTCACGGTAACACAGACGGAAATACGGATGTACAGCGTTTTGATGCCTAGGTAGTTGTGAGGTCGAATAACGGTGCGGCGTAATTTTTTTTCGTCGACCTTGTTAGAAAGTAGGTTTTTCGACCCTTATTTTGTGGTCGAAAGTTGGCAATTACTGCTTTAGCGGGAGCAAAATTACTTTGTCTCCCGCCGGGAAGCAAAGTGATTTTGCCTCCCCCTTTTAAATGTAATTTTCAATTTACTAAGTAACTACCAAACTAACAGAAAAAATAAATTTGCATCTTTTTTGAAGAAAATTTAATGGTCTTTCATTTTTGTTATGACATTTTTATTGATAAAATTGATAATTTAGAAGATATACGCAAAAACCGTACTATTTCACACTTTTTCAAGATGGCGAGTTTGCCTCATCTTCAATTTTGCAGGACTTTCTGCACGTTCAGCCAAATTTTAAAACTTTCGGATATCTTTTATTTTTTTTATTCTCCTAAAAGTCTAATTTGATTGGCCTATAGTTTTTGGTTTTGTATTTATAAAGTTCAATACACAGGACGATTCATAACACGTGGATTGCACATTCAAAATAGTTTCAGAATCTAAAAATAATGACAAAAGTTCCCATAAACGTAGATCCTAAAACGCTTTGTTACAGAGTTACAGCCTCCTGAAGATGGGCCAGACTTTTTTGTCGATAACTTTCGCGGTAGTAGCACTAAAATTACCAAATTTTATATCTAAAAATTACTTATTCAGCTAAATACTTATCCTAATTTTTGTTTAAATGACTGCACTGGAGGTGTCTCGTATAAGGTCGTATGAGGAGGGGGGTCACGTAATATGCTCTTCTAAATATTTTAGATTTTTACTGCTAATGAAATTTTAGTTAAAAAATCTTATTGTCTATACAAAATACAAAAAACACTGGTTGAAAATCGCTAAACCAAACCGTTTACGAGACAATTCAATGTTTTTGTAAAATCGAGTTGCTATGAAGGTCTATGTGTTTTCTTAAGATACTAAAATAGTTTCCAATAAACAATAAAAAAAAGTTTCTATAAACATGGGTCCGTAAACACTTAGTTACGGAGGTACAGTTTACGGAAGCAGGAACATTGAGTACCTTTTTTGTACATTTTTGTATGTAGAATAAAATTTTATAACCAAATCTTTAAAAATAGCAAAGATATGAGACATCTATGATGCAGTTATTCAAACAAAAATTAGTAGAGTGAGTAATGATCACATATAAAAAAAAGTTCAACATTTTAGTGCAACTGCTGTGGAAGTTATCACAAAAAAGTGATTAAACTGGTTCATCTTCAGGATGCTGTAACTCCGTAACGAAACGTTGCCGTATCATTGTTAATTGGAATTTTTGTCATTATTTTACGCCCCACTTGTTATGAGCCACTCTGTATGTAATAGACAAATTACCAAAGAAACTTACTGCAAAATTTCATTAAAATCGGTCAATTGGTTCCTAAGATGCGTCACCCAAAACGTTTATCACAAAATATCTATACGTTTAAAGTATGTATGTTAAAATCTCGGCTTTAATTTTTTCGCTGCCGTACTACATTTCCCTACTAAAAGTTATGAAAAACTAAAACCATATATTATTTATTTTATAAAATAAAAGTTATTGCGTTGCACTTTGCGCGTATCGAAGATTAGCGGGAATGAGCTTGTCCTTACTGCAGTAATTGTGATTCAATTACCATACGTTTGGCTACTTTATTTTCAATTGACCCATTTTATATAATTTTATCTAATAGTAATTTCACAAAATTGCTGCCCTCTAATTTATAATAATTTCAACGTAATTCCAGCTGCTCTTAAAGTAAAAATGATTTCAAATAAGATTTTGGGAAAATGTTTGGATTAGAAATTTATGGCCTTACACATCACAGAAGGACGAATTTTGTACCTATTTAGTGTTTATCACCAGTTTACAGAAAAATCAGTTCTGCGTAGTACTCTAAGAATGCGCTGTTAGAATAGTGAGGTCGGTCCGACCGAAACAGAGGCTGACAAAGAGTGTTTATGGTTTAAACTAGTTTAATTTTAGAGTTCAACCCCTGAATACAAAAGTCTCAAAAAATTAAATTTTAAAAGCTTATAATAGAGTGCAATCATCTAAAATTAGGACAGATCAAATTGCATCCTATATTTTTTACGACAGGCTATGAAAGATGACATCTTTTTAAGTATGTCTGCGTGAAAAAAGTGCTAAGTTAGAAAGGAAAGATTTTGAGATATTTTACTTTGAAGTTTGAAAAAATTATCAATTTTGAAGAATCAGTTGGCGTGGGAACAACAAAATGTTGTTTTGTTTCTAAATAAAAACAATTACACCGTCTGTCTATAAAGTAACCGCCCCCCCCCCCAACTATCTTTTGAACAACTTGATATTTTACCACAACATTTAGTGTGCTTTAATGGGAAATTAAATACTATTTTTGAGCCAATAATTAAATTTTGTATCATTCAAAATGGCGGCTGGGCGCCGTTTTGAATTTTTTTTTAATAGTAAGGGGGTCGAGTGACACCTCATTTAAAAGGTCTTTTCGTTCTGCTTTAATTTAAAATTGTTTTGATTTTTTTATCCAGTAGTCCATTTTTTCATTTGCAGGACAAAATTTTCCCAGAAATATCTTAGGTGGCTGGAAATAATATTGAAAATGTTATGTTCTAACAAGACGGTGCGCCGCCTCATTATTATAGGCCCGTTTCTGACTTTCCCAACGGACATTTTCCTAGATGATGGGTTGGTAGGCGGGGGCCTGTAAAATAGCCGACTAACTCCCCAGATTTAACCCCTTTAATTGTTTTCTATGAAGATATCTGAAATCGAAAGTGTACAGAATCCGTCCAGAAACAATTGAAGAACTGGAGCAACGCATAGCTTTGCAGGAATTTCATAACCGACTTTTTATGTGCCAAGAAGTGAATGGTGAACATTTCGAACACTTAATTTAATTTATTTTTACTTTAATTCTTAATTGTTTTTTTTTAAATAGACTTCTTTATCTTCAAACATTTGACATTTTGTTGAAACTCTAGGATCAGACGCAGAACTGAAAGACCTTTCAAATAAGATGTCACTCGACCCCTTTTCATTACAAAAATTCAAAATGGCGCCCAGCCGCCATTTTGAATGATACAAAATTTAATTATTAGTTAAAAAATAATATTTAATTTCCCATTAAAGCCCACCAAATTTAGTGGTAAAATATCAAGTCGTTCAAAAGTTAGTTGGGAGGGGAGAGGTACTTTATAGACACAGTGTATAAAGCACTCAAAAACTAATTATATCAAAAAAATGTTTTATTTTTATTATCGACAACAACAAATAACTATTTTTGTACAATCTTTGTCTGAAATGTCAAAAACCTTGTTTTCTAACATAATATTTGTTTACGCAGACATATTAAAAGATGTCCTCTTTCATAATCCGTCATAATAAAAATATTGCACCTTTTAAAATTTTGAATTGAGACTGGCGAGGGGTGGTCGGGGGCGGAATACTGACATAATAATTGAACTAACTTACGTACCCCTATGCACTGGCTGACACCGTTAAATTTCAAATTTGTAACTTCAAAGACACCGGAGATAATCGTAGCCGAACTTTTAGCGCGGACACCCTGTATATATTTTAAAATAGAACTTTCTAATTCATCTGAGTGTAAGGCAATAATCAACTTTTTTATAAATCGGAAACACTTTTATAGTTAGCGTTTATTGAAAGAATACTTATAGGTGAAGTTTATTTTATCTTTAGTGGTGGCGGCACCTAGCGGAGCCAAAATAAAAAAGTACTTGTTTGTAACTTAAGAACACCACTGCAAATGCCATTTAATTTTAAATAGTTCACTGAAACACATGCAGCGATTCTGATAATGGACGTATTCGATGTGGAGTACGGTAAGTGGAACAAAATAATGTAGTGGAGTCGCTACGTTAGTCATAGAAGTACAGCGAGCGTGCCGATGTTGGGCAACCACCACAATATATGCACTTGTCTAGATTTTTAGCTTTTTTCCTTTATTATTAGCCTTAAACCTAATAAACATAATTAAATTTGAAACAGAGAAGAACGCCTTTTTAGTTTTTGTTGCTCATAAACTGCAATGCTTGTCGCCTTTCAGCTAGGACAATTTTGAACAAATTTTAGTTTTAGAGTAAAAAAACGTGCTCTACAAATCTGGTTACTTCGTTGCTTTTAACTCCAAAATGTCCACGCCATTGAAAATAAAATCCATCAAAGACTCTACTGCTAATTAACGTAGATGGTAATAATGTGTCTGTCTAGGGCTGTTACGCAGTTACATTTCATGCCAATCTGAACTGGTTGTTTCTGGGCCAGCGGGTGGTCTAGTGGTTAAAGTCCCAGGCTTTGAAACTAGACTCCCAATGGCAGTAGGTTCGAGTCCACTGCCTGTCGGTAATTTTACTGAATAAGTTAAATCCGGCGGGTCCATGGATGGTGTATGTGGTGTGTATGTTGGGTTGCATGTCTTTCAGGGGTGGGGCATGTTAGACCGGTGAATAGCACTTAGTGTGCTGAGCCCGGGTAAGGGGGTGGGATGGGAATCATGGGGTCGTGCTCACGCACGGCTTCATAATTCTTAAAAAAAAAGAACTGGTTTTTTTGAGTTACAAAGCGCTAAAGTAAAAATTTAAAAAAAAAATTGTAGCGGCAATGGAAGTGTTGCATATTAGATATTTATTAGGTTTGCCAGCAGGTGACTCTGCAATGCAATCGAGGTTAAATATTAAATTTGTTGGAATTTGAATCTAAATTTAATTTTTAAAACATCGTTTTAAATGGATGATCTAAAGCAGAGAATAAAACAATAAAACATTATAATTAAGCTCGATTTGCCGCCGAACTTAGGTAACAACATATAATACCCAACATCGACTGCAGCGCCCCTAACATGCAACCTTCCCAATGTAACGCGAAATAAAAATAATTCAGTTTACTTATATTAGAAATGTCAACATTTAAATTTAATATAACATTAAAAGTAGCTAATCAAAGTCCGTTTTATAATTAAAGATTGCGCCTCAAGCTGAAAAATTTCATTAAATGTAGAAGTGGTGTATTATTTTTATTATTATAGTTTGCAATAGCAAAAAACTATACTTTACAATTAAAATCAAATGTTATTTTTTTTACTTTGTTTTAAAAGCAAAACTTAAATTTTATTGTCCAACGCAATAATTTTAAATGCTGTGGGTTGGGTTTTAATTGAATGAATAATACTTTACTAATTTACGCACGTTTTTTGATATGATAATTAATGGTAATTAAAAATTACTAGTTTATTAGCAGTAGCGCTAGTTTAATTTGTAATGCCACTTAACAATAGTTTAGTAATTTGCTTAATTAATGCATTTCAGATAAACGCTTTATATTTTCGATCCATTTTATAAGATATCATACTCGCTCCAGCCGATAAAATCAAAAAACACACGCTAGGTAGTAACGCAGGTCGTGAATCATCGCCCTTGCTTAAACTTGGGACGTCTGTCTATAAGACAGACGTTTCCGCGCCCGCAATAAGGTAATAAGATAGCACATTATGCAACGAATCTATAATGATAGCTATTAATACACGAGTGATATTCAAATTCAAACGAGTGTATTAATAGCCATTATACCGTTTGTCTATAACGTACCCCCCCCCCCCCCCCAACTAACTTTTAAACGACTTGATATTTTATTACATTTGGTGTGCTTTAATGGGAAATTAAATACTATGTTTTAGACAATAATTGAATTTTGTATCTTTCAAAATGGCGGCTGGGCGTCATTTTGAATTTTTTTTAATGGAAAGGAGGGTCGAGTGACACCTCATTTGAAAGGTCTTTTAGTTCTGCGTCTGATCCTAGAAATTTAAAACAAAATATTCAGTCATAACAAAATGGCGGATTTTAAACAAATGGACTCACTCAGTTCAAAATTGTTTTGATTTTTTATCCACTTTTTCATTTGCAAAACAAAATTTCCCAGAAATATCTCAAGTGGCTGGAAATAATATTGAAAACGTTATGTTCCAACAAGACGGTGCGCCCGCCCGCCGCCTCATTATTATAGGCCTGTTTCTGACTTTCTCAACGGAAATTTTCTTGGATGATGGATTGGTAGGCGGGCGCCTGTAGAATAGTCGGCTCGCTCCCCAGATTTAACTTTCTTAGATTTTTTTCTATGGGGATATCTGATAACTGTACAGAACCCGTCCAGAAACAATTGAAGAACTGGAGCAACGCATTACAGAAGTTTGTAGAAATATCACTCCAGAAACTTATAAAAATGTAAAGCAGGAATTGCATAATCGACTTTTTATGTGCCAATTAGTGAACGGTGAATATTTCGAACACTTAATTTAATTTCTTTTTGCTTTAATTCTTAGTTTTTTTTTATCTTCAAACATTGTCATTTTGTTATGGCTGAAGATTTTTCTTTGAAACTCTAGTATCAAGCGCAGAACTAAAAAACGTTTCAAATGAGGTGTCACTCGACCCCCCCCCCCCTTCCATTTAAAAAAAATCATAAATGGCGCCCAGCCGCCATTTTGAATGATACAAAATTTAATTATTGGCTAAAAAATAGTATTTAATTTTCCATTACAGCCTACCAAATTTTGTGGTAAAATATTAAGTCGTTCAAAAGTTAGTTGGGGGGGGGGGGGTTACTTTATAGATGCAGTGTATAAGAGTTGCATACACTATGTTTTTACGGCTAGGTAATTAAAAAAAATATTCATATAAAAAGTTTTTTTATGCAAAAAAACTCAAACTGTTTTGCGATTTTTACTGTCAACAACTCTTGTAACCATGGTTACCAAAAACAATGCTTTGCTGCTATTGGTCAGTTTAAACAAAGCTTTGCTGCTATTGGTAAAAAATTGGGTATTTTTATAATGAAAATCTGTATCGAAATGGGTATCATTATAGTATAGGCAGCGCACACTTAATAATTAAATTAAAATATGGGGGTAGAAAAATCAATTTTTTAATTTTTGCGGAAAAACATAGTTTACGATTAAAGTACACTAGAGGGAAAGCTAACAGTGTGTCAAAGTCTTCATATGCGTATATGATGTCATTACACAGAGAATAAAATGAAATAACATCATATACACATACAAAACATTCAATAAATACTGTGACAAGAATATTATCAAACAAAAACGTGTTTAGTTCCGCTTCCTGTTCCCGATAGGTTAGATACAATCTTGTTTTTCCACAAATATTCATTATAACTGAGGTACATAAAATACCGATGCGTCACACACTCACAGCTTTCTGTGTGGACTTTGAAAGTGAAAATAGCAGCTAATTTATTCACCTGTTTATTGAGGATCTCAAACTCAGGTCGGGTCAATTATGCAAATAAGTAATAAAATCGCAGAGCTTGGTTATGGTATTAAAAATGAAATATATAGGGTGGCCCAAATAAAAATCGTTTCTATACAGGTTGATTGTAAATTCAGGGCCAGTTGATTTGCTCATTTGTTATTAGCGATGCTAATGAATTTATAGTTCAGATTTCTAGTCTAGTATTTAGTCAGTATGGGGCAATCAATTATTAATAAATCCTGACATAATTCTTTTAAATATATAGTTGGCGCATATGCGCAATTTTAAATTTTAAACGAATTATTTGCGGGCTTAAAATAGCAAACACACCCACGTGTTTGATCTTATGGAGATTGTTTAGGTACGTATTAATCATCTGGTCAGCAGATTTATTATCTAGAGTTATTCGATAACGGAGTTAATAAGCGTAAAATGAAACTTGGCAAAAATATTTTTGATTGCAGAACCTCTGGCTTGGCTGAATAATAAAGTAACACTGAACGAAACGATGTATCCCAAATATGGCAGCCTTCAAAATTGCGCAACATGTTTCACGTATAGCTGAATGAACTTGAGTACGCCCATTATTTTTGTTTATTTATTGAATTTTAACGAAATTTTTTGCTGTTCTGGGACTAAAAGTCCGGTCTTTGGACTAAAGATTCTAAATCAAGTAAACTGTTAGAAAAAAAAATGATAAAAGTAATAAACAAACGTGCAAATTATGTTAATTGGACATCAATTGTTTATTATGTTTTAAGAATATCCAAACAAAAAATCCATAGGAATTAGGTCAGGTGACCTAGGTTGACAGCTAAAAACGCCCTGACTGGCAAATTAAAAGAGAAGTGCGTTAGTTTATCCACATTATTTATTGTGACAGATGCTACACGTTTGTTTATCGCTTTTATTATTTTCTAATCAACAGATTCCTACAAGCAACTGCAATGTTTTTATATGCATTACCATTGGTTACATACGTTGCTTTAAATCAAAATAACTTTAGGCCTACAGTTGCATCATAGTTTTTTAAACAGAATTTCTCCTACAATCGAATTAGAGTAAAAAATCCATCGAGTTCCAATTAAAAAAATTAAGATTTAGTTGCTTCCGCTTAAACCGAAAGTCGGCCATTTTGTTTT
Source organism: Ctenicera cuprea (assembly GCA_958336395.1). Lineage (NCBI taxonomy): Eukaryota > Metazoa > Arthropoda > Insecta > Coleoptera > Elateridae > Ctenicera > Ctenicera cuprea. The sequence continues at coordinate 11,757,290 of OY284493.1, forward strand.
GTATGGCCAAAATATTCGTCATCATAAACTGTATAACTTTTAGTTATACATTTTTTTTCTATTGCCAATAATTAATAAATGAGCAAATCAACTGGCCTTGAATTCACAATCAACCTGTACCTGCAAAATGTAACATTAAAACAAAATCAAAATATTGAATTATTATTTAAAAAAATTATTTTGTGTTTATTTTCAAATCGTACAACTCTTAGCTTTCGGTCCGAATCACTAAGCGCAGCAAACACTCTTTAAAACCCAGCAGCGCCGTGAAGTTGATTTTCGCGTTATGCAAGCTTTTTTCAGACTAAATATCAAGGCCTAGGAACTCGTTTTTTTTTGTTTTTTATTTAAAGAATCATGAGGCCGTGCGTGAGCACGACTCCATCATTCCCATCCCACGGACTTGCGCTATACACCGGTCTAACATGCCCCACCCCTGAAAGACATGCAACCCAACATACACACCACACACACCATCCATGGACACGCCGGATTTAACTTATTCGGAAAATTTCCCGACAGGCAGAGGACTCGAACCTACTGCCGTTGGGAGTCTAGATTCAAAGCCTGGGACTTTAACCACTAGACCACCCACTGACCCAAGAACTTGTTTTTAAATCAAGCGTAAGCTTCCACTCCGAAGTAAACCAACACAGCTGGGTTAATCTACAGCCCTGCTTCCAGACCGAGCATAAAGTTAGTGTTCAAAGCAAACCAGCACAGAAAGCTCTTCCTAGAGTCCCGCAGCACTCAGTTTCTTCTAGAGTAGGCCCCCACTACCCCGCTTCCTATAGAGCCCCGATGAAGCCAGCAGCACCTGCAAGCCCCCTGCCTCCAACCCAAAAAAACGCTATCTATCAGCGTTATATTATAGAATAACGTGTGTCGTGCATTTAAATGTAGTTAAAATTCTGTCTTATTGTATTACTGTAAATAAATACTTCCGACTGAAAGTGTTATACATAATTTTTTTCTTTATTAATGCCCAGGTTTTTTGAAACTGATTTTATGACCACCCTGTATATATATTCTATAACTATGGGGTGTTCCGTAATTCCATACCAACCAGTAAGTATGGTGATTCTATGACACAAATAAGGAAAAACGTTATGCCACGCTTCAAGCCTAGAAGACTTAGTTTTCCGATTAGAATTTATTGATTTGTAACAAAACTAGTAGTTTGTTTCCGTAGCACCCTACTGTTTTGATAGTAGTTTAGCTGTTTACAAATAAATAAACCTTAATCTATCTCCAAAACTTAGACTTTTAGGTCCTACGTGTAAATAACTTTTATCCTTATTCATGGTGAAAAAATCACCCTGTATAATAGTTGATATACAGTTACAGAACACCCTATATATTCTTATACACGCTTACTTTTAAAATTAAAACCAAATTTCATCGTTGAAAATTTTATAATACGCTTTTGGTCTTAACTGTAGTTTCACAAATCGTTAAAGTTGGTTATACATACAGGGTGGAACAAAAGTATAAAAAATTAATTATAAAAGCGTAAATATTCATTTTATTAAAAATGTCTTTTCCTGTGCTCTTATGTTTCAAGCTAAAACGAAAATGTTAAATAATTGTATTCAATTTCTTATTCTAATTAACAGTATCACGATTAGCACAAAAACATCTGCAGCTCGAGATGCACTTTCCAAGGCTACCTTGACAATTAATTGCAAACAAAATAAAAAAGAAGTGTTGCATTAAAAACGCTACACCTGCATATTACACATTCAAGTTTTTTAAATCTCGCGTAATAAAAAACCGACAACAAAGTGCAGTTAAGAATTTCCATTCTCTTTAAGCAACTTTTATTTCCGCGCTTTAACAATATGTAAATGTGTTTTTTATTTTTTATAACATCTAGAAGTTGTTCGCAGAATACATTAAACTAATCTTGATTCTGTTTAACATATCTTTAAATATTTGAATACTTGATTAAGGATAGAACGCCCAGGCTATCTTACCTTTAGGTCAAAAGTACAAATAATTAGGAGTTATAATGTTCTAACTTGAATAATAACAAATTGCATATCTATACAGAGTGTTTCAAACAAGTGAGTCGGCTTTGATGCAATGATAATTCTTAAAATAAAACATTGTATGTACAACATAAAAAAGCAAACGCTTAGTTTAAGATTTTACACTAAATCTGTTGGTCTAGCAACCCTAGGGTTCCTGGTTCAATGCTGACAAGTGTCAGAAATTTTGAGATACTGCTGTTGGGTCGTTTATATATCGTATCAATTTATTCTAACAAACGCTTACTTTCAGAATTGCCTTTTAAAGTTTTAAATTGTTTAACAAAAAATTGTGTTTAACATTAGCACACTTGAAATTCCAAACAATTGTTACACATTTAGGACATCTAGCGTTACTGTCACTATTGAGCAATCGCCTGTTATTTTCATTATGGAGTTGCTTATTATTGTTACATTTATTAATTAAGAAATGTAGAATGATGTAAGTTTTACAATGACTGTGAATATGCACGAATGGATAGTTTGTGATGAAGTGATTGGGCTTTACGAAGCTACGATATTATACATTGAACCTGAAGCCCTTACACCTATCTGAACTTTTAGTGGTGAGGGGCTCCCACGCCACATATTTACGCGTCCATTGCAGAAAGGTCAAATTTGTTTGTACAGCGGTCCGCCAGAGCATTGTTTAGAAATAAGCCAAATTAGATGTCTACCCTTTGCCTGTATAATTGTAACATAATCGGCCGATAGCTAGCATTTATACATCACAGGAGAGCAAAAATGTTGAGCTGACAGATCTCTTCCATCGGCCTCGGTTTTTACTAACGTTGGGATCAGGCAGAGCGCAGCAGCGATGCCACATTAGAGATTTTTCCCCTAGTTCTAGAAATTTTCTATCTACTTAAGCAAAAGGAGAATATTTTATATTATCAACGAATTTTTGCTTGTAAAGTTTTTTTACATTATCCAGAGATTTTGTACTTCTTCTAAAATTAATATTTTTTTTATAAGAAAGCATACAAAATTAATAGTATCAAAAAATCTTTACAAATATTGTAAAGCTACACATTTAAGTTATTGACTTGTTCATTTTAAGATTAAGAACTTTTTTCCTTAAACATTTATTTTATAATTTGATATTTAATTGATATTGGTATTACTCTTGATATTACCTAGAATTAAGCATTTTTGTTGTGTGGTTGTGTGTGTGACGCCTCTAAAAGCGAAAGTACAGTACCGATTTTAATAAAATTTAAAACGAAAAGGTCTTTCGAAAATTGCAGCTCTAGTTAAATTTTCAAAGAAATCTCAAACCGGAAGCGGAAGAGTTTTTTTGATAGTTTATTTTTCAAAACTAATTTTTAGAAATTTTGGCAGAGGATCTGAGAGAATAACTTAAGGCAAATTGAAAATGTTTTTGCCAAACTCTCTAGCATCAAACTGGCGGGCCGCTGCGATTTTTTTGAAAATCTCGACTCTAGCGCCTATTTACTCAAAAAATAGCTGTATCATCGAGACAACTTGTTTAAAAGCCTTTTGTGGGTAGTATACGATACAAAGAGTGGTGGTAGCTCAGAGGTTAGGCGCTTAACCTCTAAAGCTAAAGGTCTAGGGTTCGATTCCCCGCCGCAGCCATGCAGCAATAAAATCATGCCGCAACCCGCCACTCACATTCCCCAATCCGGTGTAGGCAGCCGTGGGGTTTTAATGCCTAAAACCTTCTCTGGTATTTAGTCGTTTGAATTCGACGTTGAACTGTATGTCCCCCGTACTCCACCTTAGCGCTAAAGAGAGTACGTGGCAGAAAAGAGTGCCGGTGCCCAGCAGTGGGACGTAAAGGCTGATTGCATACGATACAGGAAAAGAAATTAACAAAATCTGAAAACGATCGCAATGACGTTTCTCCACAATTATAAAATTTTTCAAAACTGCCTAAATGATTTTTTTGGATTTTTGTTGAAAGCAAAAATTTTACTTTATAGATTTTTGAAAATCGAAATTTTTTATTTATTAAACGGGGTCCGATCAATTAAAACTTTTTATTAAGCAGAATTGCTCATCATGATTAGTGGAACCAAAATGTAATGTTAGTTTTATAAACGTTTTATACTTGGTGGGGCTACACGGCCCCCAACCCCAATTTTTTGGCTGAAAAAGTTAGGATTTGGTTGGCTACTGTAGAAAATGTAAATTTCAAATATTTGTAGCAAAAAAAATTTTTCTCACAACAATTTTTGGCCTTGGACAAGTGAATACACAAGCAGATATGATTACTAAGCCGGCATCATTTTTGCTGACGTCACGAAAAGCAACTAACTACTACTTGTTTTGCAGTTCTTTGAGGGTAGTATATCATAAAACGAAATTAATTACGAAAATTTTAAAACATAAAATGCTCATAAATATAGAGGAGAACGATCAAACCATAAATCCATAATAGACTATATTTTAATAAAAAGAAATAGCAGAAGAGAAATAATGGATGTGAGAGCTATGAGAGGACCGGAGATATGTAGTAACAGCTATCTAGTGCTTGCCAAATTAAAAAATAAAAAGAGCTAAGATAAAAAATAAAATGAGAAAGAAGTTGAATTTTAAAGTATAAGGACCTATAGACTAAGAAATGAGGAAATAGCAAAACAATACCAAGAAAGTATAGAAAAAAATACAAATTACAAAAAATAGTTATTTTGATTTTATTGTAGGAAATTAAACGTTCTTACCATTAAGGTAAAAAATATGAGGCATTCATTCCATTTAAGAAAAATATTATTTTTCAAATAATTTTTTATGTATAAGGTTTTCATACGTCAGCTTATAGTACATGTCAGTTTGCACAACTTTTATTAGTATTTTTTTACCTAATAGTAGAAATATTTTAAAACCTGTATTTTTGACTCAGGGTGTATATGTATACTTTGCCTTCTCAGAAATCTTAACAGCAGTGGGGGAAATTTACAACGTTATAGTTTTTAAAAAGTCTACTCGAATTGAACTTTAACTTCTTAAGTTACATTTTCAGCACAATTTCGAATAGCAAGATATTCTTTTGTGCTGTCGAATAAAATAAATCTTATTTTTTTCGATTTTCCTTAATGAGAAAAAACTCTTTGGCTGAAAAGCGCGTCTGAAAATAGATCTAAGAAAATCCCTGAAAATGGCTTAAATTACGTTTTTTAAACTAAACAGTCTGAAAAGTTTATACAGGGTTGGGCAAAAGTACAGAACAATGCAAATATCTTTAATACGGCAACCGCCATTTTAACAAAATTTTCTACATGAAGGTTCCGATATACGGCGAATACAATGAAAGTGTCGGCGGTTTAAAAGAACTTCCGGTTTAGCCGGAAATAATATCAACTTTTTTATTTTAAATAGAACACCCTGTATATTTTTTGATATGTCGATAGAACTCTTTTTTGCGAGCTCAGTGATATAAGGTTTCATGTCTTTATTTTCAATAATTCTAGAGATATTTAACAATAATGTTTCGTAATTGTTATCTAGCAGCTCATGAAAACAAAAGAATGTGAGAAGCCTAAACAGTTATGTAATGTCGTCAAATATGGTTGGTTCGTGTTCTGTTGTTTTGATGTTTGATAGATTAAGCAGTGTGGTTGCAGTAATCAATTAATTAACGAATTTAATTAAAACTGCTGAATTTAACATCAGAAATAGTTCAATTAACAGAAAGATTGCAAATTGTTAAATAAAGTACAAACTTCTTACGACGCTCACCAAAACCAACCATAATTAAAATTTGAATTCGTCCTCTTTCTGTTAATTGAACCATTTCTGATGTTAAATTCAGCAGTTTTAATTAATTTTGGTTAATTAATTTATTACTGCAGCCACAATGCTGAGTGTATCAAACATCAAAACAACACAACACGAACCAAGCATATTTAACAACATTACATAACTGTTTAAGCTTCTCACATTCTTTTGTTTTCATAAGCTGCTAGATAACAATTACCAAACATTATTGTTCAATATCTCTAGAATTATTTAAAATAAAAGCATGAAACCTTATATCACTGAACTCGCAAAAAAGAGTTCTATCGCCTTTAAAAAAATATACAGGGTGTTCTATTTAAAATAAAAAAGTTGATATTATTTCCGGCTAAATCAGAAGTTCTTTTAAACTGCCGACACTTTCATTGCATTCACCGTATATCGGAACCTCCATGTAAAAAATTTTGTCCAAATCGCGGTTGCCGTATTAAAGATATTTGCATTGTTCCCTACTTTTGCCCAACCCTGTATAAAGACATATTTCTGTTAAATATTCTATTCCGTAATGACACAGACCGCTTCAAACAAGTTTCGGCAGATTTTAATACGAAATTCATGACCAACTTAAGTTTTTAATTCAACGCCCTCTAGCTACTAACCATTCAACTTTTTGAGCAACTTTTATAGGCGACTGAATAGAGAATTTAATGCTCTGTTAGAAAAAATATAAGACAAAATAGATAAAATCAAGAAACAAAGTTGGCCTCATTTCCGGTGTATCCGGAAGTAGCGACATGTTTACAAAGCAAATTTAAAGGTTGCTGAGTGATATAAATAAAAACAAAAGATGATTTTCATATGTTGAAAAGTAATAGCAATTCTAGCTTAGAATATCTAAGCCGAATTACCTCACAGATAACAATTGTTTTTCTTCGTACAAATTATTTAAAAAAAAGCATTAAATTAAAAAAACAATTGTGTAAAAATTTTTAGAACTGCTGTATTTACCAAAATATTTGTTTTGTTGCGACATTCTAATTCTATTCTTCACATGCTGTTAAATTTGTGTTCGTGTATAAAATTCATATGGCCTTGGTATAGCCAGAGCAGTTATAAAGAAAGTGATCGGATCGCCTTAAACTCTCTTTCGCTTACGTAATTACCAAACTAATATTATAAATAAATTGTACAACTTTTAACTTCCGCGTCTGGTATCAATCAGGTGATATTACTTGACTCTGGAAGCTGGTGTTATTATTTCCGTTTTGTTTTATTTTGTTCTGAATTAATCCAAACCGAACAAGCGCTTGCTTTTCCCCACATGTTTATTTCGCACCCATTTTCTTTAAATGACATTCAAACATTTAATTCCTTTTAAATTGGCATTTACTTTCCTCGGCCAAATTTGAACTGTACGATGATGTGGGCCACCGATAAGGTGTATCTAAGGGGGCAAGGGTTAAGCTGGTCCCAAAGAAATATTTATAACAGTGGCGTAGCTAGAATTTTTTGCCTGGTCGGAAAATAAGAGAAAAGACCCTCGCAGGCAATTTTATTTTGAGAAAGGGGGCGTTCAACTCGTTGTCAAGTAATTTTTCCCATGTGGCACCTTAAATTAAAGCATTTTTGGCCACAAATACGCCACTGACTTTAAAAATTAACTGGATTTCTTAATATAATTATAAACACTTAAAAAACTACTTTCCATTAAACATTTTATTTCGAAAAGATAAAAACCGTTTTTAAAATTAAACACTAGGATGTAGACCCTATTAAATTTATTGTTGTGTATTATATTATACACTGTGTCCATAAAGTAACCCCCCCCCCCAACTAACTTTTGAACGACTTGATATTTTTCTACAAAATTTGGTGTGCTGTAATGGGAAATTAAATACTATTTTTTACCCTATAATTAAATTTTGTGTCATCCAAAATGGCGACTGGGCGCCATTTTGAATATTTTTTTAAATAGAAAGGGGAGTCGAGTGACACCTCATTGGAAAGGTCTTTTAGTTCTGCGTCTGATCCTAAAAAACTAAGAATTAAAGCTTAAATTAATTAAATTAAGTGTTCGAAATGTTTACTATTCACTTCTTGGCACATAAAAATTCGGTTATGAAATTCCTGCCTTACATTTTCATAAGTTTCTGGAGTGATATTTCTGCAAACTTTTGTAATGCGTTGCTCCAGTTCTTCAATTGTTTCTGGACGGGTTCTGTACACTTTCGATTTCAGATATTCCCATACAAAAAAATCTAAGGAAGTTAAATCTGGAGAGTGAGCCGGCTATTCTACAGGCCCCCGCCTACCAATCCATCTTCCAAGAAAATGTCCGTTGAGAAAGTCAGAAACAGGCGGATAATAATGAGGCGGCGCACCGTCTTGTTGGAACATAACGTTTTCAATATTATTTCTAGCCACCTGAGATATTTCTGGGAAAATTTAGTCCTGTAAATGAAAAAGTGGACTACTGGATAAGAAAATCAAAACAATTTTGAACTGAGTGAGTCCATTGGTTTACAATCCTCCATTTTGTTATGGCTCAATATTTTTTTTTGAAATTCTAGGATAAAACGCAGAACTAAAAGACTTTTTAAATGAGGTGTCACTCGACCCCCCTTTCTATTTAAAAAAAATTCAAAATGGCGCCCAGTCGCCATTTTGGATGATACAAAATTTTAATATGATCTGAGAAATAGTATTTAATTTCCCATTACAGCACACCAAATTTTGTAGAAAAATATCAAGTCGTTCAAAAGTTAGTTGGGGGGGGGGTTACTTTATGGACACAGTGTATATACCGGGTGTTAATGAAACATGGTGCACTCCCCTTTTCTTCTTTATTTATTAAGATAAACAATGGTAATTTTAGTATGTTATATAATAGCGAATTATATGAGTTAAAAATTCAAATACTTTCACTTCCGGTTTCATCGGAAATGACGTCGAATTTCTTATTTTTAAGGAACACCCTGTATATTTTTGCATATTGAAATTAAAGTAGAGGAAAATGGAAGGAAAATCAGTTTCCCACGAAGGGGCGGGCCGCTATTGGGGTCTTTCGGATCCCGCACCGGAGCCCCAAGCCCGTTTTCGGCCAGGAAACATGATTAGAAAGGGTTAGAACAAATTAATTTGAATAAAGGAGGATTTTCGTGGAAAGTGCTGTCTCAGTATTCACCTATTGGCTCAAAAAACACGGAAAAAACCTGATCCAGGACAGTCGGCCGTACCGGGAATCAAACCCAGGGCCTCCCGAATAAAATGCGGGCGCGTTAACTGCGGAGCCACCTCTTTCAGCCAAATTAGGATGAAATTCTAAGTCTATTTATGCCACTTAAGTGTAGTTTTGACATTCAAAAATTTTTTTCAAGTTTTATTTAATATTAAGAGTGCTTTGACCCACCCAAATCGATTCTTATAAAGTTACATACGCCCAAAAAAATACAATTTACAACCTAGAAAAACACTTTTGAAAATTTGCTAAAAGTATATTTTAAAGCAACTTAATATTTTTAAATGGAAAGAAGGTGACCCATATACCCTTTTTTAATACAGAATTTTTCAATGTTTTTAATGACCCATAACTTCTGTTTTTCTTCGTAATTTTAATATTTGTATAATTGTATATAAATTTATTTCAAACCATCTTGATTTTAGTAGTTTTTTTGAAACAAATAAAAAACAGTTTAATAAGTAAAAAGAAACAAAAATTTACAATCTATAATAGTATGTAAATTGATTAGAATCAATTTAAGGATGGGGGTCAAAGCACTCTTAATACTAAACCAAAACTACAAAAAAAATATTTTTGGGCAGTCAAATCCTCACATAACTGGCATAAACAGACTCAGAATTTTATCCTAGTTTCGAATATGCGCAAATATACAATATGTTTTATTAAAAAAAAGAAAGTTCATGTCAGTTCTTGTGAAACCGGAAGTAAAGTCGTTAAATTTTTATAGCCATAATGCGTTTTTATGGTCTATAAGACATACTAAAATTTCATTCGTTCATCGTAAATGAGGAAAAAGGGGGATGCGCCCTGTTCCATTAACACCCGGTGTATTACTTTCCTATCGAGTTGAAAAAAATCTTCAATCTATCCGTAATCCGATATTTCGAATTTTAATATATTTTGTTTTTTGCCAGTAGCTCCAATGGCCTAAATCTTCAGGGGGTACAACAGCTACGCCACTGATTTATTACTAGTTTAATACAGGAAGTTGGAGAATTAAGAAGCAAAGCCAAAGTTTAGCATCAAAGTGAAAATTATATTAAGTAATAGCACAAATACTTTACTATTTCATACATTCATAATCGAAATGTAAATAATCGTCAAGATTTTGCAAGACTTTTAAACTCATTGCTTAATAAAAGTACCACAAGACTGCATTTCGTAGAATGTTTGTCCTTTAAGAACACGCCGCCGTGGCACCTTTTTGTTTTTGACGCTAGAGGCGCTAGTCATTCTAAATTTGAATTTAATTACTGATGGTTCTATTAAACATAAACAGGTAGCGTCACATGCGTTCTGTTAACTTGCATATATTTTTCTTTACAGGACTGTACTAGCAGAATTATTGATTTTTCGCATAAAATCAATTCTCAGCATTACTTGCTCGTGGGTTTGTGTGCAACTAATCTCTTATTTATGTGCGAAATTTGTTAAAAGTTTTAAATTAACGCGCCAAATGCCTCGCCGTAGCGCCATCCGTGCTGATTCCTATGAACTTTTGTACAAAAACATGGCTGACGTTACTCGCATCGAATTTTTAAATTTACTCAGCTGGCACATAGTTTAAATAATTGACAAAAATTTTAAATTGGTGTACCGATTACAACAGTATCTAGATGATCAGCGTAAATACAAATGAAGAATAGTGTCTATACTAGCGCCATCTGTGTCGTGTGCCTCGGAGCGGCGCGCTCTTAAGTAGGTGAAATCCCATAAAGAAAGTATTGCGTAATCGGATGCCCAAATTTTTTTATGGGGTCTCAGATCGGGAATTTTATTAATATTATAATGTAATTTATGTAAAATAACAACATTATGTATTATGTTGCCATATACAGGGTGTTCAGTGGGAGATGCATACCATTAGTATCTTGGAAACCATAACAGCTATAAAGTCGGTTAAAAATAGGGAGGGTTTGTAGATATGTTAGGGCATAGATTAGTAACGTTTTTGTTGTTGTTTTTTTTTAAATAATGCATGGTTTACTATACAGGGTGTTGCAACCCGCTGTAATTGGTCGATTGCAGGTTAAGTATTAGAGATAGGAAAAACTTTTTTAAATAAAAGTTATTTGGGGTCGTGTGTTCTATCACATATAAATATTTTGCATTATACAGGGTGTCCAATATCAGAGTGGCATACCCAACTTATATTTTTTTAAATTAAACACCTTGTATATTGCTATTGTGAATAATCACAAGCTGTAATGTAATGTAATTGTTTAAATAAAATTAAAATCTTCTTTCCCAAATCACTTTTCATTTGTTTTCAGTTGTTTTAAAGTAATACTGCGCGGTAAACTTGAATAGATTGTCTAAATAAAATTAAAATCTAAAAATCAAGGAAAACTAGTAGAGACAGGTATAGAGAATATAATAAGCGCTTGATGGGAAATTTACAGTAGAATTTAAATATTAAATAAAAATTTGGAGGTTTCACTTGAAAAATCAAGTTACGACACATTAAAGTTAGAAAACTTTGGACCGCGGCAACAAACATCCTGTATAACCAAATTCAACTTTGAAACATCTGAAGAATAGCACATGGTCTTGCCTTATATTTCCCAAAACAAAATTGTTTAATCTGTAAAAATACGGCTTGTACAGATTTTACTGGTAAGGTCTGCAAATGTCAAATTTACACAAAAAAGTTGAATAACTTGGCAACACCGCAACGGAATTAAAAAACAAATAAACAGACGAAATCAAATTAAAAGGCGAATAATAATTTGTAAAAATATACAAGGAGTTTAATTTAAATTAAAAAAATATAAGTTTGCTATCCCACTTTGATATGGAGCACCCTGTCTAGAAGAAAATATTTTTATCTGATAGTACACACGACCCCGAACAACTCTTATTTAAGAAAGTTTCCTCTATCTCTAATACTTAATCTACAATCGACTAATTGCAGCGGGCTGCCACACCCTGTATGTTTAAAAATAACATAAAACCTGAATTTTTTTGCAAGACAATATCTTTGTTATTAAAAAAAAATAGAAAAAAACGTTTTAGACTGTATGAGATAGTAATTTTTAAGCGGTTCTGTTTTGTTTAGTTTTCGAGTAAACTCAGAAAAGCTTAATTTTTTTAACGATATCAGAAATTATGCACTTATTTTTAAAAGCTTCGAAACGAGGGGTAAACCGCGCTTAAAAATTTTGTACACCTACTTCCATTAACACCAAAAATTCCACATACTTCCACCGTACTTCCACTTACTTCCATATACTTCCACGTTCTTTCATATACTTCCATGTACTTTCACACACGTCCTAATATTCATTTAAACGTTATAGAGCGTAAAAACGTGGTTGGTCCGCCAAAAAAGCAGAGGTTGGGGAGGGGTACTCTACCTTAATATAAACGCGCTCGAAAAAGTCCCTTAGATCTTCCTACCACCCCGACTGCCTACTACGATTTTTTGGTATTTTAAAAATTTACGAATATTTGCTTTAAAATCGATATGAACATGTTAAATGACAATAGGAACAATTTTCCATTAACAAAACTCCTGTGGTAGATTTCCTTTCGACGGCTTAGCACAAGTTAATCGCCCAAAATACCAATTTGGAAAATCAATTTAGAGATTTCAACGGGTAAATATTGTTTGCAGTTAAAAACGAGTAAAATATTAAAATTTCAAAAAGTTCAAAATTTTTTAAATTTCCAAATAATCTGGAAATTTCTTTATTTGATAAATATTGCAAATGTCCCTCGAAAACTTCCCGAATTTTCAAAACTTTGTAATTTTTTAAATTTTGAATTTACAGATCTTTAGAATTTTCAAATTTATAAAGACGTAGTTCAAAAAAATTTCAAAATATTAAAATTTCTTTAAATTTTAAAAAATTTCAACATTTGTAATATTCTAATTTTTTGATAATTTACAAACTTTTACAAATTGATCTGATTCAATATGTACAAAAAAGTTTGAATCAGAGAACACGAAAGAAAGCAACGGAATTGACACCCCCCCCCCCCCCTCAATGGAAGCTGGGGTTCAGTGTAGAAAGTCTCCTCCTTTTGTGTCAAAGAAAAATGGTAACATCACGTGTAGTAGGTCTTATAACACCTTCATAAAGACACCCTTTATTATTTTAAAATTCAAATCCACAATAAAACACATTTTCACTGCACCAAGTTATTAACATTTTAAGTGAAGGTAACACCACTTAACCTGTTGCAAAATACTGCAATCTCGGCCCGGCAATGCATCGAATTCAGCAGTTAATTCGCAACAACTTTTAATAAGAGCAAAAATTGACATTCGCAATAGTTTAGGAAACAATAGTAAAGTGACACTTAAATGACTCACCCTGTATACATTTACACTAGTTAAATTAAATAAATTGTCAATTTTTACGTACGAATACTACGTCACATATGTGTTTCTCATTGAAAAAGTTTAAAACTAATAAGATCTGTTCGCAAATGTTTGCTACTATTGAAGGAATTTTAACAGTATTTTAAATATTGGTGTGGAATTTACCCGAAGGTTGGAAGAGTTTTACACAAGTTTGTGCGGAAAATATAATTATGCGATATTATCAGCAATCAGAGTGCGGTATTTAATGGGGAAAATACCAATAACCCTTAAGGATCATCTATAGTTAATATACAGTTTACAGAAATAATTTTTTTTTAGTTTCTTAAAACTGTAAGGTCGCAGATTTGACGTTCAAATTTCGTCATGGTTTAAAAGAAAATTGCAAAAAACAAACAACCTATTTAGAGTAGCTAATTTAAATGTCGTATTGCAAAACAGCGTATTATACTTCAATTACTTTCTAAGATTTCTCATTAATAAAGACGCCAAACCGGCTAAAATTTTACGCAGACTCAGCTCACAATTTCAAGACGGTACGCTCAAAAAGTCGCAAGTATTTGAATGGGCTAAGCTTTTTGTAAATTGCCGTTAGTCTGTTCGTGACAATCCAGGAAGAGGAGGTTTAACTGCAATAAAAGTCATTTTTGCCTTCATTAAACTTTGTTAATTTTCTCCACCATTTTAAAGACAGTTATTCGAAGATACCCATTATTGACCAAAGCTTTAACACGTCCAATAACAGCAGGAATGAATCTTGTTGCAGTGAGACCTCCTCTTTGTGGATTGTTAGGAACAGTCTCACGGCCATTTTTAAAACAAGTAGTCTATTTGAATACTTGGGGCTTCTTGGGTTTACTTTTTTGATACTATGAGCTGAGTCTGCGTAAAATTTCAGCCAGTTTGGCTGCTTCATTAATGACAAATTGAATTATAATAGGTTGTTTCACGGTACAACACGTGAACGGTTTTCCCTAAAATGTTTCCTGTTTAGAATAAAATACCTTCAGTATTGTGCATAACAATTAATTGCATCAATCATGAAATTGGTGTGAACAAATGGTAAAAATTCCCTCCACATCGATTAAAATGTCTACTTTGTTGTTTTTTTTTTTTCAAATAAGTTGCAAGTTCTGTTTTATCTTTATGTGTAGGTAGTATAATTTTGTTCCTCGATGTTAATGAAGATTTGAAGTACCCATGGTAATTCTTATGATTTTTATTCATATTCGAATACAAAACTAGTCTTTGAAAAAATTAGTATAATATATACCAAGGGACTGAAGAGCTTCATTTAATTCCGAGTGTGAAAGTTTATTGCCTGAGCATGGCGTAGCGGAGCGAAGACAATAATCACACGAGGGGTATTGCTAGAATTATATTTAGAGGATTAATGTACGAATGACAAACAGGCCCGTAGCCAGGAATCAGAAATAAGAGAAGGGGGCTATACGTTTTAAGATGGAACTCAAAATTAATTAATATTATTATTAATATTTAAAATTGCAAAATTGGTACAAGCATGTGCACCGCCAAAGCGTCGCCCGCTAGTTATCGGGCCAAAGCGTCGGCCACCCTTGTCGCGATAAACCAACGTGGAAATTATTTATTACCTATATTTATTAAAAAACATTTACTTTTCCTGGTTCTGAAATAATTAATGTTTGTTATAGGCACGAAATTATGTTGCCTGACAATACCGCTTGCATTTATTGGATAGAAAATTAATATTAAGGTAATTGGTCAAAAACTTAAAACGGCAACGATTCATTGGCTTATCAAATGTCAGTGCATTAATCATTAACGAGAATCGCCTACAACAAGAGACTACTTTTTACTCTCAAGCTATCTTAAAAATCGAGTTTCTGCCTTCACTAATATTTGCTACGAAACTTTTTCGCTTCCAACTTAACAGTATGCCAGAAGTTTTGTCCAGTGGCGTAGGAAACGAGGGGTCAGGAGGAGCCATGCCTAACCTGATATCTGAATCAAGGGGCCGAGCGCCCCTTTGAAAAAACCTTAATAAAAGAGCATTCAACACGTTTGTATTTTACACCAACTATATTAACAGCAACTTTTTTTATGCAGATACTAGGCCATTGTTTTAAGTTGTACATTTATTAGTGCAAAAGAAGTATCTGACGGAAATCGGGCATGTGTTGTTGGTTAGGTTAGATTAGGATTTTTGCCGCCCCTTCCCTGGAAAAAAGTACTTCCTAGGCCGCTGCTTTTCCCTTCATGCAAGAAGGGATTTAAGTTTGTACCTCTGCACACCTGCATGGTTGTTGTTATTTACACCATGCATTATATAGGGTGAGTAAAAATGTAACGCGTTTACTTTATCAATGTTAAATTTTTTATACGTTACGTTATTTAGTTGCTATAGCAACTAATTTACTTAATTAATTTAAAATTTAAAAATATTTGGTTTAAAAATATCATTTGAATAAGTTGGTTACCATAGCAATCAAAAAACAAGTTTTATTAATTTATTGTAAATAAAACAATTCTTAACTTCAACAGGAAGATGTTTTATTTACAATAATGAATAAATTAAAATGAACTTCAACGAGGCAAAGCTCTAGCTTATTAATAAAGTTTTATCAAGTCCAATTTTTCTAAAAATAAATATTTAGGAAATTAGAGATATCACGGGTTACTTTTGTACTCACCCTGTATACTCGCAGCAGTCGAGGCAGTTTAACTAACCATTTTCTAATGGCTATTAATGAAAAATATTATTGTACTCTAAAACATCGTTACTACCCCATAGTTTGTATAAATGTATGATGATCGTGAAAAAATCGATTATAGTGTTTTGACGGAAATGCTTGTTTTGGGCCGAACTTGAACAGTGTTTTTTTTCTAAATTATTTAGATTCAAAATGCAACAATCTTGATTTTTTTTAATATTCTACCTTTACTGTTTCTTTACGCATAAATAGGTTTGAAGATCAAAATAAAATTCGGTATCATAAAAAAACTTAAAAAATATCTTAGGTTAAAAAG
Source organism: Ctenicera cuprea (assembly GCA_958336395.1). NCBI lineage: Eukaryota > Metazoa > Arthropoda > Insecta > Coleoptera > Elateridae > Ctenicera > Ctenicera cuprea. Next base: position 11,773,596 of record OY284493.1, read on the forward strand.
TATTTTTGAAACAATGTTAATAAGGGAATTATTTAAATTATATTTAGTAAAGTTGTCCCGTAATTTTTCTAATTTTGTTGCCTCCTTTCTTCCATTTAAAGCTCCCTTAAAATTCCGATAACTGAGAACGATACAAAAATTATCGTTTAAGCTAAATATCCTTGTAGGCTTGACAGAATATTTATTTTTTTTTGTTTAATTCCAAACTATCCTTTTTAACAAAAATAATTTTAAAAAATGGACGAAACAGGTCTCCGGTACTAATTTACATTTAGTCATCTACAGCCGTTACAAGCCGCCCGCTGCAAACTCAAGGCGTTGGTTACGTCAGGCGCGCTCGCCGACTACGTAAAGGCGATAGGTAATGCGCTCACGACCTCGGATTAAAAATGGTTATAACAACTTTATTTACAGTTATCAAAAAAATGCAAAAAATGAAAAACATTTTTTTTATGAGAGCTAATTGATAGCCGTAGTTAAAATCACGTAACTTCTGCGTCAATTTCAAAAATTAAAAAAATTCCTGGAGGACGTCAAAGTAAAATTTATGAGAATAATAAAACACAAATTTGTAGTTCATTGCAAGCTCTATCGGTTTAGAAAGTTAAAAAAATAGTGTTGGCAGTTTTTCAGAAATATTTTTTTTAATGTCCAAAATTTTAAGCTGTATGCTTACAATTTTCATATTTCCAAAAATATGTTTCGTCGCTTGATTTTACTTCCAAATAATACGGCTATTTGTATTGATTCAATATTTTGTTTTCGAGTAATCGGGCATTAAAGTTAAAATTTTCAAAAATCCGCATTTGTAAAAAAGCATTTGATTTGTTTTTAGTATTTAAAATTTCAAAAAGTGTTTAGAAAATAATCTATTATTTCCGGTTCCAATTAACGACCTTACAAAGAAGTGCCTGCAACTAAAAAACTTCTACGCACCAAATCCTTTAAAAATCAGACAAGGGGTTCCGGAGATATAGAAAAACGAACGTACCCACCCACCCACGCACGCACCCACCCACAGACAGATATTTATTTAACAACACTTTCTTGGATTCGTTGGACCCCAAAATGCGTATTTCTGTTAAAATCTGAAATTCGGAAATTTGCGTAAAATCATAACTTTCCTTGCTTCCGTAGAAGTATGAGAAAGTAAAACTTGATTTTTTGCCGTAATTGGAGTATTTTAAGTTTTTGCTTATTATTCTCGCCCGATTATTTTTTTCTGCGGATTCCACCTAAGGTAAGGGATTTTATGACAATACAATTATTCAATCGGGCGGCGCGCGGTACGAGCCTCGAAGTTTACGGGCATTATAAATTTACAGCCGCTGTTTTAGCAGAAAATTTTATATATATATATATATATATATATATATATATATATATATATATATATATATATATATATATATATATATATATATATATATATATATATATATATATATATATATATATATATATATATATATATATATATATATATATATATATATATATATATATATATATATATATATATATATATATATATATATATATATATATATATATATATATATATATATATATATATATATATATATATATATATATATATATATATATATATATATATATATATATATATATATATATATATATATATATATATATATATATATATATATATATATATATATATATATATATATATATATATATATATATATATATATATATATATATATATATATATCTTTTACTACATATAACGTATGAGAAAGTGTTTAGCGTATTTTTTACGTTTCCGCATTATTGCAGTACACGCAGTTCCTGTTGTTTATAGCGCACTGTGTCCATGCCAGTCTTACGCAAATCTACTGTTACCTAATTAATTAGTAATTATAGAAATCATTCAACTTTTCCTTTCAGTGATGAGACGAAAAATGCTAGTAGCTATATTACAACACAATGCCTACATGTTTAGCGTGCGTTAAAATGATCTACAATACACTAGACCTATTTCAATCTAAAGTTTGATCTAAAATAATTTGAAATTGAAGGTCAAACAAACTTATTATTATTCTTGACTTACCACTGGTTGCAAGGTGATATTCTCGTTTTCTGGGCCATTTATTACCATATTTTGCGTTTCTGGAAGTGCAAGTCTATTGTGCAACTCAAACAACTCGTTTGTAGTAGTAGGCAATCCTTGGTTTTGAATTTTTAACGCAGAATCGCACTCATTACTTAACCTACACCTATTTTGTTCTTCGGCACGTTCCATGTAGTGTTGAGACATTTTTCTAGTTAAAAATTTCTTTTCTAATTGTTACGTAGTTAGCATATAACATATTTACTTATTACAAAATAGGATGTTGAACTCGGACGTAAATAACCCGCGGGCAGTAATGTTTAAACACACTTTCGGTAAGCATGAACGCGCCTTAAATCATACGCAGCCGATAGAATGTCCGCGATTGCGCTGCTTGTGCAGTTTTGGAAGGTTTAAAACTAAGTGCTCCAGTAGCACATGAAGAACAGTTTATTGTGGGGGATTTGGAAATGTGAAATCTTATGTAAAATCCCCCTCCTGGATACGTAACTGTCGTAATGGGTGTAAGCAGGTGTTTGTCTATTCCACATAAAGGAGAACGTATGTGTGTGTGTGTTTGTATGTCCGGAAATTTTAACCCACTTTCAGATGAGCTATGAACCTAAAATATTGGACGCTGATTGGTGCATCAATCAAACAAAAATTTAAAACTTCTAATTTTTTGTTTTTATAAACATTCACACAAAAATTAAAAGCAAATTGCCGGCCTAAAACAGAGGGTTTCATCAGTTTTCTTCTAAATTCTTGGCGGGAATTGAACAAAAAAGGCGAGATATACAGGGTTATTCAAAATGATTCATCCCGTTTCATATGAGCTTATTGCTGCACCACTGATATAAGGAATAGTATGGTGTTGCAACTCCTACGATTTGTCTATATAAAAAATTCATCCTAAAAGTTTGACAATCTCGGAACTCCTTATAAGATTTGCGCATAGATGGCTCTCTTAAAACTTCAAATTTAAGGTATATTTCAAATTTGGCGCGGTTCGATAATTATTTATATCACTACTTGACCATTTTTGACACTTATCCTGTATACAACATTTTTTTGCTAAGGTTAGGTTAATAAATTACTTTCGTTTTTACTTTTATTAATGAAATATGCAAGTAAGTGAAACATTTATTCTGCATTTTTACGTAATGTTGATAGTTTATTGCAGTTATTTTTGTGGTGGTTTTTAGTTGGAAAAAAAGTATAATGATACTAAAATCCAAATAATATCAACAACCAACAACATTGCACAAACAAGTCGCCGCAATAAGCTGGTTTTATAGTGCAAAAGCAAACTGTATTCATAACAGAAGTAGTCAGTAGAATAATAGAACTCGTTACTTACTACTACAAAATGTAAGCGTTCTTTCAGTCACTGCATAAACTTAACTTGGTACAAAGCATAATTTTAATATAAACCATTTATTTACTGTTTATACAATTAGCAATTATAGTTAAGCAAAATAGGTAAATTCACCCTGGGAACAGCAAATAATGATAAATCTTTGTTTTCGCCTTTTGATAAGCCGCGCAAACAACAGTATTTTGGCATTTTTGCCTAGAATAGTACCGTGGTAATAAATAAATAAAAACACTTCCTACTTTTCAAATTTATTTTAAAATAAAATTGACATTTACAGTGGCGCCATCTGTTGATAAAGTTGACAAGGGGCCCTGAGATTGTCAAAGTTTGGAGATGAAAACAACTCAATAGAGTCTAAACACCAGTCTTTATTACATCACTGATGTACCTATCAACCGTGTATTAACGTGGCATACACGAAAAGAAAGCCAAAATCTCCGATTCTTTTAAGGTCACCACTAGATGGCTAGATATCACTGTGGCTCCGCGCCGGTGAGAAAATGGCGACCGTACAGCAGAAAGCGTATTGTGTGCTGCAAATTTCGACGTGTAAATCAGTTGTCACAGTTCAGCGTGCGTTTCGACGACGTTACGGAGTTAATCCAAGGTTTATGGCCCTTTCCTCAATTAAACGAAGATCCCGGCGACTACCCTTTCCAGCAAGATGGGGCGCCGCTTCTTTGGCATTCGCATATTGGCTGTTCCCTCAGCGAAGTGCTCCCTCGTAGTTAGATTGGTGGTAGTAGACCCAATGACGGTGCCTTATAGCTGGCCCCCTAGGTCACCAGATCTTACCCTGTGCGACTTCTTCCTTTGGGGTTAAGTGAGAGATGCTGTCTACGTGCAATCGTTACCTAGAACCCCCGTTTCTCTGTGAATCTGATTGTTTCTAGCGAACCATTGGGCATTTAAAACTAATCGCAGAATTTTATTTTAAAACATTTGAAGCTTCTTTAGTTGGGTCTCGCTGGCACTGCCTCATACAGAGCATACATACATGATCACAGGTCCAATAATAGACATTAGACAAGTATAAAATAAGTGCTCCGCACTTGATTTTAATGTGGAATTTTTTATTTATTAATATGTATAATTGCACTAGTCTTGAATGTGCGTCGTTGAGCTTTTTATTAATATAATAACCCCGCGTAAGTCTGTTATCCAAGTAGATAGGTATTTTATGGCTTCATCATCTTTCTTCCACGAGATCACTTTGTTTTATAGCACTAGGTTAGATTGATTGCTTTTCCGCCGCAGTTAAAATAACTTAGCTTCAGTTTTAGTGACATTAAGTTGTAGACGCCATTTGTTGAGCTAATCGTTAATTATGTTTACATTCTCCTATAACTGCGCGATTGCCATGTTGATATCGTTGTTTTGGCTGATGATAGAAGTGTCTTCTGCGAACATGGCCAAAGTGGAGTTTTCCAGTTGAGGAATATCGTGCACGTATACATTGAACAAGATGGGCCCCGGTATAGATCCTTGAGGCACTCCTGCGTTAACCACTTTTACTTCGAATATTTTAGTGTTTATTGCGACTAGGAATGTGCGGTTTTCTAAAAATGATTTGATGATACATAGGAGGTAGCGAGGCAATTCAATCTTCATACGCTTATAGAAGAGCCCTTTATGTCACACCGTATCATATGCTTGTTTGATATCAAGAAATATGGCAGCTAAATAATACTTTTGTTCGAATTCGCGTTTAATGATCTCTGTGGCACGATTTAGTTGATGAATCGTCCTAAATTCACATTGAAAACTCGGTAGAACTTTATTTTGGTGGATGTATTCTAGCAGGCGCAGAAGTTTCTTGATAGGACGTTTGTGATTAAATCATGACCCGGTACTTTTTTATGGCAATTTATTTATTATTGGCTTGATTTCATATGGCATTATCGGTAATATTTCATCTGGGTGAAGAAGGGACCCGTTCTGCAGCTCCATTTCGACTTTGCTGGTGAGTTTTTTATTGGAATTCAGTAGTTGTAAATATATTGGCCAAATGATAGGCAAACAATGGGCATTTTTCCTCATCAGATGAGTGGTAGTGTTATGGTAGTAAATTCTGGTGGCTGTCATAATTGTGCAATTTCAATTTAAAAACTCTCAAATACGTGGAAGTTGCAATAATCTACAAAATATTTTTCTTGCTTGGCATTTTCTCCCGATAACTAACAAACTAAATTCAACGTGACTGCTTATTGCGATGAAAAGTGTCCTAGTGCGAAGCACAAGTTCACTTTGTAAGAATTGGAATACTACTACAGGTTATTCCATTCTTATTCTAAGAAGCTAATCAGAATTCACAAATTCATGACGTTTTTGCCAATCACATTCGTTATTCATTGACAAATTGGACAAGCAGTTTGAAATTTATCTTCAGTTATTACGTTGTGCATCTCCTGCTAAGAACAAATCTTTTTAACTTCCCATACTTCTATTGAAGTATAGAAAGTTGGGTCATGCAAATATTCGAATTTCACATTTTAACGAAAATACACGTTTTGGAGTTCAAGGAACCCAAAAAAGTGTATTTAAAAACTGCCTGTCTGTGAGTCCAGAACACCTTGCCTGAGTTTTATTAGATTTAATATATGCGGAAGTTTTTTAGTTGCAGGTAGTTTTTTGTAAGGTCTTTAACCGGAACCGAAAACGGAAATTAGATATGTTTTTTGTTGTATACATTTTTTTATAAACATCTTTTGAAATTTCGCGTTTTAGTGAATCTAAACGCAAATAAAATAAATTTTTCCCGACTGTTTTATCTTCAAAACTAAGTCCGCTACCAATTCTTGAAAATACAAAATTAATACAAATTGTCATATTATTTAATATCCCTTAATAAGTATCTGTACGGCTCTAAACTACATCCCGAAAATATGAAGACTAAACAAGACGGTGTGGTGGTAACCAGTTCACCACACCACGATCACAGGACTATCAACAGAAACGGCACTTCACCATCGCACCAAGGCAGTGGAAAATCACTGGAGAATAAAATGATCCTTCTACGGGCGTTCCAGAACGTAGAAAGAGTCAAATGTAATTCAGAATCAGGTATCGATAGAAATATTATCTAACCAAATACCCAAAGTCTGCTGCGAAGGGTTTCACGCGCTTCTGTTTCTAAATGATGGGTTAAAGTTAGGCGTTGAAGATTTCAACTCACTTTGATCCCGTTTCCTAACCTTGTTAATTATATCTTAAATTACGGAAGCCGCGGTTGAAGGTTTGAACGCACTTCCATACCAAACCAGTGGGTTAACAGTCGGCGTTGAAGATTTTAACCCACGTTGATTTCATTTTCCGGAATTACAATAATTACCTTAATTTATTTAAAAAACAGAGTAATACAATAAAAATCCAATTTTATTTTGAAAGGTTTCTATAAAAGTCATAAATGAATTTAATAACGAAGGCACACGACGTTATTAGGTACTGTAGTGGATGATTGAGGTCACCAAATTTAGTGGATGATTGAAATAATGTACTTTAGAAGAGAGGCATTTTTTACGTAGTAAACAATACAACAAGAATTTTATTTTAACGCCTATTTTAAAATAATGATAATATGCTAATGAATTGCATTCGAATCTGTTGAAACAATTGCAACAATTGCTGTAAGTGTTATTCTTATGTAAATACAAATTATTAGTACAAAAAGACACAATTATGTATTCTAAATAAAACTAAATTAATAAAACAATACCTAGAAAAATGTATAAATATTCAACGAACTTGATTATCATTGATCAGTTAATTAACAGATTATGTCTAATAAGCATTAGAAGGCGTTTAATAATATTGCAACTGAATAGTCACCGGTTGTTATAATTAATTTTTTATAGTTTTAGATGTTTTTATATCTAAGTACGTACGAGGTACGTTGTTTTTCCTATTTAGTGAACAACAAATAAATGCTAAAGTAAAGTAATAATAAAATATGTGATGCAATCTTAACTTACTATTTGATTACCATTTATTTTACTTAATAGGTATCTTTAATTTTGTTATTTTTTTAAAAACCCATTACTAAGTATACCAGGTTTAAACTAAACACCGGTCAACCCTTTTTTTTTTCTTATAAATTCCTAATTCAAAAATTTTAAAATTCATAGACAGCATCAAAGATAAATTAGAGATTTGGGGAAAAATTTAGTGAAAGCCCAACCTTAGCTCTATTAACTGGCAGAATTTTGTAAAAATTGTATAACCAGTTTTTAATTTTTAATGTTGGTAGTTTTTAGTTTCAACTAATAAACTATAAATAAATAAAATAAAATATTCTATTTATAGAAAACCAACACAGACATTTCAATACCACACAATTCTTGTCATCATAAAACACATAAATTAGCAGCATACAGGTCCATGATACATAGGACTTTAACGGTTCCTTTAGATGAAATTAATTATAATAAAGAAAATTTCAATTATTAAACAAATTGTATATAGTAATGGTTATAATACTAAACTTACTGATTATTCGATTCGATTCCATATTTTGACCACAAGTCTAAAAAATTGTTAAAATCATAAACAAAACAAATAAATGTAAAGTAATTTTTAAAACAACTAAAAGCATTTTAAGCAGTTTGTTTAATGCAAAAAAAACAGAGAATTTTCTAAAAACAGGCATTTACAAATTAAATTTCTCCCATTGTATTCGGTTTATACAGGGTGGTCCAACGCTTATTACGCCCCTATTTAGTTCAGAAACTTTAGTTCAGAAACAGATCAAGATAAAAAAAAATAACGTTAATAAGAGTTGTTCGGTAACGTTGTAACAATTGTTTGTACATATTCAATAGAGAATTTGTTACTCTTTTCAATAGTATACAATTTTCAACAATTAAAATCTTTTTTATATTCGCAGGTCCTGAGTTCAGACAATAGCCTACCATATTTGCAACAAGATGCTTTGAAATTCATTTGTTATCTCTTAGCAATACGACAGAAAGAACAAAATGCTATTGCTGAAAACAAGTCTATTAGTGCAAGTTTATTATAGACGGTCCATCAAAAGTATGGAATAATATGGTACTGGTGGCGTAAATATTAGTTTTACAAAACAATAATTTATATGGAGGTTGTTATTATTACATTTTTATCTACCTTTTTGCCTACTTCAAACATTTTTTTTTAAGTAATTCTGTAAGAGCTGTGACGCGATCGTAATTTTTTAAAAGAACACCCTACGTATTTTTGCGTTCATGCAATAGAGATTTGTTCTCTTTTCAATGGTATAAAGCTTGCATATTTGTACATAAAATCATTTTCGAGAAAAACGTAAAATCTTTCTCATATTAGTAAGCCCCGAAATCAAACAACAGTGTAGCACAGTCGCAGTATAAATATATATATAAATATAGAAAAAACGTAAGCCAAGATAGACGACCCGAGGAATCAAACCCCAGATCTCCAGAATGAGAGACAGCCGTCGCGCTGACCGCTAACTCCGACGGTCGGTGTGATGCAGTACATATTCAGTTCTTTAAATGCATATGTCGCAAAAGTCTACATAAAAACGAGACAACATGCGTTTTGTCTGATATACACAAGATTCAAAATTCGGTCTGCGCTGCGCTTATAATACAAGTGCACGTTGAAACGGACATGGGCGGCGATTACTGAGACAGTGCAGTGCTGCAAAAAAAGAAAATTCAATGTTTGTTTATTCCACAAGAGCTCCTCTTCTGCCAAGAAACAATGTAAAGAATGGGCTAGAGCAAGTAATTTGAATGAAAGAGGATTTTCGTGGATAGTACTGTCTCAGTATTCACCTTGTGCAGTAAGAAAACCACGAAAAACCCTGAGCCAGAACAGCAGGGAGATCGTACAAAAGCGTTAAACGCGGAGCTACCTCTCTCGGTGCAGTGCAGCACCGCATCAGTTTATTAATTTTAAATTTTAAGTATCGCCACCCCCGCAAGGGGCCTCGCAATTCAGATTAATCAACGATCAGAGCTGAAAAGTATTTAAATATTTAAATCTTTTTTAAAATTTAATCCTGTTCTTGATTTAGTTGTTTGATAGTTTTCTCAGCATATGATTCATGATCTATGATTTGAATACTGTTGGATATATCTTATAATGTAATGGTGGTAATGTTTGCTCGTAGTTATTAAATAAAACACTATTTGGAGGAGAAAGTTTAATGGAGTTTTCACTTTACAAATAATTTTGATGAAACTTGTTTTGATGTTCCATTACATTATTGGTGACCCCTCCGACAAGATTTGAACACGGACCCCTCCCGACGTGAGATTCCTGAGATTTTCAAACAGAATTCGGAATTTCAAAACCTTCACAAACCGCAACATTCAGCTGCTACATCGCCACAGACCTAGGATCTTCAAAACCCCAATTTACAAGATAAGTAACGCTTATTATATATGTCTTTCACAACCACACAACATGCATAATTTAATGACAGACTATGCTGTGACAAGAGTGTTTGAACGAGTTTATGACAATCGATCTATAATGTTCGACTCAGACATTCGTGATTCATCCATTCTTCCACAAACCATCACTCCAACCCACTTCATCACATCACAACCATTACTCCAACCAACTTCATCACAATCAAACATCCAACCAATCTCTCAATCATCTCTCTCAAACAAATCACAACTAATCATACATCCTAATCAACTTTCCAATCTTCTTTCTTCTGAACTTAACAACTACCAATCGCCTTCTACGGTAGAAGTATATGTTAATGCTCAAGAAAATTTCTTCTAACTCACTCCCTTTACAATCTTTATCACCTAACATTACATTATTCTACATTAACACTCCTATTAAGCATAATATAGTGCATCGAATAAAAACTAACGGTCCGCCAACTAGTGCAAAGTGTCGAAGACTTAATCCAACATCATTAACTGTTTTTAGAAAAGCATCTGCATGAACTGTTACGTGCTGGAATCATCGACCAGGCAGACAGTCCTTGGTGTTAAAACCTGATGGCAGCTATCGTGTCTGTGGCGATTACAGGCAGCTGAATGCGATGACAATTCCGGATACCTATCCAATTCCCTTCAGAAAGCATACTTCCAAATTCCTTTGCATCCAGATGATATGGACAAGACCTAATTTTGGCTTAAGAAACGCTCCTTCTTCCTGGTCCAGATTCGTCCAGAAGATTCTTACAGGGATGTATTACATTTATTTTTACCTCGACGATATATTAATTTTTAACCGCGTCAGAACATTTGCGTCATGTAAAAATGGTTTTTGAACGTTTGAATAGATACAGACTTTTATTGAACGTTGATAAATGTTTTTTTTGGGGTTAGTCAATTAGATTATTTGGGGCAATTTGGCAATTATCTGCCACAAGACTCAACTTTTTGTTTATGCACATTTTTTTCCCTTTTTGTTCTGTTTTTTTTTAGTGAACTGGACTTTTTCTGTGCTACCCTTGAAATCTCAAGAATTAAACACGCACCTGGAAGAACTTTTTTTTAGTGAACTGAACTTTTTCGACTCTGCTCTTAGAACCTCAAGAATTGGACACACACCTGAAAAAACTAGAAGCAACTTCAAGCTAATTTAATTTTCTATAATGTTCAATTAGTTACGTTACTTGTATTGTTTTTAAAAAAGATCAGAAGTTTTTGTAGCTAAGATAGCATGCGCTTCACGTTTGGTGCGTAGCTTTTTTTCTTCTGCAAAGGGGGGGGGGGTACTAATGTAGCAGCCTTGGTCAATTGTATTGTAACTTAGCGACTTGGTTGCTATTTACATTAATATAAAACAATTCATAAAAGATATTCTGTAAAGCTAACACATTAAAAAGTTCTTCCGCAAAATATCGTTTTATTATAAAATCAGTGTTTTATTTCCAACTCCGAACCAAACATTACAGTAGGTACCTTTGATTTGAAAAATAGGGAATTAAATCGTTTTCTAATGATTGAAATTGTTTTATAAAGATCTAAATATTTTCTAAATGTTTTAAATCAATATTATAATGTAAATTGTTTCCAAATGATTTAAATCATTATCTACATTTTTTTTTAACTTTATTTATATTTACAATCTGCTCTGATGAGCAATAAGTAAATCAGGTGGATTACAAAAAGAGAACATGTTGGATGCCGTCCCAGTGGAAGGCTCCTCCAAAAGTATTACTTATTGGCTATGTACAGATAATATTTAACACACAAGTCAAACTAGTATCGGTCCGGAAGATCCAGAGGACTGAGTCTCCTCAGCCTGCGAACTGTATAGCTGTTGTCCAGCAAATTCACAGCAAGATGGTTTGTATGATTTTCTAATCGTGAAAGATACTTTGCACTCACGCACTGCACTTCTTCTTTCACTAAATTCACTTGGTGATCCCGGTGTATGACTTCGTTTTTAACGTACCACGGAGCATCTACTATTGACTTCAGGGTTTTAGACTGGAATCTCTGCAAAATCTCCAAATTGGAGTTGCTTGTGGTTCCCCATAGTTGCAGCCCGTATGTCCAGATAGGCTTGAGTATACTTTTGTAGAGTAGTACCTTGTTGTGTAAAGTTAACTTGGATTTTCGTCCTAATAACCAGTTTAATTTGGAAAACTTTAGGCTCAGTTGTTTTCGTTTACTGAATATATGTTTTTTCCAAGTTAGTCTACGGTCAAGGCGCATACCAAGGTATCGGACTTCGTTTGCTTGCGGTAGTGGTGTATTATTAAGGGTTACTGGTGGACACGTTTCCCTTCTGAGTGTGAAGGTGACTTGTGTGGACTTAATTCCATTTGCTTTTATACGCCATAGCCGGAGCCAGTCTTGCACTTGGCTGAGAGAGATTTGTAGGTTTCTTGATGCAATAACAGGATTTTCGTGAGTTGCAAGAATTGCAGTATCATCTGCAAATGTAGCGGTGGTCATATTGTCACGATCCGATTTATTCTTAATAAATCAAACCATGCTCAATGTCTGGACACAACCCCAAATAAATAACCAATCCATTCCTAATATTATTATATTAAAATAATTTCTTACAGGACAATATTGTTCAACAAAATAACTTATAATTTTACTTACATTACGGAATGTAAAGGGTTCATATGATGACGGACTTGTCACCACCAGAATGCTATCTGGTTCTACTGCTGAATGTTGAATCTAGTCTGGGTCTGCAACTGACTAACTGTTTGCAATTCTAATTCTAACTCTTCTCTAACTCTAACTGCTCTGCCAATGTGCTGGTTTCCCTTACATATAGAAAATAACATCATGTGGACAGATTAAGCCACGTGTGTTTCTATACAATGGTAACCTTGGCTTTATATTGCAAAACCTATTAACATTTTATGACCGATTCAATATTCAACTTCCTCTGATAAGAATTCTGTTCATTTATGTAACATTTGTATGAAATTTAGAAATGTTTTTAGAATAATATTTTTAAATATGAATTTGTTTCTTACTGTGCATTCTGGCTTGTGACAATATGGCCGTTGGTAGGTATATCCGCCGTGTACAGTAGGTAGAGCACGGGCCCTAATACGCTTCCCTGCGGTACGCCGGAGTTAATAGGGTGTAATTTTGTTAGCACATCTTGAAATTTCACGTGGAAGTGTCTGTTGCTCAGATACGATTTGAACAGTTGGAAATAGGTGTGTGGCAAGTTTTTCTTAATCTTAAACAGTAGTTCCGCATGCCAGACCTTGTCAAAGGCCTGGGCTATGTCTAGGAAAGCGGCAGAACAATATTTCTTTTCTTCAAAGGCCTGGTTGATTTCACTTATGCTACCCTGTGAACCTGTTCGATTGTGGCGTGTTCCTCTCTAAAGCCGAATTGATGTTCTGGTATGAGATCATGTTCGTCGAGAATTGGTTTGATTCTTCTTAGTAAGAGCTTTTCGAAGAGTTTAGATACCATTGGTAATAAGCTGATCGGGCGATAAGATGACGGTTCTTCGGGAGGCTTTGCTGGCTTAGGTATGAGTATTATTTGGGCCACCTTCCATTGGGCCGGAAAATGGCTCAATCTTAAAATCGCATTAAATATGGTCGTTATTAGTTTATATCCTTTCTTTGGCAATTGTTTTAAGACTTCACCTGTAATCAGGGCATAGCCTGGAGCTTTCTTAGGATTTAGTTCGAACTTAATTAACGATCTTACTTCTGCTATCGTGATCTTTTTTATTGGTAAACTTAGTTAATCTGGTATCTCCAAGTATAGTTGTATTTCAGCTTCTTCTTCTGGAGTTAGTTCAGAAGGAAAGGGTTGAAAAACATCTGTTATATGTGCTGCAAATGTATTAGCCTTTTCTTGTTCACTCCTGGCCCAGTTTCTACATGTATCTGAATCTTTTCCGAATAATTTTAGTTTTGTGATTCCCTGCCAGGTTCACATGGGCAATCTGCTTGAAGTTCTGTACTTCCCATAGGCTAGGTGAGGAGTTAAAGTGTAATGTGGTAGCAATTCAGTCAGAGTCGGTTGTTTGTTCGAATTGTTTATAAATAATTACAAGATTACCTTCGCATAGGTAGTGTAAAATAAATGTCCATCATTTTCAAAAGTATTAAAATCATTTCAAATAATGTTAATCCTTTTAGTATCTTGTTTAAATCATTTTTAATTAAAAAAAAGTATCTTGTATTAATGATTTAACATACTTTTTAAAAAGATTTGTTACAGCTGTCACAGAATTATGAGATGAATAAACAGATGGGTAAACATTGCAAATATTTGCCACAAACGACAAAATACTATTTATCTTTCTAGACTCTCAACAGCTACACTTTTATTAAAAGCCAATGTATTCATAAATCAAAAATATTATTTCAACTTTGCTTTTAAAGACTTATTCTAGTCCTTTTGGCATACATTAAATATTCTTATAAGGATCAAATTCTCTCATCTTTGGGTTTGGGACATTATGACACTTGAACTCTAACTGCCTTAATCATGCCTTACTTGAAGAAAAATTTGGGATTGTACAAAGCCGTCAAATACTTTTTACAGCGCTTTCAATCAAAAACCCCTTCCTTTGATGGCAAAAGCACCAATGTGTAACCAACCAAACCAAACTCTCCACGACGACCTTGGAGTTCCGAACATATTAATGAAATTCATAAATTGGCAACTTCATACAACCATAAAAATAATCTTGTAGAACAACTACACCATCAATAGCTGGCCACAAGAGGGTTCAAACAGCCAGATCTGATAATACAACCCGACTAAGACCAATCAGAGTTCCATTCGGGAGAAACAGCAATTCCTCTCAAACAGTAATATTTTCATACCATTTACTTATTAGTCAACATTTCGAGTAGATTATAAACACGCAAATACAAATATATTAATAAAAAAAAAAACTTCGAGATATTCTTTCTAAAAACGTACAATTGTAGAGAACAATTTTAAAACAAACTCAATTTTACAATGTATTTATTAAAACTTATACATACTATCCACATATTTATATAAAAAATCTAATATGTTCAAAAGTAAAATACTATAACATTTGTGGTTTCAATTCTAATCTATCAATTACATATTGTGGCATGCAAAATGTTGGATTAACAGGTTTAATAGATTCATAACCCAAAAGCGACAATGCAGCCAATCCAAACAGAGTATGGTATGGATCAGGCATGTCACCTGGCCGATCACTAAATCCCCCAGTTTCAACATCCTGACAAGCTAGAATAAATGTTTTAAGCGAAGATGAACTAATCCAATGAAGGCGGCCCAAGATACTCAATGATGACAAAACCCACCACGAGTAACAAACATCAGGAAGTTTCTCTGGTCTACCATTAAGACCACCTGATGGTAACTGGCGTTCACAAAGCCACCATGCTAACGTGTCTCGATCAACTACATCTAAACGACCTACAAACAAAAAATAATCAATGTTTACATCGTGATCATATCAAGTTTCATACCTGTGATCGATAAGAAACCAATGCAGCAATAAACCAACCCAGCATGACTTTCAGAAAGAGGTCGCGATCCGAAACCTCCGTCAAAGTTCTTACAAGATTCTACAAACGAAACTGCTTTATCCACATCAATCGCATCCATTCGTTGTAGCAATGCTAATGTTGCTACGGCACAGAATGAGAAGCGGGTGTCCACCTCGCCCCATTTATCACCAGTAAAACTGCCATCAGGTAGTTGTAAAGACACTACATATTTAACTACTCTTTCTATATCGATTACCTCCAGTCTATCATAAGTACATAAAATTTGAACTGCACTTAACGTGTGCAGTAAATGAGGATCGTGATCTATACATGCACTAATGCCACCAGTTTCCGGATCCTGGCATTTCTTTATAAAAGCGATTACTTCATCTTGAGGCAATGATTGAAGTTTATCAACTAATTCCAGCGCCGTCAGACCCCAATACATACCCGACATACGCAAGTAATCTGTCATACCAAATTCGTATTCATCTTTGGATTTTCCGTATTTTTTAATAAAATCTACATGTTTGTCCAGTACGAGCTCTTTCGGAGCGTTATCTGGGAGTTTAATGTCTTTTAAAATGGTTGCCATTTTTTCCTAAAAGATACGTATATGCGTTATTTGTTAAGCTTTTTATTAATAACTCTAATGATTTTTTATAATACGTTGTACTTTGATTCAAGAGACAATATAAGGTAATTATTCAAATTGGTTAGGTTAGAATTGATTTTTATTGACACATGACGAGTTACGTCTAAATTATTTCGTCGAAAACTTCACATCGATTCTTAACCTTATTATCGAATTTAATAATAATACAATAATCAAAATCAAGATGCATGGATAGCTAATATATACATATACTAGCAGAACCAGTGGGCTGCGCCCCACCTTCTTTTAAATAGCAAATAAGCTGCGTGAATTGGTAGTGTAGCAGGCCGTGGATCTAATTTCCCGTTTTTGAATGATATAGAGAATGCTTTAATTATTATGCATAAATTGATTTCTTTTGGATACAAATTCATAGAAGGCGTCACAGACAAATTAGTAAACTGGGACGCGAAACAAATAGTAGCCCCAAGATGCATGGATAGCTAATATATATATATATTGGTGTTTTCACTTTTTAATATTTACATTGTTTTGCGAGGGACCCACAAATGTATTGCCGCGAGAGGGCAGCAGTACATCGCTTTGACAGCGCCCGTGAATTTTAACCTTACCCTCCTGAAATGTTCTGACAGTTGACGAGACAATTCGATTCGTTCAAAAAGTAAAATAATAACGAATAAAAGCATACTTCGGTGATTTATTAATTAACACACCAATGTAATTCACAAAACTCAATTTAGTAGAAGCTTCAGCTTAGTAAAAAGACAGACTACCAGCAGAAAATTAAAGAGGAGTAAGTACTGTTTTAATTTTAATCAAATATGTATGTAGAATAACAATTAACTAGTAAAAACACAGTTAAGAAGTTGAGAAATACTTAAATTAATTATTTTCAGGCAGTTAAAAGAATTGTACTTCCGATCACTGTTGATAATAATCACAGCATATAAAAATTTCCTTTTGCTGTAATTTAAACAATCAACATCCTTTGTATTTTAGTAGGCAGCTACATGTTACAATGGAAAAAGCTGGTTTAATTTAAAATTACACTAATGCTAAATTAACTACAATTTAGCATACTCTACAATTTCTAAATAGTTAGGTATATCTATTTAATTATGTTTCTCATAATGATTGCAATATTTTTTAGGATTCATAACAACACGAATAAAGGAAAAGTTAAAAGAGCCCCTTTACTTCATTTAAATGAAGTCTGCACAATTTTCGTTTGCCAAACCAATGGTATACAGTGTGATTCATAACATGTGGAACGAATTTTCAGGATAGATTCAGAATCTAAATATAATCGAAAGAATTCTCATAAACATGGGCCTGAAAACCCTTCATTATAGGGTTACAGTTTCTTGAAAATAAACCAGGCTAATCACTTTTTGTAGATAACTTTTGCAGTAATTGCACTCAAATTTTAAAATTTCATATGTGAGCATTATTCACGTAATTAGTTATTCATGTATTTGTAATAATTTTGGTTTGAATAAGAACACCAGAGGTGTCTCGTACGGGGGGGGGGTCACGTAATTATGTTCTACATATTTTAGATTTTAGCATTTTTTTGAAAAATCTTATTCTCCATACAAAATTGCCCAAAAACATGTTCTCATGTTGAAAATTTCTAAATCTAACAATTTTCGAGATAATATGCTTTTCAAAAATTAAATTGCCATGAAGGTCTAATAAGTGTTTTCTTAATACGATAGAATAGAATAGTTTACACAAAACTTTGAGAGTAAATTCTATAAACATGTGTCCATAAAAGCTGCTTATGAAATTAAATCTATGGAAGAGGTAATACTGTTCCCACTTCTGTAGACTGCAACTTGCCCGGTAATGAAGAGTTTTTGGGCACATATTTATAGGAACTTTTTATTATTTTCAGATTCTTAATCTGTACTGAAAGTACATCCCAACATATTATCAATCATCCTGTGTGCATCGCCACATATAACCACAAAAATATGCGTGGATTCCTCAACTGCAACTGGTATGTCACCATCCCAGTGGCAGAATTACCAGGTCGAGAACCCCGTGTTATGATTACCTTGTCGACGTGCCATCATAGTAGGACAACGACAAATATAATAGTGACTACTTGTTCAGTGAAAGCTGCATTTGTATTTATTCAAAGCGTACAGACATGCAGTCATGTATGGTTTATGGTTTAATTATAATTTTTTGCAGACTTGCAAAACGCATTAATTGTTTTATAATGTAAAAGATTTTTTTAATGAATTTATGTTTATATCAAGTATATTTTATTGGAATGCTTGTCTAATGCTTAAGTTAACATGCTAAAAAAGTACTAAATTAGTTAACGTAGATTTTAATGTTTTCATGTTTTTTTACGTATTTTATGTGTTTTAATCCTGGTTTATACAAGCTACCCTTAGATATTTAAATCTTAGGTTTGAGATGAATATTATACAATGTTTATTGTGATCTGTGTAATAGGCAGGAGCCCTTCTGAAATTTTGCAAGATAATCGCTATCCGCACACAAGTAAATAATAAACTTTTGAAGTACTTAAAATACTTGTTTTTATTACTAATTATAATGTTAAAGAGATGCACTATGTCTAGAGTGACTGTCCGCATAGATTTTGTCAATACAGTACAATTTTAATGTATTATTATGTACCTACTGATTTTTGTTTCTGTTCTATTTTTAATGTTTTAAATTACATTTATCATTTTGTGCTTATGCGGTTTGTATGTTACACAATTATAATATGTGCAGGTAGATGATACCCTCGTAGGCAACTGTTAACCGAAACGACATTATAGCACTGCATTAATTCTACGATAAAATTGCGCAGTTACTTCGTTGTCTTCTAATTCGATTACATCTTTATACTTTACTACTGCTATTGCCTACTTTCACTAAATAATTGCAATAAAAATTAGTAGAGTAAGCAATAAAGTATGATTCATATGGGTCAATTATCAATTTTTTTCATGTTTCTTTTTTTAATTACAATGCCTTACAGTCATTCCATTCTATAACTACATAAACTCTAGCATTTCACCGTGACCCATGCACATAATAAACATCAAATCGGGCGCATCAAATTGCTTTACAGAACCAATTTTGTTTTCGATTTTTTTTTTTCGTGTTTTTGCTTTGCAATAAGCCATTTGGAGCCTTATCGATGTCAAAACTGAGTGCATTGAAATCTGATTTTTTTCGAATTTCCCAAAAAAATCAAAACCAAGTTTTACCGCCTCCTCGCAGTAACAATCGTTTTCCCGAAGTTGAATAACTACAGTGATAATCAGTGTGAAGATAAGAATTTTCAGGCTGTATTAAATATTAACCTTTTCAATATTGCAATAAATATTGAATTATAGGAAAATATGATCGAGAATAGTTGTCACTATAATGTTCTTATAATTCTTGAGTTATGACAGTATAATATCACAGTATGAACAAAGTCAGGTTAGAATAGCATTGCGTGCGGATTTCAAATTTGACGCGCAAACGTCTTTTTAGTACCTACTGCGCCATCTCTCCGCAAAACATTTCGTGACGCCCATATCAAACTCGAGTGACAACACCATACCTTCCAGTCATCTTGAGTAGCCCATTAGAGCTCTATAAGCTTACAAAGTTTACGAAAGTCGTGCGGTAAAAAAAATTCTGTTACATAGTAAATTTGTATTCTTCTAAGGCTATTGCAACACCAAATTTAATACCGATCTGTCAACCCGTCTCTGCGTAAATAAGCTTTAAAACGGAAAATATACATAAATCGTATTTGTCAGCATTTTAAAGATAATGTGCTCGAAAAAAACTTGAGATTTGTCTCCTTTATCATAATATTATGATAGAAAATATTATTCGGCTTTAACATTTCTGAAATTCGGTTTGTGAAAAAAACGAAATTTTCCTCCATCACAATACATTGCCATGTTGGAAGTATGAGAAAGTAAAAAAGCGTACGGATTTACTGAAATGCGAGGAAGTACTAACGCACTGTAAACGCAGCAGTTTTTTTTAATTTGTTATTCTTATTCCAGCCCGCAATATTTGTTGTTTATGTTAAACAAACGAACCGATTCGTTCTAGCTCAGACCTACTCGTAAACATGAGATTTTCGTAATGTCTAGACTACAAACTATAAAATAATTAAAAATCATGAGAATTGTCTGAGTTCAAGTGGGAACATGACTTTTGCATTGTTCCATTCCGGTTTTTCCAACCAAACAAAATGAGAAAAGAATTTCGATTTTTCCTAAGTTTCCACTCCAATTTTTCCATTTTTCTCTTCGAAAAGCCATTCAAAAACGAAAACATACGAAATCTCATACAAAAATACCATACAAAATCATCTTTTGGATTTTCCGAATTTTCCGACTTTTTCGGTGCATTTTCCCAAAATTTTCTTTCATACAAACCTTGTCCTGACAATTACGAACACAACAAAAAAAAATGAGCCAAATCGGTCGAGCCATTCTCAAGTGATGATGTACCAAACATGCGGCAATTGATTTTTATTTATATAGAAGATAGAAGATAGAAGAAGATAGAAGAAGATATCTTGGTGTTTTCACTTTTTAATATTTACATTGTTTTGGGAGGGACCCACAAATGTATTGCCGCTAGAGGGCAGCAGTAAAGGTTCATCTCTTTGACAGTGTCCGTGAATTTTAACCCAACCCTCCTGAAATGTTCTGACAGTTGACGAGACATTAGATTCGTTCAAAAAGTAAAATAATAACGAATAAGAGCATACTTCGGTGATTAATTAATTAACACGCCAATGTAATTTACAAAACTCTTATTTATTAGAAGCTGCAGCTTAGTAAAAAGACAGACTCCCAGCCGAGTAAGTACTGTTTTAATTTTAATCAAATATGTATGTAGAATAACAATTAACTAGTAAAAACACAGTTAGAGCTTCATGGTAACTCGATTTTACAAAAACATTAAATTATCTTGATAACTGCTAGATACAGCGACTTTCAACAAGAGCACCGTTTTTGTGTATTTTTGTATGGAGAATAAGATTTTCTAGACAAAACTTCAAAAATTGTAAAGATGTAAAATATTGGGAAGCAAATATTACGTGACACCCCATACGAGACACCTCTGGTGCACTTATTCAAACAAAAATAAGTAAAAATAGTAAACTAAATCAGCAGTGCTCACATATAAAATTTCAAAATTTTAGTGCAACTATTGCAAAAGTTAGGACAAAAAGTGATTAGACTGTTCTTTCTTCAGAAGCCTGCAACTCTCTTCAACGCATCAAAACAAATTTCAAAACTTGTACATGAAAATCTTCAGAATTTAAGTTTAAACTTAAATGTTTGAGTTTTCTGTATGACTCCTTTAGTGGTGTTTCAAATTGCAGTTCTGCTAAATGTCAGAATTCTTATAAAACCCTCGACGGCAATTTCTTCTTAATTTAAATTAATTTCAATTTTTGAATAAAATTTATTCTAGTAATAATAAACAACATGCCTTAAAACTTCAATGCTATCTTTATCATTATCAGCTTATCAGTTTCGTGTTTTGTTTTTATGTAACATGTGGCAGATCACATCATGAAATCACATAACAAATCCAGTTTTTTACCTTGCAGGTGCGCAGATTAGGTTATAACAAAGCTCTGTGATTGGTTCATTTTCCCCTCCCCCTGCTTACTTTTATTAGTTTGCGCGCAATGTGTGCTGAATGTTGGTTATGTTTTAATTCTTTTAATTATATGTTAATTGTATTACTTTGTGAAAACTTCAAAATTGTACAGAAATTGTAGGCAGTTTTAAACGTGTGTGGTGTGTACGCGTAAGTAAACACCAATTTCTACACAATATAGGCACAGACATAGGTATAGTAAATTCCAAATTTTTATGTACCTGGCGGATTAGGAAACTGAACTGTACGAAGACGTACGGATAGCGTCTGTTCACTCCCACTCGTTGACTATTACATATTTGCGCATCGAACGTGGGTCACTAATACCAGTTGTACTTGTATCTCTTTCTGCCTAACGCGCCAAAGAGAAATAAACGATACGAGTTCTACGCGATTCTTGCTGCTTTAAAGGGCTATCGTTAAAGACCAGTGGTGTACGTGTAGTCGTGTAGGTACGTTGATATTAATTTATTTGTTAAGAGTAATTGGTTTTCACAAGAGATATAATATACAATCATTTAATACAAGTAACTTAATCTAATTTAGAGAATATAATTATACATTATAACACAAAATTCAATTATTATTTTATTCGTTGTCATTGTCTTCAAAGCAACGGCCAAAATCAAAATCATCATCGGAATTTGATTCGGATTGTAAATTAATTATAAGCGGGTTTACTTCAGCAATTATTAAACGTTCACGTTCCCAACATTCTTCAATTGTTTTTTCTGTGCGTTCAATCGTCTTTTTCCATATTTCCGGTGTAACAGTAGACAATGCTTCTTTCCACGTGCTTATTACTTTTTCATCAACGTGGCTTAAACTAAAGACGCGTTTTCAAAGTCTTGCGACTAACTAAATCACATATTTTTGCAAACAAACACCCCTCAAAGATTAGAACAATAAAATAAGGAAATTATATAATCATCATTTGCAGTAATACCTTTTACTAAACTAATGCAAACGCTCATTAAAATGTAATATAATCTTCAGTCTATAATTATGCTGCAAAATTTATCTGTGTTTATCTTCATCAACAAAATAATTTAACAATAAGCCACTTGTAGAAAAACAGAAAGCTTAGAATATAGATTGCTTAGAATAATAAAATTAAACGGACAAAATAAATTACCTACTGCACTGCTCAGCGCCCGGCTATACCGGCGGAGGGCATGTCCATACCTTAGTACTTACAGATAAGCATATAATCCGCCAGGTACATAAAAATTTGGAATTTACTATACTTGCATAATTTTACTTCTTAAAAATGTTTTGTAAATGCTTCAAAGTGAGTGGGTGTTTAGCTTTCAATTTGAAATGGTGAAAATTTATTACAACAATAATAGAATTATGGGCGAATTATATTATTTTTCGAAATTATGATATCGTAAACTGATGAACATAAAAAACAGGTTGCCTGATTAATTTAAGAGTTAGTGACTTTAGTATCATTTTTGTATGATCCCGAAGATGAGATATTTGATTGGATTTTGCTAATTTGTATCTCTTTTACAGCTTGTGTTGGGGGGAGACAGAATTTTTTCCTTTTCCAATGCATCAGGAACTCATATATCTGATAAAAGTAGAAATGGATGCTTTTTCCTGCAAACATGACTTCCTATAGTTAAGGTAAGATATTTAAATTACTTTAGAAGTTTTTATGTTACAGGGGGTGGTGTTTACCCAGGAGGTAAGGGAGCTAGGTATATGTTGGGACACTATGTTTCATTTAGGTCAACCTAGTTTTTTTATTTTTAGGTTATGTAGAATTTTAATTTATTGATTAAATGAGATTGCAATAAAGGTAATTAGCTAATTAAGTTTTAACAAACATGAACATTTCTTATGAGCAGCCTACAATCTCATGATCCTGGTATAGAGGTCATTTAAGTGTCACCGCACCATTATTTCCTAAACTATTGAGAATATCAATTTTTTTTATTAATAAAAGTTGTTTACCATTAACTGCTGCATAACGTGAAATTATCACAAATTATACTGGGTATTTAATTATGCGTGTAGAGCACATTACGTTGTAATGTATGGTATGTGGATGGATGTGTGACGCCTCTAAAGGCGAAGGTACTGGAACGATTTTGATGAAATTTTAAGTGAAGAGGTATGTCGAAAATTGTAGTTTTAGTTGAGCTTTTCAAGAAAAAACCTAAACCGGAAGCGGAAGTTAAACTTATTTTTCACAACTCTATACTATGAGAAAACAGTTTTTTACTTACAACTCCGTTATTTGTAGAAATAAACTCATCAAACCTATATCAGAGAAAAGAGGAAAAAGAGCTCTATCCAATGATGACATTGTTGCATTTGACGCATATTTAAAAAAGCGAAGTTAATGTCAATATCTTGAAAATTTAACGACCTATAAAAATTTTAATTTGAAATTCGAAATCTGTGTAAAAAAGTGTCGGTAATGAAATCAAAACTGCATTGTGATATCGTTGGTAATAACCAAATTACACACAAAAAGCAAAAACATTTTAGTTTTTTTAGTTTGTACAGAAAATTAAGCAAAAATTGTAGGATTTGAATGTGAATCATAGCAGTACTTGAGATGCTGAATAATACTTTTCATTTAATCGAATCTCTATCACTTACCGTTTAGGAATCCACATACATGTGTAACAACCAATAGAAATATTAAACATTTTGCTTTGAGATTGTATAGCCCAAAAACCAAAGATTTTATAATTTAGTTTCTACGATTCAATTTGTCTTAAACAATTGGCCCAGTAAGATGTAAATGGTGGTAGGTACTTTAATATTAACTCTAGAACACTAAACATACTTGGGAGTATACTAAGCACTCGTAAATTTTACTACTGTTTTTTAAAATTAGAAACATTTTGAAAAAATAAACTACACTCACCGGCACGAAAAATGGGCCACCTTAGTTTTTTTTAGAAAAACGCAAAATTTTAGATTTTTATAAATAAATACTTAAACTATTGTCTAAAAACAAACAAAACAACTTGTTTTAATTAATTTTAAAGATTATTAACTGTTTATTTAAAGTAAAAAAGAACTGCTTTTAAGACAAAATGAAAAAAATCAAAAATAACAACATTTTGGTTTTGCAGCAAAAAGGCGTTTAAACAATAAAAACACAAACAATTCTTATGCCAACAATCAGGAAAAGTTTTTCAATAGCGTGTATTGCCTCCACGTGCATTAACAATTGCTCGCATTCGTCGGGGCATCCCTAAAATTAAGTGTGTAATGTCTTCCTGAGGAATAAGTTCCCATTCCTCTAAAAGTGCTTGCCGCAACTCATTCAAAGTCAAAGGAGCAGGAACACGACTTCGAATTCTTCGACCAAGCATGTCCCAAACATGTTCAATCTGATTGGCATCTGGACTTACTGTTGGCCACTCCATAACGGGGATGTTAACTTCGTCCAAATATTGTTGAGTGACTCTTGTGATGTGAGGTCTTGCATTATCATGCATCAAGAGAAAATTATCTCCAACAAAAGGAGCATATGGAACAACAAAACACAAACTCTGTATGTGCCGTTAAAGAAATTCCAGCCCAAACCATAACTGAACCTCCTTGGCAGCTGACTCTAGGGCTAAAGGTACATTCAGCAAATCGCTCTCCTGGTCTTCGCCATACTCTTTCACGGCCATCGAGAGATCGCACAGAAAACCTGGACTCGTCTGTGAATAAAACTTGCCTCAATTCGTTTTCTCCCCAGTTTATGTGATTCCTGGCAAATTGAAGTCGCGCTACACGATGACGCCTGAGAAGTTCTGGACCTGTAGCAGGTCTGCGACTGATTTCTTTCTCCAAGTCTTCGTCTAACTGTCCGCTCGCTTACGTTCACATCCCGGACGTGATGATTTCTACAGCTGTAGAACGACGATTTCGCAAACTTTGTAACATGATAAAGCGGTCATCATGGGCGTTAGTTCGTCGTTGCGGGCCAGTTCCAGGTCGTCTTGTGTTGGCACCAGTTTCCAAAAAACGTGTATGAACTCGTTGCACAGTACTTCTGGATATTCCATATTGCAAAGCCACAAATCGCTGACTTCTTCCGTCTTGAAGTAATGCAACAATAGCAGGCGTTGTTTCAGAGTTTACAGCCATAATTGTGAACGGTAACAAATTAATTTGAGTTGTAGTTTGTGTTTGGCATTTGTTAATTTCGTCAAAACAGTAAAAACAATTGAATATCGTCGTTGATACTGCAATAGGTCGGATGTCAAAAAAAAGACCAAATCGGATTACGACGTCAAAGTACTCACAACAACGGGTTCTACAACCCATCAAAACGTCGTATGTGAATAACCAATAAGAAGTGAGATACGAATTATACAGCAATATGGCCAATGTGACAAAGCAACATTAGTGGCTACTTCAATTAGACGTATGTCAAGCATTACGTCGTCACGTCATGTTTGTGTACTATTTGTGGGTGGTTTTTTATTATTAGCCGCGTAAATTTTGGTAAGTTTGTGCCTAAATCTTATTAAGTTAATACATTCCTATGTTATTAATACATTATTACCTAATTTTTAATTAATTGATATTTATTTTGCAATTTACGTTTTAACCTCAAAAATTGCGTTCGCATTCCGTCTGAAACTAGGGGATACTTTTCCAAGCTTTATTTGCTATGTAGTGTTGATGTAATTTGTTGTAATTAGTAGTTTACGCCACAGTTTATTGTTGTTTTGGGTTTTATTTGTTGTTTCTGTAACAGTCGTATGTCCTTGTCAGTCGGGTTTTAGTTGATTTTTAGTGACATACGACATATTGTATTTTTACTTAAAATTAAAACTACTGTTGGGTTTGTTTTCTTAGATTAGAAAAGATTAGAAGATGCAGAAGCAGGTTAATAGTGAATTTGGCCCTTGGAATACCTTCCCAAAATCTAGATGAGGTTACAAGCAGAGCTGAATTTTCTAAGACTGCAGAACACAACGTTAGAGAATCGGAGGTTCTGAATAATATAGTGACGGCAGAACCCGGGCCGTCCCGAATACTGGTGTCATCGGCTAATGAAGAAATACACGAAGAAGGTTTAACAGAAGATGAGGAAGAACCTTTTCAGGACTCCGGTACTGACTATGAGCCATCGGAGCCAATGTCTGATTCTGGGGAAGAAGAGCTAGATTTGCCAGTAGTTGACGTTCCTGATGAGAAGCTGCAACATAATGTAACAAACAATGTGGAAACTAATACCGCTGACGCAAGGAAAAGAAACAGAAAAAGTAAAGGACAAGGTGACCCCTCCCAGTGGAAAAGACAGAAAAATGCGCGCGCAAGACGCCGAGGTGATGCATACGTAGGATTTACAAAGGATGTTTCAGGCAAGTATAAACAATCAGCTGAAAAAGAAAAGCGTGAATTAAGACAGCGATGTGAAGGACATTTAAATGCTAAAAAAGGTCCACAGCAAAAGTTCGAATGCTCACTAATAACTGAAGAAGAAAGAAAATCTATTTTCGAAAAGTTTTGGAGCTTAAGTACATGGGAGGCCAAAAAAGTTTATGCATCTGCTCTAGTTTTCCAAGCTCAGCCAAGCCACCGAAGAAAATCGACTCTAGCAGAAGAATCGCGTAAACAAGTGGGTTTTCAGTACTACTTAAACGTTATGGACGGAAACGAAAAAATAAAACGACACATTTGCAAGAAAATGTTTATTGCAACTTTAGGGATTGGAGAAAAGTCAATAAGATTATGGACACTTGCAAGCAGGGATGCCAAGACAATACCTGCTGTTGTGGAAGAGAATCAATCCTTGGGGTCTGACTGTTCCAGGAACGTTCGAAATTCTTTAGACTGTTTGCCAAAGGTAGAGTCTCATTATTGTAGGGCATCGAGTAAAAAACTCTATTTGGAGCCAATATGGAACAGCTATAGGCACGTACACGTCGTACACCGTGAATTTCTCGTGAACTGCCAACGGAATAGCAAAAGACCATGTTCCTGGCGAACGTTCATGAAAATATTGAGGTCAATGAATTTGGAAATTTATACCCCAAAAAAGGACCAATGTAACTCTTGCACTATGTACAAGAATGGAAACTTGGATGCCACTATTTATGAAAAGCACGTTGATAGAAAAACAAAAGCACGTGAAGAAAAGAAGAAAGATCAGGAAAGTACTAACTCATTTAACACGTTCGCTGCCATTCCCGCCTTTAGGCGTCATCGGCTACGTTGCGCAGGTGCCGTTCCCGCCTTGGCGCGTTTTAACAATATCAACCTTAAATGTAAAAAAAAAGGAACGGCCCCTAGGGGTAGTGTCATGTGACAGAGTGGCAGCGAACGTGTTAATGAAAGAAAGATTTGCGCATACACTGTTGATCTTCAGGCAGTGTTGCTGTGTCCACGGTTACAGGCATTGGCTATATACTATAAAACAAAACTAAAAGTGCATAATTTGACATTTTACAACTTAAATGATAAAGACGCGACATGTTTGTTATGGCATGAAGCTAATGGAGGTTTGGAGAGTGATGTTTTCACTTCAATTTGGATAAGATTCCTTAGGAACGAAATAGAGAAGAACAAGCCCTCGTGCATCATACTATGGAGTGCTGGTTGCTGATATCAAAACCGCTGTGTCAAGATGTCGAATGGACTTCTAGAATTAGCCATGGAGCAACAAATAGTTATACAGCAAAAATACCTAGAAGTCGGTCATACACAGATGGAGGTAGATTCCATTCATAGTGTGATTGAAAGGAAGTTGGGAAGAGGGCGAGAAGTGTGCCTTCCTGCTGATTACGTCCATATTATAAAATCAGCTCGTGAAAATCCAGCGCCATACAACGTAATATCACTAACATACCAAGATTTCTATAATTACGATAACGGGCTTTATTCCAGTATTCGCCCTGGAAATAAAAAAGGGGACCCGTGTGTGACAGATCTTTGTGCAATTCAATAGCTGCCCGAAGGAATTATTCAATATAAACTGAATTTCTCAGATGTGTGGACAGAACTACCCAGACGCGCGTCTAGGAACATCTACCATTGTATAATAAACCATGTGCAATCGAAGTAACAAAATTTGGGCACCTTCAAGAATTAAAATTACTAGTGGCATTGGACTATCACGACTTTTATAACAACCTAAAGCATATAAACTGCAACTCTTTGGAAGAATGTACACATATTCGTGTTGCTACTAAAGAGACAATCGATGAAAATGCCGCGTGAAAAAGAAAGAGAGAAGAAAATAATGCTATTTTTTAAGAATCAATTTTTTTAATGTTTTTAGTTTTTTATGTATTTTTCCATTGTGTTATCTAGCTTGTAAAATTAATTTTGAGTTAATATTCAATAAATTAAATAATTTATACACAGATTTTTTCGCAGTATTAATAGCAATATCGTCGTATGTCAACTATATATAGGTAGCCAATTTTTAGTGACAATAGGTCTTATGTGACGCTAAATATGTAATTATAACAACTTTTTTTTTAAAAAGCGTATTCCTTCTAAACCCAACATGAAACAGTGTATACTGACCGAATTTCAAAAACAGAAGTCGGCGGGAATTTCATTGGTAACGTTTTTTGTCTCTCCTGAAAAGTCGATGATTTTTGACATCCAACCTATTGCAGTATCAACGACGATATGCCAAGATAACTTTGCACAAATGCAATAATTACTGCGGCCATTATTTTTACCCAAATGCAACGCATACTTGAAACCATGTTAACAAACAATTTAAAAACAAATTGAAAGCAGTTTTTTGTTACAATCGAATCTAAACAGATGAGGAAAGAAGTTAAATTTTAAAACTTTACTGTTTTTTATGTTATAACTATAAAAAAAACATCATTTACTTAAAAAGTTGGGTGGCCCGTTTTTCGTGCCGGTGAGTGTATTATCACATGCTAAGTGTACAATTGGTTTTTGTGTATAATTATGAATAAAAATTCTCAAAAAATAATTGAAAATCAAAAATTGCTGTGCGCAGTTTTGGCAGCAACTAACTGGCTTTGGTGTGCTCCACAAATACGGCAGTTGGAGCGTCCACAATGATTTGTTATCATTCTTTCAAGACAAAATGGGCACAAATTGTAGATAGTACGCTTCTTTGCACCCTGGGTGGGTCTTTTATCTGGCATATTAATTTTCAAAATACTGCATATATCTTGGCATATATGGCCACCATTGCAAATATGAGGTGTTAACTCGCATCTCTAACCATGGTTTAATCAGTTCTTCACTTAGATTCAGCATAAATGTTAATCTAGGCTCCCATTTTACATTATTTCTGTTTCTATTGGAATTATAGATCACAAAGGAATTTCTTGTGGCTATATTTATAATGTCATCAAAAACACACATGGGACATCAAGACTACAAAAAAATATTAAGGGAGTCGCAACAGTTCTGCCATTTTTTCAAGATGGCTAATTTAGCACCACTAGGATCACTGTGGACTTTTGATATGTTATAAAGCGTATAAAGATGCATCTATTCTGAAAAAATCAAAGTTCTCCTAATTTATTCGTCAGTTTACCACTGATGATGACAGCTTACTGTCGAAATACGTATCTGGTATTTAGTTACTTGGGTGGAAGGGTGCTGTAATTTTAAAGTGTTGTTATTCCACAGTTCAAGTATTTTTAGTTTAAATCAAATGTTTGAGATTTCTGCAGGATTCCTTCATTGGGGCCCTAAATAGTGTTACAAGCTGATATGGATCTTCAAACTGTAAAAGATTGAGAAACATTTTTTTTGATTTTATGGGTTGGAAGTAGCCGTGCCGTACATTATGCTAATAGTGAGTTTTGAAAAGCTGCCCGGTTTTAATGAATGGGGGTAACTTGAATGTTTTAAATGGGATGATATATAATTTTCAATAT
This sequence comes from Ctenicera cuprea, assembly GCA_958336395.1. NCBI lineage: Eukaryota > Metazoa > Arthropoda > Insecta > Coleoptera > Elateridae > Ctenicera > Ctenicera cuprea. The sequence continues at coordinate 11,804,100 of OY284493.1, forward strand.
TTTTTAATATCTATATCAAAATATTATTTTTTCAGTTTTTTTTCAAAACATTTACCTACCCCAAATAAATAGTATGAAATTCTGTGAATATTAAAAACCATTACGAGATTGTTTTTTTAAATGTACCTACTAAAAATAAACAACCAAAATTAAATCAAGTAAAATTTAATGAGTGAATAATGTACAAAATATTTCATCCCTCCCATTTATTAGGAGTTGTAAACGTAAAAAATAATGTCGTAGGGGTAGTCAATGTTTTTATAAAAATCTGAAAAATAGAGGCCGTACCTATTTTGATGCGGATATTAAAAATTATGCAGCATTTTATTTAAAAATTTTCAGCTACCCTCCAATTTTTAAAATAGTGTGGGGAATATTAGTCTAATACACGACCCCTTCAGTCCCATTTTATCAAAAAAAAATTGTTGCTCAATGTTTTATATTTTTGCAGATATCAGATTGTAACTATTTAGTTGCCGCGCTTTGTATATGAAATCCGAATCCCTTCGACCAATCTCAACTTGTGTGAAATACGGCTGCAGCTGAGATTATGCAACGCAAACAGCGCGCAGCGGGTATTATTTTTGAAAAGAAGTTACCAAAAAAAGCGTAGTCCGTAGCCCACTGGTTCAACTAGTTTAAATTAAATTCATTATTTCAATAAAATTAATTCTAAACAACGTGTCTGAAAACTTGGATGTTATCAGTTTCTTCCTTTGTTTAAGTATGTTTACATGTAACAGGTGCATAACAAACCAGTTTATCATTCGACCTTGCGGTTAATTTTCCTTCGAAAATGCCAGATGTCTTTTCTAAACAAGCTTTATGATTGGTACCTACATTTTTCCCCTCTCCCTGATAACATTATTAGTTCACCTTAGTAAAGCTGTAGAAATAGCTTGTTCTATAAATTATTTGTTAATTCATAATTGCGTAAAATGTATTACTTTGTGAATCTTGAAATTGTACAAGAATTATGGGCAGTGCTAAACGTGTATGGTGTATAGATGTAGAGTGGATACCCATTTTAATTAAAAATAACCAGGAAGATTCATAAAAAAGTACAAATACTACATACATACCTATAATTTTACTTCTTAAATGCTTTAAAAGGGGCGTTTTGCTATTAATTTGAAATGCGGAATAATGGAATTATATTATATTTCGAAAAATCCCGTGGTAGCATAAATTATGATAGGTAATTTAAAAAAATACGTTATTTGATTGATGTACAAGTTATGACTGTATCATCGTGAAAGCACATAATTTATATTATGGCTTTTGGTAATGTTTATTTCTTTTGCAGCTTTCATCGGGATAGACAGAATTCCTTCTTTTTCCAATGCATTACCAACCCTTTTCATTAAACGTCTGTGATAAAGGAAGAAGTGGTTAATCTTTCTGCAAATGTGACTTCTTATAAGGTAGGTAAGATTTTTAATATTACTTTTGAAGTTTTAATGTTAAATGCGGAAGTGTTTATCCAGTACATTTTAAAGATTTCTTTTTAATTTCTACTTGTCCCCAACCTACTAGAAACACCACCTGAAATCCACCAGTCCATAACCTACTCTCTCATAGAAAAGTAAAATAGATTTTCCGTTTAGATTTTATTTTAACCAAAAATATTAAATTGAAGACAACAATATCTGGATATTTCTTTTTATTCTAAAATTTCAAAACCTATCAAGTTTTCCACCTCAAATATAAAATTAGGTTAGTGATACTTTTTGTCAAAAGCTCATTAGAACTTTTATTGTCTAATTCTAACTCGGGAGCCGAGAAATTAACAGAAATTAGCCTATTCGATTTATTTCATATTATGTTTTAAACGTACAGATAACATAAGGCGTTGCCAGCACACTTTATTGAAACAAAAATAACAATTTCTTTTTGGCGAGTGCAAATCGAGAGCAAATTCACGCTGCTGTAATTTATACAAAAATTCTGAATAATTCTTGCGTTTATGATAATATAATGAAAATATTTCTTTTTATATTATACAGTGTGTAACAGAACACCTACACACTATCTTTTATCTTGAACCTACATGGATGGGATAAAAATGTGTTATATAAATCATAGGTACACGAGGTATGCAGTAAAAATATTTATAAATTTTTTGTGGCTCTGGAAAGGGTAGTTTTGGGAGGGGGGTTTCTCGAGATTTTCAAATAGGAAGGTGGTTTAAGTTGTTTTAGAGGTATTTTACAACCAACAACTTTAAAAAAAGAAAATATCGATACCTCAAAACCGTTTCAATATGGCGGCCAATTATATTCAAAAAGCAGTCATTATACATAAACCTTTTCCCAACCGCACATGAACTATTATACCAAGAAAATTGGTACTGATCATTAATAGTATATTATGCAACAAGTTTTAGAAACGGCATTTTAGTCACGAGTTTTATTAGGCACGAGGGGAGCGTAGCGGAGCGAGTGTTTATTAAAACGAGTGTCTAGAAAAGTTTCTAAAACGAATTGCATACTATACTTTTTCTACGACCATCACAAAAATACTAAAATTTGGAAATTATTTTATTATCTTAAGCCATATTAATTATTTTGACAGATTGATAACAAGTGACAACTAACTTGATTTTTAGTTTCAATAATTGATTTTTGCGATTAAGAACCTAGAGCTAACTTCAGCCCGTGACTGAAACGCACAAAGTCACAGCTTGTCGAGGTGTGTTCAAAAGGTCACTTAGCGTCACGGAAACATATGCGATAAACGGCATTTTAAACATGGAAGTAGAAAAAGTCCATTAAATTAGTTTTCCAATGATGTATCACATGAGAACAAAAAATAAATGTTAGTACCCCCTCTGCTTCTCAAAAGAGCAGGAACATTCAAAAGATATTGTCTCAAAAATCTTAAATAGGACGAGGGGTCAAGTGATACCTCATTTTAAAGGTCTTTGGTTTTTCAATATTTCCCACCGTTATAAAATGGCGGCTCAATTTATAAAAATTTACTTCTTATTATCGGATGAATCACTCCCTCTACCGCATCTAAGGCAGTGAAACAATTTTTTTGCTGATTTATAAAGTCTGTTCACATAACATTTAAATTTAAATCCACGTGCGAGTTGGAGTATGAAGGAAGGTCTCGCAGCGGTTGCTTGACAATTATTTTTATATGATTTAGCGTTGAGATTTAAAACTCTAATTTAACATTAAAATTTTGCAGACATTCATAATGCGAACAAACATTGAGGAAGTTTCAACGTTATAACTACAGTGTGCTTCTTTATTTGCTGAGCAATTGGATTACTACAAAGATGTTGGGCCAGAAAAGGAACTGGATTCCCGGACAGGATCACTACAGGACTGCAGTTCGGATTTATGGAGAAATGTGTTATGGAGACTAATAATAAGCAGTCACAGTCAGAAGGAGAACAACCAAAATCAGAACCAATGTTACAACCCCACTTGCATTCCGAATTCGCTCGTACTCCGGACAGCTTGAATTCTGCATTCGCAATCATTTTGTATGAGAATTATTATTAATCAAAAATTTGGGGAGTTATCTGTAATTCAAAGCTCTAGTTTATTTAATTTTTGGTGTTTTGAACTTGAAATTTGTCCAATTTTTTGGACAATGTACATTTTATTCAATTTATTACACTTTAGCATTTTCTAAAGCGTATCTTCAATATTAGGATTTTTTCGCAAACATTTTTTCAAACAATTTAGTGCATTGTAATTTCAATCTTTAATTTTACATTTGAATTTCCAGATGTTCATAATGAGAGCAACATGAGGGAGTTTCTACATTTCAACTACACAGCGCTTCTCAGAATGCAGTCAGAATGAAAATCGGAACAATAATTGCTAAAACAGAAGGTGAATTTTTGCAATTTTTACTTCAAAGCTATTTTACTTTGACTTTTGCTTTTTATATTTTCATATATCAATTTTTGGATAATTTTATTCTGGCCTCTATGCTTTATTCCGAATATTTAATTACCCATAAATTTGAAAATATTGCTAAAGTAAATATTCTGTTTCCTTATTACTCAATTTATTTTCATTGTAGATGGCTGATGGAAGTCTTCTTCATTTGTGGATTATCATTGGAAGCAGCAGGGTTGAGGGTGAAATCTCAAAATATTTAAATTTTAATTTTAATCCGTTAGAGATGCATCTTTTTTCGAACAGTAAAATTTCCTTTATCTTATTTAAAGTTTTGTGTTCTTTGTGTTGTTTCTTGTAATGATGCGAGTTTCAAGAAACGTGGTATGCATGTATGTAAGATAATGAGTAACTTGAACAAATGCATACGTTACATCTCTACCACATCACTGTTAATTTACTTAATTTACAAATCTTAACAGGGGAATATTTATATAATTAATTATAACAAAAAACGCGTTATGGGTTGGGTAGCATTCCCCTGTAGCTTGGTGTATTAGGCAGCCATTATTTTCCCTTAACTCTTACCGTTATAATTACTTGTCCATTTTTTCTAATCGGGTTATAATTGTAACTATTTTTTTTGTATTTGTGACTCTTTTAATTCTAAATTTCCTACAAAATGGCTGATTTTCTTGACATGGTTTTTCATCTTTATTTCTAGTAGCATATTACGTACTTGTCCTTTCTTTTTAAGGAAGGGTGCACCCATGCACTGCATCTCATTGATTTTCTTATGAGATGATGCCATAGTCGGCATGAGCCACCAATTTCCCCAATTTTTTTATCGAGTGTTTTGAATAGCATCACTTGAAAGTGGTTGTTGTCGCTGATCAAGTTTGCGACTCCAGCAGGCGGTAGTTGGCTATACACAAAGTGACTTCGAAGAGCCTGACATACTTGGTATGGAGCCCGTAAGGGGTGGCCAACGGCGACCCGGCATGTTGGGGAAGCTTACTTGTTCAACGACCTCGATACTTCTAAGTTTGGCTATTGCACTCGTTTTTTCTCTCTACGATTTGGTATAGTGGGTGGGACAGTATCGAATTAGGTCTTCTTTATGTGCCTACTTATTGTAATCATTATTACAAAGCACAGAACTTACAAGTTTGCTTAGGAGATTATGCAATTGTCGGCATGAGCCACCATTTTCCCCAATTTTTTTTTCGAGAGTTTTGAATAGCATCACTTGAAAGTGGTTGTTGTCGCTGATCAAGTTTGCGACTCCAGCAGGCGGTAGTTGGCTATACACAAAGTGACTTCGAAGAGCCTGACATACTTGGTATGGAGCCCGTAAGGGGTGGCCAACGGCGACCCGGCATGTTGGGGAAGCTTACTTGTTCAACGACCTCGATACTTCTAAGTTTGGCTATTGCACTCGTTTTTTCTCTCTACGATTTGGTATAGTGGGTGGGACAGTATCGAATTAGGTCTTCTTTATGTGCCTACTTATTGTAATCATTATTACAAAGCACAGAACTTACAAGTTTGCTTAGGAGATTATGCAATTGTCGGCATGAGCCACCATTTTCCCCAATTTTTTTTTCGAGAGTTTTGAATAGCATCACTTGAAAGTGGTTGTTGTCGCTGATCAAGTTTGCGACTCCAGCAGGCGGTAGTTGGCTATACACAAAGTGACTTCGAAGAGCCTAACATACTTGGTATGGAGCCCGTAAAGGGTGGCCAACGGCGACCCGGCATGTTGGGGAAGCTTACTTGTTCAACGACCTCGATACTTCTAAGTTTTGCTATTGCACTCGTTTTATCTCGCCCTACATTCTTTTCTTTGGTCATAATTTCCAACTGCAAAGTTTTCAGCTTTTTTTTTTATGACCAAATGCCGTCACTGGCACCACTTCTTCGAACCCAAGTTTTATTCACAGCACTGCTATTTGTTTCTTCTTTATTTATAGATAGCACATTAGTTGTCGTATTTGTCCTCTCAAGTTCAAAGAGTACACGCACAGCATCTCGTTATTTTTCTAATGAGATTATGCCATTATCGGCATGAGCCCCACCATTTTCCCCAATTTTTTTTTCGAGAGTTTTGAATAGTATCAATTTGAAGTGGTTGTTGTCGCTGATCAAGTTTGTGACTTCAGCAGGCGGTAGTTGGCTATACACTAAGTGACTTCGAAGAGCCTAACATACTTGGTATGGAGCCCGAAAGGGGTGGCCATCGGCGACCCGGCATGTTGGGGAAGCTTACTTGTTCAACGACCTCGATACTTCTAAGTTTTGCTATTGCACTCGTTTTTTCTCTCTACGATTTGGTATAGTGGGTGGGACAGTATCGAATTAGGTCTTCTTTATGTGCCTACTTCCTGTAATCACTATTACAAGGCACAAAGCTTATAAGTTTGCTTATGAGATTATGCCACGACCGGCATAAGCTCTTCCATTTCAATTTTCGCCCTGAGTTTGAACGGCATCACTTGTTGGTGGTCGTTGTCGCTGGTCGACAAGCGAGGGACTCCAGCTGACAGCAGTGAGCCATCACATTTTGCAATCCTTGTGAGCGCAGTGACCCCGGAGAGCCCAATACGTGGTATGGGGCCCATTACGACCACTGCCTATTCATTATCGACGTCAGAGACACCTTCTCTGTTCTCTGATGGGGCATGTCAACTAGTTGGGCGGCGGACGGCAACTGGCGTGTTGGGAAACTTTCTTGGTCCATCGATCTCGATACCAATAAGTTTTGCCGTTGCACTCGTTTTTTCTCTCCCTACATTATTTTCTGTGTTTATAATCTCAAACACCGCAAGGTTAAAACTCCTTTTTTTCAGCCAAGCGCCGATTACTGGCACAACTCTTCTCCGAACCCAAATTTTGCTGATAGGGTTGCTACTAGCTATTTCGTCTCTTTATATTTTGTATATTATATTATATATGTTATATAAGGGCCCCCCTCAATTTTCAAGTTGTGACTCTAGGTTCTTGCAACAGATTTGTCAACATTTTCATTTTTTATGTACTTACGGTAAAACTAACTCCTTCATATGAAAGTTAACTGTTATGCTAGTAGCATTGCCCCTAAACTTAACTTTTGCGGGGAGGATTTGCCAAAAATAATTGGGAAACTAGTGAAAATCAACAACATGTTGTCGAGAGTAACTTATGTTGTTTTCTTTTTGGGCGCTTTATATATCTGTGTACTGTTCTTTCTCTCTTTTTGGGAGTGTTTACATGGAATCGAATGATTGGGACACATATAATATGTAACAATGTAAAAGGTATAAGGAAATTCAGAGTAAACTAAATTGTACAAATTTTTTAAAGCGATTACAAAGTTTTTAGTGGGAAATATATTTAGGTAAAGGGTAGGAAGAAAAAGACGTTCTCAGGCTACCACTGGAGGAGGCAAACAAATCACCATCTCCATACAGAAGAAGATGCAGCTGCTTTTTAAGATTACGAATAAAAAAAATATTGTATACTCATTTTTGTATTGTAAAGGTCTCCTAAAGGTAAAGTTCCTTGATTTTTTGGTTTTAATTTTATGTAATCAATCAATAATATGTAGTTTCAAAATGACATGAATTATATTAACAACTGCATCGGCCGTAGTATGAACAGCTGCATATTACAAATCCAGATTTATTGTTGTAAATACAATCCACGCCCTTTTGAATCTCGTTGCTCATCTCGAAATTAGCTCATGTTAAGGGACTTATCTATGACCTATTTTTTAACATGTCTTGTGCATATCATCCTGTCGTAATTGTATTAAAAAAATAAAGAAGTGTCAATTTATTTTTATAGAGCTTTAGTAAGGTTAGGTTAAATTGCTGAAAAGTTAGGTTAGAGTTGCGTTAAGGTAGGTTATGTTACTGCCAAGCATAAAATATACACGAAGCTGCCAAGAGTCTATTAAGGCAGCGGTTCCCTTGCTGCGTTTGTGAAGCACGTCCGCAAGAGGGCAGCAGTGAAGCTTTATCTCTTTGACAGAGTCCGTAAATTTTAACCTAACTCTCCTGAAATGTTCTGACAGTTGACGAAACGATTCAATTAGTTCAAAAAGTAAAGTAATAACGAATAAAAGCATACTTCGGTGATTTATTAATTAACACACCAATGTAATTTACAAAACTCAATTTATTAGAAACTTCGGCTTACTAAAAAGACAGACTACCAGCAGAAAATTAAAGACTACTAAGTAACCTAACCTTTAAAAATCGTCGAAGCTTTAACCTAAAAGTATTTATATTTAATTTTTAATCAGTTTTTAACTTGTTTTGTGTTTACAATTTTGGTGTAATTAAAAATTAGTGATTAAATTAAGGTGTGACAATTTGCTCGAGGGTGTGCCAAGAAAGTATTTAGAAAAAGTGAAACTAGGTTAGAAACATAATTAGAAAATTGTTCTGCACTTCTTTTTTTGAGCATATTGAATGATGAAAAGGCAGAAACGAAAAATTGCAAAAATAACCAAAAAAAAGTGGACTCTATGGTTTACGTCGTTTTCATATCGCTTCTTTTGGATCTGCTGGCTTTTACGATGATTCTGCCCCTATTGACATCATTATTAGAACACTACCGACAGCAGGACTGCACGCGTGACTGTCACATGAAATATACTACTTTCAAGAACTTGTCGGTGTACCCGAGTACTAATAGAGTTCAATCCTTTTTGGTGGTTTTCTGAGTTTGATGTTTAGTTTACTGCATTGCCAGTTGTTGGAGGGATATTCGATGTCTTGGGTAGGAAAGTGTACCCATTCTTGTATTATACAGATTTATAGTTGTGGGCTTGCGCATAACTATTTTATGCATTGCGCACTGACCCATTTTGGTTGACCAGTGTTAAGTTACCATTAATAAAATATAGTTGGTTAATAGGGAACTAGTGTTTTATTTAATCAAATAATAAACATCCCCTACCAACACCACATGGCGCAGTCGGTTTTTTAAGAACTATACGTTATTGTGCAAAAAATCACAGTAAAAGTAATAATAGTTTGAGATAAAGAATCATATTTTTCGTAAAATTTACGGCGTGCATAATGGCGGACCGTACTTTATCGCCAATGACAATGAGCGGTAACCTGAACGAAAACTGGCAAAAATGGATTAGAAGATTCAAAAACTATCTAATCGCCAGTGATGTTAGCAAAAAGCCTGAGGAAAATCAGTGCGCGGTACTCCTACATTACATCGGAGAAGAGTGCTTTGAAATTTATAGTACGTTTACTTTTACGGAAGCAGAAAAGAACAAAATTAACGTTCTTATCGCAAAATTTAGTACGTATTTTAATCCGAAAAAAAACATTACATTCGAACGCCACAAATTTTTCATCCGAAATCAACTTCCCGAGGAGTCCATTGACTTTTATGTGACGGAGTTAAAGTCCTTAGCAGCTAATTGCGAATTTAAGGATTTGTGCAACGATCTAATACGGGATAGATTGGTATGTGGAGTGAAAAGTGCGCGACTTCGAGAAAAATTGCTCGAAGATAGTGATCTCACATTAGAGAAAGCGCTAACTACGTGCAGGGCTTCGGAAATTTCGAAACAACAAGCTCAAAGCATCGCGGGTGTTTCAGGAATGTGCGAAATGTCCTCGTCCCTCGAAGTAAATCGCGTAAGTGCCAAAAAACGTACGTATACTCCACAGCGAAGTGCAAGAAATGACCGCGAAATGATCCCAGCTGGCGCAACATCTTCGACGACTCGTACTCGATCAACGAATGGCACCTGCTGGCGATGCGGAGGTCACCATCGCAGATTCAAATGCCCGGCGTTTCAACATTTTTGTAGACATTGCAAAACCAAAGGTCATTTCGAGTCTAAGTGTACTCAAGATAAGTTGTATAAAGTGCGCACAGTTAACACTTTGGAAAATAGTATGGAAAATCTATTTTTAGGTATGATTAACTCGATTAACGTCAATAAATCAAAAAATTGGATTGTTTCTTTAAAATTTTCCAACAACGTGAAATTTGACTTTAGAGTAGATACGGGGGCACAGGTAAATTGCCTACCGCTTTCAAGTTTTGAGATATTACAAAACAATAATAATAACATTCTTTTGGAAGAAACTAATGATAAAATTAGTACATACACAGGTTCATTAATAACAGTTTTGGGACACTGTAATTTAAAATGTGAATACAAAAATGCTAATTATGTTCTAGATTTTTTCGTTGTGAAGGAGAATGCACCTCCGGTTTTGGGCATCGAAGCATGCGAAGAGTTAAATCTTATCAACCGCCTAATGACAATTTTAGATAGAAACGAAATATTAAAAAAGTATCAACACATTTTTGATGGTGTTGGCTGTCTAAAAGTTAAACCTTATTGTATTGTTATTGATGCCAGTGTAAAACCAGTGGTGCATGCTCCAAGAAAAGTACCGCTAGCTTTAAAAAACGAATACAAAAATGAATTAGATAATTTAGAAAATTTAGGTATTATTTCTAAGATTGAAGAACCCACACCGTGGGTAAACTCTGTTGTTATTGTCAGAAAACCATCTGGCAAAATACGAATTTGTTTAGATCCTAGGGAGCTAAACAAAGCAATTCAAAGGGAACATTTTCAAATTCCCACTGCAGACGAAATCTTTGGAAAACTTTCAGGAGCAAAGTGGTTTAGCATTTTGGACGCGAGTCAAGGTTTTTATCAGATCAGATTAGATAACGATAGTTCCAAATTATGTACATTTAATACCCCATTCGGTAGGTACCGCTATTTAAGGCTTCCGATGGGTTTAAACTCAGCCCCTGAAATTTTTCATAGAACAATTAAACAAATTCTAGATAATATTGAGGGTGTTCATACATATATTGATGATATTTTAGTGTTTGGTGTCACTAAGGAACAACATGATAAGCGTCTGGAACAAGTACTAGAGCGAATATTGAAATACAATTTGAAATTAAATAAAGAAAAATGTAAATTTTGTGTTCAAGAAATCGTTTATATGGGTCACCAGTTAACCCGAAATGGTGTTGTTGTTGACGAAAATAAGGTTAAAGCGATTAGGAATATGCCAACTCCTAAGGATAAAAAAGCAGTAGAAAGATTTTTAGGCATGGCTAATTACGTTAGTCGTTATATTCCAAATTTTTCTGAAATTAGTACCCCTTTACGAGAGTTATGTCATAAAAATGTGGTGTGGCACTGGTATGACATTCATAACAAAGCTTTTAACGAATTAAAGAAGGCTCTAAGCAATGCACCGGTTTTGAGGTATTATGACGTTGATAAGCCCGTGGTGATATCAACGGACAGCTCACAAAACGGTATAGGATCTTGCCTATTACAAGAAAATTTACCAGTAGCTTATGCCTCGAAAGCTCTGACAGCTACTCAGAAAAATTACGCTCAAATCGAAAAGGAGCTTTATGCTATTGTCTTTGCTTGCGAAAAGTTTTATCAGTACATTTATGGTAAGAAAGTAGTAGTTCAAACTGACCATAAACCACTCGTAGGTATTTTTAACAAACCTCTTAATTCAACAACGGCTAGAATTCAAAGAATGCTTATAAAGTTGCAACCTTTTCACTTATTTGTTACATATAAGCCCACATGGCCCACATATAAGCCCGGAAAAGAACAATTCATTGCCGATACGTTAAGTAGAGCATATTTAACTGATGAAGAAAACCACGAAATAGACAGTATTTTGAGATCTCAAGAAGAAATTGTAATTCAATCGTTACCCATGTCTGCTAATCAGTTTAAAAATTTTCAAAATGAAACTAAAACTGATGTAATTTTAAAAACTTTAAACAGTTATACAAAAAATGGGTGGCCGGAATTCTCAGAATTAGATCAAAGTGTAAAACCATATTATAAATTTAGAAATGATATAACTGAAATCAACGGATTACTTTTTAAAGAAGATAAGTTAATTGTTCCGAAAACCCTTCGCAAAGAAATGTTAAATCGAGTGCATTACCCTCATTTAGGCCAAGAAAAAAGTAAATCTCGCGCTAGAGAATACATATATTGGCCGGGAATGTCTACTGACATTGAAAAATTAGTAGCATCTTGCGAAACTTGTAATTTTTACCAAAGTTCAAAACAAAAAGAACCCCTGATACCTCATACTATTCCCGAAAGACCGTGGCAAAAAGTAGGGATTGATATTTTTCAATTAAGAAACAAATATTATTTATTAGTAATTGATTATTTATCTAAATTTGTTGAACTTTCTATATTACAAAGTACTACTAGTTTATCTGTCATAAACCACTTAAAATCAATTTTTGCGAAAAATGGTATTCCTGAAACAGTTGTGTCTGATAATGGACCTCAGTTTTCCAGTGAATATTTCAAAAACTTTTCTAAATTATGGGACTTTGGAATTGTAAACTCGACTCCAACATATCCACAATCAAATGGTATGGTAGAAAGAGCCATCAAAACTGTAAAAATGATGTTAAAAAAGGCTGTTCTTGATGCCAAAGACCCATATTTAGTACTACTCGAGTACAGAAATACCCCTATAGGAGACGGTATAGGTTCACCAGCCCAAATATTAATGGGTAGACGACTGAGAGGTATTCTACCAACCACAGATCAAAAATTAATGCCCAAACCGGTAAATTTAGATAATATTAAAAACATTCTAGGCGCAAAGCAGAACAAACAAAAGTTCTACTATGATTTGCATGCAAAACCATTAAAAAATTTAGATGCAGGTCAAAATGTTAGAGTGCAGAGAGGAAGAGAATGGCATAAGGGTGTAATTATTAGAAAGAATCCTACTCCCAGGTCTTACAAAATACAGCTGGAGGGAGGAAATGTTCTTGACAGGAATCGAAAATTTATTTCTATAGAACCCTTAGGTCATCCTCTTTCTGCCAATAATGAAATTGTAAAAATCGAAGAAAATGTAAATAATTTAAGTGACGATGATTTAGATTTAGATAACAGTTTGTTTAAAGATAATGAACCCTGTACATATACAAACATTGTAACCCAATATGGAAGATTGGTCAAACCTCCTGAAGTACTTAAATACAAGTGAAAAAAAAAAAAAGTATTATTTGATTTTGTTCATTTTATTATTTTTATAAAAGGAGGGAGATGTACCCATTCTTGTATTATACAGATTTATAGTTGTGGGCTTGCGCATAACTATTTTATGCATTGCGCACTGACCCATTTTGGTTGACCAGTGTTAAGTTACCATTAATAAAATATAGTTGGTTAATAGGGAACTAGTGTTTTATTTAATCAAATAATAAACATCCCCTACCAACACCACAGAAAGCAGTTATGATAACTTGTCTTGTAAGTTTTTAACGGTCAAAAGAATGTAGAATGAAGTTTGTAAATTTACCTTTTCATGTTTATCAAATTTCCGTTTGTTAGTATTTAATTCTAAAAGCTTACTTATAGATAATTACTTTATTGATTGTAAATTTGTTTATTTTAAGTGACCATTAGAGCACAAAATGTAAAAAGCACCTCAATTATGAAGATCCGGAATCATCAACTATTGACGATCTTGTGTCCTTGAAGATGTGAAAAAGAGCGACTTAAAACAACATTCCTTATGGTAGGTAGCTCTATCTTTCTTGCCCGATTAACTTTTGATTAATAATTCACCGTTACACTTTTTAAATTACTTTTGTTTATCCATAATTTTGAGTTTACATAGCTTTTTACATGTGCAAGAGACTTTCTACCTTCTTTCATTTATACTTACCTGATTTCCTTTTGTTAGTATAATTCTAATAGCTCACTCGCTGATTGTATTTTTTTTTTAAATTTCAAGTTGTTATTGGAGCAAGAAATGGCAAGGTGCCTCAATTGTGGAGACGCAGAATCATCAATCAGCCTTGTAGCGGAGAACTTCCCATCTTTTGAAGATGTGAAAAAGAGCGACTTAAAACAACATTCCTTATGGTAGGTAGCTCTATCTTTCTTTCCCGATTAACATTTGATTAATAATTCACCATTACACTTTTTAAATTACTTTTGTTTTTCCATAATTATGAGTTTACATAGCTTTTTACATGTGGGAGAGACTTTCCACCTTGTTTCATTTATACTTACCTGGTTTCCTTTTGTTAGTATAATTCTAATAGCTCATTCACTGATTGTATTTTTTTTAAATTTCAGGTTGTTATTGGAATAAGAAATGGCAAGGCACCTCAATTGTGAAGACACAGAATCATCAATCAGCCTTGTAGCGGAGAACTTCCCATCTTTTGAAGATGTGAAAAAATGAAACTTTTCGTATTAATTTTGATTATTGTATTTACGTATTATTAAAATGTTAATTGCTAACTGTAATGAAAATATAACAAATAAAATTAATATTTGCAACAATCAGTTTGTTTTAATTATCAACTTTGTCATTTATCATAAAATTACTAAAATACATGATGGCAAGTGGTCAAAAATTTATTTTAAAGTTTCTAATCTATACAGTCAAAATTAACATCCCTGTATTGCTGTAATCCTGGTACCAAATAGTCTAAATTTGAAAATCTGTACTTCAAAATATTTTTGACAAACCTCTACGTCTTTTCTGTGCTCCTGATAGCAAGTAGTTAGAATTTGATTTCAAAATTAAAATTTTTGCTTATTGATGATCTCTTTACACTTCTGTGATCCTAATAGCAAATGGTCGGAATTTGATTTCAAAATTAAAATTTTTGCTTATTGATGATCTCTTCGCACTTATGTGACCCTAATAGCGAATGGTCAGAATTTTAAATTTTCAGATTCAATAAATACTCGTGACATTATACCTTTTCCCATTTCTGTGATCCTGATAGTAAATGGAGAAACTTCAAGCTTGAGAACCTCAATTTTAAAATCAATTCAGAAAATATTGGTATCAGGATCACAAAAGTGCAAAGAGGAAGCAACTAGTAAAAATTTCAAGCTCGAAAACCCCACTTTTATAATCAAATTCCAGACAATTGCTATCAGGATTACAGAAGGACAATAAGGTGTTGCAATAATTAATTTTCTGAATCTCGACTTTTGGGATCAAAATTTACCAAGTTGGTATCAGGATTACATAAGAGGAAAAAGGTGTTGCATCAAAATTATTTAAGGAAAAATGTAAATTTCCTGAAACAATATGCTAGTACTACCAGGAGCACAGAATAAATAAGGTGCCGTTAGGTATTTGTGGAGTTAAAAATTTCAAATTTTTGAGCATTACCTACCAGGATCGCATCAGAAAAAGGAGATTGTTGCCAATATTTTTGAATCTGAATCATTTAAAATTTTAAGTTGTTAACGTCTTTTTTAATGTACAATGATACAGAATAAAGACACTACAGTTAAATGCACATTTATTGTATATTTCTGTATAATGCAACATACAAGCATATTAACAAGGGCACATTTAAATACACAGGGTGAGGGTGTCATTTAAGTGTCGCCCCACTTTTATTTCCTAAACCATTGGAAGAATCAAATTTTTGAAGCTAACATATGTACAAAGCTTACTACTAAAAACACACTCTTGTACTCTGTTAATTTCCTTATTGTTTTAAATTAGCGATTACAGACTCTACTTTTAGAAATTCTTTTTTGGACGAGTTTTGGGCCCTAAAAAGAGCCATTTGTATGTTGTAGTTGCACCTTTGCAAACTTGTAGGCACATCCTTGTCTGTTAGCAGGCGCTCCTGTTTAGCTGTGTGCTGTTGGAGTTCCACTAATACTCTACTCAAGCCTTTATTGTGCTCTTTCTGCCTTTTCAACAACTTTCCATTATCCCTATAAATAACAATATATAATTATTTAAAATATTGATTATTTACAAAATACGAATTAAAGACCAGACAGTAACACGGCAAGTATAAAACATTGCATTAAAATTTATAATAGATAATACCTACTTGTATAGTGTCATTAACCATGTTTGGCAGGGGTATGCGGAGTCCCCAACCAAATGGTATTTTCCATAGAAATATTTCTGTGCCCCAAATTGTTCCACACTTTTACGCAAGAAGGAGTATCTCAGCACCTAAAATGAAGTATTGATATTATCCTTCGTGTAATTTAGTAATTAATTGCTCTTACCCTTGCATTATGAGCAGACTCAGGAAATCCTACAAATGTTTTTGAATATTAGTTTTGCAGTACATATTCCTTGCAGAATAATCGAGTGAAAAAATTTACGGTTTAGATAGCTATCCTGTTGATCTGCAGGCACTTTTACTGGTATGTGACAACTATCAATGGCACCAATCACGTCTAAGAAAAAACACTTGCAGTGGTGCTACCATTCTTGTGTTTTTGCTTTGCAATAAGCCTTTTGGGGGCCTTATCAATGTCAAAACTGAGTGCATTGAAATCTGTTTTTTTTTCGAATTTCGCAAGAAAATCAAAACCAAGTTTTACCGCTTCCTCGCATTAACGGTCGTTTTCCCGAAGTTGAATTCCATAACTACTGTGCTCGCTGCGGTGATAATCAGAGTGAAGATATAAATTTTCAGGCTATATTAAATATTAAACTTTTTAATATTGATATTGAATATATGACAGTATAATATCACAGTAGAAACAAAGTATGGTTAGAATAGCATTGCGTGCGGATTTCAAATTTGACGCGCAATCGTATTTTTTTAATAACTATGATCTGCTGCGCCATCTCTCCGCCAAACATTTCGTCACGCCCATATCAAACTCGAGTGACAACACCATACCCTTCCAGTCATCTTGATCAAAATATGGCGCAAATAAACGACGCCGTGTACACAAAGCACCACCTCAGCGAGTACCGTTCTGTACGTGCAATGACGTTCAAAAGTAATGTCGCAAAATCCTGTAACGTAGGCAACTAATATTGTTTAATACCCTCCACGATAAAAGAACCTTTTTACATTATCTGAAAGAGTGTTGTCTTAAGTCTTTGGCATGGAAAATATTATTCCTGAAGAACTATGTACTACACTGATATTATTCATCCTAATTAGTTATTAACAATTATGCAAGTGTTTTTTTTCTAGCTCTATGCAACTTTTGAAATTCGTCAGTAATTTATGGTTCTTAAGTCACAATAAATACTTAATTTATTTCCCTAGCCTTGCAAGTTCTAAACTCGTAGTATCACAAAATCTCTAAATGTTACTTGCATTGAACCAGAGACCCACTGCGTACTAAGTCAGGTTTCACCACTTGCTCCAATGGGTAGCTAATCAAATTGTTTGAAAAGATAAAAAAAACGTGTGCATTTGCGCCTACAATAAGTTGTAACTATATATTTGCAATTTTATTAGTAACCGCAAACTTAACAACAATTTTTTAATTTTCAGGTTCAGAAAACTATCATCTATAAATAAACTAATCAGAAACATCCATGAAATTTTTCTAGACTTTAGTAAAGTAAAAGTAAAACTCCAATAAGGAGCTTGGCCTGCAATGCGGTAGGTCAGGGCCACCAATCATCGCTTACAATATCTAACCTACTTGCACTCCATCACAACTACGAGAATGTTGTGGTAAACACCACGCCTTCAACAACCGGCTTACTTCCCTCACCCTTCAAGTGATTTGGTTCCCAATTATTAAAAAGCGATAGGCAGGCCAACTGCCAGACATCTAAGGCAGGGTTTAAACCCAAGATCTTTAACGCAGCAGCCAAGTGACCTAACCGCTCGAATACTCTGGTACCAACATAAAACTTGGTAATTAATTAAAGGCTAGCTAAACCCATGCGCGAACGTGCCACACATTTACCAACAACCAGAGGAGTTTAGTTTGGAATGAGACAGCAGACAAAGAGCTGGGTTGTTGTAGTAGGGGCCCTTCATCGTGCGGTGAGACATTTACGAATTTACTGTAGATGTTTTTAAAAAATACACATATTACCATAATATTAATTAGTTTATTGATCCTTTGGCACCTGCCTATACATTTACTAATTTGTATACAATATACAAAGTTTGTGCTAAAATCAATATTATTTAAAATAAGAGAGTGTCTACTTGACCGTCAGACGGTCTTATATCATACTTTGTAAAATGGTCGAATAGCTCTTTATCTTTATGTTCCATATTTTAGCACTTGTTGTCAGCATAGGAAATAGGAAAGTGTTGTGAAACGCTGGTATGGCATTTTATTGCGTAAACCGTCGCAAGTTCAAACCCCTGCTAGGGTTTTGCCCAATTTTTAATTCTTTTTCTTCTTTAAATTTTTATTAAAACAATATTGTCAGTCTAGGCGGTTTACGTGAGTTTACTATTTCTAAACTGGCGCTTGTGCGACGATTGTATAAAACCTGATATACAGCCGTCGGTCAGTCGGGTAAACACTTCCGTAAAATAATTTTAATAAACAATACTTTTTAAATCATTCAAGTTTCTTTTAATAATAATAATATCTAGACTGAGATATGAGATTTCCTTGTAATAGTTATTGACTTTAAATTTTAAAATGGCACCAAATGTATATATTTTTTTTAAACGTTAAGAAAAAGCAATTTTAAATATCTAGTAAATAACATAAAATAAATGCATAATATATCAATTAAATATTATTTAAAAAAAAGCATATAATAATCTGTGTGTTCTACTTAATAACATCTTTTGGTTATCACAGAAAACAATTTGTTTGAAAATTACTTCCAATGTTGAGAAACTAAAATCAAATTTCTTACCATATTTTGTACAGAACACACTTCAGATCTTAAATTTGTTAGACAGGGTGTTTTTATTTATGAGGCGCGTCCAGAAAGTAAAGATTTAACGCGTTAAGCAAAGAAACGAGTGGGTGGAGCGTTGCTATGGCAATGCAATCTTAGTCTAAATTCACCTTACACACACGAACACCTTTTAGTTTGGTTTTAATTGACCAACAATTTCAAGGTTTAAAATGAGTGCGTCGATACAAAATCCCGCCAAGTCTGAAGTACAACCTTTGGCATATGGTTGACATTTATCAATAGTTGATAGCGACTTCTGGATATGTAATAAAAAACAAAGTGAAGCACTTCCCCTGGACTTTCCCACACTTCAAATATTGTTACTAACCGTATCTGCATAAGGATATTTATATAAAGTTATACCATACAACGGCGATTAGGATAGCACTGCATAGCGAATGAACAAGAAATTGCTTTTTCATTTTTTGGTAAAATATTCCTCGGTATTAAAGCAAACCAGATAGGATACAGAAAATTCGTCGGCCAAAAATTGAACAGAAGGTAGAAAATTAAGTTGTGAATCTTATTCTACTATCACTCTGATCATTTAAGCTTGAACAAAATATTTTATCGTTCCCCCATTTATTAAATGCAGAGGTGTGAATTTTCGATGTACATAGATGGCGTCACAGAGAAATGAGCGGACTGGGACCCGAACCAACTTGCAGCTCATTCCTGGCCCTATAAGCTTGCAGTTTTAAAAGGATCGTGCGGCCGGTTTTTGAGCAATATCGTTTTTATTATCTACAAAATTTGGAAAATATTTATACCTCAGTTTTCACTTGTACAAAATAGTACATAGTAACACTTTATTCCCCTAAGACTATTGTAGTACAAATCTGAAGAGGTACCTAGCTGGGAAACCGTTTGATAATGATGAAGACGAGGAAGTGAAAAGAAGAATGATTCTGGAGGGAAGAAAAAAAAATAAAATAAATATATTTTAAATAATTTTTTTTCGCATTTTGTGTATCATTTACCATGCTTAAGTTTTTACTTTCTGGACGGGTACTCGTACGTAAACTAATAAGAGCAGTATGAGGTGCTGTTTGAACGAAAATCAAAATTTTTAAAGAAAAAATTCTATAAAGAAAAATAAACTTCTTAAAGGAAAATAAATTATTTTTGGAAAAATTAAATTTATAACAAAAAAATTTTTCTTATCTTTTATAATTTCCTTTGAATATTCTTTTATCTTCAACAAAAAAAACCTTCAAAATTCTTTTCAAAATTCAGATTCACGTAATAAAAGTTCCTTGGCTCTATTTCTCTATAAGAGTTTATTCACTCTGTACCATTTGAAGACGTTGCACTGGAGGTGCTCGACAATGACAACAGATGCCGCATGTGCGGTTTGGAAATCTCAAAACCAAGGAAAAATACTCTTATTGAAGAATCAGACAAAGTTTTTTTCTTGTTTTAAGAACTTTCATTTTTCGTTTAAGAAGTGTTTCTATACGAAATTTTGATTTTGGCTCAAACGGGGCCTCATAAATTAGGAGTCATTGTAAGAAATAAAAAATTTATTAGCAGGCAAAGTAATTTTATAAGACTAACTCAAATTTGGTTTAATGTTTTTGTAATTTTTTCATATTCTTAAATACTGAAGGAAATCAGATACTCTTAATTAAAACATGAAACCATTTTAAATTTCTTACAATAGCTAAAGAAAAAACACCCTCATCACTTTAGAAAGTTATACCTATGGTGCAGTTTTGTTAAATTTTTTTTATATAAAAGTCAACTACTTCAACTTATGTTAGTAAACGCTTCCATAAGAAAAAGATCTAATTGGTAAAAGTGAAATGTTACAATGGAAGATTTAGAATAAAGAAAACGCTGGTCGTGTTCTCAAATTGTCAGTTCGTATAATTCTTAAACGTCTCCTTCAAATATTCAGGCTCTCAAATCAAGTCTGTTGGCTGTTTTGCGAACATTAATAAAAGTTCTTCATGCTTGCATATTCAAATAATAATTCTCTTCTAAATTTGTAATTATTAATAACGAAATACCACCAACAATTATGAAAAGCAGCTTAAGACGATTACTACTTCTAGGCTAAAGCGAGTTGGATAGGCACAAATGTTAGTCGATGTAATCCTACAACCACCTGCACCTAATTCCCTATCCAACTGCTAGGTACGAAGACAGAAGACAGGAGAAGGAAAATCACAAGGGCTGCTGCAGATTACCTGACAAATCTATATTAAAAAGGGGTCTAACTGAACGTAGACTTTCTTCATCACTACACGGGAATGGGTTCATCAGTTGCTGAAAGAGCCATCTTCGTGAGAGTGGAAAGACTACGCCGAGGAAAACTGCTCCCACTGCTGCTCTCGGAAAATATCTTCCGAAAACTGCAATAACAAAAAAGTTTGTCTCACAGAAATGCCAATTATTTCGCACATAATTCACAATTACCGTCATTCAATAAATAATGCTTTTATATATTTAAACCAATACATACAACTTTCTAATTCCGGATTCTGATGACCGTTTCCAAGGTGCATCGTCTGGTTCATAAGGTAAAGGCCCTTGTACAGGAGCATCTTCATCTACTGGACTAAAAAGAAATAAGTCAAATCTTAATCGCCTTTCTTGCAGTTTGATTTACACAACACAAGAATATTTAAAAATAACAATTGTCTTACATAAAACTATCTACAGAGTGGCTAGGAAAATCCCGGCCACTTTTCTTGCGGCAGTCAAGAGATGGCGCTTTAGTAAAGAAAAATTAAATTAAAATACTGGCAACAACGCAGAATCCAAGACGTTTTAGTTGTTTTGATTTAATATGGGGTGTATTTAATAACTAAAACGTATTGGATTCTGCGTTGTTGCCAGTATTTTAATTTAATTTTTCTTTACGCGCCATCTCTTGACCGCCGCGAGAAAAGTGGCCGGGGTTTTCCTAGCCACTCTGTATAATTATTTAATTTTGTAATAGTAGTATTAGTCATACAAATCGATAACATTTTTATAAATTAAATAAGTATTAATTTTGAAACTATTGGTTTTAAGTAATGTGTTCTAAAACGGCCAAAAAAACTCAAAGAAAGTATTTAAAATTAACAAAACAAATCTAAAACTCAAAACATTTTAAAAAACCAAAAACTTACTCTAACATATCCAATACTGAATTACATGGATTTATAAAGTTGTTATAAGTATTTTCAATTTTTTCTACAAAAGGAACGAATTTCCTAATGCTGAAATCATAAATAAAATAAACAATAAAACTAATAAAACAGTGAATTTAAATCAATAGTAAATAAGATAAAATAAAACAAATAAACGTGACAAATAGAAGCTTACGTTTCAACTTTATTTTTGGGCCTGTAGGTCTCCAGCTCATCTTCAAGATCACTGACCCGTGCCTTGAGTTCATTACGTTCATGCAAAATGTCTTTCAGTTCTGCTGTGGTAAAACGTGGTCTATTGGGATCATCCAAATCATACACAGCCTTATTGCTCGGATATAATATGTCACACTATCAAAAGATTTATTTAAAATTGAAATTCTAAAATGTTTTTAAGTAAATTAACCTTTGCCAGATCCTCATTTTCCTTCTGTGCTAAGCCTAGCCGTTGTCTAAGAGCCGATATATCTCTTTGCTGGTCTTGCAGTTGCACCAAAAAATCTGCTCGTTCATCGCATAGTGTACGAACTTGATTTTGAAGTGTTTTATGTTTACGACGTAATTCACGACTGCTAATAGTTAATCTTTCCACTTGTGACTTCATCTATAATTAGATATCTAAATAAATCTATTTTATAAATCTGCAATTGTCGTTTGTAACGATAAAAAAATTCAGCTACCAGTTATGACAATTCTTAGCATAAAACCTACATTTTCAATATCACAGCACTTTTCCTGAAGTAATTTTTCCTTGGTCCTGATTTCATCCCTCTGTTTCTCAAGAGACGCTTGTAGTTTTTGTAACATGTCGTTCTCACTGACAACCTCACTTGGAGAAAAAGTTTCAGACTGGTGTGAGCTGCCTTGTACTTTAATGAGCCGCCGGTTTTCTTCTTGTAATCGCGACACAAGCCCTACTAACTCCTTCGATTCTGCTCTCCATTGCTCTTCAATTGCTTCTAGTTCCTGCAAGATTCAGTTTTAAATGTTGGTTTGGTTCTTTAAACATGACGAATTTATTACAAACCTTCTCGAACTTCTGTCGATATTCAGCCTTTTCAATCTTGTCATTTTCGAGTTGAGATATTTTTGATTTCAGTTCTACGAGTTGAGTATTTTCGCGTTCATTTTTGACAGCTAAGTTTTCTAATAGCTCCAGGGCATTTATGACCTTCGGCATTAAGGAAGTAACAGCATCAGCTCCATAATGATCAATGATTTTTTCGCACTCTTTTCCAATATCCGAGGCAATGTCGTACACGTCCACCACTGTTACTTCACCAACCAGGTCGTCTGCATTTTCCATTTTCCGATCGTAATGCCGGTGCCAAATTCTAGGCATTAAAAAGTGATATTTAAAATGAGTCACGCCAAAAAAAGTTTAGAAGCTACCATTTTTATTGATTACTTCCGAAACGTCATATGTGCGTCATCCAGTAGACACATTAACTACTGTCGGGTAGGTGTAACTAATGATGCTGTAAGTCATCTCAACTACTAGTATGCAGGGACGGACTGGCGTACGGACGATTTCGCAATCGCCCATAGCGCCGCCGGTACTCATGAGAGCCTACCGGACTAGCATAAAATTCTTCTTCTTCCTCCTCTTGTTATAGGCCAATAGCCTGTTTCACAGAACATAAACCTTTAGAAGCGAATTCCCCACGTTAAATGTTGGCAACAAAAAACACCATTTTGTTTAAACGCCCTCTGGCGATCTAGTGGCAAACTAAACAAAAAGCGCGGGCTTTTTTAAATCACTGGTGTAGTGTAGTTATTCCACTTACAATTTCAAATTATTTAAAATTTATAACTCATTTTTTTTAAATGAGTTATAAATTTCAATTAACAGTAAATATCATACAAACAAATAATAACAGGTTATAAAACTACAAGAAAAAGCCCATATAAAAATAAAATATATTTATTGAAAAAAATAACCTCTTCACTCCCATTTATGAATAACTAAATAAATAAATACTCTGAAATTCCCTAAGTATAAATAAACATAAATATTCTCATAAATATAAATCAACTCTTAATGCTAAATAACAATAAAGAAATAAATATATATGAAATTGTGTACAAGTATAAATAAAAATAACTATTCTTAAAAAACAAGAATGACTAGAACGGGACTAGAATTTTTTCATCTTCTTCACATGTCCTTGCGTAACAGATTTTGGTTTGTGCTTGTCCTTGACATATTTGAAAATGAGAAAAGTAACACACTTATCTAATATCAAACCATCGCAGTCATGCTCCTTGCAATATACTTCTCCAGAACCACAATCCGATTTATATAACGCCTTGAAGTTATCCTCCAACGATGGTCGGAATGCATGTGCATCAAGGAATTTATACAAATTGTCATGTATGTTCTGAATAAGTAACATTACATGTTCACTTGCATATGTCAATCTTTGGTTGTCATCGAACTCTTTAAAAGAAGTAAACAGGTGGTAATTAGTCATTTCCCCGGAATATAGTTTACTGCGGCAAGCTTCACAATCAGGCACAGTAATATTTTTCAGAACATAGCCTGCAACATAAGCTAAGCCTTGACTATCCTCACATACGAGGTCTTCAATTTGCAAAGTCTGAAAGTCAGTTACTGTATCTAGTTGTGACACTTGCCCATCTTCATGCACAGAATATTTCAATAAACTTCCCAAATCATCCAATGGCATGCACATATCATCGTCACAGTTCCCTCCACCTACAGGCGAAACTAATTTATTAACAACTACGGTCTTTAAAGCAGCTACAAACTGATGACATGTAGGATTATTATCCATGCTGCCTAATTGTACAAAACAAATTTTCTAGCGGATCCTGATTTAAACCCCTTAAACTTAAAAATTCAAATCCTTCTACGCCATGCAGGTGGTTCCAAAGGAAAATAACTGACCTAATCGTCGTTTGCCAACCGCGAATGAATGAATACTGATTAGTGACATCAACTTCCTGTTTTAGGTCAATTAGTTTCCACTGATCCAGTTCTACTAATAATTTTGACCAAAAGTCCAAGTGTGGTGAGTTCTGCGTTAATGCACATCTATAACGCTTTGAATCGGGGGCTCTAACTCATGAACCGTTTAAAGAGTCAAATAAATTATCAATTTTTTGAACAAATTCCGCCGTGAAAATTGACTCTGAAGGCAATATGCATGCAAAAGTAGAAAATGTTTCTATAGCGCCAGCCACAGAACTACTTAACTGTGCAGCAGCAATCTTCACTTTCATTTTCACATAGGAATCTCTGAAATTGAAATACTCTTTTTTCAATTTCGGTAAAGATTTAAAAGTTTTTTGCTGGTCAAAATTAAAAACAGAATGTATATACTCAAATTTAGCTAACTTGTGAGGTTCAAATTGAATTTTGCATCTTATTAATGCATTCCTTGTGTTCTTTAAGAGATGTGGTACATCATAAATAGTAACAATCGGCTGGCATTTAAATTTAAACGCTGTTTTGTCTCGTTCACAAAATCGTTCCGATCAAAATGATCCTCACAAATTACATTCCTAGAACTATCTACTTTACATGCATTCTTCCACAACTGATGGTATTGAGGATTTTTGGGAAATTTAAAAAAATGTTTATTTACGTAACTCCCAGAGATGTTCGAGTAGTACCAGTTGTTGCACCCCGGGTACTTGCAACAATACTTCTTACGACCAACATCCATAGCTAAAATATGCAGATGAACTGGTCCAGCACAAACCAAAATCTGTTACTTTCTACGAAGCTTTACCTGAAAAAAAAAATAGCAAATTTATTTGGTGTAGTATCGGTAGAAAAAAGCTGTACTTAACTTGTAAATTACATTACACCTAATAAGTTCCTTGACCTTTTGGTTTAACCTCAAATTGATCCTGAAATGAAAACCGATAAATTTAATGCAGTATAGTATGTGTTTCGTATAATACTTAACTTTATAACAACCCAAAGTTAATATTTTAGTAAAGGTTCTGTAAGTGGGACTAATCACAAAAATTATCGACAAAATTAGCGAAACCCACAGAACATGAAACCCGAATGACAGCTTATCCTTGCCGGTAAAACAGAAAACAGACTCACAACTAGTGAAATTCTACAAATGGCGGGATATTAGCCCCCGCTTACCCCGGCCCGCCGAGATGGCCCACATACTATGTGTTGCGCGAGTGTAGATTTCAGCTTCACCCCTATGGCCTGTTTAATACTCGCAACTAGTGCGGGTTCTGTGAGCCCTCTTTGCACGTATGCCGGGCAGGAGCCTGGCCTTAAGCCGGCCATACACGCTACGGTCTACCGGAGAGGTCTACCTGTGCAGGTGTGCCTGCGCAGGTAGACCGGAGCGTGTATTGGAATAGACCTGTGCAGGTTTTTGGACCTGCGCAGGCGACCTGCGCAAGATCGAAAATCAATTCTTTTTCGTGACACCGTACGGTGAACCTGTGCGTGTGTGCGTGTGCGCAGGGCGTGCTTAGTTGTTTTCTAGTCTCTGTCTAGAGGGTGATCATCGCTCGCATCGTACAGCCGCGTGGTAAAAAATGGCGCTATCAGATTCAACTAAGAAAGTACTTGAAGATTTTATCGAATTTTTACACCACTTTGTTCGCTTCTTTTTTACTGTTTTATTTTTCAAGATTAACGCAAGGCCTATCAACGCCAGTGCGTCGTCGTCTTCAATCGATGCCATAGCGAAACGAACTGAAGACCTCTCCGGCATACCGGACCGTCCCATACACGCTACGACATGCGGTCTACCTGCGCAGGCACACCTGCACAGGTAGACCTCTCCGGTAGACCGTAGCGTGTATGGCCGGCTTTACCCGTCGAAAAAAGAAGTTCCACTAAATGGATTACCAACATAAAATTAATTTTTTAATTTAAATATTTTATTCGTTTTTATTAGTTCAAGTTTCACAGGAAATTTATTTGTTAAATTTATATTCAGATATAAGATTTAAGGCTTCATCAGTCTTAATACCATGATAAAAGATGAGACTGTATAAACAGCAAATAGGTACATATTTACCGATCTCCCAACCACTTCAAAATATTTATAAACAGCTGGTCTTGATTTAATTACATCATAAAACATTGAAAACCTAACAAGTATTTATTAAAATCAGTGTATGATTTTGTAGTAGTCAAGTTAAAAGCTAACAATATTGCAAAATGACAAATTTAGTGATATATCCGTTAGCACAAAACTGGTTACTGTGAAAAGTAAACGAAAAAATGTAACCCGGAGAAATTACCAGTACTGTCCAGTATAAACAAAAGTTGAAAATCTTTTTTTGGTTTGTAACATTTCTATTGGGTGGTATAGCTTTATTTCTGCAAATATTAAAAAACGTTACCTACTGAGGTTTTTAATTAATTTTGTCGTGTAGATTACAGTAGCATAGTGATATATTTGCAATTGTTTTTGAATTACAACGCAAACATGCATTTTTTTTAATAAATAGCGAGCCATGACTTACCAAAGACAAACGCAAGTGGTAGATTAACATAACACATAACAAAGAGTAGTGTTAGCTAAAATAAAAAAATGTTAAACGTCAGTTTTTAAAACATAAAGGACTGTGATGTTATCGTTTTAAATTTTACTGTTCGAAACTGCATACTATTTGCTCTCGAACATAATTGACATCTTTCTTTTACAGCAGAGCATTGGTGGCATTCAGTAACTGAACTGATAGAATTATATGAAACGCAGCTTTCACCGAGTTCCATAATTCTTCAACTTAATTATGCAAATGCTTAGAAATATGTTCTTCTAAGAAACCCGGTACAAACCACAAACTCACAGAATGTAATAGATTGACTTCAACTTTTGACCATGTTACAGAATAATTCCAAAACAGCATTTGCATACGATTTCAGTGCAATTTTGTCAGTTCTATGTTTGGGTAAAATTTCCAAGCTGTGAAATGTTATCTTTTTCCAAAATTACACATAATTTAAGTTGGAACTTGAAAAAGGATTATCGCTATTTAAGAAATTTTCTTATCTTAATTTCTTGCTTGAAAGTAACACAGTACACGAAAATTAACAAAACGGTTCTCTTCAGAACTAAAAAGTTTTCTGAAAAAGAAGTTCCATTAAGTAATATCAACTATATAATATGTTATCAGTTTACAGTTTTATAAGCAATGATTAATTCCTGCTAAATTAATCATGTCATGACCTTCTTGATTAGGTGTAGACTCTCGTAATCAAGAAGGTCATGATCACGCTAACAATAAACATTTGCACATGGCCATAAAAATATTACAATAATGAAATTTTAAGCGTTTTCTGCGTTGTTCGGTTGATTTTCCTTTTCGCATTTCCCAAGATAACCATAAGCTTTTCCGCTTTTGTGTATATAAAATCGCAACTGTGAGACTACACTCCGTAGGTGCAGTTAGGATACAGAAAAAAAATTCACTTTTGATGAAAGCTATGAATTCTTTACGTTTAAAAAAATGAATCAAATTTGTAGTACTGAGATTCTGCTTCCATTACAAATGAAAAAGTAACAACTCTTTAATTTTTTTGGGTACGTTAAAAAATCGAGGGTTACGAGTAGAGTTGGGTTTAAATTAGTAGCATCAGCTGGCACAGGAGTTAACTCTCAATCAGTTTTCAAACGCACCCTTTATAATAAGAAAATATTATTTCACTTATCTATACGTTAAACGCGGCGCCCTTCCACTTTAGTCAATTTCATCGCGCCCCGCAGATCTTCCATTCATCACGAACTGCACGGCCTGATCTTCAGTTGCGAATTTTGCGAAGAGATATAGGTCAGCCTGAGCGGCGCGAGACGCGCCGGCATGTCTTACATATAATATTAAAACAAAAAAACAACGGGGGCATAGCCCACGACTTCTAATGAAATCAAAGGAAAACGTTTTTGGATAACGTGTATACTGTGTATAGACTATAAACTTTCTGGACTTAAAGGAGAAGTTAGGATCTGAGTAGGTATGATTACTAAGCCGGCATCATGCTGACATCACGAACTGACTCAGCTGTAATAAAGGTTGAATTATGGATGGAATGGAGGATTGCCTATACCATGTGACACAGACTCATGGTACACCCCCCTTTTCTCCTTTGTTTCTCTAGCTATATTTCTGAAATTTGGAACATTGAATATGCTCACTAGACGGCACTTTCTGACATATTTGGAAAAAAAAATTCAACTTCCGGTTTTTCCGGAAATGACATCATCTTTCGATTTTCAAATGGGACACCCTGTATATTATTACATTTTTGAAATCTTCGTAATTATCTGAATCCAATGATACCTTATAGTTGATATTTCATTTGTCAGAACACGCATTTTATTTTTTGATCTAGAGAGCTATGAGCTCCCTAAAATTATTACAAATAATCAAAATAATACTACACTATCGCATTTTCGATTAAAATAGTATTGTGGTTCGAAATACGTGCCAAAAAAGTAAAACAAAACGTTTTTTTACTCGAAACTCCATTTTTTCAAATGGTACCATGATGGTACTCTGACGTCATTCGAAAGTACCATCGATGGGGTATCCAAAAATGTAATAATATACAGGGTGTCCCATTTGAAAATCGAAAGTTGATGTCATTTCCAGAAAAACCGGAAGTTGAATGTTTTTTCCAAATATGCCAGTAAGTGCCATCTAGTGAGCATATTCAATGTTCCAAATTTCAGAAATATAGCTAGAGAAACAAAGGAGAAAAGGGGGGTGTACCATGAGTCTGTGTCACATGGTATAGCTTGTTTTCTTAGAAATCTAACGGTCGATGAAATGTAGGACGTTACAGTTATAAAATTTACACTTTTCCAAATACAATAAAAATATTAATATCTAGTATGGGAAAGTCCACTCAAAGCGAACACTTCGGCTTTTTTATTATTAAATAATCGAGATTTAAAAAAATAATAAAAAAATGTATTTAACTTATTTTCTTTTTTCTTGTCATCCACATAAAAATACTAAAATACTTTTTGATAATACTTAATTTAAAATACTGATAGGATAAAGACACTACCCATTACAACTACTGGAATAAAGACAACTATTAGCAATTGTAGATTACAACACAAAAATTCAATTTCTCTATGTAATAAAATTAAAAATCTAAGCATAGGTACAGTCTCACCATCCATATCTCGTTTTTTATTTTTAAACTTAAACGTTAAAATTGATTTTTCATATGCACTGCTCGTGGGAATGTAAACAAGAGAAAAATTGTCAAAATTTTATCTAATAAATATTCAATAATTAACATAGGATTGCTTGATGCATTCTGTAGTTCTATACATTTCCCCAAAGAGTGAATATGAAAAAACCAATTTGACATTTAAGTTGAATAATAAAAAAAAACAGATTTTCTTGGCCATACTATACAACTAAGTACAAAAAATATTGCATACAATCATAATCATACAATAATGTTATTAGAGTTTTGCTATAAAAAATTGGAATACAACAGTAATGGTATATGCTCATTGCATGATCACAAAGCTACCGTGAATGCAACAATAATGCAGTTTTGACTACCAAATTAAGATTTTTTGCCGATTTGGCTCTTGGTTCGAAAAAGGATTCCAACCCCCATTATAAATACAGTAATAACATTAACTAATTAATGTAGCAGCATTATTGCGTAAAAATCGCTTTGCTTACTTATAACTATAGTAGACTGTGGTGGAAAAACGATAAGTCAGATAAGGTACGAATATAACACCATCCGCGAACATTCTGTAAGCTGATAATTAAATAAGTTTTTACTTTATTGAACTAAGACGGTTACTCACGTTCGCAAAAAATTATCTTTTTCATATGTATAATGATATAAAAAATCAGATCTAACCCAAAAGTGGTAAAGTCGGTATGAAAAACCCTTGGTTTGGATTTTTTTGGTAGTTTTAATTTTTGCTAATAACTTTGATCTCATAAGAAAACTAAACATACAAACTTTAAACTAGTAAACTTCTTATTACATGGTATAATATCCAATAATATTACACATTTTAATCATCCCACTTTTTTAGATCTAAACATTTTTGAAATAAGAAGTCAGTAGGTATACCGGGTGTAAATCCCCCCTTTTTTTCTTTATTTATTAATTTAAACAAATGAAACTTATAGTGATTAGTATATACATAAATTCCTATTATTTGATGTAAATTTCAATTTTGTGCACTTCCGGTTTCGCCGAAAACGATCCCAGATTATTTATTTTAAATGGAACACCCTGTATATATTGAAATTTTTTTGAGGCAAGATTATGTTTTACGTCAGGAGTGCCATGACTCACATAAAACGGTTATATAAAATTAATTTTTAATTTAAAAATAAAATTACTAATTCAAATGTTACGCGCTTAACAGGTTATAGTTACTGAAAACATTTATTTGAAAAAATTCGAATTTTTTCAAATAGAATATCAGCTCATTTCCAATTTTTAGTAGCGAGAGAAATGTTTTTCTGAAAGAACATTTTCAAGAGAAATCTTTTATGAGAAAAATATTTTTATGAGAGAACTTTTTCCAAGAAAGAATGAAAATTGTTTCATTAAAAAAAATTTTTACTGAAATATTTTTTTTAGTATTTTCTAGCTTTTACAGAAATTGGTACATATTACAATGCCTCTTAAATGTCTAACTGATTCGCAGCTGAAAGAAATTCGTGCAGAGTGATAATGAAGAAGTGGGTGTGAACAAAACTTGTGCTGGACACACGCCTAGATTTTTCAATTATAAGCTATTACGTTAACTGCTCATGACAAATATGTTCGCTGACCATCAAAAAGCAGTCGGCTACTCGAAGCCTATATAGTCGCCGAAACAAAAAGAATTCTGCCTGACAGTACAACTCGTGTCAGAAAATCGCCTCGCGAACAGGTTGATCACTCTAAATTTCATTTGTTTAAATTAATTTAAAAAAAGGGGGGTCCATGTTTTGTATACATCAGGACCACAGCTAGTTTGGTAATTTCAATTAAAAACATATAAAACGTTCAAGCCAAAATTTTTGATGTCGAATATAATTTCTCGTTTTCCTACTATCCTAAAATTTCTGATATTTCTTAAAGTTCAAGTCCCTACGAATCTCATTCAGTATATGTTGTATGTCTTCAAAGAAATAGATTTTATAAATGAAAGATGCTTAAAATTAGCAGAAAATCAACATCCTAAGTATCAATTTTGATAATCTTTTTCTGTGAAATACAGAAAACTTGTCACTCTTCTAAAGGACTAGAACTCACCGCTTAGAAGTCAATTAATTTTTCAGAAAGTCAACCCTTCAGCAATTGGTTCTATTGTGTCTTTATGCTTTCCAAGAGAATGGCTTTGGACAAAATACCACACATCGTCACGACACAACATGTGCCTATCTTTGTTTATTGTTTCAATTCATTACTCTTGCCATTAAACAGCCTTACGTAGCCTCTTATGCTTCATACATGTCAGCCATTCTCTTGAAGAGCAGATATCGGTAGAAGTTTTTTAAAATACTACCAATCACCATCACCAGGCACTCCACCAGGATACTGTCCCGTGAGACAAGCTGTACAATGCCCCACTTTAGAAGATTCAGCGTTAATATCATTTTGCACTGCTTTTACAAGACCTTCAACACTTAGGTACTCCAAACTGTCTGCACCTAAAAATAACAACGTCAGAGATATGTTGTTACTATTGTACAACATTCCACTTAAAAAAACTTTTCGTTGTTTCGAACTTACCTACATGTGAAGCCAGGTCAGTAGAATCGACAGAATTAGCAATGAGTTCTTCTTTAGTGGGAATGTTTATGCCCATATAACAGGGATATTGTAGCGGAGGACTTGCTACGCGAATGTGAACTTCTGTAGCTCCAGCTTTTCGCAACAGCTTAATGATAGGTCCAATTGTGTTCCCTCTCACTATGGAATCATCAATCAATATAACTCGTTTGCCTGCTACGTTTACTCCAATTGGACCTGGAAACAAATTTTTAAATGTTAAAGCAGGAGATGGTCGTGTTGTAAATAAACAACAAAGAGTTATTAAAGAATCTTCAACTTTAATAAAAATACAAGCTGATAAAAATATCAAATTTATGGATTATATAAA
Organism: Ctenicera cuprea; assembly: GCA_958336395.1. NCBI lineage: Eukaryota > Metazoa > Arthropoda > Insecta > Coleoptera > Elateridae > Ctenicera > Ctenicera cuprea. Next base: position 11,836,886 of record OY284493.1, read on the forward strand.
TTTACACTTACTAAACTTTAGTGCTACATTAAGCTGACGTAGCCTGTTGGTGGGTTGAATAAAGGTACGTCCAACATAAGTGTTTTTTGTTAATAGTTCACCTAATGGAATGTTCGACTGTAAAATAAGAAACTGGTCAAAATTTTAATAATTATTAAATATTACACTAACAGACAAAAACAGTAAATTGATCTACGGATCTCAAATTATTGCAGAAATAATTATAGAAAATGTACAGAACAAGCGATATATGACTCAATAAACTATACAGCTGAATGTATCGATAAAGGAGATTGTGGGGCTGGCATATTCTTTGACTTATCCAAAGCCTTCGCCACGCTGGATTGTGGTATAGCTTTAGATTTTTTTAGGTCGTATCTCACTGATAGAATGCACTGTGTTTGATTAAGGCATAAAACAATGGCAATGTAAATTATTATTATTCAAGTGCTAAAGAAATATTAAAAAGGGTTAAGCAAGGCTCCATTTTAGGTCCACTTTATACTTTTACCCTTGCAGATTTTATTAGGCGAGGTCTTCAAATATGAATTTTTTCAAAAAAGTTTTATAACATAGCAACACGGCAACAGAATTTCAAAAACAAAACATATTCAGAGAGGCAATTAAAAAGCTGAATAATAATATTCAAAAATACAGAGGGTGTTCTGTTAAAAAAAAAACGAAGTTAGCTATGACACTCTTATATAGAACCCCCTGTACAATTAAAAATAATTTTACACAGTCATACTCTTGGTCCTCTACAACTTTTATTTGAAAAATGTTTCTGTACTTTAAATTGTAAAGGAGATATCGACCACCACGCTCTTGTTGACTCACTCTGTATATTTATGTACTAATAGGTATCGCCATATCGATACGGTGGAATGGAATAGTGATGCTTTTCTCTTCTGTGTGCCGTATCGATACATATTGCATAATTTTAAATTATAAAAAAAAATAATCATTCAATATTCACCTGTTTTGCATAACCATAAGCAGCCGCATTGCCAGATTCTGGCACAGATCCAACTATATCAGCATCAACTGGTTTCTCAATAGCCAACTGCCTTCCACATTGTGCTCTAACAGAATAGACCTCCTGCCCCTCGAAAATACTGTTTGGTCGTGCAAAATAAACATACTCAAATATACAAAACGCTGGTTGTCTGTTTTCAGGCCTATCAACAATATCAATTGTACGAATACCATTTTTTGTCATCTCTATAATCTCTCCAGGATACACTTCACGTACATAACGAATGTGAGTCAAAAATGCACAGGATTCTGATGAAACAGCCCAGCCTTCAGCTTGATTATCATTTACACCATTAATTTCTGAAATTATTACATGACAAATAAAATTAAAGAAAATACTAAAGGTGTAGGTACTTACGGTCACTCACTGGAAGAATTTTGCCTAAACATAAAGGCCTATTTCCATAAGGATCCCGCACAGCATATATACGATCCTTCAGCATAATAACGATTGAATAACTTAATGGTGCCAACTGCATAAGATGTTTGATTCGTCCAGGCCAATTTGGACCATCAATTTCACCTTCGGGGGGGTTTAAACACAGTGCCTGAGTAATTAATTCACTGTCGGAATGTGTCGAAAGTCCCACACCCCTTTCTAACACCTTAAAAAAAAATATGATTACATAAAACCTACAAGAAATGTAATAACACAGTTTCAGAAAATTACTTATAAAAATTCAATATTGTACTCACCATTTTACGTAAACCATCCTTATTTACGAGCTCGCCATTATGTGCAACAGCAAGCGAGCCATGCATGGAATGCACAAAAAATGGTTGGCAATTCACTTGATCAGAGGCAGCACTTGTAGAGTATCTCGTATGTCCAATTCCCATGCTACCTCTTAATTTTTTCATATTCTCAGTGTTAAAAACGTTACGTACCAAACCCATACCCTTCTGAATGTGAAAGGAACTTCCATTTGTTGTTACTATTCCTGTTGATTCTTGCCCCCTTAAATGAGAAAAATTTCAAAACCTACTATTACAGTGAAATTTATAATTACATACCTGTGTTGTAATGCTTCCAAGCCGATTAAAACAATCTGGGCAATATCAACATTGGTCGGCCACGATTCCGTTCCGATAGCCCCAAACACACCACATTCATGAGTTAACCCAGAGGTCGCCGGTTGTTTATCAACACTGTCCTTGAACTTGGCACTTTTGACTTCAGGTAACTCAGACATTGTCGATTCGTTCATTCTGAATCCTACAGCATAAACTATTACTCGAAGTAGGTTAATGTGAACTCTTTTTGATACAACACGTGGGTGTAATGCGAGGAGTTAACGCTTATCACTGTCACTCCCACTTGAATAGAATTAAATCACGCTGTTTAATCCTGCTTTAAACTTAAATCCCGCTAAAAAGAAAGGTTAGTAACCTCACGTGCTTCTTATCACTTTTAGTGATGCATGAGGACTACTTGATAACAGTACATGGCTCACTGGAACTACTTGATCAAACTGGTTTTAATAAAACTGGCCTTGACATATACAATTTAATTATTTTGATAAAGAATACAAAAATAAGCAGAAAAACCAATGATAAAACTTCTCTGGACTTTCTCATACATCTATTCGACCATTTGCTGCGTATACATTTCACGTAATCGTTACTACCTACACAGCTTGGGTCTGAATGTTCCCCGAGACACTGTTAGGTAACATAGTACGATTTTGAGCTGCCGTGGACAAGCGTTATTAATTACCTTACTTTATATTAAATACATTCCCTCCGTTAAGCGATTTTTCAACCCCTATAACGATTTTAATAAGATTTGGTGTGTGGAAGTTTTTTAGTTGCAGGTAGTTCTTTGTAAGTTTATCGGAACTAGAAACGGAAATTAGACCAATTTTTTTGGTATAGATTTTTTTCTAAATACTGTTTACAAATTTTGAATATATAGCGTTGTAGTGCATCTAAAGACAAATCAACTGCGTTTTTTTTCAAATGCTGTATCTTCAAAATGAAGGCTACTACGAATTTTTGAAAATTTTAACTTTAATGCCCGATTACTCAAAAACAAAATATCCAATCAATACAAATTATCATATTATTTGATAGCCCTTAATAAGTATAATCAAGTAATGTAATAATATTTTTGGAAAAATCAAAATTGTAAATATACTAGCGGTTCAAAATTTAAAACATTCCACATCATTTTTATTTAACTTTCTGAGCCAATAGAGCTTGCAATAAACTACAAAATTTGTTCCTTACTAATTTCCCAAATTTCACTCTGACGCCCTCTAGGAATTTTTGAAAATTTTAAAATTGATTAGTTTTTTATTCCTAAATGCAAACGCCGATCGTTATAAACTTTTATTAGTTCGATAGACTATTTGAAGTACTTTATCAGAATTAGCAATAATTTTGAAAATGAAGGAAAAAACAATACTTTTTAATATCAACAACGTGTTTTTCGGCATTACGTAATTTTAACTACTCCTATCAATTAGCTCTAATAAAAATAAATATTTTTCTTTCTTTGCATATTTTTGATAACTGTATAAATAAAGCTGTTATAACTATTTTCGTGAGCGCATTAAATATGTTAGCGCCTTTCACGTTGCTCCGTAGGAGCGCGCGCAACCCGTAAGTAACCAACGTCTTGAGTCTGAAGCGAACTTGTACCGCGACCGGCTGGAGATGTAAATTTCCATCACTTTTTAACGCGAGAATATTTAAAACGTAAAAAGTATGGGAAAGTACCAGCGACCTGAAAGTTGAAGGCGCAATTATAATGTCTGCACGGGATGCAAGAATGTAGTCTTGAGCCAGCCGTCTCTGTTGTTTAAAAGCAGGGCAAACATTCATGTAGAAAGCTTTTGCATATCTTAATACACCTATTTATAATTATAATAGGCGGGTAAAAGTATTACCCATGGACAAACTCATTTTTAGAAACCACATTCGGAGTTCTTTGCGACAAGGTCAAAATAATTTGTAATTTCAACTAGTTCGAATTTTAATGCAAGTACGAGAAAGTCAACAATTAGCACCGATAGCATTTTATCTAAGAACAGTTCTTCGAGATGAAACGATCAATTACATCAGACACTTATACGTAAAGAAATTTTCGTCACTAAAAATAGTATTGCTATCTTCTGATTACGAGGCTCTTATTATAAGTGAAGCAATTCAGTTCAAATTTAATTGACTGGAGTTTAATTAAAGATTATATTTTGTTACAACAAATCATTGTTTATTTATGTGACATCTACGTACTGTTTATAGTGTTTATCATTATCGTAATAAAAAAAAGTATGGAGACATTCAGTAATCTGTGACTATCATAAAGACTAAACATCCAGAAAAAAGTACTATTAACTGTAAATTTACAGTAAAAGTACACAATATAAATATTCTTTATCTTAAAATACACTCTATTAATAATCAAGTATGATTTATTACTTTTATGTATCACATAATGACATAACTTATCAAACCAAACTAAAAACTTACAAATGTGTTGCGACTAAAAACAAAAACAGTGGTTTCTAAATAATCCTTCCTCAAAGAAATTATTTAGAATTTTCTATAGCACATTTTAAGGGAGTGAAGAGTTTTTTTAAACATTATTTAAAATAAATATTACATTATTATATGTACGATGTATACAGGATGTATCAAATTGCGTGTTAACTATGGGGATCTCGCTTATTTGAAGAGATACGACAATGGTTAAATTAGAAAAACGTTGTGGAATTTTATGCTCACTAATAATCTAAACAGAAATTGGAGCTATCTTGCTTAGTTTCTGAATAAACTAAAAAAAAACTAGATTATTAATGGTCATAAAATTCAACAACTTTTCTCTAATTTAACCATCGTCGTATCTCTTCAAATAAGCGAGTTTCCCATATTTAACACACAATTTGATACATCCTGTATACACAAAATTACATAAATTACAAAACAAACTATTTACATTTTCCACGATTACTATGGGAATTCTTATGCCTTAATAAATGATGTTGTGATAATGCCTTAAAATTGCACAACGGACACTTATAAGGCCTAATATTTTCATGTACACCTGTGACATGCCTTCTTAATACAGTCGATGTAATAAATGCTTTTGGGCAAAATGAACATTTATAACGTTTGGGATTGCGATGCAGTCTCAAATGTTTTCTCAATTGCATTTTGTTTTGAAACTCCTTTTTGCAATGGAAGCATTGGAATTGTTCTGTATCTTCATGAAGTTTCATATGCAGCTTTAATGTAAACGACCTGGTGAACCACTTATTGCACAAATAACACTTGTACGATTTTATGCCAGTGTGTGTCAGAAAGTGCTTTTTTAAGTAGTCCTTATGAAACGTGCTATAACTGCATTCAGGGCAATTATAAAGCTGGTTATCACCAAAATTTTCCGTAATGTGCGTGTTTACACAATGCAATTTCAAACGAGCACTGGTACTGAAAGCTTGCCCACAAAACGAACATTTATATGGCTTTATATTATTATGGATTCTCATATGAATAACTAACGTGTGTTTCAGAGTAAAAGATTTACCACAAACGTCACACATATGAGCTTTTTCACCTGTGTGAGTTATCATATGTCGTTTCAACTCTGCAATGTAAACAAACTTACTGTCGCAAAATTCACATTGATGTTGTTTATTATTTTGGGTATGTGCTCTCATATAATGTGACTGTAAAGTACTCTTAGAAGTATATGATTTGCAACAAATTTCGCATTTGTTGGGTCTACATTTGAATTCAGAATGTATCTTCATATGAGCTTTCAAACTTGACGATGTAATAAACGAATTCCCACAAATAGAACATTTAAATGATTTAATACCATTATGACGGTTTATATGGGTGTCTAGACTGGCTTTAAAAGCAAAGGTACGCCCACATTGGTCACATACGTATGGTTTTTCTCCTGTATGGATTCGCTCGTGTACAGTTAAAACTGTTTTTTGTGCAAACTGTTTCCCGCAAGTGAGACATTTGTAGGGTTTCTCTCCTGTGTGTCTCCGCATATGAGCGCTTAAAGTATGCTTCTTTGAACAGCAAAAATCACATTCTTCACATTTGTATGGTCTTTCGCCAGTATGAATTCTTTCATGATTTATTAAAGTTTTCTTTTCTCTAAATGATTTAAAACAAGTAGTACAATTATAAGGCCTCTCATCTGTGTGAATTTTAGTATGAACTTTCAAATGCTGTTTTTGTCTAAAACTTTTCTCACAATATTGACATTTGTGAGGTTTTTCTCCTGTATGTGTTCTCATGTGATCCGGTAATGATGATTCCGACTTGAAAGCTTTAAAGCATATGGTACAACTAAATGGTTTTATACCTGCATGACTTATTAGGTGGTTCTCCAACGCTTTCTTGCTACAGTACCCGCAACCACATTGTTCACATTTATACGGTTTCTCTCCAGTGTGACTTCTAATATGTCGTTTTAAAGCTGCATTCGTTCTAAAACTACCATTGCATAATACACAATTATATGGTTTCTCACCTGTATGAATTCTAGTATGAATTCGCAGGCTTCCACTATCTTTAAATGATTTTGAACAAGACGCACAAGGATATGGTCTTAAATCACTGTGGGATTTTAAATGAGTGGTTAGTTGTGAACGACACTGATACAATCGTGGACATATAGTGCAGTGGAATAAGTCTGCTTTTGTCTGTTGATCTGAGCTAATAAACTCTACTTCCTGTTTTATTTCATATTGTTCATTTAAATCAGGATCACGCTTAACAGAAGTTTCAATTAAAGGTTCGGTTTTAAAATCACTTCTTTCTAGTGAAGCTGAAAAACGCCATTATGACAAACCTGCAGCAACAATTGAATTAATTTTATATTTAATACCTGATATTATAGTAGTATTTGCACTATCGTTCTCTTTTGGTTCTTCTTTAATATATTTGGTATCTACAAAACCATCATAGTTACATGAAGTCAATTTGCTGCTATTTTCTTCAGGTAAGCTGCGTGTATGGCTAGGCTTTGAAAATATGATGTTGACTTGGCTCGATTCCATTATTTTAATGCTAAAACAGTTAAAATATGTTTATAACAATAAATAGTTTAGTTTAGTTTCTTAAAGTTTGCTATCTATTATGTTCATTTTCATTATAAATTCAAGGGCTTCATGTTAAATCAAAAAGTTTTTTAATTTTTAATAAAACGGCATAGATAGTTTAGTTTAGTAGTTTAGAAAGGGATGCAGTAAACGGTACACTACGTAAGTTGAACTTTTTTAACTAGAGCGTCTCAATGTTCTACTTTCAGAGTGTTCAGAGAGTTTTAACTAAAGCCACTCTAGTTAAAAATGTTAACTTTTGGAATGTACCGTTTACTCCGTCCCTCTCTAACTACTGCACGAGGTTCGAATTTTTCTCAGATTCCGTGGCGTGTACTACAATTTGATACCTAAAATGTGCGATAAATCTAAACTGAAACATATACGATATATCTAATCCTCAAATAATACTACTTATTTTAAAAACAGAATGTAAGTTATATGTTCTTCTGCAATTGGATATTCAAAGAGCTTATTTATCTTTGCTCCTGCACTTAAACGATACTAATATTCCCCGAACAAAATATTCACTGTACACATTTAAAACCAACTTACTAAAGAACTTGACGCTACATAGGTTGTAATAATAGTTTATGTTTCTACAAGTTCTTAATTTCAACAAAGTTTTCGTTAATTAAAACATTATAAAATAATTGAGGTTATGTCTATACATTTGTCATTCGTGACGCCATAAGCAGTAAAATTGAGCTATCTATGCATCTTTGAACTAACCTACCTCATTTCACCTAATAACCTTTTGGTTCACTTTCCACTTTTATAATGAAAACAGTGAAAATTAAGTATAACAAGATTAAAATCTGGGATTTTACTAGTTATATCAGGTATCTTATAAGCGCATCTGATGCTTATAAGCAGTGTTGGACAGCAGGGCATTTGATTATCGAATTATCTCGAAAGGTTACATAAAATCAAAGATCAAACAATTTTGCAGTAGTCTTTACCTGTGCTTAGTTAATCCATCTAAGAACTTGATGGCTCGTCGTTTACCGGGAAAATCCTTCTAAACACTTGCTTTTCCTTTAAATATACAGGGTCGCTATTATGTATGGGACCAAAGCTCCCCTGGTCAAACGGTTTGAGATATGCGTTTCATATTTGTTATATGTTAATTTGAGGTTATTTTGCATATACTGAAAGAAAAAATTTTTTTTGCATATAGTTTTTAAGCGCGGCCGCCATCTTAAATTTTTTTAAATAGCAACTTAGGCTGTGTGATACATCAATAGAAAGCTTATTTTTTTTTCTTTTCAGAAATTAATTTTAATTATTGTTTGTGTTTTGTTTATTTATGACGTTTTGTTAATGCAACGGTTACTAGATTTGAGTAAATGTGCAGTGACGAATTAACCAAGTACACCAGCTCGAAGTAGGTAATTAATATCACAGATAAGGTTAACACTACAGATATACGGTAAATATATGAGCTATCGGCAGCTTGTTTTATATGATTAATAATCTGCAAAAAGATGGCGCTACAATGACAATTTATAATTAAGTCACAGATGACTGTAATTGAGCAGATTACTTAGCACATATTCAAACCAAAAGTTAGACAGCCATCTGCCATGTTTAATTGTCAAATCGCAATTTTTCGTAAATAATTAATATCGAAGCCAATTCTACTTAAATTATATTCATGATGTGACAGATGCACTCAAATCCCCAAAAACACATTTTCCAACACATTTCAACAGTAATAAACAAATAACGATAGCAGCGCCCTAAAATTGGTCTGGTGCGTTGTAGCCAAACTAACGCTAATTTCGTCTCCAAATATGAGCGGACATTTTGTATAAAGGGTCGTATATCTGTAGTGTTAACCTTATCTGTGTTAATATGCAAAATAACCTCAAATTAACATATACCAAATATCAAACACATATTTCATACCGTTTGACCAGGGGAGCTTTGGTCCCATACATAATAGCTACCCTATATTTGTATATTAACAAACATACTGACCATTTAACAACTCTTCAACAAAAAAAGACACAGCTGTATAACCGGCAGATATTTTTACTTCTTAAATCACAACCATATTATTGTTTTGTGTATAAAAAATGCAGTTTCCTTTTTCATTTTTTTCAAGTACAACAATTATAAAAAAAAAGTTGTTGCCTATTGTTTCTTTGCTTTCTACTTTCAGTAAAAGTAATAGATTATATCGAAGTTTTAAGTTCATTAGATGCTTGTAAAATTAACTATGCCTATAAAAAGTATTATCAATTGTCATGTATTTAAAGGGCACATAATAACGTAAATGAATTTTAAAAATATTACAAAATTGAGACATGAACCCGAACTCCAGCAAAAAACCCAAATTGAATAACAGGTAGGTAAGTGCAATTAATCTAAGCCGACCGATATTGGTAATGCTGCTAAATGTGAGATTTAGAGTAACGACAACTGCTGCTTTGTAACAACGTTTGTCATTACTCGCGTCTGCCTGAAAAGTGTGTCGTCGATACACGGCTACTATTTACGACATTACTTCTTCACCTCGCTATACAGTAAATTGTAAATTTAATGCTTCAGGTTATAATAATTTAATTAAGTAAATTGATAGGTAGGTATTTATTATAACATAATTGAACATGAAAACTGCAGTGCAAAAATTAAATATAAAAAAAATTAAAAAACCAATTTGTCCCAACCAAGACTGAAATCTGGGACTTCTGCATAGAAGTATCATCCCCAACCACTTCGCTATAAAGACATTAGAATATGTTGTTATTCTGGTATTAAAAAGACATGCATTGAATTTAATATTTATTTAGATTTTTGCGTAATTTTAAATGTAAAAATTATTTTCATTTGAACTAAACAGCACTAATAACGATAAGTAAGTAAGTATCCTGGGGACATAAACTCTGGAAAAATATATCACAGCAATTTTGCATATAGTTCAACTTTTTTAAGAAACCCTGTATACACAATAAGTTAAAAAACAGTAATTGTTTTACCGCTTGATTTGAGTTAATACAACTTTGTTTTCTGTAAAAATAACTGTTCCTAAACATAACCGCGCGTAGACCGCTTAGCCCACCTACATTGTTTTAAAAAGAAGTAGGGTTATGTTTATCAAGCAGATTTTTCCTAAAATTCACGATAACAAAGTGACTCGGTTGTTATCAGTATTTCTAGGCGACAAAAAGTGTTTGGACTATAAACGTATTATATTTTTTATCTATGGTTTGGACCTAGATTTTTCAGAAGAATTTTTTTTAGCCCAGCAATGGGCCAACCTACCAAAAGATTCTAGTTACGTGCCTGGCGATGTCCGATGAAGCAAACAAATTGCATGAAGAAAAATGCTGTAACCAACAATAACCTTACAAAATAGAGTAAAGGCGCATTATAGATTAAGCAATATAAATTTAATATAAATTATATTCATATAAAGTTGTCAATTTTGCAAAATTGCATTTTGAGTATGTAACATAAGTATACAAACTTATCCATTATTATATACATTGGGTATTCATTATTGTGATGAGGCTGATGAGTGAGAACTGCAGGAGTCTGACCGTTTTCGACGCTTTTTGGATTTCTTGTGTTCCTTACTTTTATGATGACTCTTAGATTCATGCCTACTTCTGGAGCGTTTCCTAAAAAAATAATTATTATAATTTACTTATTAATAATACAGAGCAGCAACTCACCGTTTATGTGACTTTTTCTTCTTGCTCGACTTTTTATGTTTCTTAATTTCACCTTCCTCCGATTCAGAATCATCAACCTTAAGCACCTCCTCTTCATTTTTATCTTTTACTTTCGAGCTTTTTGCTTTTTTGGAACTAGTGTGTTTACTTGATTCACGAGTTGTATCGTTTTTGCTTCTATCTGAAATCTTTTTACTTGATTTGTTACTTTTACTGTCAGATTTATTTGCGTCTGTTTTTGACGATTCTACAGATTTTAATTTAAGAAACGCTGCTGCCTTTTTCTTACGCTCCAATTGCAGTGCCAATTTTTCTCTAGCAGCTGATGCTATTTTATCCTTTTTGCGATTCTCAGCTATAATCAAAAATTAATTTTATTGTGATTATTATTAATTTTTACCTTATAAAACAAATAAGTACACTCTACCTCTCTTTGTTTCTCTCCTTTCTTCCAAATCATCAGTCAAATCAATCATTTCTAAAATCAAATCATCCGAATCGGCCTGTTTGGTTTTTTGGTCACTATCTCCAGACTTATTCACAGTTTCTTCTTGTAATTCCTTGTTTTCATGATTATTATCTTGCAGCCTATCTACATTAGCATCTAGTGGTGCAATGGCTACAGTGGAAGCATCTTTTGGAGGTGGTGTTCGGCTTGTTGGTCGTTTTGGTGTGGATGTAGTAGTAAGACTAGAAACTATTGCCAATGTACATGAAAAATTTGTGGTAGGTGTTGTGGTGGTAACAACAGATACAGTAGAAGTAGCAGGAGGCGGAGCCGTGGGTGGAGTCTTAACAACTGCATCATCTTCCTGTTCTTCATCGCTTTCTTCGACTGGGAGGGCACTTTTTATTTCCTTGGGCGCTTCATCTTTTGGTTTTTTGATTGAGAAGCTCACTGGGGCTGTAAATTAAAAAAAATTGAAATGAATAACGAATTTTATGCCCTCAACCAGACTGTGAGGCACTACATGTTTCGCAATGTACTTTGCCTATTCTGAACTTATCATTGATGCTCCTATACTATGTGATGTTTTGGAAAAAAATTCCTCTTAAACAACAAAGAAAAACGGAAAGAAAAATTTGTTTTCCAAAAATATAGGATGGGAAAAATTAACCCCCCCCCCCCTTAATATTGCTGCATCTAAAAATTTAGTTCTAAATCTGATTTTACTATTACTCGTGAGCAACTTAGCTCAAACAGAAATTTTCTATCGTCCCCTGTTAATTAAAGAGAGAGGCATGAATTTTAAGTTTTCAAAATTTATAGAAGGCGTCACAGAGAAATTAGTGGACTAGAACATGAACCAAATTGTAGGTCATTTCTAGCTCTAATGGCATATAAATTAGAAAAAAATCATGGTGCCAGTCTTTGAACGGCACGTTTTTAAAACACTCAAAATTTTGATGCTTTTTCATTTCATCGTTTTAGCAGTTCCAAAAGTTCTACTAGCCTGGAACATTGTATACCCTTAGGGCATTTCTAATATCAAATCTGTTCGAAAATCTGAAAACGATCCCAATATTGAATATTTAAAAATATATTTTAAAAACTACCCACGTTTTTTTTTAATTTTGTAGGTTGCTAGAATCAAAGATTAGTTACAATTTGATTTTTTAGCTTTTTTAATAATAAATTTGCAGATAAGTAAATTGGCAGAGTTGGGCCATTTCGTTGACCACCTAGATCTCCAGACCTAAAAAAATCCTTATGTGAGGTTATGTTATCAAATTCCATCAACTACACCTGTAGATGGCTGATATATTGAACATCTGGCAAAATAACTTCTATTAAAAAAATTATTAATTTAACGTTTTATTTTAAATAAATTTCTTGGATGTCGCCCAACAAATAACAGGTTCTTGTGATATCTAAATTTCCAGAAATTACTTGAATTCTTCCTTAAAATATAATTTTTTTTGAAAACTGTTGATTTTACATATAACAATTGGTTAATAAAAATTATGAAGTGCAAACTATATAAAAATATACAGAGTGCTCTATTAAAAAAATCAAGTTACCACACATTCAAGTTAGAAATGTTTGCATCTGGATCTTGACTAACATTTAACAAATAAATACGGCTTATGCAGATTTTATTAGTGAGGTCTGTCTGCGAATGTCATATTTTTTGAATAAAGTCGGATAACTAGGCACAGCCGTAACCTAATTTTAAAAACGAAACATACTCAGAAAAACATTTTAAAAGCCCATAAGAATATGCAACAATCTACAGAGTGTGTTCCATTTAGAAAAACATAAGTTTGGTGTGGCACTCTTATATTGAACCCCCTGTACAATTAAAAATAATTTTAAGATGTGGCCCTCGTTGTTCCCTACAATTATTATTTGAAACATTTTTCTGTATTACAAATAGTAAAGGAGATGTCCACCCCCGCAGTCTTGTTGACTCACCCTGTATAACATACGCTGCCTTTTAAATTTTTGTACTAAATTAGAAAACGCAAATTGAAAATTAAATACTTACTAATAATTTTTTTCTCTTTTGGTTTGCTAGCAGTTCCATTATGTTGTTCTTTTACTTCTTTATTTTCCCCATTTTCACTACTACTTGGTGCTTTCTCCGATGACTCTTTAGTTTTAAGCCGATAATATGGGTAATATTCGTGCCCTTCATTTAAAAATTCAAATCTTGGATCACCTTTGGATTTTACAATGTTTTCAAAATCTTTTCCATTCTTTAATACATAACTTGCCATTTTGTCTATGATTTGTCGCATTTCACCTGGCGGTACTTTAACTGCCGGTTCCTCATCTTCACTTTCATCTTCATTTTCTGAATCGGACCCATATTGAGCAAGAGAAAGTAATGGCTTCTTAATAGTACTTTGTTTAATTTCTTCGATTTTACTCTTCACCTCGACATGTTGTACTGTACTAGAAGCTTGCGGAATTTGCATACTTACAATTTCAGGTTGCACGGGAATATTTTGGGACGGAATATTTTGTATATTTGCTTGGGGTTCATCATGATTATATAAAATTGGTGCTTTAGTTATATCACTGTTTTGTATCATTACTTGATTTGGATCTGGTTGCACAAAAGTAGGATAGGCAGCTGGTAAATCTTTGTTATGAGACAGATTTGAAACAATTTGAGCGTAGGGGTTCGTGGCCGTTTGTTGTTGTATGTATTGCACGTATGCCGCTTGATTCTGCATAAAGTTTTGCATTGTGAGTTGACTGGGGTTTGGAAGACCTTGACCTGGAGCGTAAAGCTGGGCTTGAGCAAATGCTGCACCATCTTGAGGCACTTAAATAAAATAAATGCATTGAAAATTAATCTCGCATGTTTTGAACCAACAAAATCACTACATTTTAGACAAGTGAACCAATCAAAATAACTAGCGTCTAGCCCCTTGGACAACAATCTATCCTGCGTGTTAGTATGCCGTCAATTAGTAAGTGAATGCAAATTTGTCTTCTTATTTTTTCTTTAAAAATATAACTGCTATTAACAAATAACCTCGCATAAACAGCAAAACGCAACAACAGTGTTTTAAAAAAAACTTTAAAATTAAAAAAAATTTTGGCCTCAACCGAGACTTATGCAGTAAAACGGCAGTACACCCGAACACATCCGCATATCCATCTGTGCCGCTACGAACCTGCCGGTTATCGTTAAATAAGTGCGCAATAGAAATGCACAAATAAAAAGTCTGGCTTTGGTGGGATAGATTGTTGGCGAAGAGACTAGACACTATTATCAAAACATGTCTATCTCAATTATTAAAAAAAATAAGTATAGCAAACTATATATTTTATTAAAAACTTACTTTTATCCTGGGGTTGCCCTTGCAATTGTGCCATGTGTTTGTAATACTCATAGTATTGCGCTGCGTAGTAATACTGTTGATAATATTGCTGCTGTTGATCGTAAGTCATCTGTGTTTGTGCAACATCTGCTGAAGGTTGTGGAGGAGGAGGTGGAGTAGCGGACTCTGATTGCGTGCCTTGAATGCGGTTTACCAACTGGGAATACGCACAATCTGCCGATGGTTTGTATATCACTGTGGGCATTGGTATTGGGGCCTGTGCGAACAATAAATTATGTTATTTTATGCCAACATAAGAGGAACTAAAGGTCGTCAAAATTTCATCAAATACACCAATAATTTTCAAAAAAAAAAGAGGTTTCCGTTCATTTTCATTTGCAACAATTTAAACGTGGATATAGTCATATAAGTACCCCATCTTTGTTATTTAAACAAATTCATATGATTGATTTATGGTGGGCTTTGTAAGGCCCAAAACCACGGGGTTAAACTAATTCCTTCATTAATTTCTTTATTGCACACTTACACTTTATGTATATAAGCCACAGGCTTTCTCTGAGCCAGACATGTCATTTTTAATCAGTGTGAAAAACACAGATTAATTTTTTTGAATAAGAACTACTTAACCCCGTGGTTATGAGATTAATGATTACTTCTGCGCCTGGGAAGGACCTGCAAACAGAGAGATACATTAGTAAGTACACACAACAATGAAAAAAAACAACAAATTGAAGGAAACGCAAGAATTTATTACCAATCCAGTACAAGGTACCCATCTTTGTACATAAACTTACTAATTTATAGTTACACAAGTGGTACATATTAGCTAAAACTAAACTATTGTTACAATAGAAATGTATGACAATAACAAACATAAAACCTACCGACTGAAAAGAAGTTGCTAATAAGCTCGGATGTAAATAATGATCTTCATGTCCATCTTGTTCATTTGAATCGTCAAGCCTTTGTTCTGAAATACAAACAACAATAATTAATTTATAATATTGTTGTTGTAATAATCTGTTTGTTCATGTTTCATATTTATATTTATATAATTTTTTTAATAAATAAATACATCAGATTGAAGGTGTTAAGATGTACATATTAATAAATGTTATGAAAAGCACCAAATTTTTGACATACCTGCATTTGTATCAGATGATTGCACTTTATACTGTCCACTTTTAATGGCTGCAAGCAAATGTTTGTAGTATGTGTATAAAGAATGGTCTTTATTCATAAAGCTAAACTGTGGGTTGTCAGCTTGCTTGGTTTTGATGAGTATTTCCATCTGGGGTCCTTGTTTGTTTATAAACATAGCAGTCTTTTCAATTCTCGCATTTTCCTTAACTGTTTTTGGCTACAATAAAATATTATCATAAACTTCTCTATTTAAAGATTGTGGTTTTGTTATTGGTTATTTATTTTTTGGTATCTTAAACTTTAACAATAAATTTATTTAATATGCTACATAGCAATAATTTTTTTAAATTAAAAATCTCCGTTAATAAAACGTTAAAACTTACCACTTCCATATCATCAGGCACATTTAATTCAGGTGGGGGTATAAAAACCTCATCATCTTCTTCATGCGTAGTTTCTGGGGGCTCTTTTGAATTCTCTGGGTCAGTTGGAACATCATAATTATACTGAACTTCGCTACCCTTTTGGTGTAATCTCTTCAATTCTTCCTCTACAGTAATAACGTCACTTATAATAATTATTCAAGTTGAATGTAATTCTTACCTTTATACATTTCCAATTCTTCATCGTTATGTTTCAAAGAATAATATCTTTCTTCGTCACATAATAGCTCTATGCGTCTTTCCGACTCGCTCAGACCTAGCCAGCGTGTTGTATCGTAGTCCTCTCGATTGGCTTCATACTGGATTAGTTCTGATATAGCACCTCTACAATCATATCTGGAAAACGTTAAGTTTTTTTTAAGTTGCTGTAATATTTGTATTTTGTTAGTTTAATAACCTATCTATCTTGAGAGTGTTATCGCCCATCCATGGAATCAGGTGTTTTCCCTGGTCGATGTACAACGCCTTTTCGTCATCTCTAAATAGTTTGCATGCATAACCAAAAACCAGAAGATCTTCGTGGTTTCCTTTAACGATCTTTTTGCGTAAAATTCCTGATTCTGTGCCAACATTCCATTTGGTGTTCGCCATTTCTGACACTTTTGGCTTTGCGTAAATACTTGTGGTAAATTACGACAGTTGACAATTGCGTTCGTTTGCCCATTGATATTTCAGCTAGTCAGATCACGCATTGTTTGAATGCAACATCTGGATTACTCGTACCCGATGTCCTATTGGACACTCGTCTAACCAAACCTCTACATTGACATTTAGCGCGGGAAACTAATCGAACATGATCGTATACTCAAATTCATGAGTTAGCGATTTGTGGTTTCACATTCATTTGCATTTTACGACTTTTCGCTGATTAAACAATGGTAAAATTACGTTTTTTTATGCAAGAGAACCTAAGAACACAAACCGTTTTTACATGTAAGTGGAACAGCTTTGCAAAGTGTATTGTTCTCACGACATAGGCATCGTTAATCCATACATATATAAAAGCTCAAGGGCTTTTTCTCCGGTTCCTCCAGCGGCTACCGCTTCACCAATTTGGACCATTTGTTTTCAATGAAATGTCTCTATCCTCAGATGGAACATGAAACATTTTTATGTTTTTATTCTACGTCGATTTTTTAATAATAATTATTTTAATTTATAATATATATGAAAGTCTGCTAAACGCGCTTTATTTAATTAAAATAGACTAGACTAGAATCAATTGTAAAACCGCACAGAATTTTATAATACCGAAAATAATATTTTGTTGACAATATTTTCTTATTTCAAAAACCCCTGTTACAAATAAATTGTTTGACTTTACATTAAATAACTAAAAATCTACTATTTCTATGGGTGTCCAGTGTAAAAATTGAGAGTCAAAATTTGTACCGCGGAACCTTTAATGTTTGGATCATTTTGTTATATATAATATTTTAATTACGCCATCTGGGTACGAACCACATAAAAATGTCCTTATAGTTCCTGAGTTATGACAGTATAATATCACAATGTAAATAAAGTAAGGTTAGAATAGCATTGCGTGCGAATTTCAAAATCGACGCGCAAACGTCATTTTTTTAGTAACTATGATCTGCTGCGCCATCTCGCCGCCAAACATTTCATGACGCCCATATCGAACTCGAGTGACAACACCATACCCTTCCAGTCAGTATCTTGGTTGCCAATATAAATTTATAATGGCTAAATTACCCTATGGTCAGGATGCATAACTATCCATGACGTGCCCTTTACGCCAAAACCTTTGACAATAATTATGGGTTGCTAAAAAGTTCGAAAATACCTCCATATCTCCGTTATTATTAGTTTTAGAAAAATATTTCGAATAAAAGTTCCTTTGTTCTAAGTATTTTACATGGTTCTACACAGTACATTTAATGAAAAAGGGCCCACTGAATCCGTATAAAACAATAAACAACCTTGATTTTTTTTAATGCCGGTCTTTTTTCGTCGTTTCTGTATAGGTAAAAACATTCTAGGGTTACATAAGAAAATTTATGAGAAGCACGCAAATCAAGATGATTTCCATCCAGGGTATTTAATTATTATACCTGCAATTTTCTTAAATTTGAATTTACAGTGTAGGATGAAAAATATTATCTCCGTATGTTTTATTATTCAAATAGACCTTTAATTAACCGCAAAACCAATTCTTGAATTTTGTATTTTAGAACGCGTTTAAAAAATCGCAGTATACATCGTTAACGATGTATACTGCGATTTTGCCTCCCGCACTTAGGCTACTAGTGCCCCTTAAATGATCTAGTTTTCATTGAACAGGTTGGTCGCTTCAGCAAAGGACCAGATCCTGTTCAATGATATGTCCTGTATTTCCCTTGGCTCTAGGGAGGGGGAGCCAAGGTGTTTGTACCTGAGGGCCGCAAAAGCGGCGCACTCACAGAGTATGTGCTCGGAAGTTTCCTCCCTCGCTTGGCATCTTCTACACTGCGGGTTATTGACAACCCCGATAGTGTGGAGATGTTTTTGCAGGTGACCGTGGCCTGTTAGTGGGCCTGTCACAATTCTGATTTGTCTTCTGTTTAGCCCCAGAAGAATTTTTGTCATTTCAGGCGTAGGACCCTTAATAAAGAGTCTAGCCTGTCTTGGTGTGTGACGAGAGGTCCAGGTCCAGGTCCAGGATGTGACAACGTCCAGCTGCATATCTCGTGCCTCACACATTTGGGGGATGAGGGATAAATATCTTAAAGTATGAATTAGTACCGGGTCATTAAAGGGCTTGGCTTCGTTGGACAGGCATGTTAGAATGCAAGCAGGTATAAAAAGTACTAAAAGCTGGCATCATCTCTGCTGACGTCACGATAAACAACGGACTGAGCTGTAATAAAGGTCAAATATGGATGGAATAGAGGATTGCCTATATAGTTTGTTTTCTTAGAAATCTAACAGACGGTAAAATGTACAATGTTATAATTATAAAATTTACACTTTTGCAAATACGGTTAGTATAACAATCTAGTTTGGGAAAGTCCCCTCGAAGTGCACACTTCGGCTTTTTTTTTTTAAATCGCGGTTTCGTAGTAAACTGATTTACAGGAAAAATTTACTCTATATGCAGAACTCATATTCTTAATATTTTTTTCAAATCGCTGTTTATACAATACATTGCTAAGAAAGTAAAATGCTAGAAATGGCACATCCACAGAATTTACAAAACTAAACTAATACAACTATTAATAGTGTACAAAAACAATTAATTATATTTACAATCACAATTAAGGCATTTAAATTAATTAATGGAAAAGTAGCCCATCATTAATGAGATTAAACACGGAGGCAAACGATGCTATATACAAGCAAAATTTGAACACTAAATTGTACGTTGATATTTTTTACCAGAGCAGCTACACTAAAGATTCCACACGAAAACTGCAGTTTGTAAAGAAATGCTGAATTCTGCTAGTTGATTGAGGTATATTAGGCATCTATTATCGGACTAAAGTTTGTTCCCCATTTTTAAAAACGGCAGATTGTCTATATTGCCAAAATACTGTCTAAATATAAAATGTTTTCAAGTAAAACACGTTCTTTTTTCAAAAATGTATATTTTGATCCTTTTTTTGGAGCTACCGCATTATTTTTACGTACATTAGTTGCTGTCCACAAAGCCTGATTTACCATAGTGCAATTGGAGCAACTGTGCCAGGACCCCGAAGCCACCAAATAGTATCCTGCCTACAGATGATTGTTTGCAACCAACCCCATTCATGGGAAATGTCGAAATTAATTCCGTTGTCATTCTTTTGAATTTTTTGTTCTATATTCTATTGTTATTATTTTATTCTTGTATATAGTATATTTTTTATATATTTTTGTTTGCTTATTTTATATATTTGTTATACAGGGTGAACCAAAGTTAACTTTTTAAACTTCGGAAGGTGATACGCTACGCCATTTTATTAAAAAAAATCCCATGAACATGTGTCCTAAAATGCTTCTGAAGGGAACTGCGGCCCCCTGAGGGGGGCAAATGAAATTTAAGTTTTAATCAAATATCTCAGGCACCCTTCAATATAAAATGTAGTTTGGTATATGGTTTAGTACTAATAAGTGCTACTAACAGCATCCAAATGAAATTGTTTAAACCAAAGGGGAACTGGGTCATTTTCATTTATGTTTGTAATCTTCAATGTTTTTACCAATTTGAGGTAGTAATATGGTTCTACATTAAAAAATACATAAAAATGATATTTTTGATTATTTTTGTACAACTAGCCATTTTCCAGAAAAATCGATTTAAACATTTTCCTTCTTCAGAATGAGATGAAACCTTTTAAAAATCGTCAACGCCATGAAACATTACTACAAGATCTACTCCAGCGGCATCTAGCGCCAGCAACAGTGAAGAACAAGAAGATGGTAGCACTTACTAGTACTAAACCGAATGCCATAATACATTATGATATATTAAAGGGTGTCCGAGATATTAATTAAATTAAAATTTCATTCGTCCCTTTCAAGGCTCACTTCAGAAGCATGTTAGCACACATGGTCATCGAAATTTTTTTTTCTTAAAATGGCCTAAGTAAGTACCAGAGTTTGAAAGGTAAACTTTGGACCACCCTGTAAAATATATGAAATATCTTTTTATATGAGAAGCTCCACTAGAAAGGGCCCCAGAGGCCTTAGACCCGGCATTGGCTGTCACATATTATCGACATTATTTATACCACTGGTTCTTAACCATATCGTGGACCAGTGAATTTTTCAAATTATTTACCATGGACTGGTATAAAACCAAATTAATTTTAATATACATTTTACACATGATTTCATCAAACAATTTATTGTGTTGTTATTCACAAACCGACGGTTGAAAAACGCTAGTTTATACAATTTTAAACTCCAAGTTGGACATTTCTTAAACTTCATCATCATTTTCAGATTCAGGCTCGTCCTTTATAAAATCACTAGAAATACTGTTTTCTTCAACATTTTTGTACATAAAACTTTTAATGTTGTCTATTTCTGATGATTCAATTTTTTCAGATTCAGCCTGTTCACTTTGCAATATTTCATCCTGCACATCCGTATATTTTTCACTACTAAATCTATGGGCATCAATACTTTGATTAACATTAGACGTACAAGCTTCATTTCCATTACTATTTAATCCTGATGGTTCGCTTTTAATCACCATTAGAGAACTTTCAGCATCACTTCTCAAATGTACTTTAAGATGCGCATTTAAACTCTGTTTATATGCAAAATTCATATCACAATTTTTACAAGAATAAGGTTTTTCACCTGTATGAGTACGCATATGCTCGGTTAAATGACTAGTTTTGCTGTATGTTTTATTACAAATTGTGCAAACACATGGTTTTTCTCCTATATGGGACCTCATGTGTTCGCTAAGAATATACCTCTCATGAAATGTCTTCAAGCAAACATCACACTTGTATGGCCTTTCTCCAGAATGAACCCGCATGTGTTTCTTAAGATATCGGCTCTCGGTGTATTTTGCATTACAAAGTTGACACTCGTATGGTTTTTCACCTGAATGGATCTTAATATGTGATTTTAGGTGTACACTTTGAGTAAAACATTTCCCACAATCTATGCACTTGTACGGTTTTTCACCTGAAAAATTCCAATTTAGAAATATTTAATTTTAAATGAACAGTTAAAAAAAATAATCTCTAGTATCCCTTGCACTATTACCTGTATGTATCCGCATGTGGTTATTTAAATCACCAGTGTGAGCACAACCTTTCCCACAAACTTTGCAAATATGATGTCGAACACCAGTATGAACAATCATGTGTGTCCGTAGATATGATTTTTGTGCAAAAGACTTATCACACAAAGAGCATTTGAATGGTTTTTCTCCTGTATGAGTTCTTTCATGTGCTACAAGGTAAACTTTTTGTGTAAAGGCTTTTTTACATGTATTACACTTGTACGGTTTTTCTCCAGTGTGGATTCTCATATGCACTGTGAGGTTACTTTTGCTGAAAAAGACAATATTTAGTTTTCAAAACAGAAAAACAACTTAAAATAACTTTTTATATTACCTGTAAAAACTCTTTTGACAAATGTCACAAACGGCATCAATATTATCAAATTGTTTTGGAAGGAATTGCTTTATTTCGCTTACTGATGCACTCCGCAGATTTACTGAATTACTAGCTTGTATTGGTAAGTTATTCAGTTGATTTCCCTCATGCATTCTCATGTGAGCAATTAAACCAATTTCCCTTTTGTATGCTTTCTCACATAGTGTACATTTGTAGGGCTTGTTACTACAAACTATGTCAGCGTTTATCTCGGCTTTCATGGAAGTTTCCTCATTCAATTCATTATTTGGCTGCACGTCTTCCGATTCGTTTATGTAATCCATTGGTTCTATTTTAACTAATGATACAGCCATATTCGGGTGCTCCATTACTTCATTCTTAATTTCTATAACCCTCTGGGTCATAATAGTGATTTGATTTGATTCAGATTTCTTAACATTTATTCTTAAATCGCTTGGTTCTTCATCCGACATATCTGTATCTAAATCATCATCTATTGGACTAACTATTGTCCGAAGATCTATTTCACTAAAATTAGACTTTTTATTATAAATATAATCCTGTATTCGTTGCTCTGTCTTTCGACATTTCCTTTTAAATGAGAAAGCTGTGTGTAACGCAGTCAAACAAACAGCACAAATTACTGCATCTGGTACAATATCCAAGCCCTAAAAAATATAATTAAAGTAACTATAGTTGAAGCTTATTTTACTTACCAATTCTGGAACACAAACTAAAATTTTTTCTTTGATCGATATTAAATCGGAATTTGGAACTTTATCATTTAGGCTGTGAAATGTCGCATCTCCTATTGAAAGACATGTCCTGCAGATACTACGGTTTTGATGCATCTTTGTTAGATTTTAAGTAAATTGTACGATTTATTGTGGTGTAACTTTGGTGAAAATCGGATAAACAATTTGTCAAAATCTCATTCGAGAAGTAAACAATACACCGCCATTATATGTGCAATTGTATATTTAGTCTGTTATTGTGCATTAGAACTACTTTCGACAAAATTGATTTCAGGTGAACTTTGCACTTTCTCATGCTTCAATTCTGAAGCATTAGTTACAAAATTTACTAAATTGTTTTAGAGAAACTCAAACGTGGTTTATGAAGAAGTATTTGAACCTATATGGGATGCCATTTCAATTTCTATTAAGCATTTATTCACGTCAAAAAATCACTTTAAAACGTCTATAATTTGTTTTCTGACGTCAAAAAACTCAATTTTTGACGTCTCAAAACCATTGTTTCTATGTAGGAATTAAAAAAATTACTAGTGTTACCCCAGCGCACAATGCACTGACAGACCGAGCGGGCTTAATGCTAAGTCACGTGATGCATTAACTCCATGAGGAGACGCGGCGTTGGTGTAGATGTCACCTCAAGTAAAGCGCGTTTAGTAGACTTTCATATATAAATTTAAATAGTTATTATTGAAAAATCGACGTAGAATAAAAATATAAAAGTGTTTCATGTTCCATCTGAGGATAGTGACCTTTCATTGAAAAAAAATGGTCCAAATTAATGAAGCGGTAGCCGCTTGAGGAACCGGAGAAAAATACCCTTTGAGCTTTTATATATGTATGGATTTAATAAAACGAATTATGTTGACGCAATGAAACCATTTTATTTACAATAGCAAAAGTCACGGAAAAAAAATCGCCGAAAAAAGTGACCCGGATAAAAGTCATCCCAAAAAAGGAGTAAGTATTTGTTTATTTTTATAAATATTAAATTTCATTAATTTGATAAAGTATATATTATCACAGATAAGGTTAACAGTACCTTATCTGTGATATTATATACAGTGAGTTTTTCTTTTTTGTATACATACCAGCTATGTATACTTTTATAAAAAAACGTGTCAATGCATTGTTTTACTGCAATCTGTAGGGAACCAACTATACACTACATTTCAAAGCTTCAATTTTTGAAAAGAATAGTCTGCTGTGGAAACAGTAATCAAATTGTTTAATGTCAAATTAATAGCAATTAGCTTTTTTTTAATTTTGCATAAAATTTGTGTATTGTTGATATTTTATGTTTTTAAAATAATTAGTTTTATTTAAAAAAAATTTATATTCAAATAATTTTGCGTTTTATTCACAAACTCATTGAACATAACCTCACACTCTGAGGAACAACCTGCCTCTCTCTATTATTTTGTGTGCAGTTGGTTACCTATAGACAAACATTATAATTACCACAACACCCTATTGGCATCGCCGGTTTATTCTAAATAAATTCATTTATGAGAATAACAGTATAATTTATAATGAATTGGTAACGTCGAACAATAATAATAATAATGTATCTTTTTTGGATTAAAATACTTTTTTAAGCCCAGTTGACTTTACTAAACATGGGTTACATATGAACAAGAATGGCAAAAAGAAATTGTGCGACAAACTGTGTGAAGTAATCAATAGAAGAATAACGTTAGTTTCTACGAATAAAGGTGTAAAGAATAGCAATAGTGTCAGAGCTCGCTATATAAACTATAAAAATTTAATAACAATTGCAGTAGAATCTCAAGACCTAGAAACTGTTGTCGAGTATAGAGATGAATGTCGTATGAATGAACCATCGGTATCCCAATCGTCTATATATCCTCGCTTGCCCGAAACTGATGACGGTCTAAACAACATTTTGTTTTTAGATCAAATTACAACGACTCCGATAAAAATAAACGCGAACCCAATTTAAATATCTGTTATTTGAACGCACAAAGTTTATTAGCGCATAAAAGTGAAATAGAACAGTTTATCGTACAATTACAACCGCATGTACTGTGTGTATCTGAGACTAGAGTTACGTCTGCAATTTTAGATACTGAAGTTTGTATAGATAATTACCAGGCTGTAATTTGTCATTCAAATAGTAGGTTTACAGGTGGTACCATCATTTATGTTAATACTAAGCTGAAATATAAGGTGTATTCCAATTTAGGAGTCGACAACAATTGGGTATTGGGTGTTGATAATTACGATTGGTAATACAAGAGTTGGTGTAATTTATCGATCACCCAGTAGTAAAATACGTGTTTTTTTAAATTTTTTTGAAACTTTGCTCCACGACTTAATAGATTTTACAGGTAGGCTGGTTCTAACTGGAGATTTTAATATCGATTTATTAAAAGATTGCTATTATTCTAAGCAATTAAAGTTACTAATCCAAACTAATGGAATGAAACAATTGGTAAACGTTCCCACTAGAAGTACATCTACAACGAATACGTTAATTGATTTAGTAATTTGTAATGACTCCTATTTGGATGTTAAAGTCTTAGATTTCCCTAAAATAACAGATCATGATATCATTTTAATAAAATCCAAGTTATTCGAGAAATTAAAGATGAGTAACACAAATATAGGCAAAAAGCGTTTTCTTAATCAGCAAAATTTAGAGCTGATGGGAAACGAACTTGTAGGAAAGCGATGGCTTTACGAATCAGATAATGTGAATTCCGTATTAGATAATTTTGTTAATAATATATTGAACGTATTAAATAAATTTGCACCGTTGAAAATCAGTAAAATAAAACATATGTCAAATCCGTGGTTTAATAAAAATGTTAGAAATATTCAACGCGAACGTGATCTAGCTTACAAAAATTTTAAGAACACAAAAGAGCATACGTTTTGGCTGAAATACAAAAAAAAGAGAAATGAACTTGTACGCGCTATTCGCAAAGAAAAGGAAATGTATCTTAATAAGAAAATTGATAGCCAATAATTCGACTCTCGTAGAATGTGGGCGACATTAAAAACAATTATTGGAAAACCTAAAACTGCAATCTCTAATAATATTGACTTTGAAAATTTTAATGTTGGTAATCATTCAATTTCAGATGGGCTTAATCATTATTTTATAGACAGTTTATTAAATATAGTAAAAGATGTAAGTACTTCAAGAATTGTGCGAACCAGCCTACTTGGCAAATCAGAGAATAAGAATAACGTACAAAACTTTAAAAAAATTGACATTTGTGAATTAAAAAAGTTAGTTACAGCTGAAAAATGTAAGCCTAGCCCAGACGAAATAACAGCGTTTTTAATAAAAAAACTCTTTGACTTTGTAGGGGACCCATTGTTGCACTTAATTAATTGTTCGATAAAAACGGGTGTTTTTCCTGAAAATTGGAACATTAACACTGTTGTGCCAATACCCAAAGTAATTAATACCAAAAAGGTAAGCGAAATGCGACCTATAAATTTATTACCCTTTTGCGAGAAAATGTTAGAACGTGTAGTGTACCAACAGTTGCGTAGTTTTTCTGAAATTAACAGAATATTTTATGAAATGCAATCTGGGTTTAGGAGCAAACATTCCTGCGAGACAGCAATTCAATACATAATTACGAAGTGGAAAAATGACCTTGATTCAAATAAAGTAATTGTAGCTACATTTGTTGATTTGAGAAAAGCTTTTGAAACTGTAGATCGACAGATTCTCATCGACAAACTAGCCAAGTATGGGGTCAATGGAACAGCACTTGCTTGGTTGACTTCCTATTTGACAAATAAACGACAAATTGTTAAATTTAATAGTATTGGCTCTAAAGAAGCGTTAATTGAGTATGGAGTCCCACAAGGCAGTGTGTTGGGCCCCCTTCTTTTTCTTATTTATATAAACGATATATATTTGTCAATCAAGAAATGTAAAATTGTTTTATTTGCTGATGATGCACTAATTTATGTGTCTGGAGATAAAGCTAATGACTGCTTTTCTCATATGAATCGTGACTTGGATAATTTAGCAGTGTGGCTACAAAATAATAATTTAAAATTGAATGTTAAAAAAACTAAGTGTATGTTCATTTCATCAAAGGCAAATAAGTCAAAATTCAAAGAAGAACTAAAATATAATAATGTGGTGATCGAAGGTATGAAAATAGATTTTGTTACTGAAATACAATATCTCGGAATTGTTATAGACGATAAACTAAATTTTGGTAAACACTGCGACTTCATTTGTAAGAAAGTTAGTAAAAAAATCGGATTTTTTTGTCGTGTCGCTGAGAATCTGTCGACTTGGTCTAGAACTACCTTTTACAACACTATAATAGCTCCACATTTTCAATATTGCACCACGGTCTTCTTCTGTTTCAATGAATATCAAATTAAGAAGCTTCAATTACTACAGAACCGTGCTATGCGCATTCGTTGTAACAAATTAACTCCGATAAACAAAATGTTAGAAACTCTTAATTGGTTGAATATTAAACAGCGCGTTATTCTTAGTGTTATGCTTTTTATTTACAAAATAAGTAATAGTTGGTTGCCTGACTATCTTACGGAATTTCTCAAACGTTACAGTGAAATTCACACGTATAATACCCGCAACAATGGTGACTTTCGGATTGCTATATCATCTGAGAGTAGTACTCAAAAAACTGTTTTTTATGAGGGCTTAAAGCTATATAATGAACTGCCGATTCATGTTAGAAATACTCAAACTATCGCTGCTTTTAAAAGGGAGTACCTAAAATTGCATAGAGGGGAATGTAATAGCTAATCTATATAATTCCAGGCTGTGTTTATAGCTTAATAGGTTTACAAGAGTATTTTATAAGTAAGTGTGTTTGTGTTAATTGTAATGATGCATGTTTTTACTTATATTACCTATTTTATATGTTTTCTGTATAATAGCATATATAAATAAACTTACTTATTATTATTATTATTATTATTAGATTACAGTAAAACAATGCATTGACATGTTCTTTTATAAAAGTATACATAGCTGATATGTAGGCAATAAGAAACGAAGATTTTAATAACAGTGCAAATGTATTGCACATATGCGAAATACAAATTCTGTTTTATATAAGAATAATACTAAATAATTAATTAATTACCTATTCTAATAAAAGTAAGTAACTAAGATAAATTACTTATTATATTCATACATATACACAATACAAAACAGGTTTTGTATACTAAATAATGAACTAATTACCTATTCCAATAAAAGTAACTAAGCTAAATTAGTTTGCTGTTGAATATTATGGCTTATAGCCTATAAAAAGTTGGGAATATTTCATGCTTCTCGATTTCGTAAATTTGCATTTTTGGTTAAGATTCCTATTTTGAATATTTGGTTATTATAATCGATACTGCTTTTTTGCAGGCGACTATTTTTCCGGATTACTTCTTTTCCAGGTGAAAAAGTATTTTGTTAGCAATTTGATTTCAATTTTTTATTTGGACAGCCACTATTGTTTAAGAACTGCAATTTTTTATTAGTTAGTAGTTAACTCTTATTCATTATCTCTGTTTTATGAATCCAAAGATAATAAATAAATACGAAATAAAAAAAAAGTTTTATCTCATTCTGAAAAAGGAAAATGTTTAAATCGATTTTCACTGAAAAATGGTTATTTGTACAAAAAACATCAGGAGTACTATTTTTATTCATTTTTAATGTAGAATCATATTACTAACTCAAATTGGTAAAAACATTGAATATTATAAAATAAATAAAAATGACCCCCTCCCCCATTTGGAACGCTTCTGGGTTAAATAATTTTATTTGGATGCTGTTAGATAGTAGCACTTACTAATACTAAACTGTATGCTAAAATGCATTCTTTTATATTAAAGGATGTCTGAGATAGAAAATAAAATTAAAATTTCATTCGCTCCTTTCAAGGTGCTCCCTTCAAAAGCATGTTAGGATGCATGTTCCTTGGAACGTTTTTTCTTAAAATGACCTAAGTAATCACCTACTAAAGTTTGAAAAGTAAACTTTGGTTCACTCTGAATAATATAGGGAATATCTTTTTATATGAGGATCCCAATAGAAAGGTGTCCCAGGGCCCCGAGGCCCTAAATCCGGCATTGGCTGTCATATGTTATATTATATTATCCAGATTATTTTTTTAATTAACTACCACAGACAGATAAAAAACCAAATGTATCTTCATGTAATTTACACGATTTCGTTAAACAATTTTTTTGTTGAAATTCAAGTTGGCAATTGAGAAACACTGATTTATACAATTTCAATCTCCAAGTTAGATATTTCTTAACCTTCATCATCATTTTGAGATTCAGGCTCGTCCTTTATAAAATCACTTAAAATACTGTTTTCTTCAACATAAAAACTATTAATGTTAAATTTTTCTGATGATTCAATTTGTTCAGATTCATTCTGTTCATTTTGCGATATTCTATCCTGCACATCCATATAATTTTCACTACTAAATCTATGGAGATCATTACTTTGATCATAAGACGTACAAGCTTCATTTCCATTACTATTTAATCCTGATGGTTCGTTTTTAATCACTATTAGAGAACTCTCAGCATCACTTTTCAAATGTACTTTAAGATGCGCATTTAAACTCTGTTTAAATGCAAAATTCATATCACAGTTTTTACAAGAATATGGTTTTTCACCTGTATGAGTCCGCATATGCTCGGTTAAATGACTAGTTTTGCTGTACGTTTTATTACAAATTGTGCAGACACAGGGTTTTTCTCCTGTGTGCGACCTCATATGTTCAGTAAGGATATACCTCTCATGAAACGTTTTCATGCAAACGTCACACTGGTATGGCCGTTCTCCAGAATGAACCCGCATGTGTTTCTTGAGATATCGCCTCTCGGTGTATTTTGCATTGCAAAGCTGACACTCGTATGGTTTTTCACCTGAATGGAATTTAATGTGTGATTTTAGATGCACACTTTGAGTAAAACATTTCCCACAATCTATGCATTTGTACGGTTTTTCACCTGCAAAATGTCAATTTAAAGTAACATTTAATTTCAAATACATAATTGAAAGTAAAGCTTTCTACCTGTATGAATCCGCATGTGGTTGTTTAAATCACCAGTGTGAGCACAACCTTTCCCACAAACTTTGCAAATATGATGTCGAACACCGGTATGAACGATCATGTGTGTCCTTAGATATGATTTTTGTGCAAAAAACTTATTACACAAAGAACATTTGAATGGTTTTTCCCCTGTATGAGTTCTTTCATGTGCTACTAGGTAAACTCTTTGTGTAAATGCTTTTTTACAGGTATTACACTTGTACGGTTTTTCTCCAGTGTGGATTCTCATATGCACTGTGAGGTTACTTTTGCTGAAAAAGACTATATTTAGTTTTCAAAATATAAAACAACGTTTTATGTTACCTGTAAAAACTTTTTTGACAAATGTCACAAACAGCATCAACATTATCAAATTGTTTTGGAAGAAATTGCTTTATTTCGCTTACTGATCCGCTCTGCAAACTTACTAAATTATTAGCTTGTATTGGTAGGTTATTCATTTGATTTCCCTCGTGCATTCTCATGTGAGCAATTAAACCAATTTCTCTCTTGTATGCTTTCTCACATACTGTACATTTGTAGGGTTTATTGCTACAAACTACGTCAGCATTAATAGAAATTTCCTCATTCAATTCATTATTTGGTTGCATTTCTTCCGATTCGCTTATGTAATCCGTTGGTTCTACTTTAACTAATGATAGAACCATATTCGGGTGCTCCATTACTTCATTCTTAATTTCCGAAACCCTTTGGGTCATAATAGTGATTTGATTTGATTCAGATTTCTTAACATTTACTCTTAAATCGCTTGGTTCTACATCTGACATATCTGTATCTAAATCGTCATCTATTGGACTAACTATTGTTCTAAGATCTATTTCATTAAAATTACACTTTTTGTTATAAATATAATCCTGTATTCGTTGCTCTGTCTTTCGACATTTTCTTTTAAATGAGAAAGCTGTATGTAACGCAGCCAAACAAACAGCACAAATTACTGCATCTGGTACAATATCCAAGCCCTAAAGAATGTAATTAAAGTAGCTGCAGTTGACACTACTTTTACTTACCAATTCTGGAACACAAACTGAAATTTTTTCTTTGATCGAAATTAATTCGGAATTTGGAACTGTATCATTTAGGCTGTGAAATGTTGCATCTCCTATTGAAAGACATGTCCTGCAGATACTACGGTTTTGATGCATCTTTGTTGGATTTCAAGTAAACTGAACAATTTATTCTGGAGCAACTTTGGTGAAAATCGGATGAACAATTTGTCAAAATCTCATTTGAGAAGTAAACAACACACCGCCATTATATGTACAATTGTAGATTTAATCTACTATTGCACATTAGAACTACTTTGCGACAAAATTGATTTTAGGTGATTTTTCACTTTCGCATGCTTCAATTCTAAAGAACGTTAATTGCTATTAAGCGTTTATTCACGTAAAAACTCATTTTCAGACATCTATAATTTGTTTTTTACTTTCAATTTTATTTTCTGACGTCAAAAATATCAACATTTGACGTCTGAAAACAATTGCTTTAATATAAGAATAAAAACAAAATTGGTAATAAATAAAACGAATTATTTTGACGCCAATAAACAAAAATTTTTGACGTCAAAAAGTGATTAGTTGACGTCTAAACAGAATTTAGAATAAAGTAATAAATCGAGATGTGCTTTTCCTTAAACATTATTAATAAATGTTTTTTGACGTCAAACACGTACTTATTGACGGCAAAAACCATTTAATGACTTCGGAAATGCTGATATCTAACAGCGTAGTCAAAGTCTAGAAAATCTACAAAAGTGCGCCTTACGCTCAGGCTTATACAAAATAGGTAGAGTTAGAGCACACATTTAACCTTTTACAAGTAAAATATGTCTCCTTCTTTTATGTCAACGTTGGAGTATGGTTCTATGCCACTACTATAAGTACCCTGTTAGGTGGCAACATTTTCCGACGTCAAAAATTCAAGTTCAAATATCAAAAATTGATATTTTTTTTGACAAAAAATTTATTGGAGTCAAAAGTTTAAAATTATTTATTGAGGTCTGAAAATAATTTACTTATAGCTTACGAATAATTGTTTTTTTTTAATTTTAAATTATCGTAACGTTTTTCAAATGTCAAGAAATGATGTTGTGACGTTTATTTATTAGATAATATTTTGATTCGAAATTCGATGATTTTTAGACATCAACAAATTAATACCTCACGTCAAAAAATCAATTTTCGAAGTCTGAAATTCAGTCTGTGGCGTCTACTTTTTGCCGTTAGAAAATATATAGCAATTTTAAGAAAACATGTTAGAAAAGAAAGGAAAAGGTTTTATGTTGCCTTGTATCAAAAACAGATACAAATATTCAAACCAGTCACAGATTAGCCCAAGTAGAATCCAGCGGTAAAATCAAACAAGTTCTTTTTTAATTCGAAAATGAAACAAATGTTTTTCGGAAACTGCTGAAATTGATAGAATATATACATTTAAACTCTACAAATAAATTGTAATTTAAATCCATTGTGGCGAAAATGTAAAAGCTTATCTTGAACGTGATAAAAAACTTTTTGTGTACCATTATTACTCTTTTTATTTGAATCTTAAGAGTCCCTTTAACAAATAAATGTTTTTTCTGGTTTGTATATACTGTAATCCACTGAGGGTTTTAATATTTGTGCCCATTCTTTATACAGTAAACTTTATTTTAATGTTTTTTTTTAAACAAGTTTTTACAGTTCGTATTTTAATAAATAACGAAAGACAAAATTTGATTTTCCAAAAACATTGCTCTAAATGATATTTTTGCTATAATAGTAAAATCCTTTTATGGAAAATAAACAGTTAGGTTTTAGGTTATTTAAAACTATAAAATCTATACTTGAACAATTCTAAACAACTTTTTTCTCTAACTTTTTTTGTTTGTTTGAAAAAGTAGTAACCTGTTACACCTGTGATATTACAGAAAATATGAACCTTCGCATTTTAATTAAACACTAAATTATTTTTAAATATTTTTTTATTAATATACAAGGTATTTCGTTTGTATAAACTTTTAACACGTCGAGTGCCGCAATGTCATACAAACTACCATCCCCTTAGACCACACTCTTTTTTTAAATATCAATATATGTAAGTCCCCATCACCCTGAATAGGGTATAGACTCTCATATGGCACACAATGTGTTAATTAGGAGTACAATTTACCGAGAAACCAGGCAGATAAAAGTTTCCTCTTCAGCACATAATTTTTAATAACGCTGTATATGTAAACTATAAATCTTAGTTAGTTAATTTTAACGAATATTTCATCGTATTATTTTTCTTAACCATGCCTTGTTTATTACCATTTTTTACACTATGTGTAATCATATGTGCACTTAAATTCTTTTTATATGTAATTTCTTTTGAGCAAATGGTGCACCTATATTTTTCCCCTGTGTGAGTTCTCATATGATCATCTAAGTCTTTTTTGTGTGTATACGTTTTAAAACAAATTTCACATTTATAAGGTCGTTCGCCTGTATGAGTCCGCATATGCACTTTCACACCACACTTATGACTAAAACTTTTTTCACAAAAATCACATTTATATGGTTTCTCTCCTGTATGTGTCCTCATATGAATTTTCATGTTTGAAATTTGAGAGAAACTAGATTCACAAAGAGTGCACTTAAAGGGTTTTTCTCCTGTATGAGTTCGTATGTGATTGTTCAATTCACCTTTATGAGAACAACCCTTACCACATATGTTGCAGGTGAAAGGTTTAACTCCTGTATGGGAAATTGTGTGGGTTTTTAGAAGAGATAATCGGTCAAAGCTACGATTGCAATAGTAACAATCATAACGTTCCAAATTTTTCTTTTGTTTCAATAAGTTTTGTATTTCTTCTTCTTCAGTCAAAGATTTCGTTATTGGGCTCTCATTAAGAACTTGATTTTGGCAAGAGATGCCTAAACCATTAACGTTGATTTCTGTACCCTGATCTGCCAATGTTTGTACTGCTTTCAGCAAATTGAAATGTTCTCGTGCTTGATCGTACACAGAAGATGATTTATTTATGTTCTTATCCCTTAATCTCTGTAATGTTTTAGCAAAATAACTTTGAAATGCTTTTGTTTCATTATTTAAAGTATTTTCAATTAGTTCTGAACTACTGGCTAAATTTAAAGTTTGGGATTCTTCATTTAAATTATTTTCCGTTTTGATTTTTAAAGTTTTTGCGACAGCTTTATGTTGAAGTAACGAGACATGGTTTATAAAATTCTTTGATTCAACAAAAACATCTTCATATTCTACATTTGCATCAACATGACTGTCATTTGTTTCAGCAATGCTATCCACACAAGCTTCTAAATGATTGTCATTTGTTTCTCCTTGCAGGTCTTCGTACTCCTCTTGCTCTTGTTTAATGTCTTTAGAATTTCTTGAAGAAAAAGCTACAATATTGATATTTTTTACTACAACAAACTGAATTATATTCATTTTTTGCATAGCTACTTTGCAAAACTTCAAATTTGCTTATTATTAATATAATTTATATCTCATTTTCCCTTACTTTGTGATTTATGCAGAGCACCAGGTTTAAAATCCATAAACCATCTTCTTTGGCTTGAATAAATATGATTTGCACTATAACTACCATTAAGATCTTGCAGATATTTACGAACTTTGGTTTCCACTTCTAAACATTTAGTTTTAAAATCGTAAGCAAGATTCAGTGTTTTTGAGCATGTTGTGCAAATAACAGCATTAGGTATAATATCAAGAGCCTAAAAGAAATTAGAAACAAACAATTATAATTCAGTAATAACAAAAAAGGGAGATAATTTCTACCAATTCTGGGACGCAGCAGTTTAATTTTTCTCTAAATGTTGTCATTCCAGGCATTCCATTTTCTAATGTGAAAAACGAGTGTGAGTTTTCTCTGAGCACAGTTAGACACGTTCTACATACTGCAGGTGACATAATAATACGTTTGTTTACTATTTTGGTTGTTGTGTACAGATTTAAATCACAAAAGATCAATGAACTTGCAAGATGCTGATAGATATAACGTGGAACTACCACAGTTCATTTGAACTACTACGTACTACTCAAATTAATATCTTGGTGCAAGTGGCAGATTTACCAATAATAGGTAGAACGCTAACATCACTGCGCTAACTTAAAACCTCCAATGCCATTGGGACCTTAACAAGACTTTGCAGTGGCGGATTACCTCACAAGTGCATGCGGCGCTTGTCTGGAGCTTGAAGGCTCGCAGCGGCATCGAAAGAAACACAACAAAGTGTCGATTTTCTTTATTTAACAAATTATCGTGTAGCGCCATACATCGAGCTTTTTAAATTTATGTGTCTGCTTCAGGTCACAAAATCTACGCAAATGAAGAGCATCTCCTTCGTCTAGTAAATAGGATTGAAAATCCGACCTGGGACACATGTGCCTGGATTTCGCCACGCTTATAATGCACATGCACGTTTAGAAAAAAACAGAAAGACAATTGTTGAGACAGTGCAGTGCTGTAAAACAGCAGACTATTTGTTTAAAAAATAACCAACGTAACAAATAATTATTGTAAGTTAACACGTTAATTGCTAGAATGATTTTTGAGGCCTATTTCACATAACAGCGGCGGAGACAACTCATACAGTCACTCATACATCATGCCACAAATAATCGAGTTTAATGTATTATTATAAGGTATAAGTACAAGATGTATATTTTGTAGATGTTATTTATATATTTACGCTTGGAATATTATCTTAAATTATTATTTAACGTGTGTCAGCTTATGTACTTGTTTATTAATAACTATCTAAAACCAAATAATATGTGATTTATTTATATCAATGTGTGCAAGTTTATTTAATAAGAATTAATTTGCTATTTTAGCATTCAGCCTCTACCCCTACCCCATAGTTGGGTGGCTTCACAGTCTACTTGCGTCTGGAGCCTCCAAGTAAAATGCTTTAAAAAGAGTCGAGTGGGCTTTGGATACCAATATTTTGCCGATTCTACCCAGTATAGCATGGGCACCGGATATTACTTATTATTGTTTCAGTTTCCACATTTTTACATAAACGATAAGTCAGATAAGATCATTGTTTTTTGTTTATAGACCAAGACAAAATTGTATCAAAATAAATATTTCACGATGCCTCATATTCATTCGATAGTAATATTATTGGCAGTGTAGTAGTAGAATACGTAAATATGCAGGCCGGTTAATGCTTCTATTACGAAGTAGGTCAATTGTATTTCTACTGAATAGTAGTAGTAAATGTAAATATGCACGCCACCTGTACGCTCGTGGTCATTGACTTCACATTGCATAGTGCTTGTAGTATCAGGGGTCAGTGCTCCCGAGTGACGTCGCAACTAGTAATCAATAAAAAGAGGATTTCGCCTCTATTTTAACATTTTCCCTCCATATATAAAATAAATTTTTATTTATTTAAAGCACACCACACATAATTATTTGAATTCATAAATCCTAGAAATATGGGCAAAATATTTGATTTAAGTAATGTTATTAAAAAACTTAATTTTTTAATTCTTTAGCTCAGACTAAAACAGTTCAAGTTTTCGAGCAGGGATCTGCGTTTTGATAGACTTGTTAAGCGTGTTACAATTCATATCCAACAGATATAGTGGGCATTATTTTACACTAGTGAAGTTTTAGTGGTTCTTGTTTAAATAAGCAGTGTAAGTTTCTTGTGGTTTACATGCGATACTAACAATTTAGACATATATGTCTATTTTGGCTGCTTTATGTAAATTGTACCAATTTTTGGAAGCCTCTGATTACCCTAATTGGGTCAGTTCGGGGGTTGTTAATGAAATAAATAAAAATACTGATTAATTGCTGTATTTCCACCTGAATGAATGTTTTTGAAACTTGTTTATTTCTTACTTAAATTTAAAAAATGCATTTACTTTTTATTCGTAGTTAGCAGGGCCGACGTTAGTACTACAGCATCCCTTAGCAGGGCCGTCCTAAGAAATTTCGAGCCTAGCAGTGGTAATTTTAAATTAAAGTTAGGAACGAATGGTTTATAACTATTTATTTTGAATAATAGCCATACTATATAAACAATAACAAAATTTTTAAATGAAAAAAATACATAAACAGACTAGTAACTAGAAGAATATTTAACAAAAAAGAAAAATTTGAAAAAAAGCATTAGTGCTTAAATATATTTTTTCTGTTTGCTGCCTGTAAAGCTGTTAATAATTTCTTCTACAATTAGTTACAGCAATGCCTTTAGAAAATGCCTAGGATTCCACTAGTGGGTGCACCAACATATTTACGATCGACTAACCAGATTATTGTAAAACATTGTAAAAACAAATATTTAGCTAAAAAAGATATTTTTATTTAGTGTAGTAGTACCATAAAGAATAACTATTTAAACCGATATATTTAACAGAGCACCGCCTGGCGCCTGGCCGTTTTGGGCCCGGCGTCCTAGATAATTGCCCAATGGTTAGGATGGCACTGCCCCTCAGCAGGCGGAAATAATACATGAGGCTATGTCAATAATTTTGTTACTTGGTTTATGCAAATAAAATCATGACCATTTAAATTAATACGATTTTATTAATTGCAACAAAAATGTGCAGCAAAAAATCAGCAAAAACTTTGAGGATTTTAATCAACATGTCAGTACTGAATTCTTAATATCAGAGGTCTGATGTATAATAGCACATTACGACAGCAAAATAAGAATCAGGGTCATTTAGTCGTTTTAATCCAGGGTTGCACGATTTTAATGAATTAATTTCAGTCGCGATTTAGTGCGTGATTTAAATCAAGGCGATTGTTTTTATAGCAACCAATAATTTGAATTATTATACAATAAAATAATGCAAGTGTATGATATTTTGAATGCGTTTTCATAGACACATAATGGTTTCTGTAGCAATTATTTAAATGTAACTCAGTTTAAATAATTAAAATATGCCTATTTTTTTCGTTGAATCATTTAGAAACTTTTTATAAAAATTTTATCTTGTTTTTACACAAACCTTTATTACAGATAGTGGAAACATTACAGAAATTAAATCTTAAGCAGTGATGTAAGTTGGGTAATTTTCTTAAATAAAAATTTTCCGGAAATTTTTTTGGGCAGTTTTGGAAATTTTTTAATATTTAACTTTGTCGTCGTTGTCTCAAACGGGCAAAGTATACACCTATGTCTGAAGTGTCAGGCAATGTGTTTTATAATCTCCCCAAATATTATGTTCAATAATTTTAACTTTAAAACTAAAATAGATATTTGGTTCGTTAAAACTTGTTTTTAAAATTTTTAATGAAAACAAACCATTACCTATTTTTCGAGTAATTTTCTGGAAAATTCACATCACTGGTCTTAAGTAATGTAAGGAAATTAATTTTGCTTGTCAATAAAACAAAACAAAAAACAGGATTTTTTAATTTGTTGAAATAATCATTGAATTTTTATTTTTTTTTAAATCGTGACTTTTGCCAATCCTGTTAACTGTTACAATTTGTAATCCCTTTCATTCAGGGTCGTGGAGTGTCTGCAGAATGTAAATTTTTTGTTTTGTCAACGTAACACATGTATTTTAATGGTTTTAAAAATTTAATTTAAATCATAATTAAAGAAAAAACTCACTTGATTTAAATCACCGAATTAAATCAAGTGATTTAAACCATGCACACCCCGATTTTTAAATGTATTAATGAGGGTTGTACCAAATAGTGATTTTACAAGATATTGGGACAGTCTCTCACGGCCTATTCGACTAATTATCTGACCCACCGAATAATCGGTGTATTTCTAGTATTAAATATAGCCCTACTACCTAGTCTTTTCTGCGAAATACTTAATCTTGGATAATTTTTTTAAATTTTTAATCTAGAAAATGATTTTTCACGAATAAACAAAAATGGGCGAGGTAACTAAAATTTTTGAAGTGATACATAAATTCGAGTATGATATGGTTGTCAATTTCTGGAATAAAACGTATTATATTTAATATACTGCATCATATTTAATATAGGTACTGTAAAATATTTAAAGGGCACCTATTCAAAATGTTTCAGCATCAACAGAAAATGTCTCTTAGAGCTTTTAGTTCGTCTAATAGTACTATGTTAATTAAATTCCAAATCATTACAGCATTTTTTATATCATTCATTTACGAAATTTTTAAAATGGGTTGTGATTTTCCAACTGGCCATATATTTCTTATAAAGAAGTAACAATTATATCCAAACCAATATCAAAATTTATTCTAAATTTATCTTTTGGATTAAGTGGGCAATAAAAATTTACCCTGCCGAATCGGTGGTCGGTACCCCATGCGTGCTTACATTGCTCACTGCATAACACCGGCCCTGGTAATTGGGTATTAAAATCTAATACGTTTATTTAGTCAGATCATAAAACTATACCAATCAACTTTAGTTTTTTAAATGGCACCCTGTACAGAGTGTGTATAAATTGGTGAAAAAACTACACGTGGCGATGTTGGTCATAAAAATCTGAGTCGAAAATCTTAATACCAAAATGTTGGACAATGCTTCCTCTGTCCTCAGGAACCATTTTAAAGGAACGTACATTTGACAACATTGGATCCACACACCACAGGTGTTTTGTTATAATGCACGGTAACTAAGGATGTCCGTTACATCGCAATACTCCGAGAATGTTGGAACAAAGTTAAGGTAATTAATCGAACTGAAAACCGTATGTTCGCAAACACAGTTGTAACCTTTGTGATACTCGTAATACAGCCGCATTAATTCTATTCCTAACTTCGTCAGAATTTGGTGGAGGCGTAGCATAAACTTTTCCTTTAATGAAACCCCAAACAAAAAAGTCTAACGGATTGAAATCGGGGGATCTCGCGGGCCATAAGATAGGGCCAATCCATCTGTTTCGCAAGTGTTCGTCCAACCACTCTCTTACATTACGAGCAAAGTGAGCAGGATCTCCATCATGCATGTATAACATTTCGTGTCTTATCTGCAACGGCATCTCGCCAATTACTTGTTCTAAAACATTGAGGTATTTATCGGCATTAAGACGATTCGGCAAATAAATTGGTCCAACAACCCTATGGTTTATTATGCCAAGCCAAACATTAATGGAAAATCTTCTCTGGTGACCATATTCTCGATATTCGTGCGGGTTTTCGGCAGCCCAATGGTGAATATTATGTGTATTAAACACGCCATCTCTAGTAAACAGGCACTCATCGCTCCAAAGAATACGTCTCAAGAAGCCGTCATTGTCACGAATTGTATTTAAAATCGTGTTGCAGAAATTCAATCGGGCTATGTTATCATTTTCATAAAGGGGCTGTACTTTGGTGACATGCAATGGATGAAGAAGGTTTTGTTTTAGAACCAAATGAACGGTCTTATTGCTGGAAATATTAATGTTGCAGCTAACTGCCGGGTGCTGACGGAGGTATCTTTTTGTTGTACTGCATCTAAAATTTGCTCTTCCAGTTGTACCGTGCGCCTTTGCCTTGGTCGACCAGCGTTTACATTCCTTGGAACAAACGAACCAGTTTCACGAAGACGTTGGTCCAGCCTTCGAAAAACATTTGCTGTAGGATGCCTCCGGTTTGGATAACGTGCACGATATTCACGTTCTGCCATGTCGTCATTTCCATTACAGAAACCAAATACCATGTACATATCAGCATAATCATTGAACGTAAAATCCATTGTTAGTGAACGAAACAAGAAAACGAAAATAATAATAATTAATACTAATAACTACGAGAAAAGCAACGATGATAGAAACAGCAAGTCCAATTACAAATTTTGACACTTGTCAAACTTTGACGTTATCAAGACAGAAATAATTTAGAGTCGCATCACTCTTGAATAATTATTGTTTTACAATGCTGCCATACGTATTTTTTACAATAATAAGTTAACAAAGAAATGTTTAAAACACGCTTTTGGGGCTGAAAAACGATATCTATGAAAAAATATTTATTACAAATCTTATTTCTTCTAATTTGCAGCTCTTTCTGTCAACAGATAATGAATTAAAACACTTATTAAAAGACTTCATTTTCAAACTTTGAAGATCCCGTGCATACCCAGGAAGCATTGTCCAACATTTTGGTATTAAGATTTTCGACTCAGAATTTTATGACCAACATCGCCACGTGTAGTTCTTTCGCCAATTTATAACACACCCTGTATATTTTGTGACGTTTTTAGATTCAACAATTATTGTGTCTGTTTCTAGTATATATATAATCTTGACCCATTTACCTTTCGGTGTAGGGTGGTGTTTCTAGTACAAAATATGTTTATAGGTTTTCATATCAAAATTTTTGAATACAATACATTTAAATTTCAAACATTTCCTAGTTGCCACTGCAAAAAACGAAACATAAAAAATTGAACATCAACAAAGTATGTGCAGAAATCAACAACTTTTAGAATCAATACTTATGGTTACAGAAATTATGTATCACTTTTTAATCGCCGTGTATAAACTATAGGTAAAGAAAATAGATAACAAATTTTTATTTTATTAAATATTTTATTGCAAAAATTAATAGATATATTTTTATCATGCCATTTTTTTGCATGTGCTCCATTACTAGTAGAAAAATACAAAAAATATAAATAAATACATGATAAGTTGAGCAAAACATTTTCACAAATGATGTTACTAAGTTGTTTAAAAAAAAGTATGAGTAAAATCCTAACATTTCTAATTACAAACAAAAAATAAATTATTCTAATAAAGCTCGTCATTCAAGAACATATTAATTCTGTATTTTGCTTGATTTTTATATTATATTCATCTTATTTAATGCATTACATTATTTACGTGAGTCAGCATAAGGAACAAATTCGTTTTAGGTTCTACTTTAAAATTTACAGGTTTGCAAGTACTCGCACACAATGGCATTTGCCTTTGAAATACAAAAAGTTATTGCACTTTGAATATAAAAACGTTATGCAATTTTCTTGTAATATTTTGCTAGCTGTGAGCTAAAACATAAAACAATACCTAAGTGTTGTATTAAAAATTAATTTTTCTACACACCTTAGTAATTATTATTATAGCAAACGCACATTTATAGATCAAGTATAAAAAAATAAACGCTATTTTTGGTTTACATCTGTTTTCCTCTACGTTGTGAAGGAATTGGTGCGTGTGCAGATCGCAAAAGTGATGTTGGTTTGGTGTTATCATTACCATAATTATTTCGAAATTGTGTTGCTTTATAACTTGAACAATTTGAATCAGCAATGCTTCTTCCATCTCCTTCGTCTCGTCTTGACATTTCAGAATATGGTGACAAACGCTTAGGTTCCACTTCTTCTTTCTGACGGGTTTCAATCCTGAAAATGGTGTAGTATATAGAAAATGCATATTTCTGATAAACTAATTTAGAATGAGTGTAATACAGTGGTGGTAGCTCAGAGGTTAGGCGCTTAGCCTCTAACGCTAAAGGTCTAGGGTTCGATTCCCTGCCGAAGCCATGCAGCAATAAAAATCTATGCCACAACCCGCCACTCACATTCCCCAATCCGGTGTAGGCAGCCGTGGGGTCTTAATGCCTCAAACCTTCTCTGATATTTAGTCGTTCGGATTCGACGTTAAACTGTAGGTCCCCCATACTCCACCTTAGTGCTAAGGAGAGTACGTGGCAGAGAAGAGTGCCGGTGCCCAGCAGTGGGACGTAAAGGCTGATTGCGGTGGCTAATACAGTGCAAAGTATTTAATGTACCTCCACTTTAAATGAAAACTCTCAACATTTCTAAGATAAAAAGAAAAAAAACAACTCTTTTAGATTTCTGAAATTTATGTATTATTAACGAGTGCTTGCTAAAACGATAATTTCACGAGCGTGATGCGTTAGTAAAATTGTCCAAAATTAACTAGCAGAAATTACCAATCAACCAAAGTTTATCACAGAAAAAACGCGGTCACGTGTTTTATTTGTAATGAGTAATGACTATATCACACACAATTAATAGCTAAGTTCAGAGAGAGATGTAAATCATACTGATCTACGCTGAAATGTTATTTGTAAGAAAAAAAAATCTATTATTCGATTTTTTTTTGTTGGAAAAACATTCCATGGTATTAAAGAAAACGAAAAACTAAAAGACAAATTTAGTTGTGAAGATTTGGGTGGGAGGAGGAAATTAACCCCCCTAAATGCAGTTGCACCTAAAAATTACGTTGTGATTTTTTTCTATTCTACTATCACCAATGAGCAATTTAGCTTAATCAAAAATGTATTACCACTCCCAGTTTATTAAATAAAGGGGTATACATTTTCGATTTTCAAAAATTCATAGAAGGCATCACAGGGAAATTAACGGATTGGGATACCAACCCAACAGTAGCTCATTGTTAGCTATGTTACCCTGCATAATAAAAAAAATGTGTTTCCATTTTTAATTTCACAAATTTTGTAGTTCCAAAAATTCTTGTAGATTGTAAGATTGTGATTTTAATAATAAATAATATCACACATACCTATAAAATAATTACGTACAGAATGACTTACCGCATAACTTTTTTATTCTTAACTTCTCTCTCCAAAATATCTGCAGTAGTCAAATCAGAACTTTGTATCTGCTGCAGCGCACTTGCAGTTTCCGATAACCAGGGCTTGTTCACCTTTAAGTTCTTGCACAGACACACACTGTTATCTAGCTTGCACCTCTGGCAAACCGAATTTTTGGACATTTCACTTCCTAATTCGGCTTCTTCTAAGATCCCCAAAGTAATTTTTTCTAAAACTGAGTTATCTGTTTGAGGTGCAGTAGCAGAATTTTGATTTAACAATAATTTTGACAGTGGTGGTGCAAGTCCCAACCCAAGATTACGTTCATGGTAAACCTCTGATATGGTTGGAGTTAATTCTCTATTGATATGTCGAAGTTGTGTGGCTAAAATAGTGTCATGCAAGCTTGAGGGC
The DNA here is from genome assembly GCA_958336395.1 of Ctenicera cuprea. Taxonomy (NCBI): domain Eukaryota; kingdom Metazoa; phylum Arthropoda; class Insecta; order Coleoptera; family Elateridae; genus Ctenicera; species Ctenicera cuprea. Next base: position 11,880,860 of record OY284493.1, read on the forward strand.
CCTGATTTAGACTCAGGAGAATTCTTTGGTAGTTCTTGTTGGACACTTTCAGCTTCCGATTTAGTACTAGATGCGGTTTCAGGAATCACATCGTTAGGAGAGAAATACAAGAGTTGTTCATGAGTCGGTATTGCTTCCTCGTTGGGCAAAGCTACAAGTTTGCGTGATGGATTCTGAGGAAGACCCACATTTTGTGCAGGATTTACTTCAGTCCTAACACTTAACCTGTCTAAAGTCGACATGGGATTGCGAGATTTTTTGTACATTATTTTGTTACGTGGAGTAGTAGTTGTGTTGCTAAACAATTTGGCTTCCATTTTTTCTAACTCACTGTCAGAGCTATTTTCAAACATGGCGGTTGTTAAGTTGTTGTACAAGGGGTGATCACCAGGTGGTTGCGTTCTTGGTGGGGGTAAGGGTGGAATTTGGGCTTGAGTTTGTCGTCTCAGTACAGTTGCATGTCCATTATCCCAATCTGTTGCAGAACTAGCTGAACTAGAACTGTCCGGCCGCAAAGGATCAATTTTCCCATCACTCTGAGAATAAAGATTTCGAATTCGTGTTTGATGTGCAAGAGATAGAGCAACACTTTGAGATTCGGGTTGCAAAACCACAGGAGGACTTGGTGTGAATGCTGCATCTGATTCTCCTCCACCAGGTCGTGCAAGTGTGTGGTTTTTACGAGTTTTATTGTCAATTGTAGCTTTTGAGTCAGATGGGTTTGCTGTTCGACCATCGGGTTCACCTCGACGGCGTACATAACTTGTAAAAGCACCTCCAAGGCGTTTGTTGGGCAATACTGTTCTGGTGAATGGTGGTGGCACTCGAGGTATGGGTTGTTTCTGAGCAGGTTTTTGAGTACACATGTTTAATTCATTGTCGGAATGAGAAAAGTCGTTGTCCACCGATGCAAGGGATTCTAGACTGCTTGATGAATCAATACTTAGACTTTTTGGAGCTTCTTGAGTGTCTGTTATAGAGCATAAAATATTAATATGGCGATGCATCTATTTTTAGGTACAAAGTCAGAAATAATAAATTTGGTACTTACCGAATAATGCCAAAAGAGCCTGCAAGGTAAACTGGATATTTCTACGATTTGCTTGTTTGCCTGTGCGTAGGGTGACCTTATCTTGACCTACATCACAAAGATCGAACCCGAGAGATGCTAATAATTCGTGACATCCTGGAACTCTCCATAATCTGTAATTTGAACATGCTTATTGAACAAAATATATCTTAATAGATGTATCACACAGATGAAAGTGGAAATGGTCCAATAAAAAAATACAGGGTTATCAAAAAAGTTATGCTTTAAACCATATGAAGGAGATTTTTTAGGTAATGTTTTTCGCCCGAACCGCAGGGTGGAGCTAGCGACTAACGCCCGCTTTTAGGTAAGACGTTGGTCCAACCAAAAGGTCAATATTTACAAACCTACTTTTGTGAAAAAGATAACTTGGAATTAAAGAAAATTAAGAACGATGCAGCAGATTTATCAGTCAAAAAATGGGTGGAAGGGGGAACATCACCCCCCCCCCCTAAATATCGCTGCATTAAAATATAATTGTGAATCTCATTCTACTATCACTCATGAGCAAGTTAGCTTAAACCGAATTGTTTTATCGTCCCCCCGTCTATTCAGTAAAGGAGTATGAAATTTCGATTTTCAGGAATTGATCAGGCGTCACAAAGAAATTAGCGTGTTAGGACACCAAGCAAATTTTAACACTATAGCTGTATGGATTTGTGCATAAACTTTACATTTTTTAGGAATTTAATTTGATGTCATATAAGAGAGAGGGTGTTCTTTTAAATTTTTAAGTTGAGTAGGCTTTGGGTGAGGGGGTAAATTGCTATCCATCATTGATATCTGAAAAATGTGTCCCCCTTGACACCTAAAAAGCTCCCACAAACCGCATCTCAACATCTCTTCTGATTCCCTTAATACTACGAGTGGAAACTTTGCAAATAAACAGCCTTAGTATAAGGGTTTACATGGCAGAACTGGTATTAGTTTTTCAGTCAGTTTGTAGTCACTCAACAACCCTTAATCCTTGCCTCGACATGCCTTCCTTCAATACCTGTTAGCCCATTGTACTCATACTCTGTTATTAGGGTTGATCTACATATTCTTTCTATATTCGTGTAAGTGTGAATTAGTTGAAGTAACCATGTATTCAAAGTTGCATTTAATTCAGACATAATCGCTTATGGAGTTTATACTATAAGCTCATAACCTCACAATATTTTATGCGGGGATAAAGTGCTGACTGGTAAAGTGAAGAGGTGCTCTAGCTCTACGGTAAATACCCCAGTCAACAGCTTTTCGCTTATTCAGTAAATTAGACACAATTATAAGTACTCACCGAACGTTAAGAGAAACCTCTATATTATCAGCCTCAGAATTCTTAACGGAAAATTGTGACATAACAGATTGAATAACACCTATTATATCATCGGCTACATCAGCGTTTGCAGTTAATTTAGAAAGTGCATGTAACGACGTGCTTGTCAAACCTTATAACAAAAAAAACATGTATAATTTCTATTCCATCAGTTGATATTTACTAGTTTCTTACCTAAAAGAGCTTGTAGACTGGCAGAACACTGCGTAAGCCTTTCGTCGGGGTCAGATTGTGGGAAAAATACACTGCTTGGAATGCCATTAGATGCTGGCTCAAAACGAAATCCAACCGACATTAACAATTCTTTCCAACCTATTACTGAGCCAACCTATGTATATTAAAATAAAATTAGGTAGGTATTTCCTACAAGAACCGAACTGTGAAAAATATACCTTATTTTCAATAGACTTTTGTGTGGTATACATGGCATTCTTTTGCCCTCTGTGTATGCGCTGAAGACTTTTTTCGACTAAATGTAAAGTAACACGTAAAGCATCCCGGCATTTATCTGGAACTCGCAATAATTCACAAAGGGCTTGGCCCATGAGAGCTACCTGTAACCAATCAAAAGAGTACATGATTGGGTGAAAATACACAATTATTTTTTATTTAATATTTACCTTATTTGACAGTCTGATATTTAGGCCAACAAGTAAAAATCCAGCCCAGTTGGCAGGATGTGCAAAGTGCTTTGTGTGTTGGACGGTTTGCATAGCTTCAGCTAAAGCTCTACAAATAGAAAAAAAACAACTGTTAGTAGCCTAATACGTTTCTATTGTTTTTATCAATTTAGTTTTTTTTTATTTTTGACAATTTCGCATTTTTAGCAGGTAATAAAGTAAAAGCCGAATTTATAAGCATTAACAGTGTTGCCAAATATGTTTTCCTCGCTATAATAAAAAAAACGTATCTAGCAACACCGTTAGTGCATATACATCCACCCTTGACGTAATAACCTACAACATCCATACATATATAAAAGCTCAAAGGGTATTTTTCTCCGGTTCCTCAAGCTGCTACCGCTTCACCAATTTGGACCATTTTTTTTTCAATGAAAGGTCTCTATCCTCAGATGGAACATGAAACATTTTTATATTTTTATTCTACGTCGATTTTTCAATAATAATTATTTTAATTTATATATGAAAGTCTGCTAAACGCGCTTTACTTGAGGCGACATCTACACCAACGCCGGGTCTCCTCATGGAACTAATGCATCACGTGACTTAGCATTTAGCCGGGTCAGTCAACGCTCAGTCTGTCAGTGCATTGTGCGCTGGGGTAACACTAGTAGATAATAAAATACACACATATTACCCACCTGGCTGCTCTTGTGCCCTGTAACAAAGCAGAATAAAAGGCACGTAGAAGAATTTTCGTTGCTGTATCTGGAACAGGCCATAAAGATACTAGTACAGCTTGAACACCAGCAGCCAAGAGAGCTCTAACTAGTGCCACCAAACCATCGGAAGTAGCCCAACCTTGCTGATCTCTAGTATGTGAAGAACTTACCTAAAACACACCACATCATGTAACAAACAATGCGTAAATAAGGTTATTAATGTTCAGTACATACAACAACTAATTTAGCTGATAATTTCAAAGACAAGAGATCAGCAGCACTAAGTAGAAACTCTGAGAGTGGTGGAAGCTCAGCACTGGTTGATACTTCACTTCCTTCATCTTCTTCAACATTGTCAGACATGTATAGTCTCTTCGATTGGCTTTGTTCGAGAACCTGAATAATTAAAATCATATATTAATCAAACACTAGTATTATACATAGTGGTGATGGCGTATAGAGAACGATCGCTCGCTTTTAATGTAAAAGGTCTCTGTGATTTCGATTACCGTTACCGCCATCGTAGCGCTAATGAAGAATACATGGCAGGAAAGAGTGCCGGAGTCCAGCGATGAGATGTAAGGGCCAATTATTGTAAGAGAGCAGCATCATAATAATGTGATCGTGAATTTGTGATAAGTAATGGTTCAAGTTTTTGCAAATTTACCGTTACACTAAAGCACTGTTGTAGTTGAATGGGTTCAACGACAAATATGGAGATTTGTTGTCACGGTCAAACCAACCCTGAGTGGCCAAAAAAAAATCGTAGTGGCAGCCATTTTGAGGCTAGACAGTTCGGAAAAAAAACCTTACATTTGTTTAGAGGTCAGGTTTTGAGGTTATCAGGGCCGTTTTCAGATTTACAAAATTCAATTTTAGAAGAAGTTATATTAGAAAACATATCTAACTTTCGCTTTCGGATTTGGTGAGACAATTAGAACCCCCCCCCCCTACTATTTCCTATTGAGAATATCAAGTTCAAAATTCTCCTAACATGCATAAACGGTACTTCATCCATCTGCAGCCAACTAGCTACATATTTATCAATCTAGGACTTTGAATGTAGGCATTATAAAGCGAGCGGGGCTCATCAAAAAATGCCACTTTACTACAATTGTGTAAATATTACATACCTCAGCGGGACTAAGCACTAACGAAGACAACTTCCATGAAACATGTGTTGCAAAATGTACACATTCAGCATCTTGAATTTGCGCCAATATTTGTTCTTTTGTAGCCTGACTGCCAACCAAAGCTTGAGTTTGCAACAATTCGCCCACTATCGTAGCTTCTTGTTCAGCCTGGGGTATGTCTTTCCATCCCCAGTGTTCCGTAACTGTATGTGGAAGCTTTGGATTTCCAACCACTAAGCTCCTGACAGCTTGATCACCATCAGGTTTCCTTGGACGATTTACACGAAGTGATGATAGATTTGGAACAACAAGTAAAGAAAACCTTTCGCACAAGTACTCTGAGTGTTCACCTGATGATCGTAGTACAGGAAATGGAACTAGGTAAAGATCACCTTCCAAAACGAGAATTAGCTCCCGACGTGATGCGCTGTCTTTGTTTGTAGCTGTTTATAAAGAAGATCATTTAAAAATAATTCTTTGAAACTAGTTTAGAGATTCTTACCTCCTTTACAAGGTAAAAAGTCTTCAAATGGCTGAATAAGGAGCTGATATAAAGCATGCAGACATGCTGGACCTTTCCATGTCTGCCTGCTTGAAACTCGGGTAGATCCCTGTGCGCTAGCACTAGAACGTGTAGAGCCTTGCAGAGAAGCTACAGATCCACCAATGCTGCCCAATGAAAACAAAGAGCTTAAAGAATAATTGCTTGAGTTGAGAAGGTGTTGACGATTGACCATACGTAAAAAACCTGTTATAAAAAAATACAAAATTTTATAATTTGATTTTTATAGACAATTATATTTATAAGCTGTTATGATTGTAAAAAGTTGTTTTCAAATTGATACCTTTCTTCGTATATTTTACCTGAACTGGTAAAAAATTTTAAATTAATTTATTAACATAAAAAAAATGTTACCTACCTGTACGTTCAGACATGGTGTCCTCAGAATACTGATCTTCAGTAATAGTTGCACATGGAGACAGTTCAAGGCCTAAACTATCTCTCACCGAAGTAACCAATCTTTCTACCAAACCTGTTCCATTAGGAATAGGATCTCCATTTTCTGCTATATCATTTTCTGTACCACCATCATTTAAAGAAGCTGAATGAAACTTTATAACTCCTAGAATATAATAACATATACTTTATTAACTAGAAGTGAATCTATTCAAAAATTGTTTAAAAAAAAAGAGAGCTAGCAACCAGATTTGAATTTTCAATAACTAGAGCGATATTCTAAAATGGTACCAACAACTTCATTATGAAGATTTATCTGATAAAGTACTTTAAATCGTCTATCAAGATCATAAAAGTTTATAACTTTTTTGGGTTCCTTGAGCCCCAAAACGTGTGTTTCCATTAAATCTAGATTTCGAAAATTTTCATGAAATCAATACTTCCCTATACCGAAGGTATGGGAAAGTAAAAAGCGATTGCATAATTTTGTTTAGGACCCATTGACATACCAATTTTAAAGCAAAGTTAAAATTTGGGATTTACCAAATATTGGACAATTTATTGTAGCTTGCCGAACATTCGGATAAACCGAAAAATTTTCGTACAGCGAATATTCAGCATTATGTGTACTAAATGAAAACAATACTAAATTGCAAAAATGTCGTAACATTTTATGGTACAATTAAGTTCAAAATACATTGAAACAAAGTTGCTATCCGCAACTAGGGCATGCATTGATTACCAGTAAGTATTCGGCACTTGGCCGAATAATTGGCTTGAGTTGGCTAATATTTGGTACTTGGCCAAATAGTTGGCCTGACATTTGATACTTGGCTGGATATTTGGCCGATTATTTGTTATTAAGCCTTGAGAGACTGTTCGAATATTCAGTATTCGGATAATGACCAAAATCATTATTCCGTAAATCCTTAGTTAAAATTTTTAGCCGAATAAAAAAATTTGTCATATATTATCAACTCTGATTATTTATTGTTGGAATAAGTGTTCCTTGCAAACTAAATAAATTTTTTTAAACTATAAACAGTTGTTTTATTGACTTTTCAAAGCACACTTGATAGTAACGAGTGGTTTTTTAAGCTATAACTCTAAATTGGTGTTTTTTATGAAACTCTGTTTAATGGCAATTCAGGGGATCCTAAACAGGATCCTGCAATCGGTTATACAGGGTGTGGCAGCCCGCTATAATTGGTCGATTGCAGGTTAAGTATTAGAGAGAGGAGAAACTTTCTTAGATAAGAGTTGTTTGGGGTCGTGTGTACTATCAGATAAAATATTTTCCATTATACAGGGTGTTCCATAAAAGAGTGGTATAGCAAACTTATATTTTTTTTAATTAAACACTCTGTATATTTTTGCAAATTATTGTTTGCCTTTTAATTTGATTACCGACCGTTTTTTTGTTTTTAAATTCCGTTGCGGTGTTGCCAAGTTATTCAACTTTTTTCTGTAAATTTGACATTTGCAGACCTTACTAGTAAAATCTGCACAAGCCCCGTATTTTTACAGATTAAAGAATTTTTTTCTGAGAAATATTAGTGAACACCATGTGCTACTTTTTAAATATTTTAAAGTTGAATTTGGTTATACAGGATGTTTGTTGCCGCGGTTCAAAGTTTTCTAACTTTGTTGTGTCATAACTTGATTTTTTCAAATGAAACCTCTAAATTTTTATTTAATTTTGGAATTCTACTGTAAATTTCCCATCAAACATCTATTACATTCCCTATACCTATCTTTACTAGTTTTCCTTGTTTTTTCGATTTTAATATTTAGACAATCTATTCAAGTTTACCGCGCAGTATTACTTTAAAACAAATGAAAAGTGATTTGAGAAAGAAGATTTTAATTTTATTTAAACAGTTACATTACATTACAGCTTGTGATTATTCACAATAGCTGTTCAATATGTGTATTTTCGTTATGCAAACACAAACCAATTCGTTCGCGAAATGATGCTTGTACTCTTGCTAACATCTCTACTGTAACTTGTCCCAAAGCTCGTATTACATGTTGCTGCATGTTTTCATAGGTAGTTGAAAGTTCCTGATACACCAGATTTTTATGTAACCCCATAAGAAAAAATCCAACAGGGTTAGGTCTGGAGATCGGGCTGGCCAAGCCACCGGTCCTCCCTTTCATATCCATCTTCTTTCGAATCTGTGATTTAACCACTCCCGTACTGCGGCGCTATAATGTGCAGGAGCACCATTATGTTGTAGCTACATATTTCTTCTAGTTATTAGTGGTACATCTTCTAACAAGCTGTAATGTAATGTAATTGTTTAAATAAAATTAAAATCTTCTTTCTCAAATCACTTTTCATTTGTTTTAAAGTAATACTGCGCGGTAAACTTGAATAGATTGTCTAAATAATATTAAAATCGAAAAAGCAAGGAAAACTAGTAAAGATAGGTATAGGGAATGTCATAGACGTTTGATGGGAAATTTACAGTACGGTTCAAATATCAAATAAAAATTTGGGGCTTTTATTTAAAAAAATCAAGTTATGACACATTGAAGTTCGAAAACTTTGGATCGCGGCAACAAACATCCTGTATAACCAAATTCAACTTTGAAACATCTGAAGAATAGCACATGGTCTTGACTAATATTTCCCAAAAAAAAAAATTGTTTCATCTGTAAAAATACGGCCTGTACAGATTTTACTAGTAAGGTCTGCAAATGTCAAATTTACAAAAAAAGATGAAATAACTTGGCAACACCGCGATGAATTTAAAAAAACAAAAAACAGTCGGAAAGCAAATTAAAAGGCAAATAATGCTACGCCACTCTGATATTAGACACCCTGTATAATGCAAAATATTTTTATGTGACAGTACACATCACCCCTAATAACTTTTATTTAAAAAAGTTTTCTCTATCTCTAATACTTAACCTGCAATCGACCAATTACAGCGGGCTGCCACACCCTGTATAACAATAAAATTTTTCATAGGATTATTCGATTTTTGACAATGAAAATAAGTGCGCTGGGTTTTTACAACTTACAGCGTTTAGTATTCTTCTAAGACGCATTCCGATACTATAAATAAATCCTGTTTCATTTGGGTAAAAATTCAATATTTTACAGATGTGATTCTAAGGACCAGGAAAAAATAGGAAACTAATGAGTCCGACAAGGAAGGAAGTAAAAAAGTATCTATGGGTATAGTAATAGACTTCTGAAAGCTTTAAGTTATACTTAAAAATGAGCAAAGCGCTTAGCCTGGACTTTCCTATGCTTTAGATATTATTGCTTCTTATATATTCTAAAGTATCTTATTATTAACGTGTTACGCCTCAACATTGACTACAAAGAAAGAATAATGAAGCAAAGATCGACAGCTAGCTGTGTGTAGAGAGAAAGCTAGTGATATTGTAAAGTAAACTGATAGTATGCTGAATTTTGTCCAAAAATTTTTCTGGAGAAAATCGTTTTTTTCGGAAAAAGATTGCTTGGAATTAAAGAAACCCAAAAACGGAAGGACAAATTCGTTCACCAAAAATTTGATGGGAAGGGAAAAATTACCCCCCCCCCCCCCCCCCAATTCATAGAAGGTGTCACAAAGAAGTTAGCAGACTGGGACTTAACCAAATTGTAGCTAATCCATAGCTCTTAAACACTACAAAATTTAAAAAAATAATTGTGTAGGCAGATTATGAGCGGTATGTTCTTGAAAAAGTCAATATTTTGGTATTTTTTCAATTTTCAAAAAATCGTATCGGCCGCCATTTTGAAGCTAGACAGTTCGGAAAAAACCATTGGCTTCGCCCTAAAATCTCCTATTGGATTCCGTTTTCAAATTTATAAAATTAGGTTTGGGAAAAAAATGCTACTAAAAAACATGTCTAACTTCCTCTTCCGGTTTCCAATTTTTTAAAAAGCTCATTTTGTCGGTGCATTTTTGATATTTGATATAATTGTTTTGATTTGAAAAACCTAGCCTCAAAGTTTGTGGAAACTATTAGGCATGTTAAGAAAAAGCTTTGATCTTCATGGCAACTCGATTTTACAAAAACAGAATTTTCTCAAAAACTGTTAAATTTAACGTGTTTCAACAAACATAATACTTTTTTAATGCATTTATATATGAAGAGTATAAAACATTTTATACACAAAAATTCGAAACGTGTAAAGATATAAAATATTTAGGAAAAAATATATAAATTCATATGAGACACCTCTGACATACTTATTCTAACAAAAATTACAAAAATACTTAGCTAAATGAGTGATGCTCAGATATAGAACTTCAAAATTTTAGTGCAGCTACTGCGAATATTATCGACAAAAAGTGATTCGACTATTCCGTCTTTAGGAGGCTATAGTCCATAGCGTAGCATTTTCGGACGCATGTTTCTAGGGACTTTATTGCTTATTTGATCTAGAGAGTGCGTCATATAAATTTTGCACCATAAGTGATCAATCTGGATTTTTACGATTTTTGAATTTTAAACTAAATATTGAATTATCCAAAGAATATTTTGTCAGACTTTTTAGGCATATAAAATATGATAACCCGTAACCAGATTTTTAAATCTGAATATTTGATTGTGGAATACCTGTTTGGGTTTTCTAAGTTCGTAAATCCAAATCTTTAAGAACCGAATTTGGATCATCAGATTATGGATTTTACAGATGAATACGCAGAACAATTTGCGTCTAGCCCCTTGGGCTTTCAGCCGCCGATCCTACCTTACATGACTTGCGCACCGCACCTCCTCTGCATGCAGCTGGAATGTGTGTAAACCACAAGTTGCAGTGGCACAGATGGATATGTGAGTGTGTTCGTGTGTACTACTTTTTTACTGCATAAGTAGTTGTGGGGTCGAATCTCGGTTGGGACCAAAATATTTTTTTTATTTTATAGTTTTTTTTAAACACTGTTGTTGCATTTTGCTGTTTACGTGAGGTTATTTGTTAAGCGCAGTTATATTTTTAAAGAAAAAATACGAAGACAAATTTGCATTCACTCACTGATTGACGGCATACTAACATGCAAGTGTGGTAATAAATTAAAAAAAAAGGATTTGTTGTTTTCTATTGAATGCAATTTATTAGCAATGAAAAAATCGGCTTTAACAATGCAAATCTCAATGTAAATATCACACTCGCACATATGCGAGCCAATATTAGATGACTTTGCGCAATTCAGGATCGGCTGAAAGCCCAAGGGGCTAGACTCTAGTCGCAGAACAGAATTATCAGATAAAAAATCTTGCTAGTGTAATTTCTGTAGGATATCAAATGTACATACCGCAAGAATAATTTAATATCCGAAATGCAGACTTCCTACTATAATATATTCAATACCACTAACACAAACCTTTAGTTGGTGCTACGAGCCAGGCATACAAGTATCCAGCAGCCATACTATAATACAATACGCAAGCCCTCTGGCGGTTAACAATATCTTTAATTTGTTCTAAACTAGTTGGGGTGCAATCATCAGAACGGTGATTTTTATTTTTTGTTCTTGTTTCATTTAAACCCTGTCTTTCTAAAAGTAAATCTACAAATGCCCTATTTCGTCCTCTCTCAGCTACTATCAAAGCTTCTTCTTGACGATTCAAACCTAGAAAAAAATCTGTTGAGTTCTATGTCCATTGAAAACGATTGGATAAAATTGGTGGATAAATTTAAAACACTTACTAACGAGAACTCTTTGCAAGACTTGATAACTGGATGTTTGTAGTTCAAAAAGTGAAAGTTTGTAATCGGGCGAATTTTTCGATTCTCTTCTAATGATTTCCAGTAAATGTGTAGCTGCCTCCAGCTGTTTTTGAGCACCATCTAAATCCCCATTTGACCAGAGCGCCAATCCTAGCCTGTTTCTTATTTTGGCCTGAAAAATTGGAAATCTCTCATTTTAAGTTCATTTTAAAATCAATAGAAAAGAAATCAAATGAAAACTAAAAATAACTTGTATGGATTATTCATGTTAAGGTCACTTTACGGTTTTTACCTCTTCATCTCTGCGGCCTAGAGCTTCAGCAATGCAAAGTCCTTGTGTTAGGTAAGCAACCGCTTGGGGTCTATTGCCCAATAATTGGTGAATACGTCCCAGTGAACTGTATGCTAGTGTTTTGGCTAGTTGATCATTTGTACTTGCTGCAACCGATAGATGTTGCTCCTGGTATCGGACGGCCTGTTCTAAATTACCTAAAGCTTCATGGACAGATCCTACAATACATAAACAACATTATATATTATTATTATTATTATATATACATATTAACGTAATTTTTCTTGCTCGTTCTGGCTATAATTAGAAAAGTTATGTAAAATAACTATGTCGGTTGGGATTCGAACCCGAGTATATTTAAAGAAGTATATCCAATCGTTTGGAATTTAAAAGCGGGACAGTCTACCACTTCACCATTCTACCGTCCTTGGTAGCTCAGTTGGTATAGCATTATCTCAGATAACTAGAGGTCTCAAGTTCGAATCCCAATCGAGGAAGATATTTTTCACAAATTTTGATCAAAAAAAAACTAAAAATTGCATTAATTACAAGTTTTTGTTACCAAGATTTCCATAAGCCCTGCTTTGTAGTGGAGCTATTCCCAATTGTTCTGCTATGTCCAAGTCGTTCTGATGGTACTTTAGTGAGGTTGCATATTCACCCATTTGATGATAAACTGAGCCTAAACCACTTATCGCATCTGCTTCCATTATTTTGTCATCTAAAATCAACCCAACTTTGTAATAGTTCATGTAATTCATTTTTCAATTATCCGTTAGGTACTGAAATATTTGTGACTTAAATTTGTCAGAGATGGACAAATGCTCTACTACAGAATCGGTGATGAAAAAATATTTGATAGTTTAACTTTTATTTTTCCATTCTTCCAGTATAGAAATGTATTGTGATCGTGAAAGTACTCAATTATAAAATTTTGACGGAAATACATGTTTTGGGCCTCCTGGTATCGAAAAAAGTTGTTTTTAAAAGTTTGGCTCAAGGCGGGTAGATACGTGTGTACGTCTAAAACCGGAAGTGAAAGGTGAAAGGTATTTTCATGGTAGCATTATTTCTCAAAAATAGTTTTTCTAAATCTGACAACGAAATCTGATGGAAGACATTTTTTTCAAACTTTTTAGCTTCAAATTGACGAAAGTTGAAGCTTTTTTTATATAGAGAAGGAAAGACTATTTCTAAGAATATTAAAACAAGCCCAAAGCAGCTTATGTCTTACTGAGTTCATGGGCTATGCTCTTTTGATGATCAAGACAAGAGATTGCCTGCTCTAAATTTCCTAGTGACGCATGAAGTTGACCAAGCTCTCCATATGCAGCTGCTTTTGCTTCAGCATTTCCAAGTTCATGTGCTACAACAAGCCGTTTTTCTAAGCACACCAATGCTTGCTGTAAATTTCCCAGCGATCTTTGTGATTGTCCTAGAAGATATAAGATTCATTAATTGAATAGGTTTGGGTACATATTGATATTGTAATTGGTTATTTAATACTCGATTTGATATAAGATAGCTTATAAAAATATTTTAATTGCCTATTGAGAATAATACTTGATAAATGATGTAATTCAGAGCAATTCAAAACAACACCGACAAATATTCAGGAATAGTAGAGCGGGCTGATACAATTATTTTGAAATAAAAAATTCATGTGCAGCAACATCTCCTTTTGGCGCTGCGTCTAAGACCATGACGCAGCACCAGCTAGGTAGGACACCATAACTGCTTGTCACTTGAATGTTGCGGCTTTCACTTCTTACGATAATTTTAGGTTTAATATAAGATTTTCATATGATCAGCGCCCTAGCCTCCGCTACGTCGATGCTGTAACACGCTCAGCACACTGCAGCGCCGATAGGAGGCGTTGCCGCACATGTATTTTCTATTTCTAAGTAACTGTCTTGATTCCCTGTACCATTCCTGAAAGATTGTCATTAAAGTTCTGAACCACGCTGTATATTACAATAACAATACTAGTCTGGTCTTAAAGTCCAGTTTTGTGGCTTTCAGGATGTATTTGTTCTAATGCGAGTTTTCCATGTAGTTTTGTGCCCTGAATAAGAATTTTGTGTGCTCCAGTAAAAATACCAATGCGTTTAACCGCTGGGGGGCGGTTAACAAAATCACGGCCGTCCTCGGCTTCAATATTTTTTTAATATTCAGAAGCCAGTCGTATTTGATATCATATAAAAGACATAATGTCTATAATTTTTTGATCAAACTTTAATTGTGGATGCCAGGGCCGTTTGGTTTAATTTACAATACATCACAATCAGCCTTAACGTTCCACTACTGGGCACCAGCACTCCTCTCTGCCACATACTCTCCTTAGTGCTAAGATGGAGTACGGGGGACCTACAATTTAACGTCGAATCCGAACGACTAAATACCAGAGAAGATTTCAGGCATTAAGACCCCACGGCTGCCTACACCAGATTGGGGAATGTGAGTGGCGGGTTACGGCATAGATTTTTGACTGCATGGCTTCGGCGGGGAATCGAATCCTAGACCTTCAGCGTAAGAGGCTAAGCACCTAACCTCTGAGCTACCACCACTCTTCTATTTACAATATATGCGATTTCAGAAATTCATATTTTAGAGGCCCTCTATTGAAATTACAGCAATATCATAATATCCACATAATAGGGCATAATTTTCTAAATAAATTCAATGTACTTTATTAGCTTTCAACTCCAGAGGCTTCAAAGTAAAATCCTCGTAATCTTAAACTTACCCCAATCTATTCAAGTTTGACATCATTTTAAAGCCTTATTTAACGTGTACATTCAGAACATGTAAAATATTTTGTTTTGGTGAAATTTTAAAGCACAGGGTAGTAACAATGTAATTTTGAATTTTTAGCTTTTTCGAAAATTTGGGTTTTCGGCAATTTACGTGCATTTCATAAAAAAAAATCATTATGTTTCAGTTAAATAGCGTAGTTTTTTAAAGCAGATGCTTTTGTATTGAGTTAGGTCTAGAAAGCAGAAACTTTCCGTTAACTGGTGTGTCAGGTATGCAACTTCCAACATTAAGTGTTCTCACAAGCGCGCGCAACTGTTTAATTGTTTTTTTTTTAATTTATACAGTATATTTTAAAAATTCATAACGTTTTTTAGTAAAAGTAGTTTTCTTAAAACAGGACTGTATTAAGGTAAGTTTAAAACTTGTTTTCTTCTACTATATTTCCATGGGTAATGTCGAAATTAAATAAATGTTTTACTTCTACGCTGCATTATTAGTACACCTACTCAATTCAAAATTATTAATAATACAGTGTAGGTGTAAAACATTTAATCGATTGTGATATTAGCAATGGAAATATAGTACAAGACAAATATTAAATTTAATACGGCTCTGTTTTATGAAAACTGCTTTTATTAAAAAAGCATTATGAATTTTGAAAATCTTAAAAAAATTGTTAATCATTTGCGCATATGAGAACTTTGTTCCCATGAAAAAATTTAATGTTGGAAATTGCGTACCTATCCGGCGTTAATAAACAAGGAAGTTTCTGTGGTGCCTCTGGAGCCAGATCAATATGAAAGCATATCTATCTGATTCATGAAATTACGCTTTGTAACGTAAACGTGGGTAAGAAATTTTGTATGAAATGCACGTAAATTGCCGAAAACCCAAATTTTAAAGAAAGCCAAAAATTCCTGGGTTTTCAAATATCACCAATACAAAAAATACCATACATATTCTTAATGTACACGTTAAGAGCTTCAAAATGAAGCCCAACTTTAAATTTAAGGTTTTGAGAATTTTACGTTACACCCCCTCACGAGCCCCCCCTAAAGTTAAACCATAATAAAGTACATTGATTTTACTCAGAAAATTATGCTCTATTACATGGATATTGACATTGCTGTAATTTTAATAGAAGGCTTCTAAAATATGAATTGAAATTGCACGTGTTGTAAGTCAAACCTAATACGACCCTGGCATCCAGAATTAAAATTAGAGATCTACATGTTTAGAAAGCAGACATTATAGCCTATAATATGATAGGTACCAAACACAACTGGTTTCAGAATATGAAAAAATTCTTAGAGTCGGGGACGGGGCCATGATTTTGTTAAACGCCCCAGCAGTTTTACTGGAGCCTGCAAAAGTCTTATTTAAGGGACAAAACTACGTACGAAAACTCATAAAATCCACAAAACTGCGTTTTTGGACTAGACCATATCTAATTATACATAAATAAAATAATAACGGTATATCAATACTATTTTCTTATGGATTATATACAGGGTGTTTAGTAAACATACGGCAAAAATTCAAGATGTGATTCCCTGGGTTATTTTAAGAATATTTTGTCCCCTGATGATTTTCCGAAAACCGCTTTGTTCCGAAGATACAGGGCTATATGTTTAACTGTGGATTTTCTAAATTGTTGCTCTGAGTTTCTAACAGCAACAAATCGTGATCGCTGGATTGGCCGAGGTGGACCTCACTTATGGCCTGCTCGATCCCCGGACTTAAACCCCCTGGATTTTTTCCTATGGGGCTATACGAAGTCATTAGTTTACACTACTGTAGTGGAAAATGTGGAAGATTTGAAAAATCGGAGAATTGATGAGTGTAATTTAATAAGAAACGACCCTGGTGTTGTTGAAAGAGTTCGGCAGTCAATGAGGAGAAGATTGGATTCATGCATCCTAGCTGGTGGTAGTCATTTTCAATAGTTCTTGTAGATTAAGAAACTTTACATGTTATATTTACGTAATAAAATACTGTTATTGTCGTAAAACCTTTCTGCCCTGTATCTTCAACATAAAGCGGCTTTCTGAAAACCATCAAAGGACAAAATATTTTTTAAATAACCCAGGGAATCACCCCTTAATTTTTGCCGTATGTTTACTAAACACCCTGTATATAGGTATAATATTACCATAACAACCACTTGAGGCTCAATCGAAAATTAATTAGCCAATATTTTTACCTAAACCTCTATATGCCCTTTCTTGATCTCGAGTGCTCTTCAATTTCAAAGCTATTGCGAGATATTGCTCATGACATTTCGCAGCTTCTTCTGGATCTCCAAGGGCATCATAACAATCTCCCAGGTTACCAAATGCCCGACCCTTGTCCAATTGAGAAGTTGGAGTGCTTAGTCTTTCTAAGGTTGCCAACTGTTGTTCGAAATATCCAATAGCATCTTCATAATGAGCCATATTTAACCTTAAGATTAAAAATTTTTCTGTAAATTTTAGTATTGGTACAAAATTATTATACAAACCTAGCAATTCCAAGGTTTCCATAAGCCTGTGCTTCAACACCACAATCCTGGAGTTCTTGTGCTCTTTCTAGTTGTTCCTGATAGCATTTTACAGCGTGAGTATAGTTACCTAAAGCCATGTGGACAGCTCCAAGATGACCGTGAGCTCGGCATTCACCCGACAGTTCAGACATCTCTTGTCTTAAAGTCAGTTCTTGGGTGTGGTAACCTTTAGGTTACGAAAACATTAAAATATGTTTTTAAATATGTTGTATAAATATTACCTAAAGCTTTATCAAATCTTCTAAGCAGTCTGTGGGCAATACCGAGAGCTCCACAAGCAGCTGCTTCCATACCTCTATCTCTGTTTCCTCTAGCTAGAGCTAACTGGCGGTGATACATTTTGACCGACTCTTCTACTTCACTCATTTTGATTAATACATCTCCAATGTTTCCCAATGCACGGAACTTGCCTAAAAATGTAAATTTAACACTTGATAAATTGTATAGAAGGTTGTACGAGTAAATGGTAATTTCAATTGATTACCACTGTTTTTGCAATTAACAATTTGAAATAGTTCCTGAAGATGATCTTTAATCAGTCACTAGAAGAACTTACCGGAATTGTTGTTAGTCATATGGGCAATAGCTAGGAAGTATTTTTGGCATTCAAGTGATGTTTCCAGTTGGCCCAATGCTAAGTGTGCTAGTCCAAGATTACAGTATGCTCGACCCATGTTCATTTTGTCTTGTAAATCTTTGGCTAACGCTAAATCTTGGTCGTAGTAACGTACTGCTTCTCTATAGTTACCAATACAATAATGAGCATATCCTGTAAAAATTGTATGGGTGTGTTACAGGTTTTACACTAAATTGACAGACAACAATTTTATTATTTTTAACTTCAAGTGATGTATAAGAAATATTGCTTGAAACATATTCAGATAACCATTATGGAATTAAAAAGTTTTTTACATCAAGTAAGTCTTGTTTTAACTCAGCTATATCTTTTAATTGGGAAAATATGGTATGCCGTTTTACCTTTTTATCCTGAATTACAGAAAACACAATTACATTTATCTCAACTCGTTAAATAATTTTTGATATCTAAAAGTCGTCCAATTTCGGATATAAATAATTATCTTAAAATGACACCAAAAACAATTTTGACGGCAAAAAATCAATTTTTTACGTCAGAAAATGCTGCCATTTAACAGGATACTTATGATAGTAGTGTGGATTAGAACCATACTGCAATATTGACCAATAGGGAAGCTACCTGCCAAAAGAGGGCGCAGTAAAGCTATGTTAAAACATTATGTTATGTATTCCGAATCATGATTGCTGATTAACGCAACATGATCATAGGTATGTACTAACCGCGCCAATTTTGTATAAAACCAGAATAAAGCGCACTTTTGTGGCAACTAGATCAAATACAGGAAAATAACTTATTGTGGTGACCGATTTCGCTACTACGCCGTTAGATGGCAGCGTTTTCCGACGCCAAGAAATGATTTTTGACAGTGGCGCTATCAAAAATTGTTTCTGGGTAGGGCTACAAACTGATCTGTCAATTTTTAAAATAGTTTATGTCACAATATTGAGGTAGGTGTATATTAAATTCGAAACCAGCAGAAAAATTGTTCTAATCTCCACAATTACCACTTCGTCTACTACAAAAAACAAATATCAAGCTATCAAAAAACAGTTTATTAAACGTTGAGAAGTAATACAGTAAGTTCAAAAACGTTTGACGTCAAGAAACATTTTTTTGGTCCCAAAAATTTATTTCCTGACATCAAAATATTTTTTTGACGTGAATAAATGTTGAATAAAACTTAAAACGGCGTTCCATAGGTAAATGTGAATTCACAATCCCAAACTTTAATAAAATAAAATATTAAAATACCTAAAAAATGACACGCTTTTGCTTCTCCTTCAACATCGGCTAATTCTTGTGATAGCATAAGGTACTGTTCATAGTACGGAATGGCGTCAGAAAATTCAGTTCGAGAGCTCAGACAGTTACCTAAATTCAGGAGAGCACAAGCTTCCCCTGCCGTGTCTTTTAATTCTCTTGCAATACCTGTAATAATATAATGGGTTACTTTCTTTAGCTACAAATTCCAAAAGGTCTTTGTCTTAGTAGTTACTCCAATATTGTTATTTACCTAAATGCGCCCTGTAGTGCATTAATGCCATATCATGAGCACCAAGAGCTTGATATGCAACAGCTAGATTACCATGTGTGCTAGCTTCTGCACTACGATCATGTACTTCTTTGCTAATAGTGAGTTCTTGTTTGTGATACTTAATTGCAGATTCATAAAATCCAGCAGCTGAGTAAGCATTGCCGATGTTACCATATGCACGACCCATTCCTGCTCTGTCCTGAAGGCTACGAGCTATCGCAAGATGAGCTTGGTGTAACTTTAATGCAGCATCATGTTCTCCTACAAGAGTAGCATTTTTTTAACATTACCAAAAAATTCTAATTTAAGAAATAAAAGTTTGCTCACCCAATAATTGGTACACAATTCCAAGATTCGAACATGCTCTACCTTCAGCAACTTTATCTCGCGTCGCTAAAGCCATATCAAGTTGTCTTTCATGCCAGTGCTTGGCTTGAGCATAATCCCCAGCACAGCGAGCAGCATGTCCTAACCCTGCATATGCTCGAGCTTCTACAGACCTAATTAAAATAACTCTTAATTTGAAATAATGCTGGTCAAATAAACACTAAAGTGACTTACTTATCGCCCATTGCTTGTGACAACCGAAGTACTTTCTCATGATAAACAATTGCTTGAGCAAAATTTCTGCGATAGTGATGACTTGACCCTAAATTACTATATGCACGTGCTTCTTCAACCTGTAAGTAATTATAAGTAATTTTTAACCATTTTTGTTAGGTAATGAGACACAGATGTGTTGGATAAGTTCTTGAAAATATTTTAGAAAGTAAGTAAATAACGTGAAAGATACCTGATTTCCTAATCTTCGAGCAATTCGTAAATGTTGTGTATGGCAGTCAACTGCCGAATCAAAATCACCCATTGCTAGATAGACAGCTCCAACATTTCCAATTTCTCGTGCCTCCTGCAACTTGTCTCCCATTTGTTTCACAAGCTGTACGCACTGTTTGTGGGATGCTAAAGCGTTTGGGTAATCTCCTATTGCAGTATAGACATGGCCTAGTGATGTTAACGCTGCAGCAGCTGCTTGAGTATCCTACAGTTACAAAACTCACGTCTTAAACTTCATGTTATTGTTGCATACATAACCTCACTATAAACATGACATTTGCTTGTAATAAAACACAATACCGCTTTGATAGTACTACTGTCAACTGTCACAATTGAAAATTTCGTATTAAGCATAAGTAGAAGAGACTGTTCCACCTTGGAACACTTCTTGGTTTTTATTTTTTTAGGAGTATATAATTATTTTTTTTAAATGCTCCTTGGGGTTAAGTTGAAACATTCTGCACAATTAGTCACTATTAATAGAGTTATCCAAGACTGAAACTATTAATTTAATAGGTCACATACAAAAATAGAAAAAAAAAAATTTTTAAGAGAAAAAATCCACTTTTGTTTACTTAAAAATTACGAATTGTGTTTTTTAAGAATATAAAGCCACCTATACAACAAGGCATGCGTTTTTCTAGCTTTGTATACATTCACTTTCAACTTAGTTTACTCATACTCCGATAGATGGCAACAGTAGTAGGGAACAGCCAAGTGTTCCAAGGTACACTATGCTCAAGGTACAGCAGTCTCCCCTAGTAAGCTAGGATATGTGTTAAAATTAACATCGGCGTACTTGACCAGGTATTTTTTTGATTTTTGTGCGATTGTTTTAGTGGCTGCTACTATTTCAATGAAGCCGAAAAGCTTTCTCAGCTCATAGAACATTTTAGTAGAATTTTTAGCACTTCTATAATTTCGAGTAGAAAGTTATTTATGAAAGATTTTGGTATTAAACAACTTTACAGAAAAAATGTTATTTGAACATACTTTGCATTTCATAGCTAGTACTAATTGATATCGATGGGCCGTAAGTGCTTCCTTGTAAGATCCTTGACTAAAATAAGCAGATCCAAGATTTCCATGAGCTCGACATTCGCCTGCTGTGTCTCCTAAGCTTTTAGCTATGGCTAAATCTTGCTGCATGTACCTGAAAACAAATCAGAAACTTCAGTAATTTCAAAAAAAAACAAATAACCAATAATTTAAATTTAGTAAGACTTACCCTATGGCTTTATCCAACTGATTTAAAGCCCAGTGAGCTGAACTAAGGGCGCTAAACACAGAACCCCTAAGTTTCAGAGAACATGAACCTATTCTTAAAGCTGATTCAAGAACAGTCACTGCTGAATGATACAAACCAGCTGCTAACAGTTCTTGACCAACAACCTATACAAAAAAATTAATCATTCAAAACACATTTTAAATACCTAATACAAGACACTTACAGAAATTAGAACAAACGGGCTTTGCTC
Source organism: Ctenicera cuprea (assembly GCA_958336395.1). Taxonomy (NCBI): domain Eukaryota; kingdom Metazoa; phylum Arthropoda; class Insecta; order Coleoptera; family Elateridae; genus Ctenicera; species Ctenicera cuprea. The sequence continues at coordinate 11,902,431 of OY284493.1, forward strand.
CAGTTTCATGTTCTCCAGCTGATGAAAAATGGGTTCTAGGTTGTGTCTAAGTGGGGACTTAACAGAAGCTTCCACGAGTGCGGAGAGAAGCTGTTGGGATGTTGGATCTTGAGCCAACCCTGCACTAAAAGCTGCCAGTGCTTCTCCATGTCTGCCCATACATTGTAAAGCCACTCCTTGCCTAAAAACCAATCACATTTAGGTTAAAATTGTTCCTCAGACAAAATCCAAAAACAGGTACACAACACCATCTGTACCACAGATTCATGGGCAATAAAAATTCAATAGGTTAGTTACTGGTAGAATAAATACCTTACCTATAATAAGCTTTAGGCCAAGTGGGGCACAAATCTCTAGCTGTGGTAGCATCCTGAAGAGCTTGTGCAAACAGACCTTGTTTTAATTTAGCAGCAGAACGATTGGAATACAGAATGTGATTTGTTGGGTCCAACTGCAGAGCGTCTGTGTAAAGTGCTACTGCTGTTGCAAAATCCCCACTTTGGCATGCAGCATTTGATTGTCGGACCTTAAAATACATGAATGTAGTAATACACATATACCTAGGTAACTACACGATCGAGGGATCTCTCACTACCCCGAAAACTGTACGTTTTATCAAAAGTCTTTACAAAATCTTAAAGTACGTAAGTTATTATTATTGCAATTTCGCTAAGTATAGTTCGTTTTGTAAGCAAATGCACAATAACCTCTGAACATGCTGTCACGTAATGGCCTACCATTTTCCAACCACCTCATATATGAAATTTTTTACAAAAATATGATTACAAAATCTTAAGGTAGGTAATTACTGTAAACTCGCTATGTAGTTCGTTATATATAAGAAAACGCACCATAACTTCTGAACATGCTGTCACGTATTGGCCCATAATTTACGCACCACTCTGTATATGACATTTTATTAAAAAAAAAAGTACAGAATCTTAAAGTAATTATTGCTAATTCGCTATAGCTTTTATGAAAGCAAATGCATAACAACCTCTCAACAGTCACAACATGCTCTCACGTATCGGCCCATTATTTACGAACCACTCTGTATGTAAAATATTATGAAAATAAAACTTGTTACTAACAAATAATTGTAGGTTTTATATAAAAGAAGAAAATTTCTTTCATTTATATAATCTCATAAACTAGTTGTCCTACATTTCAGAATTCTTTTTAATGTGTGTGATTCACAAGTTAATAACTATTATTACCTTCTCTACAAACAAAGCTCTGTTTGCCGCTGGCAGTTCTGTTGTTCCTTCAGGTTCAACCTGCAAAGCAAATATCTTACTTTAGTGTTTAGACTTGCTAGAATCGTTTTTTCCTTTTTTGGACTTTCCATGCTTAGTTACACATATATAAAACTAATTCTTTGATTAAGCAAATTATCTTACAGAAATGAATGCTCGTATAGCTTGGAAAAATTAATATATTTCAAATTTTTTACAACTTTTTCTACTTGATTTTTTTTATGTAAAAAGTCTATACAAAATGTTTTGCCCTTAGGTCTACAGAGTGTTGCAAAATTACATCGTTAACTCCGTAATGCGATTTCTTAGGTCATTTTACAAAAAAAAACGTTTCTCTGAACGTTTGTCCCAAACTGCTTCCTTATGGAGTTACACGTTACAGCTTCCCGAAGATGGAACAGTTTAATCGCTTTTTAATTAATATCTCCGTCATAATGTGAAATATTTGTTTCAAATTTTGCACAGATACTTTACCAGTTGTGATTTACAATTTCATTTGTTAGTTTCCATACAAAAGTATACAAAAAAAGTAGCTAAATTTAACGGTTTTCGCTACTACTCCACTTTTTGTTTTACCAGTTGCCATGAAGGTCTGAGCGTATCCTCAAAGAAATACTTTTTACAAATTTTGCAGGTAAATTCGATACATCAAAGCAATACAAATCCTTGCAGAGTTGCAGCCTCCGGAAGATGGAACAGTTCCAACAATACAGACTGTTCCCTCTTCCAGAGGCTGGAACTTTGTAGGAGAGCCTTTCGGTGCCTATGTTTATAAGCACTTTTTTTTTAAATGTTTTGATAAGTAGAATTTGTCCTTTAAATTTCTTAAACATTTTCCACTTTTTGTAGATACATTCAGTTAGATTTTTCAATTATTATTACGGTTGCATTTAGCAACTTTTGACAACAGTACCATTTTTGTCTACTTTTATATGGAGAATAAGATATTCAAGTAAAAACTTAGGAAATACGTAAACACATAATATTGTAAATCATCACTGGTAAAATATCAAAATACAAAATTAAATCAAATATCTTAACTTAACGCGGACATATTAAATAAAACTTCATTATATTAGTCCATTTTCGGGAGGCTGTAACTCCGTAAAGAAGCAGTTTAAGACATACGTTTAAGCAAACTTTTTCTCTTACAATGACCTAAGAAATTACCCTTTCGAAGATTGTTTTTGTAATTTTTTCAACATCGAGGTGTTCCCTAAACCATTGAGAATATCCAATATTTTTCTACATAAAAGTTTCGTGGAGCTTAATAAGCTACTTTATGCTATACTCAACAATTTTCTGTACTGTCATGTGACTCCGTAGCAACGTTATCGATATTTTCTAAAATAATAATACAAATATTTTCTTGGGCAGTTATAGATGGATTTTTTTCGTTTCGATGAGATAAAACTTGCATACTTCTTACATTACAAAAATTTCGAGAAAAGTGTAAAAAACTGATTAATAGATTTAAACAAAAACACTTCAAAATGTTCGTTCATTTTCCATTGCTTAGTTTAGGTCAACAACTTCTATCAGTCATTTAACAAAATCTTATTGTCAAAATGGGCAATAATAGTTTTCGTAGAATTACTTTATATGGTGTCAGTTATTTTATTGGTGAAGCATAATGATTTCTATTATTTAGGAATTAACTTAAATAATTTTGTGTTATTTCTTTTTGTTTATTGTAAATAAAAGTTAGTATCGTAGGATTAGAAGTGTTTTTGTTAGAATCTTAAACTTAAATCCGTTTTTTTTACATTTTTCTCGCAATTCTTGTAGTGTAAGAGTATGCAAGTTTCAAATCATTGAAACGCGGAAAAATAATAATTTTACCAATTAAGAATATTATCGATTACGTCTCAGTTACGTAACAGTACAGAAAATTTTAGAATGTAGCATAAAGTACAGCTCATTAGGCCCTAAACAACTTTTATTAAGAAAAAATTGATATTCTCATTCGTTTAGAAAATAGTAGGGTGGGGGTGACTTATGACTCACCCTGTATACTGTAATGCCTCCAAAACTAGAAAAAAACTGTTTTGATTTAATAATTCATATGAGATAAATTAAAAGTTAAATGCAGATAAGAAGCGGAAGTTTCTAGATTAACCTAGCATTGAAATCACTCAAAATCGCTTCTGATTCCCTCTTTCAATCTAGTTAATATTAAGAATAAAAAATAATATTAAGTAGACTAAAAAAATCATTGCTACTTCCTGAAAAGTAGTGTAACAAAACTTTGACATAAACAATTAATACTACCGAACATACTTCTGTAAAATCCCTTTGAGACATCCTGGGTATCGCTTAGTTTTTTAATCCACATCCTCGTTGGGTTTTTCAAAGCACCTCGGCATTGCTGTTATTAAAAACAACAAAAATTCACTTCACCTTCACCATTTTTTAATAGTTTATCGAACTTAAGCTAATACTGAATAGCTACGGCACTTTAAAAGTCATTTTACACGAATTTTACATATTTTTCGTTCAGTTTATCATTCCGCGATATGACTTTGAAACTTTAAAGAAGTGCACACAGCATCATCTAACAGTTATTTACTCGCATTCCTTTGGAACGCCATTTTGGAATGCAGGTAAGTAACAGGTGCGCGGAGATTTCCTCCACGGTTTCTAAATGAAATTTCAGTAGCGGGCCTAAAAGGGGGCCAAAAGAAAAAACAAGTTAAAAAAATTTTATTTTACAAGTTTTTTAATAGCCGCTACTGATATTTAAAATTAATTAAATAGGGCTTGCAATTACAACATGTACCTACAATAAAAAAAATGCTTTTCTGCCCTTTACACTTCATGAAACATTAAAAAAAATTATGTTACACCCCCCTTCCACGCAGATCGCTTTACTTGAGTAATTTACTCTAATTTACATCGCGATTTTGCAGCAGACAATTAAAACTAACTAATCACAATCACCTGGTTACGCTACTGCCATCAGGCTTTAAAGTTCTCAAAAAATATACTTGCTAAAATAAATCCAGTAGAAGCATTATGTATATTATTAGACATTGTAAAATAGTATAAGTTATTTTTTTTTCATATTTCTTATCCAGTGGCGTACGTATAATCGTCATAATCTCGCTCTGAAGGTATTTTGCAAATGAAGCATTGCTTAACGCTTTGTGGTGGAGTTGCAACAAATAGAAAGGGTTATAGCCATCTGCTTGACCTTCAATTGTATGTGATTGTTTACTTTTATTTTCTGATTTTCTTGTTTAAAATCTACACCTCTTTAATTAGCTCCGACTTTAAGGGCACTTTAAGATTTGGTCTACTCAATTTTTTTAGAATAAAATACATTCCTACCTATTTAGGGAATGTTATTAAATGCCTGATGTATTTTATTACAATTTTGCTTTTCTTTAGTACTTTACATACGAAAGAAATCTAGCGTTTTTAAACATTCGTACTTAAGGTATTTAAGCACTGTAAATTACAAGGTAGTCTAAAGAACTAAAAGAACATGAGCTTGTTTCTTAATCTTTTACCTAATAAGAACAGGTAAAAGTTTTGCTCTTACAATTTTTTTATGAAAATTACCACAGTGGTGACGCTTAACTATTATATTTATGTTTATTTTAACAGCAAATGTATGCAAATGTTATTCAGGAATATTCATGTACCTGTCAAAGAAATGTTTCTACATTAACTATTTAATGTGTATACGTATACAGGGAGTTCGAAAACTTGAGGAAACGAAGTGTGCGGTTTGTCGACGCGGCCAATATATTTGGAATTATTAAACTTTATCAAAATCTGAAAATGGTAAAAAATTTAAGGGTTTAATCAAGTACTAAAAATAATTCTGTGATTAATTACAAAAATACAAAAGATATTTTAAAATGATAATTGCAAAGGGAAACTACATATGTTGTTCAAAGTGTCCGAAAAACTCAAATTTACGTGTTCAATTAATAGTGGCAAGCTATTCGCAATTAAACACAGCACCTCATTGTTTATTTGTTTCATTGTTCATCGTTAATGAATTTAGTTCGTAATTTAGTATCGTGCAATACCATTTATTCTGCTGAAATTGAAAGTGCAAAAAAATGCCCGCGTATAAACGTACCGCTCGTCCTGCTTCATTATTAGAATCCCCGAGTGGCATCAGCATATTATAATACCCTCGGTTCGAATAATACGCGGCAATTCTTTCGCACTTTCAACATAATAAATGTATTGCACAATACCAAATTAGGAATTAATTCAAACCGGACTACATTTCGTGTTCGCGAGTTTCGGAACACCCTGTACACTTAATTGCTACCAATTGGTGTTTACAATGTTTTGCATAACATTTCAATCAGTGATTTCATCGTGTATTTTCATATCATCATAAATATGAAGCTGTTTTAAAATGCACGACTATGCAAAAACTAAATATTTCATTATTTTTAACTAAACATACTCTATATTTTTAAATTTTAGTACATAAATTAGAATTTCTTTGTCTCTTTCAAGAAGTGTAATTATCAAAGTAGGTATAATTGAAAGTGCAAAAGAATGACCGCGTATAAACGTACCGCTCGTCCTGCTTCATTATTAGAAGCCCCGAGTGGCATCAGCATATTATAATACTCTCGGTTCGAATAATTCGCGGCAATTCTTTCGCACTTTGGGCGAATTTCAACATTTTAAATGGTATTGCACAATACAAAGTTAGGAATTAAATTCAAACCGGACTACAGTTCGTGTTCGCGAGTTTCGGAACACCCTGTACACTTAATTGCTACCAATAGGTGTTTACAATGTTTTGCATAACATTTCAATCAATTTCAGTGATTTCATTGTGTATTTTCATATCATCATAAATATGAAGCTGTTTCAAAATGCACGACTATGCAAAAACTAAATATTTTATTATTTTTAACTAAACATACTCTATATTTTTAAATTTTAGTACATAAATTAGAATTTCTTTGTCTCTTTCAAGAAGTGTAATTATCAAAGTAGGTATATACCTAATGCAGAATCAGCAAAAAACAAGATCACCAGGAAAATTTAAAACCGGAAACGATTAACATAGAATTTGATAATAAATTACGAAAACGAGTTCTAAGCTCCACTTCTCAATTAATGATGAATTCTACGACGTTTTGAAAATAGATCATCGGTCGTTCAATATCAAACAATTAACACTTAACAAATGTGAGATAAACTAATATAATAATTTTTTTAACTTATTTATTTGGACTCATTTCCTATTTTGTTATCAATATTTTTATATTATTATTTATTATAACATCTTATTTTATGAACTACTAAACGACCGGAGGTAAGTCAATTCACAGAGTTATTATAAAAAATTTAACTTACAAGAGCAATGAAATCGCATAAATAGAAGAGAGCATTGTTTGTGTATTCCTATACAAAAATAAGCTCCTGCAGCAGGTAACATATTCCATACATGTTTTGTTTAATTTTTATAAAACTTAACACCTTTAACAAATAGATTAATTCAAAAATATTTACAAACAATATAATAAACAAAACAAACAATTAATTTGAACCAACAAGAGATCTTATATACACAAATTAATTCAAAGAACTTAACTTGAGGCCGAAAATTTAGAAGGTTGCAGTCCGTGCAGTGCCGTCTCTACGCGGGGGCATAGAGGGTGGAAGCCCCTGTCGCAATATTGAGAAAATGCGCACCACAAAATGTTTGGTAGTGTTTGCTAATGATTTTGGTTTCAATTTTAAAACAAGAGGTTAAAGTAAAGTCAATCAAGTATTAATTGAAGGGCATCCCTAATTAGAAATAAAGCAAATTTTCTTTATACAAATTAATAATTAAACTAATAAACGAGACGGCTCCTAATTCAGTCAGCAAGTAAACGTTCTTTAAACACGGCGACCGGCACGGCGGCAACTCTATTTATTTTGGAATTCCCTTCCCCTACCCTTACAATACTCACTCGGGGATTCCCAGGTGTATGTGTTCCAACTACAGCAACGGTAATCGGTCGCCGCATGACGTGACATAATATTATGTTGGAGTTCAGCGCTAAGTTGACTGTTGAGTAGTGCGTACTAATTGTTGTATAATGGTGACTACGCGCAGGAGGCGTATTGTCGTTTCAAATACCTGTGACTGTGAAAACCTGGCTTGTGCTTACTCAAATCTACGGTTGGGGGGCGCCGATATTTCGATTAATCCGGGCGCCGGAACGAGATAAGACGGCGCTGCGTCCGTGTAGAGACTGCAAGCTTGCAGGTCCTGGTAATGGAACGATGCTTCGTTTGAGAATGAGCTCGTGGTGCTGAGGATTTTACCGAGACTTGGTGTATCCGCTACTTTGGCATTGAAGGGGCTAGTGATACTGGGGGCCTTCATCGAGGCCTAGTGTCGCCGTTCTTGAAGAGCCTGGCGGTGTAGGAAAAATTAGGACTGTTAATGTTTCATTTCGTTTGTTTACATAGCCGCTAGTAAAGCGATAGCAACGTATGCAAACGAATTAAGAAGCTTAAGAAAAATACTCCGACTTATAATAGGGACAGTGAAACTACAAGACAATGAACCATGAAATAGATAAAGAAATCAAGAGGAAGAACACTGTACGTTTTATAAAAGCGCAGTATCTTAAATGATTAGGACACATCATAAGAAGCTGCCAAGTAGACCCTATAAAGAGAACCACCGAATGGAGACCGACAGCAGCCAGAAGAAGAGGCAGACCGAGAAACATATGGTGGGATGCGGTATTGGAAAACCTAGCAGCTCTTGGAAATAGAATTTGAAAAACATGCGAAGAATATGAAATCATATCTTTCTATACATCAGTAGAAGTATGGGAAAGTAAAAAGCATTCCTAACAAGATTGTAACTGCATGTTACCAACAGGCCAAGCATCTGTGAGTGGCACATACTATCACTTTCCCCCTCACCGATTTTCACAGAGGAAACCCATGACCCAAATAATGTGCATGTATTCACAGAAATAACCAAAGTCGGTTAGGATAACAATAATGCCCCCGATTTGTTGCTGCGTTTTTTAAGAATAAATGGGCTAGTTTAGCCAAGCGCCATTTTAAAGAGTTTATTACAAGATTGTGTCCAAATTCCACTTTCAATGTCCTGTTTTACAATTATCTTTAGCAAGTTTTGTACCAAATGAGACACTTGTGCAATTTCACATGCCTACTGTGCCTATGTATAAGTACAATATAAAAGCCGTTGATCTGTGTACTCAGATCAGCGCAGACGGCGGTAAAAGCAACTAAATTTATGTGTACGCAATTTGTTTTATTAAAAGTAAAAAAAAAAACGTACAAAACTTAAAATAAAATTATTAAATAAACAAAAAACAAAACCTGTTGCATTTTTCTTACACTTACATGTAATTTCTAAATTAACTGAAAAACTAAAGATTAATTCCACTTCAAATAAAAATTTTAATAGTCGCCAATTATTTTACATAACATAAGAAATATAAAAATATCTTAACAAGTATTTGGTGATAATATAAAAACAAGCAAACTTCTTAACGCCTTCTATTTGGGCAACCATTAGCCCAGTGACCTCTTTGCCCACATGAATAACAGCTACCGTATCCACCATAATAGTTACCGGGCAAACCATTATAATCCTCATACCATTCATCGTTTTCATAATCATGTTCCCAATCTGATCCTGAATAATCAGACATATCGTCATCAAAGGAATCATCCTCTGAATTTTCTTCCCCTGAACTGATTTCTATGGGGCCTTGAGCTGGTCGTCTTCCTTCATTAGTATTAGAGCTGGAAGCTGCTGCGGCTGAAGTTGTAGGTGCAGAATCAGTTTGTCGTTGTTGTATTAATTCACGACGATGCTGTTTTATTTCATCACTTGCTTTCTCCAACACCTAAAATCATGATTCAAATACCGTCTGTCTATAAAGTACCCCCCCCCCCCTATAACTAACTTTTGAACGACTTGATATTTTACCACAACATTTGGTGTGCTTTAATGGGAAATGAAATACTATTTTTTACCCAAAAATTAGTTTTTGTATCATTCAAAATGGCGACTAGGCACCATTTTGAATTTTTTTTTAAATAGAAAGGGAAGTCGAGTGACACCTCATTTGAAAGGTCTTTTAGTTCTGCGTCTGATCCTAGAGTTCCAAAGAAAAATATTCAGCCATAACAAAATGGCGGATTTTAAGCAAATGGACTCACTTAATTTAAAATTGTGTTGATTTTTTTATACAGTAGTCCTCTTTTTCATTTGCAGGACAAAATTTTCCCAGAAATATCTTAGGTGGCTGGAAATAATATTGAAAACGTTATGTTCCAACAAGACGGTGCGCCGCCCTATTATTATAGGCCTGTTTCTGACTTTCTCAACGGACATTTTCCTGGAAGATAGATTGGTAGGCGGGGTGGGGGCCTGTAGAATAGCCGGCTCGCTCCCCAGATTTAACCCCGTTAGATTTTTTTCTATGGGGATATCTGAATTTGAAAGTGTACAGAACCCGCCCAGAAAAAATTGAAGAACTGGAGCAATGCATTACAGAAGTTTGCAGAAATATCACTCCAGAAACTTATGAAAATGTAAGGCAGGAATTTTATAACCGACTTTTTATGTGCCAAGAAGTGAATGGTGAACATTTCGAACACTTAATTTAATTTCTTTTTGCTTTAATTCTTAGTTTTTTTTAACAGACTTCTTTATCTTCAAACATTGTCATTTTGTTATGGCTGAATATTTTTCTTTGAAACTCTAGGATCAGACGCAGAACTAAAAGACCTTTCCAATGAGGTGTTACTCGACCCCCCTTTCCATTTAAAAAAAATATTCAAAATGGCGCCCAGTCGCCATTTTAGATGATACAAAATTTTAATATGTGCTGAAAAATAGTATTTAACTTCCCATTACAGCACACCAAATTTTGTGGTAAGATATCAAGTCGTTCAAAAGTTAGTTGGGGGGGGGGGGGATTACTTTATAGACACAGTGTATATTTTGTAACATTGGAAAAATATGTTTAAAAGGAGTATAGAAATTAGAGTGGCACTAAGTGCCATCGCACACGTGTGAGTTGAAGTTTGAGCAACTCATCACACTAAACCTCTATTATAGCCAGTGGGAGACTGTTAGGTTGTGTAGACTGTTTTTGGCCAAAAGGTGCGCCTTATGATAGTTTTGATAGAGCAGCATACGGATGTTAAAACCTGAACCTTTTTTCAATTTTTCTTATAAACAGTTATTAACAATTTTATTTAATATTTCAATAACAAACAAATTGTTATTACAAAAATTTAAAAAAAAAATTTAAATTGTTTTAATATTCCATTTTTGCAATAATTTGAGATATCGTTTTAAACAAAAAATTTTTTTTTGCCAGATAATCGAATTTTTAATTTTTTTATTAGTTGGTAGCACACAAAAAAAGATTTCTCGATAAAGGGGGTGAAATAAACTACAAATTAAAAAAAACATACTTTTACGATGATTATTTAATAATTAATGAAGTTTTCAAGATAATTAAAAAAATTTAAAATTTTAATTTTTAGTTTTTTACAAAAAGTTAAAAAAATTAAAGAAAAATTCGTTTAAAAGTGTAAACGTTTCTTTATAATCTGTAGATAATAAGTAAATTTTTTTAGAATTTTTAAACGACATTTAGATATTTTTACCTAATTATTTATTAACCGGTGAGCAGAAGCCGATGCCTGTAGCCACACCAAAAGAAGTGTTCCGAAGGCACTTTTGATAAATTTCTACAGCCCAAACAATTAATTTTAGAAATATACTACCTAATTAATTTCGCATGACCAGAAATTTTCCGCTCTATAAGAACGGTAGAACAAAATTTTTCAATATCTACCTTAGTTTTTGGTAGGCAGATGATTAAAGCTCCAGCCACAATTTAAAATCATTTTTACTGATATTATAATTAACAATCAAACTTCTTTGTCATAATTTTTACCACAAATGTTATTCATATAGAATAGAACCTGGTAAACAACGATTTGAATTTATTTTTTACCCTCAACTTTACTTCTGTTTAAAGCATTGCACCCGTCATTACTACACTGGACCATTGGGTGGGTAATAGATAGCAGGTACTTATGTGATTGACCATGAGTAATAATTAATAAACCTAAAACATTCAAAATTAGTTTTGTGATTTTCCTATAATTCTATTTTGCTAGTGAAAAATGAATTTTTCAAATACCTTTCATTACAAAAAGGTCAATTATAATAGTTTGTATTAGCATAATCAAAAGATTAACGATCCCACAAATTATGAATAACACGCCCAATGCCAGGTTGCAGATATTTTTAAGTAAGCTGTTTGTCGTAAATCCTGTACTGTAAATTTATGTATTGTTTTTATCTGTACCCGAGCATTTCAAATTTCTCAAAAACTGCGCAACGGGAAACTTTTAAAAATATTATAAATTTCAGCATAAAAAGATGTAATGTAAATGTAATGCGTTTCTGTTACTGAAAATAACAAAGTAACTGATTTACTGTTAAGTTACCAAAAAGTAATTAGTCACCAGTAGCAAGCTACTTTTACTCAGTTACTACCCAACACTGCCATTTTACTATAATAGCAGTTTAGTTAATAAGAGTTCAGTCTGCTTACCTTATCAATAAAGTTATCTACAACCCGAGTTGGAAACTGCATTGTAATTTTATTTCTACAAATTGGACAGAAAGACTGATTTTTCTGCCATTGCGTGATACAATATTTACAAAACGTATGAGAACATGAAAGCGTTACAGCTTGTACAAACATTTCTGTGCAAATACTACACTGTAGTTCATCTTCCATGTATTCCAAATTATTTAGCTGTGGCCGACCAGTTAATGTTTGACTACTATCTTTGAGTTGTTGTTCAACTGACTGTGGAATAACTGATGAAGCAGAAACTGACGAATTAATATCGGATGTAACTGGCAAAACTTGAGCTAACCGGGAAAGTTGTTCAACACTGTTCGATTGAGGCACTTGTTCCGTATTTACTTCCTGTTGCTTGATATCGTTTAATCGAATTGGTTGTTGTATACTTGTTAGTACTACTGTTGGTTGGCACATGTTTAATCCAACATTCTTCAATTCTGCATCGGCATTATCAAAAATCATTGCATTAACACTACTCGAACTTGTACTTTGTTGATTAGAATTACTAGCTTCTACATTATTTGTATTAATGTTATTAAAAATAGTTTCGTCAAATTTTTCCGACTCATATTCAGCTTGAAAAGCTTCTACATCGGCAATTACTGAGTCAGCAATGTTAAGTATATCTTCCTCTGTTAAACTCTTCTTTGTAGATCTGCCGACTACTCTGCTACTTGCGTTCGATGGCATTTTGAAGACGAACTTTAAAGATTCGCCTAAACCTACGATATCACCAGTTGACAACTTATGACTCCTCGATTTATCTAGTAATTGTCCATTTAACCAGGTACCATTTGTGCTCTAAAGTGAAATAATAGTGAATCACTGGAAAATTTACAAAATATATGCTTACTTTATCCAAAATACTCCATTCGTCGTTGTTTCGTTCAAGCATACAGTGTGTTCGAGATACATTAACATCTTCCACTACAAATCCATTTTGTAAGCCTCGTCCAATTGAGAACTGAAATATCAATTTTCGTTACAAAGTTTTATCGAAAATATCAACTTATGAAAAACCTAACCTTATCTGAAGTTATGGGGATCTCTCTTATGGAAACTCTTCTGGACACGTCAATAAGTACAGGATACGCCATTTGGAAATAAAAAATATTAAATCATTCAAATTATTAAATTATGCTCTTTACTTGAATTCAAAATTAAAATATAATTTAACGTTTATTTTGAATCAACAGAAGTGAAATTTGTTACACATAACCTAAGCAACTAAAATTTTGTAAATTGTAATGAACATGAAGTTAGCGTTTAGTTGAATCAAATTTTGGTTAAAAATGGCGGTGGTCAATTTTGCCGTGACCGTAGGTTCTGCTGGTGGTTCCGCTGTTTACATAATTATTGTGTACAAAAAAAGGATCAGGGAATTTAAAAGCGTATAATACACACTGAAACAAGTAGAAAAGTCTCAGTAAACATAGGTATCCCCGAAAATGCTTCCATACGGAGTTACAGCCCTCTGAAGAAAACACACTTTTTTATCGATAACTTTCCCAGTAGCTGCACTAAAATATTAAAATTTTATGTGTGATTACTACCAATTTAGCTTAGTATTTCTACTAATGTTTGTTTGATTGAATGTACCAAAGGCGTCTCATATAGGGGGGTTACAACATTTGCTTCTGAGTATTTTAGATCTTTACAATTTTTGAAGTTTTGTCTGGAAAATCTTATTCTCCATACAAAAATAGACAAAAAAGGCACACCTGTTGAAAGTCGCTATATGTAATGTAATAGTTTTTATCTACTTTCATTAAGCAATATCAATATTACACTACTAAAAGGAGTATCGTAATAAGCTCTATTACGATACCGAATTTCTATTACGATACCCAAATTTCTATTACGACACCATAATGAATTGTAATATAAAAATAACAGTATGATACGAAATATTAATTATTTATTATAAATATTTGAACAAAACAAGCAAATTATTTGTTGTACACATTTATGATACATATTTTACAATTAGATATTTGCAATCGATGTCGATGTTTTTTTCGCTTACACACCAATCTTCAAATTTTTTATATTCTAGCTCATACCTGTTTTTTTACTTTGCGGGAATCAAGACTGAAATAGCCCCATTCGCTAGTGCTTCAATATCTGACGGCAGACTGTCTTCGGAATCATTCATTTCCAATAATTTATCTCAATTTGTGCAAGCGTCGTAATTATTTTGCAACAAACTGACAGATGATGAAATAAAAAAATGAAACCTAGATATTAATGAAAATTGAATAACACCCTACTAATAATAATGAATGTCACTAATGACATTTCTCAATGACAATATAAAATTTATTCTTAAATTTAAAATTTCATGAAAGTAGATAAAACGTTGTAGGTACAATTACAGATTAGGTTAACCTTATCTGTGGTACAATGTTGTTATCGTAACATCATATTACTAGTTATATTCGATATAGGTTATCAAACTCGGTCTTGCCGTCTTGTTTGACAATTTTCCTATCTCATATCATAATATGATTTATTACGATACTTATATCGTAAATATCTATCCGCCTTCGCAGCTGACTATAGGGGGCGCTACGCTTAGTAGGAAAAACATGGTTGAAATTTGAAACCGTTTAGTTTATGGATAAGAGAGTTTAGTTGTCAGTGTTTGTAGAGGGTAGTTGACTGCACTTTAATGCAAAACATAATTACATACTTGCAGGGCACCGACAGGCCGTTAGAGAAGGAGCAGCGTTTTTTGGTTTTATGTGGAAAATAAAAGATAAAATCCACGCCTTAGTATTACAGACTTCTCACCCTGCACTCTGCACAATATGTAGTTGATATACAGGGTGTTCATTTGAAAACTTCCCACCCCCAATATCTCGGTGCACAAGGCTTTCTGAAAAAATCGCCGAGACACGTCAACAGTATTAGCGAGGGGGACATATTTTTACATAATAGTGACATAAATCGTTTCATCCCCCTACCCCCCAGAGCCGCCCCCTTAAAAATTTTAAATGGCAAGGGGGGTTATGTGATACCTCATTTGAAAGGTCTTCATATTGCCTACATTTTGGAGTTTTGTTTTTAAAATCGGTCGATTAGTTTTTGAGATATTAAGGGAAAAGTGTTTGAGTTTGTTAAAACAAAAAGGAGCGTGTATACTTATTGATAACATTTTTATTTATAATCAGTATTAAAAATACAAATAATTATTGGAAGTAAAAAATTATTTGGAATGTTATTATCTTAATAACTGCTCAAAATGTTGTCCATTGTTGGCTAGGCAACAATATAACCGTTGTTCAACGTGTTCCCTGGCGTTTTGGAAAACATGTCTTGGAATTGATCGACATTCTTCAATTATTCGTTGACGGAGCTCGGCTATACTTTGCGGTTGAGGCGTATAAACAACCGATTTTAAATGGCCCCACAGAAAAAAATCTAAGGGAGTTAAGTCGGGGGACCTAGCTGGCCACTCTATAGCTCCTCTTCGACCTATCCATTTACCGGGAAATGTATTCTGCAACCACTGCCGAACCGGTAAGACATAATGAGGAGGGGCACCGTCCTGCTGAAAGTATAGTTGTTCCTCATCAAGTAGTAAATTACCATCTGCATCACGTTGATTTTCAACTGCTTCAGTTATTAGTGGATTAATAGCATTTTCCAACATGTCCAAATACACTGCACCATTCAAATTTCCTTCGATGAACAAAGGTCCAATCACTTGACTCCTAAAATACCTGCCCACACATTAAGTTTTTCGGGATACTGAGTATGTCCTTCTGTAAAAATGCGTGGATTTTCGTTACTCCAATATCTACCGTTATGTCTATTTACAAATCCATTTAAATAAAATGTGCATTCATCACTATGAAGCAAGTATTCTTCAATATTTCATTATTATTATTAATCATGCCAGTCATTTGTTCGCAAAATTCAATTCTCCTGTCAAAATCGTCTTCATTTAGCTCATGGCAGATTTGCATTTGGTAGGGATGAAATTTATGAAGTTTTGCCTACAGGTAGAAATTTAATCATATTTTTAAAAGTTCGTTTTGACAGCTGTCATCGGAATTATTTTTTAAAAGCCCCATTATTCTAAGTTGTCTCTGCTTGTTACCATATCAACGAACAGTTAAAATCAACATTATTTTCCTAGGAATGTAAGTGACACTATTAAGTTCCGTCGTCTAGGGTAACTAGTACACGAATGTTATCAGCCACTTACGATCCCTGTAGCTATGGATGTAAGGCCTACTTACATTGCCGGTAGCGTGAAAAAGTGTTTTAAGTACAAATAATTTGTCGCCAGTGATAGTAAGACTGTATTAAACGATTATCAGACCAGTAGTAACAGGCACAAGTGAACCATGGGTACCCAGACATTAGAAGTTCATAAAGCAGACCCGAATAAGATGTTTTGGATATCTGTCAAGAATGCAGGGAAGCAGAAGTATGAGAGGTGTTTGTGGAGGAGACAGAAGGACAAAACCGAAGAGGAAGACCGAGAAGACGCTAGGTGGGGTGTGTGAAGGAAAACCTGGCAAAGAGAAGAACAGAATAATGAAATAGTGAAGAAGGCCATGAGCCTTGAAAGCTGCACACAAAATTTGTTGATTCCTAGTTTTATGGACGAACACAAATTTTGTACCAACTTAAATAAATTTTATGGACTGTTTAGGAGTTTAGAATATATTTAACTGATTTAATAGTAAATTAACAATATTTTATGTACTAATTAACTAAATTCATTATTCGCCTACATCAATTACATGACCTTTAGGACTAGGAATATACAAATTAGAAGCTACATGTGTCTTAAAATATTCGCTTCCATATTCTTCATACTGTTGTCGAGTTATTACGCTTTTCTTAAAATCCAAACTTCGAGCCCATTTCTTCATACCATACCAAGCGGCTAAACTTGGATTGCATAGTATTTGCACATTCGAGTATGACTGAAAAGGTCTGATGGATATAAGTTCAGACTGAATTCGTTCTTTCAATCCTGTTAAGTTAGCTAACCCTCCCGTTAGTACTACATTTGCAGCAAGCTTTAGCTGCTCTTCTGCATTAAAAAGGGACAATACATAACCTATAACTTCTGTAAGTCCAGCTTCGGAAGAACCCATCATGTAAGGTTTAAAAAGTAATTCGGGTGCACGATATCTTTCAACACCAATGTGCAGCTGATGAGATTCACCTGGCGTTAATGATTCGTCTACTTCAGAAGGTTCATGAACCCTAATAACTTCATCAAGCTCCATTAGCTTATCATTTTCTGCTTCACTATCAGAGTCTCCACCTACAATATCAATATGGTAATGGAAAAATTAATTTTACAGTTAAAATGAATAAACCTTCTCTACTAATAGTTTTATAAATGTCCCAATCTTCATCTCGTAACCCAAAATCATCGTGACCTTTCTCTTTTCGAGCTAACTGTGATATTATTCGCATTCGTTCTTGTCCTGCTGCTGTTCTTCTTTTTGCCATGTCTTGTCGGCGTTGTTTCCTAGCTGATTTTTTGTTTAAAATGTCTTGTCTCTAAAAAAGTATAGAAAAATTCTAAATGTCTACGATTTACAGGGAAACAGGGTGCGCTGAAAGAATGGAATACTGACTGTAAAGTCTGGATTATTAATTTTATCAAAATCTTCAAGGCTTATACAAATTTTTATAAAAAGGAAAATAACACATTAAATTTTTTTTTTGAGCAGTCATTTTGATGTTATGTCCTTATCGATATTCTTTTTTAATATGAAATATAATTATGTCAAATTTGGCAAAGCTTAGATTTAAAAATGTTAGAGTATTGTTATTTTCGATTTCTACTGTGAATTTGATATAATTATTTATATACAATTTTTAGATAACAATAATAAAATTGATAATAATATCAAGTAAGATTAATATATCGTACATGCACCAATTTTTTTTAAATCAATACAAAAGTATCCATGGATACGTGTATCCCTCCTTGGCCTACCCGTTTTCCTCCAACGGATTAGCTTATCACAAATTTGTTCAGATATTTTTATTAGTCATCTCCTACAGTTTCCAAGAATCCATACGTGAGCAAAATTAAAGCGCACACCCTGTACTTACCACTTTCTTAACATTTTGTAAAAACACATGCATAGCCTTTTCATTTTCAAAAACCATTTTACTAAATTTTGTTTGCTTCGCAGGTGGTTCATCTACAACTATTTCATCCACATTATTTGCAGCAACAATTTTTTCTTTTGTTCTCTCTATTCTAGAATTCAGCAGTGCTATATTTTTGTGCAAATCGTCAAGATTTTTAATTTGATGATCTATGAGAACTTTGTCGATGTCTTCATCATCCTCGTCAACATCGATCATTTCTTGGATGCTGAGAAGTTGATTCAATTTTTCTTCGTCTTCTGCTAGACGTTCTTCTCGTTTTCGAGCATTTATTTCTGCAAGCCTTTTTGCTAACTCCCTTTTCCGTTCCTTTTGTTGTTCCACTGAAATTAAAGCAAAAATAATGAAGCATTACATTTATATTAATAACAAAAAACACTATTTTAATGATATAGCTTCGAGATTTTGGAACTAGCGTCTAGCCTCTTGGTTTTCAGCCGATCCTGTATTGCGCAATATCATCTAATATTGGCTCGCATATGTGCGAGTGTGATATTTACATCGAGATTTGCATTGTTAAGGCCGATTTTTTCATTGCTAATAAATTGCATTCAATAGAAAACAACAAATCTTTTTTTTTAAATTTATTACAAGACTTGCATGTTAGTATGCCGTCAATCAGTGAGTGAATGCAAATTTGTCTTCGTATTTTTTCTTTAAAAATATAACTGCTCTTAACAAATAACCTCGCGTAAACAGCAAAACGCAACAACAGTGTTTTAAAAATTATAAAATAAAAAAAAATTTTGGGCCCAACCGAGATTCGACCCCGCAACTACCTATGCAGTAAAAAGGTACTACACCCGAACACACCCGCATATCCATTTGTGCCACTACGAAGTTGTGGTTTACACGCATTTCAGCTGCATGCAGAGGAAGTGCGGTGCGCAAGTCATGTGAGGTAGGATAGGCTGGCGGTCCAAGGGGCTAGACGCTAATGATTTTGGATCGATGTGTCCTCTCACTTTTTCTGGCCCCATATTCCATTTTCAAACCTACTTTTAACGCTTTGGTAGGATGAACAATTATTAAACATTTTCGATTTATGTGTCAATTTCTAAATAAAAATGATGGCAGTTTTTTGTCTGCGGCTGTAAAATTGTAATAACACTGAACATTTAAACTAGGTACAAAAATTCGGAAATAGGAGAGAAAAGCAGAAAAGAGCAATAATGTTATTTTCGACAGACGTTGAAAAACTAAATCTGTCAGCCCACAGTATTAAACCGACCTAATATCTCTAATAGTTTTTGAGACTCAATAGCGAGCACAATTAAAACGCACATACACTACAGGAGTTGTCTTTTCCACGAAGAAAAGTTTCTGTACGTACTTTGAAAACACCCTGTATATTAAACGAGACAATAACATTTCGGCTTCAGCAGTATGCGATTTAGCATCAAAATGCTTTCGTTTCTGCACGGACTACTTTACAGTTGATTGACAAAAAGTTTAGTTTGCATATTTGGGCATTTTTTTTAACTTATATTTTTTTGGGAGACCTAATTGTGTTTTTCAATTATTTGTAAGTAAGAATGTTAATAAATATTTTAGTGTATACATATACAACACCCAAGGTCGCGCTGATCTAGGTTCAAATGAGATTGAATTGGTAGAGCAGTGCCAAAGCCAAACGCCTCAACCACTGCTCTTGTTCACTGCAGAAAAATGCTTGTCTTTACAAGTAGGCTGCGGAGTAAGCCTGTCGCAATTGAAGGTTATTAAACTATTTTTGTAATAATCTACCAGAAGTCAGCGGAAGCAAATGCATTTTTATTTATTATGTGACAACAGATAATATCTACCAAAATGTCTAAGTTTTGAACATTATTGTCAAAATAGGTAGTAATGAATTGTGCTGCTACACCCTTAGTCACGAAACACAACAGCCTTCCACACAAATAACTTAAAACCAAATACGTATTTCGATAGCTAAGCTATCATCATCAGTGGTAAACTGATACTACCTATTTATCTACAGCGTGCTTCACTGTTTTTTGATAAAGCAATTTCTAAACTTGGTTAGTTGTACAACTCCTTAAGACGCATATTTGCATGTATACATGCACCAAATTTAAGTAATCGACCAACCATGATCAGAAGAAAAAGTGAAATTTACATATTTTACTAAAAAATTTAATTATTTGTTAATTTTTTTATTTTTGTCTAAAATTAAACTTTAGTTTTTGCAAAAACCGCCATGAAAAAGAGGTAAATTACTGTCATCAATTACTGTCATTACACCATTTTCTGTTAACTACGGTTAAGCAAGGTGTAAGTACCCCCAAAAACGTGGAATTAATTAGATTAATGTATGATCGTACAGAGAAGTAGCTACAGAATTTAATATGTCGCATCCACAATGTCCACCCTTTAATTTTACTTAATTTAAAGTGTTTACAGTTTACAATCATGGTTTTTCTCACTGACTGTATTGGACTGGACCAGAGCAAAAATTAAGCTGAAGTTATAAACTGTGTCAAGATAAAAAAAAAAATATATCAAATTTGTATGAAATTTGGCATCTTCTTTAATTCTGAACAACTTTTCCAAATAAAATTTTGCTGTATCCCGAACGTGAAGCAAAATATAAAAAACTTCACATTTTCTTTTGAATATAGTAAGCTGATGTAATTATTTAAATTTAGTATGTAATATCAACAATCCAAATTGTAAACGATGTATTGTTCTTACATGTAAGTGCAGAAGTAGTTGCAGTCGAATAAGGGAGTTGAATTCTTCTTATATTATTTTCATAGTACTCCGTGTCCATCCACCTATTTAATTCTTCTTTATAATCAATAGCTATCGCACAAATTGAATGCAAAAGCTCTTCAGCTCTACTTATTGTAATAGCATTAGCATGTGCTGGATATTTAAGCTGTAAAATTCTATGTAAGAAAGATATTACATGATATCCGCCAGTGTTGATACGCCTTATATTCGCAAAAATGGTTTGGTTGCTCAGCACTGGTATTATGTGTATTGTGTGATAACCTAGGCTTACAATTAAAGCATCTTCTGTTGGTTTAGGTTGAGTAAAATGATAAGCGTATAATGCATCAACTCCATAAGCCAAACTGGGAACTCCATAACATTCAAACAATAATTCTGACATCACTGTAATAAAACATTTATTAAATAAAATGAGAAATATTTCATTTAAAATACTCACATTGTCTAGATGAATTGGGATTCAAAAGAGCCTCTGTAAGTAAAATCGAATGTGGAACACATTTTTCGGTATTAATACCTAAATGTGTAAACGTATAATCAAGCAAATGTTCTTGGGCTTCAAAATGGGTAACCACGTTACGATCAAATTGAGTTTTCAATTGAAAACGAACTGCTTCTATGTTTACTATATCATTGCCTACTTGAAGTTGGGGTGTTTGGGATCCTTCTGGACAATCCTTCTTAGTACGTTCTTTTCTAGGTTTTGCAATCAGGTTTCTAAATATAAGCGACGGTTCATTTTGATTCAACCATCCTACACGACAATGATATGAACCTAGAATGCTTTTACCATTAAAACATGAAATTAATTGCTAGCTGTTAATTACCATTATCTATAATTATTGTTGCGTTATTCAGATTTGCATTATAAGTATGAATAATGTCTGGTACTGGTTTTAAATCTTTGAATTCTAATGTTTCCATAATGCTTACTTTTTAATAACTTGACGAACAAATTACGGGTTGAGCTAAAAAAAATTCAAACGATTTATTAATTTACTTAGTATTATTTATATTTATTTATAATTGTACAATACAGAATATAAACTATAATAATCAATAAATAAAGCCACAATATTTATTATCAAGAAAATATTTAATTTATATAATTGTTATATGTAAACGTAATAAACACTACAAAAAGTAAAACCGAACATTAGAGGAAATATAAGCCTTTTCATACAAAAAGTTTATAAAGTTAAACAAAATTCAAAATTCCTTACAATTTGAGGTTAATAAAATCACTAAAAACGTCAAAGGTCAAAAGTTAAAAAGGGAAGATGGCTTAACTTGCCATTATTGCGTGTACATTGTCGCTCCGGATTGACAATACTGTCACGAGAGGCGCTGGTATGTGTTATCCCTACAAATACTTTTAAATCGTTTCGGTTACGGTATTGGTCATCTGTCATTTAGAAATTTTGGTTACGATTATTTAGCTAGGACAATAAGAATTACGGCCAAATAAACTATTTCATTCATTATGTTGTATCCGTAAACATTTACTTCTGTTAATAATAATAATACCTCAGAATACTATCTTAGTCTGAGGTTAAACGTCATTATGTGAGTTAAAAGGTGAAGCTGGCTTAACTTGTCGTGATTGCGAGATCGCTGTCGTTCGAGATTAAGTATACTGTTACGAGAGGCGCTAGTATGTGTGATCCCTACAAAGGCAGTATTTAAAACCAGAACCCATTGAATTTTTTGTTTCGATTATCTGGCATTAAAAATTATTAATTTATAAATTTCTAAAATTATAAACGCGTTATAAAAAAATAATTTAAGTTATATAAAAATTAATAAATGCATATAAAAAAAACAGTATATAAAAATTAATAAACGCGATATAAAAAATATTTTACGCGTAGACCGCCTATCAAAATGATTTGCAAAAACAAATTTGCTTTCGTATTGTCTTGTGTACAAATATAACAATTCTTAATCGTAATTTGTTATATCGCAAACAGATTTTTACGTCCTACTGCTGTGCTCTTGCACTCTTCTCTCCCAAGATAGAGTATGACAGACCTACAGCTTAACAGTGAATCAGAATGACTAAACAATAGAGATTTTGTTATATAGCATTCAAAATTTGTTTTATAGTATTTATTAATTTATATAGCTTTGGATTATTATCTTTAGCATAAGAATCTTTTTATATAGTTTTCATATACAGCTAATGTTCTCTTATATCAAACTAATAAATGTATAGGACTAGAAAAAAGAACACCAGCGCCTCTAGCGATAGTATACTCATTCTAGTTTTGACGCTATGCATGCAAGAACGTCATCACATAACAATCAGTGTCACCAACTACTCGCTGTTATTAAAACATCCCTAGATATTTTACAAATCGTTATAATAATCTCTTAAAATTATTCTAAAATTAAAATTGAAGTATTTATCTACATTTACATACGTAAATACACTAAATAGTTGTAAATATTTCAACATTCATATAGTTCGGGGTAAATTAATGTGTCAATTCGGCAATTAATTATTACCAACATTGTACAAAAATCGCTAAAAAAATTAATAATCGTAACAACAACAGCGCACTCTAAAGTACCCAATTACAATTATCCATTTTTGCGGCTGTAATTTGTAAGAATGTGAACTAACCTCACTTATATTTTTATTATCTGATGCTTATGTCATCTATTTGATATATATATTTTAATATTTGAAGTTTGCATTCATTTAAAACAGTGAGTGAACACATTTAACAGCATGAAGGTGTGTAGAACGTGCCTACAGGTTTTGAACAATGATGCCCATTGCCTTTTGGTTGATACCGATGAATTAAGTATGGACTCTCCATCTATTCGAAGCAAGTTGATGGTTTGTGTACCAGAATTGGTAAGTATTAAGTTATGTAAATAAAAGGATTTGAAGTGTTATATTCGAACAATATCGTTGATACATTGTTGTTTACAGCATTCCTGTTTTTTAATGATGCTTTTGCAGTTGTGTATTCCCTTTAGTGATGTACGCATGTATATTGTGCATATGAAGGTGTTTAGGAACGTTGGGTTTCTCTCGAAGAATGTTTGATGAATAGTCTTCATTCTTATGGAAAGTTATAAACCAATAATTGTAGTTTTTTAATATTTGTTTTAAATGAACTACTCCTGTATGCCAATATGCAGACATATGTGGTTATTTTCTAACAAAACGTAGTTTTCAGTCAAAAGAGAAACCACTTTGCAGCATAGAAATGTATCTGCAAATGGTATAATTTGTATACTGCTTTTTAAAAGTATTAAAATGGCGATACGTTTCGATATTATTTGCATATGGAATGTTAGCACGAAATGTTTCATATTGCCCAAATTTAGTAATTGTATTTGTCTTTATTAAGTACTACCGAAGGTTTCAAACAAAACATGCTATATAAATATTATGTAGATTCTCTAATGACATGTGCTATTCAACATTTATTCTAATGACAATTGACCTGGGGCAGGGGGGCAGTTGTTACGCTGGTGGTAATAGATTTACAAATTTCCGGCAATACTTGGGAAATCACTCGGCAATAAGTGGGCAATCAAGACAATGATTGCCCACGAGTCAAGTGGGCTTTGAATATCACTGTTTTGCCGATCTTTCGTAGTATAGCATATAACAATCATGGCAATAGCTCGGCAATTACAGAAATTGAACTGAACAGAAGTCAACGAAAATAAATGGGTAATCTCGGTAGACAAAACATTTACATTATGCGAACAGTGGGTATCCATGCTGCAGAACGATTATTTATCAGGAAAATATTTAAACAGAATCTGAACTCACCCGGAACGAGTTCGGAATTGGATTGGTTCGGAAGCGGATTGGGTTCAGGAAAGAACTAAATTATATTTGATTGATTGAGAATAACCATCATGTCACAAAAATAGGGGAATAACACAGGAATGGATTTTTTAAACCTTTTTTTGGAAACTATTAGGGCTACAACATTTTTCTTTTTTAGTTTTATGCAGAATTTTATCAGTTTTTTTTAGGACTACTTTTAATGTAGGATTTAATGGAAACGAACAAGCCACGACATTATGATTTTTTGCACCTTTTTCAAGAAAGGTTTGTGGGTTTCCGACAGTCAGAATTCACAAATCTATCAGTCTATTTGTGGACACCCAACAAAGGGTATAAGCAAAAAGGTTTCCATTCTTGAGTTATTTACCTACAAATGTACCTGATGACTGTGCTACCAACACTAGCGTATTTTTTTTGTTCTTTGTAAGGTTTTTAACCGAAATCGGAAACGGACATTAGACATGTTTTTTTGGTAATAATTTTTTTGTAAAATTTTTGTGAAATTTTGAAAACATAGCGTTTTAGTGCATCTAAAGGCAAATTATATATTTTTTTTCCGAATGCTGTATCCTCAAATGGAAGGCTACTACGAATTTTTGAAAATGTTGACATGCTCAATTAATCAAAAAAAATATCCAATCGGTAAAAATTATCGTATCATTTAATATCCCTTAAGAAGTAATAATCAAGTGATGTAAAAATACTTTTAAAAATATGAAAATTGTAAAAATGGCACGTTCTGAAAATTATGGAAATTTTCAAATTATTTCTCAAAAACTGCCCACCTTATTTTTTTTAAAACTTTGTGGGCTCATGTAGCTTGCAGTGAACTACAAATTTGTTTTTTTACTAATATCCTAAATTTCACTCTGACGCTCTCCAATCAAAATTTTATTAAAGAATGATTCAAAAACGTAAACACCAATCTTTATAAAATTTAAACCGTTTGGTAGAGTATTTGAAGTAGATTTAAAACATTATACAAATCAAGAGAAAATTTGATACTTTTTAATATCAACAACGCGTTACGTGATTTTTACGCTTATCAATTAGCTCTAGTTAAAAATATATTTGTTATTTTAAGTATATTTTTGATAACTCTTCAGGTAAACTATTTATAACGATTTTTGGTCTGAAGCGCAATATCGCTTTGCGTGATTAGGTAATCCTACAACAGTCTAGTCGCTGAACCATTACTCATTTCACAGTTGCGGCGCTGTCATTGTCGCTAAAAACGTCTCATAGGGTATAAACAATAAAAATCAAATTTATAAAAAACCATGTACAGGGTGGGACGTTTTTGATGCAATTGTAGGGTATTTTGGTATCCATCGGAAAATCAATGCCACTTGTGGTATTATATATGAAAATTTATTTTTTCTAGGCAGTGGACGTTTTACAATGTGCAGTAATATGTACTTCCTGTTCGGAGGCCCTCAACACAGCATACGATTTCAAAAACAAGTGCCTACAAACTGAAGAGAGGATCTTAAACTATGCCCAATACACAGGCTGTAGTACGGATTCAGTTAATATTTCCGATATAGTTCAGTTTGGCAGTTTAAATACGGATTGTGATTCCATGGAAGGTAAACAGCATTTGAATGATGTTCATTATCCGATAACGCAGATCATTGAACAGGATTCAGATGTTGACATCAAACCCATAATTGTTTCCTGTGATACCCCCAATGATGAATCGGAACCATATGTTTATGAGCCAGAAATACGGACGGTAAATATTAAAGTTGAAGCTGATGATCCCGACTGCACGATCGTAAATAATGGAATCGAGAATCCACTGCCAAATTCAGTTCTTTTTAGCCCGGAACTTGATGTAGAAGTACGAGGTTATAGAACACATGGTATAGACTTTTATTCACAGGGTGTCCACTTTTCTCAGGGTACCCAATTTTCACAAATTAGTGAAAATCCCATTTCACAAAATCATCTTTGCATGTATTGTCAGAAAACTTTCTCACTGGCAAGCGAGTTGGAAACTCATTTAATGACGCACATGGAAAATAGGCCGCTCAAATGTACAATGTGTGAGAGGCGGTTTGTCCGCAAGGACAAACTACAGTTACACATGAGGATTCACACGGGAGAGAAACCTTTTGAGTGTACGTTATGTGGGAGATGTTTTAGCCGGAAGGATAAGTTAAATAACCACATGCGGACACATACAGGAGAGAAACCTCATCAGTGTATTTTATGTCAGAAGAGTTTTGCTCGGAAAGACAAAATGAACACACACATGCGATCACAGCATTGGTTGGCATTAGCAAATTTGGAAATAACGGTTGTGAAAAATGCAGGATTGACAAGTACAACAGAACCACCTGTTTCAGAAAATGCAACCGGCCAGTAGGAACATTAAATTATAGATAAATGTATTGTTATTATTTTTATATGTATTGTGAAATTTTGATGAGGATGAAATGGTAAGAGTGAAAATGATTATTTTATTTTAAAAATATGAGAAATCGTGCATCTACCTACTCATAAAAGCCGAGACGTACTGAGTGTTCATTGATGGGTGTATTTAATAATGAGAAAGTTGTATGTTTTAAAGTTCACGCATCAAATTTTCTTTTACTTGAGACTATCGTCATGCATGAAGAGTTATTATAAGTTGTTTTTTTGTTTATGTATTAATTTTAGCAAATGAAATTTGGAATAATTACTATACACATAAATTCCTATTATTTGATGTACATTTGTTTTTTCGCACCTTTGTGCTTCGGTTTCACCGGAATCGATTCCAGTTTTTGTATTTCAAACACCTTGTATGTTTTGACATTTTTTGAACAGAATAAAATTCCCTGTGTTTGTAAATGAAACCCTATTTAACGATAAATGATATTTAAAAAGAGCTTTTTTACTATCATTATGATACCCATATTTTGATATTTTCTTTGAATCGGGGCCCAAGGGTATGTATTTTCCTTATAAACAAAATTTCGTTTTAACAATTTAGATATAAGTAGCTTTAAGAGCGCGCCGCGCCGAGGCACACGACACAGATGGCGCTAGTATAGACATCATATAGGCATTTTTATATGTACTCAGCGACTTAATTAAAAAGAAAACGAAATGAAACAAGTTAATAGATGTTACTTAATAAAGTAACTTAGATGCTCAGATAATTATTTTCTTGTGAAACATGCAAATAAGGTAAAAAAAACTTACTTTTCTTAGCAAACATAAAACTATAAATTTAACACTATTCTTCATTTGTATTTACGCTGATCATCTAGATACTGTTGTAATCGGTACACCAATTTAAAATTTTTGTCAATTATTTAAACTATGTGCCAGCTGAGTAAATTTAAAAATTCGATGCGTGTAACGTCAGCCATGTTTTTGAACAAAAGTTTATAGGAATCAGCACGGATGGCGCCACGGCGAGGCATTTGGCGCGTTAATTTAAAACTTTTAACAAATTTCGCACAAATAAGAGATTAGTTGCACACAAACCCACGAGCAAGTAATGCTGAGAATTGATTTTATGCGAAAAATCAATAATTCTGCTAGTACAGTCCTGTAAAGAAAAATATATGCACGTCAACAGAACGCATGTGACGCTACCTGTTTATGTTTAATCGAACCATCGGTAATTAAATTCAAATTTGGAATGACTAGCGCCTCTAGCGTCAAAAACAAAAAGGTGCCACGGCGACGTGCTCTTAACTAATACGTTCATATATGCATGTAGTGACAAAACAAATAAATCTGTCTGTTTATACAGGGTGTAAACTTTAATTCCGCTCACCATTGGGATCTTCGTTAGAGTTTATAAATAAAGAAGCAATGGCAAAAGAAGTAATAAGTTTTTTACCTGTACATAGTAAGCTATGAATTTTTCAAAACTTTTCTAAATAGAAATATACTGGTCTCCTAAATGGGCAACATTTTCCCCATTTAACGGACCTTCTATCTCTTATCTTATCTTATCGCTTTCTGAGATCCCAGTGGTGACCAGATTTACACCCTGTATATTCTTTCGACCAAAATGAGTAGAAATTAATTTCTTAATTTTTTTGTATGTGCCACTTTTTACTTCCCTTTACTTCGTGTGTAGGGAAGTAGGTGCTGATTAAATGAAAATTTTGACTGCTACATGTTTAAATGGCTGTCACGCCTGCCACGCTGTATACTTTTTGACCTTGTGTGCTGTTACACAGGCTAAATATGACTCTGGTAGTTTAACAATAATTTTGACAATTAGAAAGCACTTTTCTGTTCTGTGCATTTTTTCTAATTAATAATTCTAATATACCATATTTAGTTTTTCTGAAACCATTTTACATTATGTATTATGCTTTTATTCCAATTTTCGAATATCAGATTTTAACGGAAATACACGTTTTGGGGTCCAAGGAACCCGAAAAAGTGGTTTTTAAAATATGTCTGTGGGTACGTGTGTTTGTTCTCGTATACCTCTCGAATATCTCCTTGACTGATTTTTATCAAATTTGGTGTGTGGAAGTTTTTTCGTAGCAGGTAGTTCTGTAGAAAGAAACGGCTATTATGTGTAAATTTTTTTATAAAAGTTTTGAAAACAGTAGTGCATCTAAGGCACAACAAATCTTTTTTTTCAAATGC
This sequence comes from Ctenicera cuprea, assembly GCA_958336395.1. Lineage (NCBI taxonomy): Eukaryota > Metazoa > Arthropoda > Insecta > Coleoptera > Elateridae > Ctenicera > Ctenicera cuprea. The sequence continues at coordinate 11,931,647 of OY284493.1, forward strand.
TCAAAATCAAAATATCCAATCCATAAAAATTATTATATTATTTAATAGCTTTTAATCAGTATAATCATGTGATGCAAACATATTTTTGGAAATACGAAAATTGTAAAAATGCCAGGTTTTCTAAATTTTGGTCCACACAATTTTTTTTAACTTTGTGAGTCGATAGAGCTTGTAGTGAACTACAAATTTGCTTGTTTCCTCCAAATTTAGGCTTTGATAGTCTCCAGGAATTTTTGAAAAATTTAATATTAATGATTTATTCAAAAACGCAAACGCCAATCGTCATAAACTTTAAACACTTTAATATACTATTTAAGTAGGATATTAGGACAAATATAATTTTAAGCCATTTAAATAGATCAGAGATCCGATGCTCTAAAGGGCAAAAGGATGTACGAAGAAGAAGAAGAAATAATTCAGAGAAAATTCGATACTTTTTAACATCAACAACGCGTTTTCCGGAAGTTACGTGATTTTAACTGCACCTATCAATTGGTTCTATTAAAAAAATAAATTTCGTTCTTTGCATATTTTTGATAACAATTCAAATAAATTATTTATAAGGATTTTGGTCCGAAGTCTGCAAAAGCAATATCTAGCGCCTTAACGTCCCAGGGGACATAAAGAGTAGCAGGCTATACGCAAAATAAAAACATAAGGTTTTCTACAAAAGTAATTTAAAAAAATATAACGCCGGTGGCCAGGATCGAACTGAGGACGACTGAGATTCCTTGCACACATGCCTTTGAAATGCATACACATGCTAGTGTAGCACTTCAGGGGAAACTTGTTAAACTGTAGGGGGCGCTCTGCTGCAGGTGTTTAGCCAAGACTGCTTTGAATTTTTTCTGGCTGAAATTTTTCCAGTCAGCTGGGCATTTGTTGTAAATTGTGTGTCCAGATCTGAGGAATTCGGTGGTATGTAGACGAGTGTATGGTGGGCGTAGGTGTTCTCTTGAGCTTGTTAGGTATTGGTGATTGTCTTCTTGTCTTGAGAGGTTGCTGATGTTCTTGTGGATGTTAATAAGTGTCTTGTAAATATATGTTGCAGGTGCCGTAAGTATGGCGTATTTTACAAAAAGCGGTTTACAGCTTGTCGTGGTTGAGGCTCCTTCTAAACTTCTTACCGTTTTTTTTGCTGTAGAAACACCCGATTCAAGTGTGGAGAATAGCCCCAGACCTCTATGCCATAGGCTAAGGCTAAGGCTGACTGGAACAGTGCATGATATGCAGTTAGAGCTGCTTCGGTACCTGCGGTCTTGTGGACTTTTCTGATAGCGTAGGTAACTTTTGATAATTTGCAGCAGAGGTGCTCAACTTGGTTATTCCAGGAATGTCTAGGGTCGAGGTAGATATTCAAAAAACGTGCTTCGCCTTCAACATGCACCTATCTGTCGGTTACGTAGGATATTGGCAGTGTCTTTTGTATGTTAAGGTGGAGTTGATTTTGTTGGAACCATGTTTCAGATGATCGCATGTCGGACGTCATTTTATCTGCTAGGTTGTCGCTGTTTGTTAGGGTGGTATCATCGGCATACATTATAGTGTGACAATCCAGAGCTTTTGGTAGGTCGTTCACATATATTATAAAAAAGACAGGCCCAAGTAGTGACCCTTGCGGGACTCCTATTGTAGTTTGTTTGAGTCCACTGTTTTCATTTTTTATTGTTAGCAAATGCCTTCTGTTTTGTAAGTAAGACTTCAAAAACTTAAGTGATTTATATTTATATCGCCCGCTAGTATTTTTTTAGTGTCGGCGGGCACGAGGTTGGACGTAGCAATGAGTGCGTTGTCTGCTACTTCTAAGAATGTCTGCTTATTACCCTCTATGGATCTATAGACAGCGATTATGGCAATTTTTTTATTTGGCATGAAAACTCCCACTATTTCGCAATCTCTTTCTTTGGACAAATTCTCGATATGCTCTACCCTGTTGTATGAACACACTGTTGTGTAATTGTCGAGGTCGTAGAGGGTGCTATTTTGATTGGATAACCAGTGTTCTGAAATGCAGACCACGCCTGCATTTTCTTCTCTTGCTAGAATATTTAATGCTTCAAGTTTATTCGTTATAGATTGCACATTCAGGTGCATAATTTTGAGATTTGTTTCATTTACTTCCTTATTTCGTAGCATTTCTCGTTTTTATGTTTTGCAACTTCATACAAATTAAGTAATTATTATTACGGAGCAAAATGTAGTAGCCTAAAACAAAAGATGGCGTTACTTTACACGTACAGCATGTGCCACCTAACCTTGCAAATTTTAGTGGGCTTTGGTTCGGCTACTTACGCTTTGTTTCGTCGGTAGTCGTAACTTAAACTAGCTCTAATTGGCTGTTGGACGGTGTAGTACACTCTACTAAAAAGTGAAAATCAATTTATGTATGGTTTACGAAAAATTGTGGATTTGTTGAGAAATTAAAAGGCCGTGCAAGAAGAATTTTCAAAAATCAATACTTTCCTATTTTGGCGTATGACAAAATAATAATGACATAAATAATTAACAGCAACTAGATATTATACTAGCTTTCAAACTACGGGATTGCTTTTGCTTGAGAGTGTAACAGATTCTAGCCTTTTAAACTTATCGTCATTTTTTTTGCAAGGTTAAATGGCACTTGCTGTACATTGTTACAAGTATAAACACCCCCATACATCCAATTATGCTAAACACTTATTAGAACAGAATCATTCAATGACATCTAATAACACTATAAAATGTTTATACTTTTGTGATGACAAACGTAAGGGGGATAAAATTTTGCAACTTTTCTGCAATTCAAACGAATCCCTACCTCTTATAACAAGGGATTCTAATAGCGTTCCATTTAAAAAAAAATTTCTTTCAAAAAAAATGTTTTCAGTAAGTAGAACCTCTCACACAGTGAAGCGCATGATGTTTCAATTACAATTTTTATTATTAATAGTATATTATTATATGAGCGATTATGACAGCCATTATTCACGAAGATGATATTTGAGACCACGAGCCGTAGGCGAGTGGCGCAAATCATCTGAGTGAATAATGGCCATAATCGCGAATGTGATACTATGCTTTTTCTACACCTATTAAACAAATAAATTAGACTCGTTTTAGTGGTTGAATTATTAGTTTGCACAGATTGTAAAACGTAAACAAGCAATATGGCGATACACTTGACTGTCACGCGAGTTGATTGTCAGCAGCAGAAAGAGCTGATCGCGGCCGATTTAAAATATCATCAAATCAGCGAAACAGTGATTTTTGAATTTGTATTTGTGATTGGTCGGATACAGTGAATTATGAATCCATAACTCACTACAGTGAATTATAGGTACGATTTTTCACGAAAAAAATGCTAATAATTGTCATACAGGGTCGCTATTAAAGATGGAACCATAGCTCTCCTGCTAAAACGGTTTGAGATATAGATATGAAAATTGGAAGGCTTCCATTTGAAATTATTTCGCATATTTTGAGGTTAAAAAAAAATTTTTTTGACACATGATTTTTGAGCGCGGCCGCCATCTTGAATTTTTTTAAATGGCAACATGGGCTTTGTGATACATCATTAGAAAGCTTATTTTTTTCTCTTTCTTACTACCTTAATCAAGTATGGTGTTAAAGTAGAAAATAATGCAGAAAAATTAGAAAAACCTTTGCCATATTTCACGAAATTAAAGTTTATTTGTCACGTAATACAATAGTTGTAAGGAAACAAACCATATGTACTGTGTTTTTTGTCACTTATTAAACCCCTGCTGATTGTTTTTTGTTTATTTTTGACGTTTCGTTATTGCAAAGGTATCTAGATTTACAGTGCAATACATTAGCCAGCCACGCATACGGCATTATTTTCTACTTTAACACCATACATGATTAAGGTAGTAAGAAAGAGAAAAAAAATAAGCTTTCTAATGATGTATCACAAAGCCCATGTTGCCATTTACAAAAATTCAAGATGGCGATCGCGGTCTAACCTCAAAATATGCGAAATAATTTCAAATGGAAGCCTTCCAATTTTCATATCTATATCTCAAACCGTTTTAGCAGGAGAGCTTTGGTTCCATCTTTAATAGCGACCCTGTATAATTAAATAGGCAAAGAAAAATTATTTAACTTGTATTCTAACTACAATTTTGGTTTAAACATTTATTGAAAGGGTACTGTCATACTTATAATTTTGTTCTGATTCCAAAAATGTCAAAATATACAGGGTGTTTTATTTTAAAATAATTAACCTGGGGTCATTTCCGCTGAAACTGGAAGCGAAGTTAAAAAAAATTGAAATTTACATCAAATAATATGAATTTAGGTGTATATTATTGGCTTCATATTGCATTTGTCAATTTGTTTAAAATGGGGGGTGAGCCATGTTTTGTTTAGCAAGTTTATGAATAGTAGACGACTGTTTGTATTATAGTAAATTTATAAAGTTTGTTAGTTTAGCAAAACAATAATTTTTCTCGTTAATAAAACAATGCGGACAACAACAAACCAGACAAGTACTGCCAACTTTTCTATTTTTAAAGATACGAAGTTTATAAAATTATCAAATAAACTGAAATATATACAATCTAAAAATATAAAAATTACAGGGTGTTTCGTTTAAAAAAACATTTTTTTAACAAATAACTTGAAAACGCGATTTTCACTATAGTAATCAGAAGGAAAACATTAATTCTTTGTCAATTTAACCAACTTTGTATTTTTTTAAATAAAAAAAGTTTGCAATAGTCGCCTAGTTCCCATGATCACCCTGTATAAATCGAGGATACAACTACTGAAATTGTAAATAATGTCCTAGTATTTGTGATCATCTTGCACAAAAGAGAAAATTGCTCAGGATCGCTGAATTTTAATAACGAACGTCAAATAGAAGACTTTTTTTATTTTTTTTAATGGTTAATGCTTGTATTTCTCTAAGGTTACCATTTCATTATAATTAGCACCTTAACAATTGTACAGGAAGAACCATAAAGTAATTTTAGCTTATTATGTCTAAGTGTTTGCCTACAAATATTTTAGAGAATACGCTGTGATTTGACAACTAACTAATTATACAGGGTGAATTAAAAGTATGGAATATCGATGCCGCAGCCTTAAATAATAGCTTTATAAAAATAAGTTAAATGCAAAAGTGATTTCTTAGACAGTTCTACATCATTTTTAATTAATTTCATTTATACAGGGTGTTTACTTTTTCATGGTACAATAAGCAAGTTTGTTATTTTTAATTATTACATTTTTGAATGCGAAATTTAATTTTCTATATGATTGTATAGGGTATTCCTTTACCTAAAATATATGGTTGTTGGGATATCCGCAATTTTTTTAAATTTGTAGGTCAATTTTAAAATAGTTAACGAAACTACAAATTAACGAAAGTTTTTTTAACGCGTTTTTTCACAGCGTGTATGCAATGGGCCAATGTAATAAATGCATTGTTGAAAAGGTTTTTGAATTATACAGGGTGTTTATTTTAAGAATCAAGAGTTATTTTGCACCAACTTCTAACAATGAAGCAATTTTTTTTGTATATAACACCCTGTATTCTATCTTCCTCTTACGAGGAATTTAATTCTCTTCCAATTTTATAAACCATGTCCTACAGCTAAAACTAGTAGTTTTGGAGATAATTATCTTTTTATGATTTTAATGGTTTTTGTGAAAAACAAAATGTTGCGACAAACTAATAGGTCCTGAAAATATTGTTTTTGTTTGTTTGTTTAATCTTTCACCTCTTATACCGGAAGGTGTCGAGGTCTGTCACTCTGGGTAGGCTCTTCGCTTGTGTAATAGGAGGTAGTGGGGCCTTTTGGCCTTTAAACCGCTACGCTCCTGAAGCTTATGCCACCCTTCATGCACATTCATTCAATGTCATTCACACATATGTGCTTATTTGTATGTTTTATGACTTTGTTACTTGTCCTGGTCAGTCAGTAATCAAGGCAAGCGCCGTTAATTGTAACCCAACGTCGAATGGTTACCGAGCTCGACACCGATCCACAGAATTACAGACAAAATTTCTGCTTCTTCCAGGATTCGGACCGAGGACTCACGCATTGTGAGCCTGATCCTCTGGACCACCCGGATATTAATTTTGTTTTTGTAAGGGAATTAAATTTCTTTTAAAATGATGTCATAATAAACAAAGGGTCATATTTAAAAAAATTGCGATATTGTGGTTTGAAGCTTGTGCACCTAAAACCAAACCACCCTGTATAATTCAAAAACCTTTTTAACGGTGCATTTGTTACATTGGCCCATGTCCATACATACTGTACAAAAAAAAACTGTTAAAGAAACATTTCATTGGTCAGTTATTTTTATTTTAAAATTTGACCAGCAACTGCTAATTTAAAAAAATTGCAAATAACTCGACAACCATACAATTTTGGTATAGGAATTAGATTTTGTGTTTAATAATGTAATAACATACTGGATGTTCCATTTAAAATAACAAAGTTGTTTATTGTCTTTAGCATCGATATTTTTTACTTTTTATTCACCCTGTATATGTTTATTTGGTTTTATAAAATAAAATAGGTAGAGATTAACTGAATAGTAATTTTGGTCACTGGCAATTACCGAATATTCTGCCAGTCTCTCACAGCATAATAACGAATATTCAACAAACTACCAAATGTTAGGCCAACTATTTGGTTAGCCGTTGAATACTTATTGGTAATCATTGCATGACTAGTTGTGCCGCAAAAGTGGATTCTTTCAATGTATTTTGATTTTAATTATACAGTTAAGTATTATTTTCAATTAGTGCACAAAATTCCAAATATTCGGCTGACATTCTAAAAAATATCCGGCAAACTCCAAGAAACGGTCGAATATCCGGCTTTTTATTCAATCCCATTCATTTTTAGCTGTATTCGTAAAAATAAGTGATTATTTCCTGGTTCACCCTGTGATCAATGTTGCAAATTGTTTTATTATTTGTAGAACACGTGTAAGTGTCTGCAAGCTGTATTTATAATTTTATTTATTTAATGTTGAATGTTGGTAAATGTCCATGGCTGTGTTGGTAGCAGTTTATTGTCAAAAAATGGGTTGTTTTTTTACAACGAAGAGATGATAATATTGTCTTCTAAAAGTGATAGGGCTGCTTTGAAAAAAAATGTCAAATTGTATTGATACAATTAAATAGAAATTGGTAATTATTAATGATATTTTAACAACATAACAATTTGAGTACAATATAATCCTTTTGCATAGAGAAATGGCAGACTAATAAAATTAAAAAGTATTGTTATGTTTATAAAAAGCTATACATTGTGAATAGTTTTTGGAGTGTTTTTAATTTTCTATACTTTCAAAGGAAATTATTTGAAGAAAATGTTTTCTTGGAAGATTTTAACGAAAAATAAGGTTTTTGGAAAAATCTGTCTGTGGGTGGAGTTTTTATTTCTTTCCTCATATCTCCAGCTGGTTTATTATACAGGGTCTACCACCTAAAACTCCCCAGGCCAGTAACTTTTTTATTTAAAGAGTTATCATGAAAAACAATTGACAGTTAAAAAGTTGTTATTCATCTGAACCTGTTTTGTTAGAATATTTCTTTCCCTGCACATCACTTACGAAGATTTTATTAACATCATTAAATAGAGAATAGAGAAACTAATATCATTGATTACATTTTTTTTCTTTATACAGGGTGTTTTTAAACTCTGTATCTTCTAACAAAGGGGCACATTGTACGTTTAAAATAAAGACGAAAAGGCCCCATAAACATGTGTCCAAAAATGCTTCTATGAAGAGTTACAGGCGGTTGAAGATTACCTCTCAGATGCAGTTTTTCTTGAATAACTATTGATCGCTTGTAACTAGATACTTAAAATTTGATATGGAGTCATCCTTAACATGTTGCTACATACTGTGTAATTTTTGTCATAATCGGTTTTGTGGAACTGGTTTTTTCAAGGTTACGTGACTATTAAAACAGTCCTAAATGGAAGAGTAACATGTGACCTTGCAACAATAGTTCCACGAAACCGATTATAACAAAAATAACACAGTATGTAGCAACATGTTAAGGATGACTCTATATCAAATTTGAAGTACCTAGTGAAAAGCGATCGACAGTTATGCAAGAAAAACTGCATCTTACCGATAATGTTCCAACCGCTTGTAACTCTTTAGGGAAGCATTTTTAGAAACATGTTTATAGGGCTTCTTTGTCTTGTTTTTAAACATGCAATATGCCCCTTTGTTAGAAGACACGAATTTCAAAACACCTTGTATAAAGAAAAAGAAATAATGTAATCGATCATATTTATATTATACATCAAATTGAAGGCATTAAAATTCTCTATTTAATGATGTTGACTGTCAATTGTTTTTTGATTTAAATTACCTACAGTTTGATGTCAGGCTCGTTATACAAATAAATAAAAAAAAACGGGCCTGAGGAGTCTTAGGTGGCGGACCCTATATACAGGGTAAGTCAACAAGGCTGCTGCGGTGGATATCTCTTTTTCTATATGAAATACAGAAACTTTTTTAAATAAAAGTTATAGTGGACAAAAGGGACCACATTTTAAAATTATTTTCAGTTATACAGGAAGGCTTTAATATAAGAGTGGCATACCAAACCTGTTCTTTTTTATTAGAACACTCTGTATATATTTGCGTATTGCTATTCGCTTTTAAATTTTGTCTTTCTGAATATTTTTGTTTTTGAAATTTCATTGCGGCGTTGCCAAGTTATCAATTTTTTTCGAAGCATTGGGTATTTGCAGACCTCACTAATAAATTCTGCACAAGCCTCATTTCCACAGATTAAACAACCTTTTTCTGTTAAATGTTAGTTAAAACCATGGACTATACTACAGATATTTTAAAGTTGAATTCTTTTATACCGGGTGTTTGTTACAATGGCAATGGTGCATAAATTTCTAACTGGATATGTGTCAGAACTCGATTTTTTTTAAATAGAAAACTGTTTTTTTTTGGTTGATTAGAACTTTTTGTGTTTTATAACTTTTGTTCACCTATGGTTAAACGTAAAACCAACGGTTTGTCATAAAATTAGATTCTAAAGAAAAAAATTCAGAAAATCCTTTGGAATCCGTATGATTATCATAATACCTGTTTTTTTTTTTATATAAATTGATTCTGAATATTTATTTGAGTGGAAACGAATGTAGCAATGAGGTTTACAAATTAAAAGTTCTTTGAAATCTGTGTCATAAATTCGAAATAAACGTTAATTAATCATCTTGGTTCAAAAATTTTAATATTGCAACAGTTTTCGTAGTTGTTTCTTGCAGTAACACAAATAGCAGGTGTCAATGCCTCTTGTGATATTGGGAAACCGTTGCAGAGCACAGAAAGTTCTATCCAACTATGTAAAATATACAGGATGTTCTATTGAACAAAATCGAGGTATGATACTCTACAGTTAGAAATTATTGCTCCATTGCGACAAACACGCTGTATAACTTCAAAATAGCTGGAGAATAGTACATGGTCGTGACTAACATTTAACAGAAAAAGTTTATTTATACTGTGGAAATACGGCTCATGCAAATTTTTTAAGTGAGCTCTGCAAATGTCAAGTTAAAAGAAAAATTGAATAACTTTGCAACGTCGCAGTAGAATTAATTGTAAAAATGCAAATCATCTTCAGAAAGGAAATTAAAAAACGAATAAGAATATACAAAAATATACAGGATGTTGTATGTAACAAAATAAGTTTAGTATGCCGCTCTTACATTGAACACCTTGTACAATTGAAAATAATTTTAAAAATGTGGCCCCCTACAATGTTTACTTGAAAAATTGTTCCGTATTTTAAACAGCAAAGGTGATATCAACCACCACGGCTTTGTTGACTCGCCCTGTGTACATACATTAAAATTTTATTTGGTTGCATATGGAATATATTGTGATTAATAATATCTAGGGATCCTAGATGCCATTGATAATGACAGATTTGTCATTAAAATCTTCCTTAAGTAAGCATTGATTTCATATTTAAACTTTTTTTTATTAAAATTGAAACAAATTTTAAAAGATTTAAATGAAACTTGGAATTTGAGCAAAGAGAAGCCTTGATAGACGATTTTCTATGTAATTACGAAACCCAAAAATATATTAGTATACTTACAAATAATGTTAACTAAATAAATAAATGCATGTACAAATATTTTCAATTATATAGTGTTGCAGTTTTTAAAATTCTTGAATCAGATTTACGTAAATAATAGTGTAAATATAATAATTGTTAGAAGTAATTACATATTTTGCATGGAAAATATGAGTTTTATCATATTTTTACACTTTAAAACTAATTCCTTGCAAAACTAATTGTACCTACCTTATAAGTAACTAAATTGTTTAATTGTAAGCTTGTGTTTTTTAACATGTAATTTAAATATAATATATTCTTTGACAAATATTTTTTTATATAAGGTGTTTGATGCTGAATAAAGCAACTAATTTAAAATATATAAAATTCGTTTTTGTATTAATTTCATAATGTAAATTAAATATGTTTTGTGTTTACTTTTTACATAATAATGTTTTTATACAGTGCAAGGGTAAAGTCGGGAACTAACCTCTAATCAAATACGGCGGCCAAATAATTTATCTAATTAGTTCCAGACTTTGCAATAGCGCTGTATATTTTCCTACAATTATTTTTCTAGAAGAATGTGTTTAGTAAATTATTAAAAAGTTTACAAAGAAATTCTTTGGTTAAAAATTTTATATTTTAAAATGAAATTATTCTACTACGAAATTATATGGAATGTCCTTTTATCTTTTAGTAGCAGTCATTTTTAGCAAAAAAAATTGACATGATTTGTAAATACATTAGATAATTTTAAATATTTAAAAATGTGGATATTATCAAAATTCAGAACTATCAATATAGATAAATATTTAACAATATCACTGAGGGATTTTTAATACGGGTATTAAAAATTATCAACAGATATCTATATTATTTTAAAATATGCCTGTGACATTTTTTTATTAATATAAATATGGTAAGCACGGTATATTTGAAATTAAAATATCCTTTAAGATATTACTTCTTAGTTTTTATTTAAAAATGTCTCTTAGATATATTTAAATAAAATAAATTAACAATAGATATTTTCATTGATTAACAATATCATAAATATTTTTTAAAATAAAACATCTCTGCGGTTTTGTAAATAAATAAATTAAAAGTATTTCTTCATTAATAAAATAGGTTAAGGCGTAGTTCGCAATCATTAAAAATTGTCATATTTGTATTTATACAGTATATTAAAATATCTTAGGATATTACTATTTGTCTGAAATTTAAAATATCTGATATACTGTTAAACAATTCAAAATATCTCTAGGTGTATTGGGTTCAATTATTTGGAACTATCAGAAAGATATTCTTAATTAAATTAATCTTAGATTTTGGAAACAATTTTATAATTTAAAATATCTTACGTATTTTAAAATAACTTTAGTTACTCAATGTCTTAGATATTTGAAAATTATGCAGAGAAAATGTAGAATATTTAAGATAATTGATGATACCATCCTAATATGCATGGGGAAATATAAAAATTAGTTTATATTTAAACCAGAATCAGGTTATGTATGTCTACCTGAATGTAGTTCGACTTAACACTAAAACAGACCTTATAGGTGGCGCGGGCGGTAATTTATAAATATCGTAGATATTCGACAATTCCTCCAACATATTTTAAAATAAATAGATTTTGAGAGAATAAATTTCTTTTAAAATAGCAAATTTTTTTTTAATTGTTAAAAGTATCTTTCAGATATTTCTAAGTAGATCAATTAAAAATATCTTAAGAGATTTTGTAATATTAAAAAGTATATTAGATATATTCAATTCACATCTATTTTACAGCACAGACCAACAAACGCAAGCTATTTTTAATTGAACCAAAACATCTCTGGTATACCTATATTAAATCATGAAAATATTTGCTTTAATTTGCTGTAAATCGCTGCTACTAAAGGGTAAAACAGTGTGAAGAAAAAATTAGAAGCAAAAATTAAACAAGTCGAAGTTTAAATTACAGTAATTAGTAAAAAAAATTATGATAAAGTAATTTTGATATTGTTGTCTAGAGCTTTGTTCATGCACAGTTTTCAAAACACTGGCTGTAATAGCAAACTGATAAAATTCTATTTTTGCAATTTTTACATCAACTGATAATTGCCTAGTTTGTTTACTTCCTTAACATTGCGTTGCTTATGAGTAGTTAAAACTATAGTCTATTCCATGGTCTCGGTTAACATCGGCAATCAATATGTTAATCGAGGAGATCATGGTCCATTCGCTTAAGATGTGAATTGTCAAAGCTGACATAGCATTGTGAATTTCATCCTAATTATTTGTTTATTTTTATGATGGAACTGGTATACAAAATTTTTTTTATTATATTCATGTTGTGTGTCCTTAGCAATGTATCAATATGATTTGCCATCTGCGTTGATTTATGTGTCAGCACACACATATGAAAGCAAATGACTATAATTTATGACTAACAAATAACTAAAGAATATATTTTTACACTAGTCACATACAGCTTGAGTAGAAAATGTTATTCACAATGTATGGGGTGGTTTTTACTTGAACTTGAACTTTAACAATTCAGATCTAAAGAGAATGGAGTATACAGCTGAATTAGACAAGGATAACACTTATATTAGTTCAAATGTGTTCTTGTAGTTCAAATACATGTTGTGGGTGTAATGTTTATGTTTATAGATCCAGAGTAATATTAGTGGTTAAAACTTCTGGAATATTTAATTAGTTTTAAATTTTTTGTTTAAACATAGTTTATAATTACAATGAGTCAAGTTTGCAGAACTTGTCTTGAAGTATACGAAAATGGATGCCAGTTGTTCAGCCTGGAGATCAACGAACCAACATTCGATAGAATACATATTAAAACGAAACTTGAAGCATGTGTACCTGAAATTGTAAGCAAGACGTAAGTATTAACTAGGGTTAATTAACTTGCCTTTAATATTTTAGGCTCTGCATAGAGTGAGAAATTCGGTTATATGTCGTTACTGTTTATTTGCCCTTAATACGGCATACGACTTCAAAACCAAATGCCTACAGACTGAAACAAGGATCTACAATTGCATGTCAGGTGAATCGATTGACAGTAATGATTTAAGTCGTTTTATTAAAAGAAACACCAACAACGTATTTAACTGTGATATGATTAATCAAACCAGTCAGACAAACGGAGAATCTCGTCTAATATTATCACCACTAACACTACTGCCACCGCCGCCAGCACCACCATTACAATCAATTCCACAATTTCCACAAATACTATCCCCGCCACCAGTTCCATCGTTGTCAAAACAAGCATCCTTTTCATCAGTGCAGTCACAGCCAGCGTTACTATCAAGACCATCAATGCAGGTAGGATCACCACTACAGGTAGGACCACCACTACAAACAGCTTCATCGTACCAAGCTAGAAATCCATTTTTTGATGGCCCTCCACGATCTACAAGTACGCTATTTCAAGGAGGATCGGCACTCTCAGAAGGTTCATCAAGACCATCAGGTCTACATCCACAATTAGGTCCACAATTACAAGCAGGACCATCATTATCAGAACATTCAACATTATCAACAGGTTCACGATTACAAATAGAACAAAGACATCAGGTAGGGCCACCATTTTCACAAGCGTCATCGCTATCAGCAGGTTCGCGTTTACAAGTAGAACAAAGGCATCATCAGTTAGGACCATCATTTTCGCAATCCTCGTCACTAGCAGCAGGTTCACGATTTCAAGTAGGACCACCATTTTCACAAGGATCTTCATTATCAACAGATTCGCGATTACACATAGGACCACCATTTTCAGAAGCCGGCTCACGATTTCAAGTAGGACCACCATTTTCACAAGGTTCATCACTAGCAGGAGGTTTTCGATTACATGTCAGACCTCCATTTTCAGAAGCCTCCTCATTGGCAGTACGTTCACGATTTCAAATAGGACTACCATTTTCGCAAGGCTCATCAGTACCAACATTTCGAATACAGTTCAGACCTCCATATTCAGAAGGCTCATCGCTACCAGCAGGTTCGCGAATACAAATGGGGTCACGGTTACATTCAATATTACAGTATCGGCAACAACCGGTAGGTTCATTATACCAAGGTGAACCACCACTATTAGAAAATCCACGATCACAAGCAGGCCCAACGCTGCTAGAAGGTCGGTTACAACCAGCAGGTCCAGCTTTACCACCAGGTATACGATTACAAACTGTAACATCAGTTTTAAATGCTCCCCCACCACCACCACCAGCAGGTTCATTATTCCAAAGAGAATCACCACTATTAGATGGTCCACCGCGATTGTCACCATTACAACCAGCAGGTCAACGATTGCAAATAGTAGGTCAATCACTGCAACCAGAAGGTCCATCACTGCCAACAGGTCCACAATTACAGGCAAACCTGCAACTACCAGAAGGTTCAGTACAATCAGCAAGTCCATTACAATCGCCAGATTCACCACTGCTGCCATTGCCAACAAGTCCAACACTAGCAGCAGGTTCAGTACTGTCAACATGCCCACCATTAGCATTTCCACCATTTAGTTGTAGTTTTAGTAATACTTCTTCGCCAATTCTCAGTTATAGATTGTCTGAAAATGGTAGCAACACTTTTATGTTGCCGGATAATTCTAATAATGCTGTCAACCCTTCGTACAAATGTTCAGTTTGCCAGCATTGCTTTACTTCCTATAATATCCTTAAGGAACATATGAATTACCATATTAACCCTGAAGGTCTCAAGTGCAGTATGTGTAACTTCCAAACCAACTCAACAGTTTGTCTAGACGAACACTTAAAATCCCATAACAGGTTTGTTCCTATGGATACTAGCACACCAACTTCTACGGGTATGACTCTCGCAGAGTCTACGTACAAGTGCTTCAATTGTAATTACAGTACAATGGATAAAAATTTATTTAAAGAACACAGAGCTACTCATGTAGCCGAGTCGGTACATCAGTGTGGTTTGTGCAATTTCAGATCCACACATTCATCAAGTCTACGTAGGCACATGAAAGTCCATATGGGTGACCGACCTTACAGGTGCACCGAGTGTCGGTATGGTACTTCGGATGAAATTTCATTACAGACACATATGAAAATTCACTTGAAGGAACGACCACATAAATGCAGTGATTGTGCATTCTCTGCATTAAAAAGAAGTAAGTTAAAAATTCATATGTTAAAATTTCATGGTAAAGTGTTAGAGCCAAATGAAGCTAACCAAGAGAATGAGGATCCAAGCAATGGGAATTCTGTGGATCCTTACCAGGTTTCTATAGATGACATACATAACATTCTTCAAGGTGAGGATGATTCTTCTGATCTGCAAGAATGTAGCACACCAGATGTGGTAACAGAAGCAGTGGATGTTGGATCTGAGGTTACCCAAGACGTGGATTCATATATGATAACTATAGAAGATATACAGAAGATTTTGCAAAGCAGAGATGAAAATGACAATGAAGATAATGCACATGGTACCGAAAACAGATCGGGACAAATTCAAAATAATGAAAAAGTCTTCCGTTGTGGTACTTGTAAACAACAATTTAAATATATTTATTTACTTAGACGGCACATGACCACTCATTCTACTAATAATAAACCGCTTGAATGTCCAAAATGTGACTTCCATACCACCATCAAAAGCCATTTGCTGGTTCATATGAAAAGCCATACTGGTGGGAAAATTTACTCGTGTGAGAAGTGCGAATACTCCACAATTTATTGGAGCAATATACAAAAACATCACCGAGTTCATACTGGTGAGAAACCATTCAAATGCTCTCTTTGTGATTACAAAGCTTCACAACAAACAACTTTAAAAGCCCATATGAATACGCATGTTGAGAATACGGTCTATAATTGCAGTGAATGCTCTTATAGCGCTAATACGGAAGAGGAACTATTAACGCACATAGAAATGCATTCCATTGGTGGTCACTTCCTTGAGGATGGCATTAGCAATAATTTTATTGAAGAAAGCATCAGGAGACATTTTGCTTTAAACAGCATTACTAATAGTTTAATTCAAGTTGTTCCTGATAATAATCTTGTTCAAAAATCTTCCAAGCCCAGTGATGATGTTAGTCCAGAAGGCCCACCCAACGATTTAATTCAGGAAGCTTCCAGCAGCAATTTTATTCAAGACTCTAGTACCAGTAATGATTTTGTTCAAGAATCTTCAGATAATAATTTTGTAAATCAAGAAGGCTCCAATACGAATAACAATTCTGTTTCAGAAGTTTTTCAAAATGCAAGTCCAGAACGCCTTCCAGGTTTAAATCGGGAAGCTTCGAGTAGCAATTTTATTCAAGAATCTAATACCAGAGATGATTTTATTCGAGAATCTCCAAATAATAATTTCGATGAAGAATGTTCCAGTAAAAATGTTAATCAAGAAGGCTCCAATATAAATAACAATTCTATTCCAGAAATTTTTCAAAATGCAAGTCCAGAGCGCCTTCCAGATTTAAATCAGGAAGCTTCCAGTAGCAGTTTTATTCAAGAATCTAATACCAGACATGATTTTATTCCAGAATCTCCAAATAATAATTTTGTTGAAGAATGTTCCAGTGAAAATGTTAATCAAGAAGGCTCCAATATGAAGAACAATTCTTTTCCAGAAATGTTTCAAAATGCAAGTCCAGCATGCATTCCAGATTTAAATCAGGAAGCTTCCAGTAGCAGTTTTGTTCAAGAATCTCATACCAGACATGATTTTATTCCAGAATCTCCAAATAATAATTTTGTTGAAGAATGTTCCAGTGAAAATGTTAATCAAGAAGGCTCCAATATGAATAACAATTCTTTTCCGGAAGTTTTTCAAAATGCAAGTCCAGAATGCCTTCCAGATTTAAATCAGGAAGCTTCCAGTAGCAGTTTTATTCAAGAATCTAATAACAGAGATGATTTTATTCCAGAATCTCCAAATAATAATTTTGTTCAAGAACCTTTCAGTGAAAATGTTACCAACGAATGCTCTAATACGAATGACAATTCTATGGCAGAACATTTTCAAAGTGCAGGTTCAGAAGACCTGAATGATTTAATTCAGGAGCCTTCAAGTAGCAGTTTTATTCAAGAATCTAACACCGGTCATGATTTTAATTCAGAATCTTCAAATAATAATTTTGTTCAAGATAATTTCAATGAAAATACAAACAGCAATTCTATCGCAGAACATTTTCACACTGCAAATCTAGAAGGTCTTCCGAATGATTTAATTCAGGAAGCTTCTAGCAGCAATTTTATTCAAGAATCTCATACCGGTAATGATTTTATTCAAGAATCTTCCGATAATAATTTTATTCAAGAACCTTCCAGTGAAATTGTTACTCGAGAATGCTCTAATACGGATAACGATTCTATTGCAGAACATTTTCAAAACACAAGTCTAGAAGATCTTCCAAATGATTTGATTGAGGAACTTTCCAGCAGCAATTTTATTCAAGAATCCAATACCAGTAATGATTTTATTCCAGAATCCCCAATCAATAATTTTGTTCAAGAACCTTCTGGTGATATTGCGGCTCAAGAAGGCTCTGGCAATTTTATAACAGAAACTCTGAATAATGACGTTGTTCAAGAACCTCCCGATAATAGTTTTGATCATGAAATTGCTAATTCAAGTTGTAGTTTTGTTCGGGAACCACTTGCTAATGATATTATTTTGGAATCTTGCAAAAATACCGTTCAAAAAATAAATCACTTTATGGAGGGTGTTGTTAGTGATCATATTATGACAAATGGCATGGATTTTGTTCCAGAAGAAGGAACTACTTAATTTGTAATGTTATATACCTATACGTAAAGTAGACTAGTATGCTTTAATAAAAATGTAATCCAAGAATTGAACGTTCCTAACTACAAAATTATTAGTTTTCCATTTTCAATTTGTAGAGTAGTGTAAGAAATACGGATACTGTAGCTGTTGCTTACAGGTCCTGAAACTGTGAACTAGTAGCAAGTATAGTATATAATCTGTGTATGCAATTTTAGGAGTAAGTACATTAAACATGTTTAAACGATTATTTAAAATTTATATTTAGTTTTGTGAAAACGGTGTACAGACTGGACTTTATTTTCTTCTATGTCCAAAGCCTTCACCTCGATGATTCTGTCTCGTTTACATTTTGCTTTAATATAAAAGTTAACACGTTTTAGAAAATAGATTTTTTTGACAGTTATGTTGGCCATATTTTGAAATTTATTTAAGTTTTGCGTAAGTATTAATGATGCATAAGACTAATTTTTTTTTGTGATTTATTTAGTGTCTTGTAGAATACTGTTTGTTTGTCTTGTATTTTTTATGTTAAAATATACATATATTTATACACCATTTCATCTTTATAATACATCTGAGAAATATAAATTTATGAAACATTATTCCACTTATAATAGATTGTATGTCGCAAGTTGTCATTCAGCAGCAAATAGAGAAGTTTAATCTGAATACTTTGTAAGTATAAAATTTCATCAAGGTTAATATCGTAAAAGGTTTTGTTTTGTCGAAAAAATCGTTTTGTGCAAAATCTTGGTTGCGTAGTAATTTGACGACAGCAAATGTTTGTAGGACTGCCAAATGGTCCCCATTGGGGGACTAGGTAATCTTTTTCAAAGGTGGTCAGTCCCCAAAAGCCCCCAAAGCCCAAGTAATAAATACTGTTTTAACTTGATATGTTGACCTTCTACAAAATGGCCTACAAGCTTTACTTATTTGTTTGTTCAGAAGCTACAGTCGTCCATCCAGTAAAACTATACAGAAGTCTGCGTCTTGTACTTTTTATTTTATTGTTCATTTGTTATAATATCAAGGCATACTTGATTCCTAATAAAAAAAAAATAGGATCCGTTGTAACTCGGTTATTTTTATATATAAATATATCAAAATATATTTTCTGAATGGAAAATAATAAGCATTTTAATGGTGTCCTAGGCAACTATGGTTTCTATTTGAAATAATGTAGGTTTGGGTCATACGAAAATAATTGAATATAGAAAATATCTTGTTGCTCTATCGTCATCTACCCAAAAATGCTCATCAAAAATGTATTTAACGTTTCCCTCTATCTCTTCAAATAATAAGGCTACAGCAACCTTTAAAAATTTCGAAAATGTCAAATATGGCCAATAACCGGAAAACAAAAGAAGATATTTGATTTCTGCCTTGACCGTTAAATTTTTCTCGAAAAAATGCTCGAAGAATGTACTATTAGTTTTGATCTGGCACTGACGCAAACCGAGATACCTCTCGTTTTCATCGAAAATGTCTCACCCTGTATATTGAATTAAGGCAAATAAACTATAAAAAGTAAGTGCTTTGCGCTGCAAATGCAAAAATCAAGGGTTGAAAACCAACCCGTGTTAGCTTTTTATTTTTTCGTTTTAATTCCTGTTTTTATGTCTACTGTAATATTATTCTCTTTAGTGTTTACAGTACAGCGCATAAGCATATACATTGCCTACGGCTAGGACTTCTAGCTGGGGTACGACATGTCATTTAGGGCGCCTACCTGTGGCCAAGCAGGCGCTTGTTTTTTACAGCTTATTTACCTGAATTTAATGTAGATAACATCACTGTAACTAATAAATGACTAGTTAAGCCCGTGGGCTACGCGCCATACATCTGCAGCCCACGGAGTTTGGTTTGGCACTGTGAGGTTTTGGATGCGTGGTATCAGCGGATAAAAAGTTGGCTTCTAGTAGTGGGGGCTTGCCGTAGCGTAAAGTTGAGACAGTTCAGGATTTACTGTATAGACAATTTATTTTTGTAATATGACGAACTGATACTTGATGTATTTAGCTACAGTTACATTATCTAGTAAGATAGTACATTTGTAAATTAATGTTCACGAATAAAACAGACATCGCGTATACATACAGGGTGCCCAGAATAATTTGCACAGCATGGGGATCTCGACAACTATACAAGATACGAAA
Source organism: Ctenicera cuprea (assembly GCA_958336395.1). Lineage (NCBI taxonomy): Eukaryota > Metazoa > Arthropoda > Insecta > Coleoptera > Elateridae > Ctenicera > Ctenicera cuprea. Next base: position 11,951,645 of record OY284493.1, read on the forward strand.
ACTGTTAACTGAAAAAGTGGAATTTCTTTAAGGTAAAATATCTCTGTTTATAGTGAAAATAAAAAAAATCACCAAGAAGAAGTTTTAGAGCTATTAAAACTGTATTAGGACAAAAATATTTTCATGGTTGTGTTTTTTTTCGTTTTCGTGATATAACAAAAACCTGTTTTTTTAAAAGAAAAATAAGAGCTGTGACTGTAGTTCCTTATTAATTTAAAAAAATAGTTATTTAGGAAAATATTTTTAAGCAGTTGTATTAAAAACAATTTTTTAATACCAAGATTATAAACACAATTGTTTAAATTTGCTTGTATTGTTTTTACATCTAGACAATTGATGAAATGATAAAAACAATTGATCAGCATTTTTGTTAAGGACTTTCTGACTTTTCATGACCCACTGATGCTAGGAGCGTTTTTAATCAATATTTTATTTGAATTTAGATCAAGTATATCAACTTGATATCGTTAAAGAGAGAAAACCTTTTTAATGGTGTTAAAATAAAATGCGGTTTCTATTTGTGTTCTGCGTGCACCTGTTTTGAGTTATGTTACGCCACTGCGCGCGCATGTTGATGACATGTATTTGTCGTTTTGAGATCGAAAACGAAACAAAACACAATCATAAAAATGTTTTTTCTTATTGCAGCTTTAATACATCTACAACTTTTTCCTTTATGTTTTTTTTCTATTTTTATTATGAACGAGATATTTTACCTTAAAGAAATTCCGCTTTTTCAGTTTTTTGCTGGTATCTAGTAAGCCGTAGATATTGGGAAAAACAAAATCACCATTACATTGCTACCATAATAAGACAACATTCAGCTAATTTAACCGTCTTCGTATTTCTTATAGTTGTTGAAATCCCCATGCTGTGCAAGTTATTCTGGGCATCCTGTATAAACTTCAAAATGTATGGGGCCCTTAGGTCCTCTTTTATAAAACATTTGACGTCCTTAAGTACTCTGAAATCTCCCTTTTTCAGGATTCAAAATATTGAAAGGATAGAGTAGGTTGCGTAGATATCAATAAACAACTTTTTTTTCTATATTATCATTCTCGTGGTAATGAGATGTGTGAGATGGGGTTTAAAAAATAAACAATGTTTATTCGGGAAATATTCCTATTAAAAAACTAAAACATTTAAATTATCTCACCAAATTTCATATTTAGAATTTTAATGTAACTACAAACAACTCTTCCTTACGGCAATTTTCCATATTTTGATAAATAGGAGCATTTCAGGCCATTTGAAATTTCAAATAAATTTTTGGCGGTGTCATAGTTGTGACATGACAAATATTTTAGGCAACTAATGCCGAAACCTATTTAAAGAAAGACAAATTAATAAAACAGTTTTCCATATGGTGCAGACTTTTTGGCGGTCACCGTATATCCTTCGTGAATCTAGAAAAGTCATTCAAACTTCCTGCATAGCAAAACGTATTTATTTTGCTTTAAAAAGGTTTTTATTTATTTTATCGCGAATAAATTTAAGCAAACTAGTAATTAGGCAGTACTCATTTGGTTTATTTGTTAGTTTTAAAAATAAAACGGTTTGATGTATTATTCCTGAAATAATCCAATCATGTACCTACCGCCTGTGAATTAAAAATTACCAGGAAAAATTATTCAAACTTCCTGAGCAGCGACTTTTATTTTTTCTGGTTAAGAAAATTATTATAATTTGAAGCAGAATAAACCCTCATTGCGACGAAACAAGTTTTCGTAATTTTTTGAATATTTATTAGTCTTCACTTACTTACTTACGCAGCGGCACTACAGTCCAAGCCGGACCTTGGCCTCTCCTATCCTCCTTAGCCATTCTTCCCTATCCTCCGCCAGTCGTCTCCAGTTCTTCATGCGCAGGATCTTAGTGGCGTCTTCTGTTACGGTTGCACTCCACCTTTTTCGTGGCCGTCCTCTACTTCGTTTTCCTTCCGGATTTTGTTCTTCTACCCGTTTCGCCATGGCATTTCCGTCCATCCTTCTTACATGGCCTGCCCATCGCAGTCGTCCTAGGCTTATATATGTCACTATATCTGCTTCTTTGAAATCTTCATATAGTTCATGGTTCCATTTTTTCCTCCATGTTTCGCCTTCTTTAATTGGTCCCAGGATTTTCCTCAGCACTTTTCTTTCAAAAACGCCCAACCTCTCTTCGTTCTTCTGCGTCAGTGTCCAAGTTTCGCTGCCGTATGTTATTACGGGTCTAAGCAAGGTTTTGTATATCATCAGCATTGTGTTCCTTTCTATGTGCTTGTCTGTTAGTACTTTGTTGAGGGAATAGAGTGCCCGGTTTGTTTGTGTGATTCTTGCCTTAATTTCTACTGTTTCTTCATTGTCTTTTGTAATCATTGTTCCTAGGTATTTGAAATTATTCACTACCTCCAGGTTATACTCATCTATTGTTACATTCCTTCTTAATCTAGGTTGACTTTTAGTGATCGGTATTACTTTGGTTTTTTCTTCATTGATCTTCAGTTCTATCTCTTTTCCCCTCTGATCTAGTTCTAGGAGTACCTCTTTTGCGTTTATTAGTCTTTAAACTATTATAATTTTTGAACTAAAATGATAAAGCAATTTTGTTTATATTGTACAAGAATGTATAAGTAAATTATAGTAGTGCGGGTATTGGCCTATAACAAGAGGAAGAAGAAATTATATAATAAATATATAGTAGAAATTCTAAATTTTGTTTATGTAGAAAGTTAAATCGGCATAGCATAATTTATTTTAAAAATCACAAATAGTTTCTGTGATGCATAAAATATGATACAATTACAAAATTGTCTGGGTTTATTACACACACTGTATGAATTAATCGATTACTTATCACTGAACTCTTTTAGGTGTAATGTCCCTATAACAGTAGTTCAAAGTGTAAACATCCAATCCACATTAACCAAAATATTATTGATATTTTTGTGTAAACTTACAGCAAAATTTTGTAAAATATTTAACCTCATGCAGACATAGTAATGGATTTAATTTGTAGAACTTGTTTGGATGTTATTGCTCGTGACTCACCGTACTTCAGCCTTAATGCAAATGAATCGGATTCTTCTGCGGTGGCAATTAAAGAAAAACTAGAGGCTTGTGTACCTGAACTTGTAAGTAATACTGTTTAAATACTTTCGTTTTTTAAACTTTCAAGATAAACCTTGTGCAGAAACGGTGTTCTCAAAGTAAAGACTCAGTTTAGTATATTTAAGGTTAGGAAATGGATAACAAGGGAACAAACTAGCTTTGTGATATTCAAAGCATCATGTTTTTATGCCGGGCTCAGACGAGTGGTGTACTTGGCCAATATTTGTTACTGGCGTATACTTGCCATGTCATGTGAACGATTTACTTGTACAATTATTGGTCGCTGGTGAGTGCTGGTCAGTTTCCCATCGTCTGTCGGTAAAAATGACACAAGTCAAAGGCTTCACAATTATTGGTACACTTGACAAGTCCATACTTGTCTATACTTGTGATTGCGCTCACACGAGTTGTACATATTTGTGCCGCCTTGCTTCGCTACTATTCAGTCCGTAATAATAAACGACCGCTATCCATGCTGGCCAATACTCGTCTATTCATCCCACCAACATTGTATCAATTTACTGGCGTATTAAAAACAAACATGTACACGTCGTGTGAGCGCCTTTACTTGTTAATGGCCATCGTGACCTGGGTTACTTGCCAATTATACCAATATTGGTGTACTTGCCAAGTACACCAGTCGTCTGAGCCCGGCCTTATGAAAATGTGAAAGACAATTCAACACATATTTAATATAAATTCAACACATATTTAATATAATAATATTAGGGTCGTTTACCTTTAATTCGTTGTACTCTGGAGTACAATCAAGTAATTCCAATTCATAGCCTGTGCTGTACGTAACTTTTTAATTTAGTTGTGTTGAAAGAATGAGTTAGTTTTATTGAGGGTTATTAATTCGCAGTAGGGTTGCCACCTTCTGAAGTTATTCAGGAAGGACATTGTATCAATTTACTGGCGTATTAAAAACAAACATGTACACGTCGTGTGAGCGCCTTTACTTGTTAATGGCCATCGTGACCTGGGTTACTTGCCAATTATACCAATATTGGTGTACTTGCCAAGTACACCAGTCGTCTGAGCCCGGCCTTATGAAAATGTGAAAGACAATTCAACACATATTTAATATAAATTCAACACATATTTAATATAATAATATTAGGGTCGTTTACCTTTAATTCGTTGTACTCTGGAGTACAATCAAGTAATTCCAATTCATAGCCTGTGCTGTACGTAACTTTTTAATTTAGTTGTGTTGAAAGAATGAGTTAGTTTTATTGAGGGTTATTAATTCGCAGTAGGGTTGCCACCTTCTGAAGTTATTCAGGAAGGACATTGTATCAATTTACTGGCGTATTAAAAACAAACATGTACACGTCGTGTGAGCGCCTTTACTTGTTAATGGCCATCGTGACCTGGGTTACTTGCCAATTATACCAATATTGGTGTACTTGCCAAGTACACCAGTCGTCTGAGCCCGGCCTTATGAAAATGTGAAAGACAATTCAACACATATTTAATATAATAATATTAGGGTCGTTTACCTTTAATTCGTTGTACTCTGGAGTACAATCAAGTAATTCCAATTCATAGCCTGTGCTGTACGTAACTTTTTAATTTAGTTGTGTTGAAAGAATGAGTTAGTTTTATTGAGGGTTATTAATTCGCAGTAGGGTTGCCACCTTCTGAAGTTATTCAGGAAGGACGTCATACATTAGAGTAGGATTGGGGAGGGTACAGAGTAAGTCTCTCAGAGTAGGAAGGGGGTGTATCTCCTAAAGGTTAGCTTATGCAAGCTATAAGTTATTTTAAAACTAAAATATGTTTAAAATGAAATTTAAAGCACCTGGCTTTAACCAGTGATTACCAGACACCTCTCGGAGAAGAAATATGGAATTTTTTTGACGCTGTCTATTATACAACAAAATGGGCGAAGCATTTTGCATGTACTTTTCCATACTTATATTCAAAATAATTAAATTTATGTATCTAATCACAACAATTACATTGTAGGGTATTTAAATACAAACCCCTGCTAATCCCTCATTGCAAGAAGAACAATTAACAACAGTTATAATTCATAAACTACGTGAGCAGAAAATTTAGGGTGGTACGGTAAGCAGCTATTGGGTCAGCTTTGTCTGTCTATTATCTCTTAGGCACTACGTGTTTTGCAATCTACCTTGCTCACTTGTCATCGATGCTCCTATGTAAGATATACAATGAACATTTTTTTTTTTTGAGAAAGATTAAATAAACCGAAAACGGAAAAACAATTAATGTACATTCACGCATTATAATAACAAAGCAAGATTGCAAATTCAAACCGAGATAACCAGGGTTATTTATTCATTTTAATCAAGGGTTGCATGTTTTAAACATTTCGATTTAAATCGTGATGTAAATGAAGGTGCTTTTTTAAAGTTTAATGCAATCATTTTAGGAATTTTTTAAACAATATTAACCAAAAACTGGCAACACGATTATTTTTAAATTTTGTATGCTCATAGAGCTGGAGATGAACTACAATTTGGTATGGGTCCCAGTCCACTAATTTTTTTAGGGCGCCTTCTATGAATTTATGAAAATCGAAAATTAATGTTTATTTATTTATTGAACGGGGGACAATAAACAATTTCTGTTTAAGCTAAATTGCTCATGAGTGATGGTAGAATAAGATACATAACCTAATTTTTGGGTGCAGCAATATTTAGGGTGGTTAATTTGCTGTGTCTTCTCTGGTTTTCTTTAATACCAAGGAATCTGTTTGCAAAAATCTATTCTCTTAAGAAATTGGTTTTCTAAATTGTCAGACAATGCGGGGTTGACTCGGCGATCATAATAGCTTGTCTGAATCATTCGTCTGGTGCAGAGGTAAGTACTGTAACCGCACAATAGCTGTTGAGTGGAAGAGTTTCGGCCTTTACTGCTATGTGATTCCACATTACTGTTTGATTAGTGGCAAATAGTGGCATTATATTATCTGCAACTAGCGACATACGCTTGAATGCCATTTATACTACAACGTTGTGCATTATAACTTTTAGAAATACAGAGTGGCTAGGAAAACTCGGACCACTTTTCTTGCGGCGGTCAAGAGATGGCGCTTTAGTAAGAAAAATTAAATTAAAATAGTAGCAACAACGCAGAATCCAAGACGTTTTAGTTATTAAATACGCCCCATATTAAATCAAAACAACTAAAACGTCTTGGATTCTGCGTTGTTGCCAGTATTTTAATTTAATTTTTCTTTACTAAAGCGCCATCTCTTGACCGCCGCAAGAAAAGTGGCCGGGGTTTTCCTAGCCACTCTGTATAATATGGAAATGCGACATTTTTTTATAAATATTCTATTTTGTTTTTATACAAAGCTTTATTACATAGAAAGGGGGCATTATAAAAATGAAAAAATTGAATTTTGAAAAAAAAACCGTGATTATTTTTGATTTGTTACAAAATCGATGTTTTTGATTTTTTTTAATCTTGATTTTTGCTTACCTTACTTTAATCCATAATCCCCCTTAAGTTAAATTTGTGGGGTGTCTGTAGAGCAAATTTTTGTGTTTTTTCGAAGTAACACACTTAGTTTACTGGATTAAGTATCTTGATTTAAATAATGATTAGTTTATTTAATGGTGATTTTGTTTTTCGCAAAATATCCACGGCGTACTAGATACGAGCGAATAACTGGAAAAGTTGAGTTTCTTCAAGGTAAAATCTCTGTTATTACCGAAATAAAAAAAATCACAAGGGAAAATGTTGTACATTTATTGAAGCTGTAAGTCTAAAAAGTTTAATTTTTCGATATTTTCAAAAATTTTGAAAACGTTTAAAATGAAACATTTCGTTAATTCCGAAAATATCGCAAACATAGAAAATTTTGAAATTTTTTAAATTTTGGTTTTGGAAATTTAAAATTTTTTTGTGATTTTTAAAATATTTAGAAAATTTATATTTTTAAATTTAAATTTTTTGAATATATCTTCTAGGTATAACATTACGTTTTTAGTAGGGATGTACCAAATAGTGATTTTGGCTACTAGCCGAATACCTAATATTCGGCCATACTCTCACGGTCTAATACTGAATATTCGGCCAACTATTCGGCGAATATTCGGCCGAGTACCGAATATTAGACCAATTACTTGGATAAATATTCGACCAAGTACCAAACATTAGACCAACTATTCGGTCAAGTACCGAATATTACCCAACTCGAGTTAATTATTAGGCCATGTGCTGAATACTTACTGGTAATCAATGTGTGGGTTCATTGCTTCACATATGCGGATAGCGTTTAGTTTGGCTGCCAAAATTATAATTTTATTTAAATGTATTTTAATCTTAATTATACCATCATTTCAAAAAAATTGAAATTTAGTAGGTACACAAAATGCAAAATATTCGGCAGACTCGAAAAACTATTCGGCTTATCCGAATATTCGGCCAATTATTTGGTGTATCGAATACTCGGTACATCTTTAATTGGTAGATTTAAAAATCTATTTTCTGAAAAATCTGTACCAAAAAAACAGGTCGTAAATGTATTAAAAAGTAGAACACAAAAAATGAAATAAAAAAGTGCATAAAAATTAGATCTTTAAATTTTACTAAGTATCTCGTCTCTAAAACTAATTTCCATTTAATTTCAGAGGGTGCATTGTGTGAAAAATTCTATTCTATGCAACGGCTGTGTGGAAGCTCTTTGTGCTGCCTACAAATTCAAGAAAAAGTGTTTGGAAACTGAAGCAAAAATATATGATTACATACAAAAAACGGATGCTGACCACAATTCTATTGACTTGGAAAATGTTATTAGGTGGTCATCCAAGCTAAATTTCTGTAAACAGTCGGATGATATTAACCAGAAAAGTCGTAAAAAGGCCAAACTTTTAAAAAAGTTGTCTGTACGTAGTCTTAAAAAAGTTAAATCCGTTTCATGTTCGTATCTCTTCTCAAATTCAAGCTCAGAAATGAGCGTTATTGATACTAATGTAAGTGATAATAGTGATAGTCATGAAACCATTCATGAGGGTGTTACTAAAAGCGATACTTTAGTTAGTTGCAGTCTAAATACTGCACTTAATGTAATTGGTAACACTGATAGTGATCAAATCAGTTGTGAAGAAGTTATAAACAACAATACTACAGTTAGCTGCAGTCACGAAACTACTCATAAAGCAGTCGGAAAAAGTGATACCACATTTGGTTGTACTCTCGAAGCCATTGATAAAATTATTACAAATATCCATACTTCAGCCGATTTCAATAAGCAAATTTTTAGTGGAATTATTCAAGACACACTAGATGATTATAGTTCTGATCAGAATAATTGTAATTGTGAGGACAGTATTGCTGCTGAAAGTGGTTTAGAAAAATCCTCGAATACAAACTCGGTATTAAGAAATAAAACTGCAGAAAATTCTTTGAGAAAATCACCAAATGAAGCAAATACTGGAGTTGCATTACAAATAAAACAGAATGCTGTAGATAATGAAAAAGATATTGCAGAATGTTGCATAAAACAATCTACTTTAGCAGAAGACAACAAATATAGTACGCTTATTTCTCTTTTAAATGAGCCTGTCGTTAGTGAAAGTTATGCTGAAGCTTGTAATAGAAAAAAAATTGAAGGAAAAGGAAAACATCTTTCTAGAATATTACGGAAACCATCTAAATCCGGTCTAAGAAACACTTCAAGAAATTCTTCCAAACTTGATAATGCTACAGCTTCTTCTTCGGAGCAAGCTTCAAGTGACACTGCTAAGCAACGCTCTTCAAAAACACCTTTGAATAAGATTCGCAATGAAATTACAATTAATGGAAAAATCACTAAAACCAAGTCAGCGATAAATAATTTAACTGAACATCAAGAACTTGATGATATTTCCATGTGTTTGTTAAAGCCATCAAGTACTGTAATGAATGGAGAGAATATTGCGGAAGAAATCCCAAATCTCAAAGATAATGGCATGAAACCTGTCATAATCAATTGGAGCGGTATTAAAAATGAGAACAGTATGTCAGATCTATTTTATACAGATCCAAATAATTTTGAATTTGAAAATATTTCTGTTAAAATAGAAAAATGTGAACTAGACGAACAAAAAAATATATTATTTACCGATGATGAAAATGATATCAAACCAGTAATTTCGAAAGAACCAGATTCTGTTAATATAATTTCAGGAATGAGCTGTGATTTAGAAGGCTTTTGCGCATTTGAACAACAATTCCTGGGATACACAATGGATGAATTTTACTCTAATCAACTAGTTGCTTTACCTGAATGTTCAGTAAATATAACTCGTTTATCCAATGCAGAATTGGAAGAATGGACTAGAAAGGAATTGCCAAATAATCAAAAAGCTGCCAAGACAAGAGCAGTGAAGGGCGTAAAATTTTACTGTTCTGAATGTCCATTTAGCAACTGGTCTAAAAAAAATTTTTTATTTCATACAAAGAAACATCTTAAAAATGGGAAAAAGATTTATCAAGCGGAAAGGTGTAGGCGGCGGAGGATTTACAGATGTACCCTGTGTAATTACAGCGCAAAATATGAGAGTAGCTTGTTACATCACATGAAACAACTTCATGGAAAAGGATGTGTTCAAACAGACAATGAACTTATTCACAGTTGTGATTTATGTCAATTTAGTACAACTTGTAAAGACAATCTAGTGATCCATAAAGAAATACATGTGGCAGAAATTGGTTATAAATGTAGTGAATGTAAATTTCATACTTCAGATAAAAAAGACTTTAAGAACCACGCACGTTTTCATGCTTTATATGCTTATAAATGTATCAAATGCACATACAGCACAGTACATAGGAGGAATTTAAAGAAGCATTATACCAGTTGCCATTTTATGTTAAAACCTTATGTATGTAGCGTGTGTGATCAACACTGTACTAATCGAAATTTATTAATACAACATGTATTTAATACTCATATTCAAGATAAGGTAGACATATACATTGAACATAATTATGCAGCTTGTTATAGAGACCATGCATGAAAAAAATGGAAATTTTAGTTCGTATTATTTCATAATAATAATAATAATATTAATAATAGTCTTTTATTCTTTATCCAAAAAGAAAATAGGATACCAAACACACAAGGCGAGGAGGTTCAACATAGCTGATCTTACACCTAACCTTAAAAAAAATATTATTTATACAGTGGCGACAAAAAAAACTATTACAGTAAAAAAAAACTGAATGATTTAAATTTTTCCGTGTTGTGTTTAAGAATAGTTATGAAATTGATTGGACGAACATTAATATTGTGAGTATTAAGAGCGCGCCGCGCCGTGGCACACGACACAGATGGCGCTAGTATAGACATCATATAGGCATTTTTATATGTACTCAGCGACTTAATTAAAAAGAAAACGAAATGAAACAAGTTAATAGATGTTACTTAATGAAGTAACTTAGGTGTTCAGATAATTATTTTCTTGTGAAACATGCAAATAAGGTAAAAAAACTTACTTTTCTTAGCAAACATAAAACTATAAATTTAACACTATTCTTCATTTGTATTTACGCTGATCATCTAGATACTGTTGTAATCGGTACACCAATTTAAAATTTTTGTCAATTATTTAAACTATGTGCCAGCTGCGTAAATTTAAAAATTCGATGCGAGTAACGTCAGCCATGTTTTTGTACAAAAGTTCATAGGAATCAGCACGGATGGCGCTACGGCGAGGCATTTGGCGCGTTAATTTAAAACTTTTAACAAATTTCGCACATAAATAAGAGATTAGTTGCACACAAACCCACGAGCAAGTAATGCTGAGAATTGATTTTATGCGAAAAATCAATAATTCTGCTAGTACAGTCCTGTAAAGAAAAATATATGCACGTTAACAGAACGCATGTGAGGCTACCTGTTTATGTTTAATAGAACCATCAGTAATTAAATTCAAATTTAGAATGACTAGCGCCTCTAGCGTCAAAAACAAAAAGGTGCCACGGCGGCGTGCTCTTAAATCTAAATTTAATTTTATCATGCAGATATTTTGGGCGTTTATTTAGAATTATTTTATGTAGGCAACCCATTGTACAGAAGTGGCTACCCTGCTTCAGGAAACTAAATATGACAGTTGTAGCAATTACCATTGGCGTAGCACGTACAAATTAGGGCACAGAAAACATATTTTCGTAAAAAATGAATTTAGCACGTCACAATTTAAATTTAAAAAACTCTTAAAAAATATTTAATAAAGCAAAAGTAAATGATAGGATTTATTTAAGAATACTATTGTAGAACAACATATTTCATTTATAAATTACAATAGCTGCTTAAAATGAGTGCCATTGCTTTGTAAACATGAGCTGAATCGTCATTATCAAGTTCTCTACGATCCTATTTATTCCCAATAAATCAAATCATGATCAATGTCTGGACACAACCCCAAATAAATAACATCAAACCATTTCCAGTATTAATGCATTTAAATAAACAAATGATTTCTATCAACTGGACAATATTATTGAAGAATATAATTTACAAGTCTACTTACAAGTTTTAGCTGTAGTTAGTTTAATTTATTGTATACATTAACAGTTTAACAGTTTGTGCAGATAACGTCCTAATTGATTTATGAGGATTTCTTTCAATTCGAGCTTGAATTTCCCCTACAACTTCTTCTGTAAGTATAGTGGGTCTACCCGTAGACTTACCCTTACAAATGCAGTTCTTGTTCTCAAAGCGATGGACAAGAACTAGCTTATAGTTTACAAAGCTTTCATAGCCTACGTTCTCATTCAGGAAAGCTTCACTAAACTGTTCAATACAAGATTGCAACGAATATGACCATGAACCATCTGCATTCCGGGTTCCATTCCGGAAATAGGCCATAAGAATAGATGCGTCTTGTTCAGTTATAAAAGGCATGATAAATCAAATCTGAAATATAAGGTTGTGTTACGTGTTCAATCTTGAAAATAACTGCATTCGTACACTTACCTTAAACGATTTAAAGGTAGATCAATTACTTCTGAAAAGAACTGCTTTTTTAAATAAATGTCGCAGTTTGATAATTGTGTTAATTAACAGAAAAAAAACGTGAATAAAAATATAACCTAAGTACGACCGCCAATGGAACAAAATGACATTGCAAAAGGAAATCAGCACAGCAGGCAACATTGGAAAATGAAATTCACTACATTTAAATTAGTCAATGGTCACGTGCTTATTAACGTTTTATGCTCGCTCTGTAGTTGAAAAATCACAAACGTAGAAAAACAATACACTGGGTTATGCTTGCTTAAATATGTGTACCCAAGTTGGCCATCTCATGAGTCTCGTAAAACGGTTTGTATCTTTACTACATGTCAAATCGTAATTCGTTAACCCAACTTTTCGTACGCACATACAAGAAGTGTAAAAAAATACATTGCGTAATAATAGTTAACTAGACAATAGGTACCGGGTGTCCCAGAAGTTACTGACCCATTTTAACTGCAAATATCTCCGAACTAAGAGGCGATAGAGAGATGCGGATTTCACTGAACAATTTCTTTTTAAAAAAAGTTTTTTTCGGTATAAATGTTTATTCAGTAAAGTCTTATATTGGGTGTTTTAAAAAAACGGTCTTTTTCAATTGCAAATATCGTGGATTTTTTTAATGGAACACCCTGTATATTTTGATACTATCTAAAAGGTGAAGTCTTCCTCATTCCGAAAATGTACAATAGTTTTACTTTCAGCAGGATGGTGAGCCGTCACCCTATTCACTTGATTGGGAGAGCCGGACCAATTGAGTGGCTTGCCCACTCACCAGATCTGACGATTCCAGACTTTTTTATATGGTCTTTTATCAAAGATAGATGTTATAATCCTATCCCAGAGACTCTGGAACAACTGCGATGTAACATTGTCCGAACATTTCAAGAAATTACCCCGGAAATGTTGCAAAAATCTTTTGACAATTTCTTGTTCAGGTTGCAAAAATGGACAATGCACTTGGAACATCTTAAAGATTTTTATTAATGTAGCTGATTTAGAATGTTAATTTTTATTAAAATTAGGTACTCATTTTTCAATTTTGTCTTGTTATTTTCTACAAATAGGTAGTTATCGGATTTCTAATGTCAAAACTTATTAAGGATCAACATGGATTAGGAATGTGTACCTAATGAACGACTATCCTTGAAAACCAAATAACTCACTCATTTTTAAATTCAACTACAACAAATTGTACATTTTCGGAAAGAGGAAGAGTTCACCTTTCAGATAGTATTAAAATATACAGGGTGTTCCATTAAAAAAATCGACGATATTTGCAATTGAAAAAGACCTTTTTTTGAAAACACCCTATATAAGACTTTACTAAATAAATATTTACACCAAAAAAACTTTTTTTAAAAAGAAATTGTTCAGTGAAAACCGCATCTCTCTATCGCCTCTGAGTTCGGAGATATTTGCAATTAAAATGGGTCAGTAACTTCTGGGACACCCGGTATTTTATGTGGCTGCAAAATGGGCATTCACTTACTTACTGATTGATGACATAACCATGTTTGGCAATTTGACATATCCGTTTGTATCTCAGTTGATTTTTGTCACCAACCTGCTCAAAAAGGCAATCTTTAGAAACTTATTTCACCAAAAAAATTATTAAACGAGACCCAAGATTTTTAGGTACCCTTTTTGGGAGTGGGAACTGGATGCATAACCAGTCTATTATTTTTCCACGTTTATGTTAAAAATATACATACGTTTGTTTTCTTGGTGTAAATAAAATGGGTTGGGTAATGAATTCATTACATAACTCATTTTACATTATGGTGCGAACTTCATTACCTAACGCAAATGAAGGACATAATGAGTCCTTATCCAAGCAATCGTAGATAAATAACTGTTATGTAATTATGATTTTTAATGAACAAAGAGTACAAAACTATCAAGAACCGATAAAGTAATACTAATAAATAAAGTTCCAGTAGCGAACACAACGGGATCGAAAAGAAAATGTGTAAAGATAATTTGAACAGCGATGCATTTTTATTTGTTTTTTATTTTATAGCAATTGTTGTATTTTATGTGTTAAATACCAATATTTACTAATATTAGTTTCTAAGTAAAACGATGTGGTTGCCCCCATTTTGTTACGCTACTGGTAACGCCACTCCTGCAGGAGCCAACATCATAGATAACCTAAAAGATAAAAATGTAGTGTAAACATGGATTAATAGTGTATTTTTTTTTGCTAGATTGTGGATATGTAACACAACACCGTTAGATTCAAGTAAATAATTTACACGTAAGTATATATTATTGAAATCGTAAAAACTTTAACATAATTAAAAATATTATTCTGGTTAGCAATAGGTACTGCTGTGCTGATAAAAAAGGGCAATGTGGAAGCCGAAAGTGATACAAGGATAAGAAAAATAATAGCCATGCAACGTTTACATCCAATTAATATTCACTAAGGTTATTTTTGATATTTTAAGAAGTTGATGCTAGAATTGTGAATCAAGTTGTACTTGCTAAGTAGAATTTTTCAGATGGACCGAATCTGCAGAACATGTCTACATAGTATTCCAAGGGGTTCATTTTATTTCCAACTTGATGGCCAAGATCTAAGCTCTGTCGCTCTATTGATAAAGTCTCAGTTGCAAGCATGTGTACCGGAAATGGTATGTACCTAGGTAGCTTGCAGAGAAATAGTTCTTTGTTGAATAAAACTAATTACATAAAACACAGTTTGATTAACAAATATTAAATTTCAGAGAGTTGGAGTAATAAAAAATCCTGTCTTGTGCAGTCATTGCTTGAATGCTCTCACGTCCGCATATAAGTTCAAAACTAAATGTTTAGAAACCGAAAAACAAATATTGGATTACGTTTTACATGTCGATTCTACTACTACTCACGTGGATATAAATTTACTTGCTAAGAGATTAGGTAGTAATTCTATTCGTGCTTCAGAGAAATATGAAACTGATGTACGTTCCGAATCTCCTTCGCTTTTAATACGTAGATTCCACAGCGATAAAATTTCATCGTCGAAGAAATGCAAAGCAAAATTCAAAAAGGGCTTAGACGATTCTTCCATTATAGAAAATATTAAAACTGTAAAAAAGTCGTTTATAAATGATGATTCGAGAGAGAAATTTCAGAAACATGAAAATTTAGCCAGACTTATGACGCCTGATATTAAAATGAAGGGTCCTCTCAGCGAATTTATTTCTATAGACGACATAAGTGCATCCATAATAAATGGAATTATAAAAGAGCCGTTCAGTTCTCCTCAATTTACTATTAAAACCATTTTAGGAGAGTGCATAGAAATAAATAATTCAGATGAAGAGGAAATTCAAGATCCTGAGATGCTCTTGCCAAACAATAATGAACAATTAACTGTGAGTAATAATGAAAAAAATGCAGAGGAATCTTTCGGTACACTAGAAGATTATATTAAAATTTTAGATGGTTGTGAGACATTTGGTTCAACCGACCAAAATCCTATTGAATTTAAAATATTAGAAACTCCCATTCCATCCTGTGATAATATCCATATCTCTTTAATAAAACCTCCTGAAACTAAAAAAAATAAAAAATTAAAAATTGGGAAACATTTTAAACGTCATAGCAAGTCTAAATATAAAAAAATAAAAAAGAAGATTGATGTTCAACCTAATAATGATTCAATAAATACTAAAGAAAAATGTTCTCGGTTAGTTTCTGTCGATGACAAAAATTCTCTTGCAATTGAAACGCTGTCAAAAACTACAGTTATCGCAAAACCAGATTCAAAAGAATCTGCCAGCTCAACTAAAGGACTTGGTGGAAGTGAAGACTGTCCAACACTTGATTTTCCAGAAAACGGTTGTTCGATAAATAACACAAAAACTCATGTTCATACAAGTATATACCCAAACCATCATACTATAACTGAAAATATTCCTTTTAGTGATATAAATATTTTAAAAGACAAAGTAGGATCACCAGAAAAACGTTCAAACAATGATCTTGTAAAAGATGAATGTGACTTGGTAGAACTACCAACAGAAGATGAATGGAGAGCTATCAGAATTAAAGATGAAGTTATAATAAAAGATGAATCTGAATTTCAGCAGCATAAAAGTAAATTTCAAGAACTTCGTTCAAATTATTCTCATGATGTTCTTATTGTTAAGGAACTTGAACCGTTTTTCAGTGAAAATACAATGGAAGTTGACGAACTTCAACAACAAAGTGAGAAAGCATCCACTTTACAACAATTCAAAAATTCATGTGTCTTAAATAGAACTCTTGATGATGATGTTTGTAGCACACTTTCTTACAGAGAGGCTAGAAGAGGTTGTTATAGTTGTGCTGTGTGTAGTTATTCTTGTAATAGTGAAAGCATATTAGTGTCTCACACTAAAATTCATGCTAATAAAAGCTCTTATAAATATGCCGATGATCTAAGATTCTGTGGATTTTCTCGTGAAGATCTCCAGCATGTGGGTTGTATCAGATGCAAATATGCTAAGTCGGACCTGTTCTTAACATGGTTGAAACCAGAGGTGGTTTTGAGCAAATGTAACCATAGAAAGCCAGACTGGCAAAAATGAAAACTATTTTGTAATTTGGTTAAAATTCGAGGTCCAGTTTAAATTTTGATACCAATTTAACTGCAAATGTTACGTGTTTAGTATGTTCAGTTTTTAGATATCCCACTTGTAATTATTTTATTGTGAAGATAAAGGTAGTAATTTTTTGCTTAGATAATGGTTTTATTTTGTAATTTTATAAATGACTAACGTAACAAAATTCCTAACCTACTCGGCAACGATTAAATGTGATCTATTTGTATATGACAAAAAACGAAAGCATATTTTTCCTGTATATATTTTAATAGCAAAGAAAGCTGTGGTTGAGGTTTGTCTTTCAGTAATAAATCCATAGGTCCTATTTATATATACATAAATATTTTAAAAGATATAACACATTTCCTATTATCTTAAGGGAACTGAACATTGAGGAGTAGGTACTCAGTCAATCTGTTTTGCAGAATGATACGAGTTTTGCGTAAATTACTTGTGATTTTTATTTGAAAGCGTCGTTCTTAAGTAAAAATTACTTAAACTTGCTTATTTTATTTATACAATATTAATGTATTATATGTATATATATGTAATATATTAATGTATTAATGTGAGAATTTTCGTTGTAGATTTAGCTGTCATAATTTTTTTTATATCAATTACTATCAGGTGATCGTAAAAAAATGATTCAGAGCAGGCCATGACCAAGTGGTAAAGTTGACAATACTTAATATAAGCCAATTGTCAAATGTTGACAGCTGTAAAAATTTTTGGTTAGATACATTTAGCTTAATGTATCTAACCAAAAATTTTTACAGCTGTCAACATTTGACAATTGGCTTATATTAAGTATTGCCAACTTTAACACTTCAGTCATGGCCTGCTCTGAATCATTTTTTTACGATCACACGGTATATGAATAGTATTGTAAATGCCGATTAGGACAGTGAATTGCTGCAAAAAGTTGTAATTGCTCTTTGGTTGCCTAAAATTCAGTGTTTTCTTAGTCAGACTTGAAATACAAACTAACTCTCGTATGTACTGTTTAAAATGGTTCCTATATCATTAATGTCTTTCTCTAAGTTTACACAAGCCAGTTCCACAGATCTAGTTAAAATTTGTTGCTGGTCCTCTTGTACCAACTACTGCCAGTGTTGAGGTTTGGTTTATTCTTGCTACATTTTCTCTATTTTCATCTTTCATAGTTTTCTGTCTCTTACCATTTCTTCTGCTATGAACCAGTCTACTCCCATCTGCTTCAAGTGATCTCCTATTTCATCATTTTATTTTCGTCTCGGTCTGTGTCTTCCTCTCTTTCTTGCTCTTCCTATTTGCCATACTTTTTTTGCTGTCCTTGCTGTTGTCATTCTTACCATATGTCCATACCGGCGCATAGCATTAATCTTGATTCTTTGTTCAACCGACTTTACACCTAGTCTTCTTATTTCCTAATTTCTCACTTTATCTATTAGTTTTAGTCCTTGCTATTCTTCTAAGTAACTTAATTTTACATGCCTGCAGCCTTCTTTTCTGTTGTTTGTTCAATGTCTAAGTCTCTGATCCATATGTCATTGTTGGTATATATAACAAGTTGTACAATCTTATTTTTGTTTTTGTTGATAATTCTTTTTTATTGAATATCTGTTTATTTAGCGCGAAATATAATTTGGTAGTAGCTTTATTCTTTCGTCGTCAGTTATGATAATTCCTTGATATTTAAACTGCCGTACTTGTTGTATTTCTTCTTGTTCTACCCTAATCTGTAGTTTTAGTTAGTTTCTCAATATAGCCATTGTTTTTGTGTTGTCTACGGATGTACTAGTTTGCTCAAAATACGACTCTGTCAGAATAGCAGTAAATTTATTTTACACAATACCGCTCGGATTTTAAATGTTTAATCTTGTAGAAATATTCAAACAATCTCACTTCAAGTGTTTTTATTATGAATTTATAATTAGTTTTAAGACAATTTTAACCAAAAGTGTTCATATTAATTTTAAGCTTTGTATGAAGTTTCCGTTTTAAATTTGTACATTATTTGCAGTGTGTTAGTTCTATAACGGTACAATATGGTTGTGTTATTAGATAAACGAAAATGTATTTAATATAAATTAGTGCCGTTTTATCAGGAGTGTATATGATTGACGTCATTTTTATAAAAGTGTAAATATAGTTGATCTTCCACATATGTATGAAATACTGTTCTGTGAATGAATGACTAATTATAATAAAAAAATTTTTAATAGTCTAAGTTGCAACCATACATCAAAGTCTTGGAAGTTCAACTGTAGATAGTAGAATCTCTCTCTGTATCGAGTTTGTACCTCAAAAGAAATAATATTGTATTACAACTGCACCTAGTAAGTTTATGATAGTATTTATAACATATAGAATAGTAGTTAAATTAGCATACTATTTGTATTAAAAAAAATTCAATCATTTTTATTTTTAATTCTATAGTCTTAAGTTGCAACCATACATCAACGTTTTGGAAGTTCAACTGTAGGTAGTAGACTCTCTCTCTGTATAGAGTTTGTACCTAAAAAGAAATTAATATTATATTACATGTGCTCCTAGTAAGTTTATGATGGTATTTATAACATATAGAACAGTAGTTAAATTAGCATACTATTTGTATTAAAAAAAAATCATTTTTATTTTTAAGTCTATAGTCTTAAGTACCTATGTAATAAGCAGAAAGACAAAAAGAATTTCTTAGTTTTAAATAAATTTTAATATATTCCTAAAAAAACTAGTACAAAATCTTCTGATTATATTAATATGTAACGATACCGCATGGATGAGAGAAATTAAGACGAGGTGAAAGAAGCCACGAGAGAAAATGAGCAATATGCTCTTGACTTCGGGTTGTTTAGTGTACATAGGTGCATACTTCCTTACTTATTTATTGAAGGAATCAAATATTTTTAGTAAGATGCAGTGAATGCAGCTGATAAAAGCATGTTTGGCCTTGAATTATTCAAAATAACGAATTTTAAATTTTGTTAAAAGTAGCCACATGGGTTCAAAGTAACCCCATTCTACGGTGCTTCAAAGACGGTTATGTCACAACTGGAAAGATCCCTTTTTCTCTTTTCCTCTCTAGGGTTTATTTCCACCAATAACGGAGTTATAAGCGAAAAACTGTTTTCTCGTAGTAGGCTGTGAGAAACTGTTTTCTTGTAGTAGGCTAAAAAGTAACACGAAAACAAAGGGCTGCATTTGTTTTTATTAATAGTTTTATTCTCTGAAACATTTAAATGTTTCTTTTTCACAGCCTACCATGACGAAACAGTTTCTTATTTACAACTTGATTATTTGGGAAGATAAACTGATCAACCCTCAATGGAAACAAATGCAACTCCTTGTTTTGTTAATTTTCAGCTTATTACAAGAAACAAGTTTCTCACAGTCTATGAGAAAACAGTTTTTTTACTTATAACTGTTATTGTGGAAATAAACCCATCAAACCTTATATCAGAGATATCTATTCAATTTCCGCTTTGCGTTATCTTTGATAATAACTAAACGAAAACTAAAAATTTTAGTTTTTTTTCAGTCTGTACTGAAAATTAAACAAAAATTCTAAGATTTAAATGTGGATTATAGTAGGACCTACTTGAGATGCAGACCGTTTATTACAGGGCCCCATGGGGCCCTTGTCTTGGAAACCCTGATTTAATGGCCACTTCCCTTCATTAGTTAACCACATCCTACACAAAGAAAACGCAAAAAATAGGCACATCTTAAAACTACAGACAACGAAGACGGATGTAATTCGCAATACTGGGCTCTTTTCACATGGTATCCATCTATTCATAATATAATTACAAATTTATTCCAAAATGCAGGTTTTTGGCCTTTTTATCTATAAAAAATAATCTTAAAAATCTCCTAGGTAACACTAAAGACCCAGTACATCGAAGATCAATCAGGGATTTACCAAATATGATGTTCCACATGCTTTAAATACTATACAGGCTGTTTCATGTTCCATGTATTAAAACTGCACACAAAAAAAAGGCATATCGGATTCGTAACAATACTGGGCCTCTTTGATATATTATATCCTAAACATAATAGAATTACAAGTTGTTTCTAAAAAATAATTTTAAAAATCTCTTAGGTAACACTAAAGACCCAATACCAATTGAACATCAATCGTGGATTTACCAAATAAAATGTTCCACATGCTCCAAACACTATATAGGCCAAACTAGGAGAAAACTAGGCACACGTTTTAAAGAACACATCGTTATATCTCATTTTCGCGTTAAAAGATTTTAAATTCAGAATATCCTATACTGCTGTCTGATTGAAAACATCTAATATATCTAAAAATAGACAGCAGAGAACTCGACGCATGGGGAAGCAAATTTACCTATTTACAAATTCTAAAACAACATTTTAAATCAAGTCTCGAATTTGATTCCAAATTCTCATTTTTTAAATCAAACACATGACGGGAGGGGAGGAATCCCTAAACTATAAATTCAGATACAACCTATTGGGAATTCCTGATGTCCTAATCGCCAGGCTTAAAACACTTTTCTACTTCGTTGTTGCTTTTTTAGATTCGTTGCTTTCTCTTTTGCTTTCTACTGATGATGACAGCTTAGCAGTCGAAAGGCGCTTCAAACATATTGCAATCGACCTTTTCGGTTCTCTACCTGAAGCGGCAGGAAAAGAAAGATGGGTCATATCTGTGCCTATACGCTAATAACAGAAATATTTCTACGTTTTGGCACAGTACGCCGGATAAGCAGCGATAAAAACAACACAATTCGTCAGCAAAATCAAGCAGTACGTAACACACAGCCTAGACATCAAACAAACGCTGATCGTGTTTTACAATTCTCAAGTCAACCCGGTTGAGGGGAAGAACAGGGATCTCAAACCACCGTTAGCCATCCTAGAAAAAGACGAGCACCATAGCTGGCCTTCCAAACTACCAGATCAGACTTACTGAGTGTACAGCAGCTTACCTCAGCTCTGGAAGAGAGCTCCGAACCACAGATACGCTGAGAGAAACCAAACTGCTGAAGGAACAGCAGCAAGACGCTGGAAAAAAATAAGCCGATGAATATCCCACGGAGGGACACCAATACAAACCAGGAGACCTAATCTGGGTCACCTTACACACCCTCAGCAATGCAAACAAGGGCACGACAGCCAAGTTCGACCCCAAAAGAGACGGCTCATACAAGTTTTTGCAGGCACCTACTGTGGTCTGCCCTCCGTCCATACCACGGCTCCAAGAATGCCCTTCCGGAAACTGTCCAACCCAAACGGAGACGAGGCAGACACAGAAAGACAACCGCCTGGGTCATTCTCATTTAAAGTAGCCAATTTAGTAACAAAATTTTGATTTTTTCAAAAGTAAATTTTCATAATAAAAACTTTATTAATCTATCACATACAATGTTGTCATCTATGTTATACGAAAGGTCATTCAAATTTTTGTTATTTTTTCATTTTCTAGCAATGTTTTGTAAATTGGTTTGTCAAGTTTGTCACGGCGGTGCAATAATTGGTATATATTAAGCATATTAAATAATTAATTAAAATAAAGTAACTTTATGGAAGTAGGTTATAACATAGTTTTCATTATTTTTTATTTTTGAAAATAATATTGTAATTTAATTTAAAAAATAAGAAATTATTGTTGTTTGTGACAAAACTGACACAATGTGACGAACCTGACACAGTTGGTCTTTTAAATAAGTTTAAAGCCATATGTTCTTTGTTAGTTTTAAATTAGATTTGACACTGGTATTTTAAATTTATTTTTAGTAAACAATAAAACAGATATTTGCTGCGTCACGAACGCGATTGTGATGCAGCTGACCGTGACGAACCTGATGTTTTCACGAAAAACTTCAAAAATAAACAGTTAAGAAGGTTTGCCTTCTGCATTTCTTGGACCTAACCTAACATTTATTTATTTGTTACATTTTTCAAATATTAACAAATAAAAATATAAGAAATTAACTGTTTAATTAACGTGATGTACCTGACATGTAATAAACATACTTACCCTTAAACAATAACTTGTTTATTTGTTGCAAATTTATTAACAATGTGAACACAATTTTCTCACTTTCGCGGGATTAGGTAAAGTAACATGTAGCTCTGAGGCCAAACACGAAGTGAACAGATAACGCCATCTGTGCTTTTTATACGAAAATATTGGGTGTGACGAACCTGACGCAAAAAGCTAGGGACACAACTTATTCCGCATTTTTTTCAAGTTTTAAGTATAAACCTATTATTTAGTTAAGCAATGTTTTAAACGGTGCCTTTACTTATATTTTAAGCGAGCTTTTTTACAAAACCTTTATACATTTTGATAGAATAAAATAAAACGCAACCTAAGACATGCTTGGGACAGTGACGAACCCTGACATTTTTTAAGTTGGCGATTTGAAAAAAAATGGAAAAAAATAAATTAAAATATATATATTCCCAGTACCAACATTATAATATCTTAGAGTTTATATTACAGTTTTTATTGTAAAAAATACAATGCCGATTAGGCAGAAATTATACTGGGACGGCAAATAGCGACTTTATATGAGAATGACCCCGCCTAAGGAACCATACCCAGTCCAGAATCTTTGTCGAGACGCCTAAGAATCCTGAGGGAGAGTCTGTGACACACCGCTCCCTCCACCTGTCACCCCCCATAGCGCCACGCGCATAGCCGAGAAGCACGCAACCCACGCGCCGAGTTATCTTTCACTAACAAAGATAACAGCCTCAAGCGCTCCGCTTTTTCTTGTAAGAACGGGTGATTGTTTACGCTTAGTCCTACGCTTTTGGTACATTATTGTGTTAAGTATTTGTGTATATCTGTATTTACATACTTGATCTAATAAATCGCTATACATTTTATTGGAGTCTTCTTCTGGATCTTATGATCCAGCTCTAAACCGCAAGTCACTCTCTCTCTCTCTCTCTTCAAATGGTGCAAGCCCGCTTTGTTTAACTATTACAGACATAATTCTGGATCTCACAGCAGCTAATTTTCTTACAGGATCTTGTACACACATTAAAGTATCATTTTATATAATATCGTTATGTAGCATGTTGCAGCGTTTATTATATAAGAATTGAAAAACTTGTATTTATCAAATTTTGTGTACAAAAGCGGTGTCTTACTTAAATGCCATTTTTAAGCTCATTACTTGCGACTTTATACATGTTTTAAAAATAGAAATATTGTTTTTATAGTTTAATAAAAGTATTCAAAAAAGTGTAGTTTCATCATCCTACATGATAATAGAAGACTCTTGGAGAAAACTCGATATGAGTTGAAACGTTGTGGAGAAAACAAAGATTTACATTTACTTGTAATTTTTTAATTTCTCCAAACCCCAAATTTTAAAATTTTTAATAAATTAATATTTTCTACAAATACTAACGTTATCCCTCGGAAGCGGTCATTGTGAAACACCCAGTATACAACTACATCATTTTTTCGAAATGTTTTAGAAATTTTCTTTCACGGTAAAAGTTCTTCCAAATACGGGAACTAGTTTGTTCCATAATTGTCCTGTTTTATTCTTGTCCGCTATAAGCTATTTTTCCTGGGTTTGTTTTATACGCAAAGCACCTTCTACTATAAACCATCATTTTATAGGTTTATGCACAACAAAAATTTTTTCTTGAAATGTTGAACTCTTTCTAAATGTATACGTAGTATATCAACTTTGAGCGATATCAAAACCTAAATTTTGACCCGTGGCCCGTACACCAAGTTTAACGTGGGTGGTTTAGCTACAGTATTTATCTCGTGATTATTTCTTATCTTTAGTTCTTAGATAAGGGCACAGAACGTTAAACCTTGATAAGAAATAAGAGACAGTTACCTAGGTAGCTTGGGCCAGTGTTGCCAGGTCTGGTGAAAAATCACCAGATCTGGTGATTGATGAAAACTAAAAACACAGAAATCTGTCGATTTCTCAATAATTACTAAAAAACTTTAAAAAAAATTATATAACTGAATAATATCAAAATACAATAATTTGCTAAATAGAAATTTGCAAATCTTTATCGGTTATGTTATGGCTATACATACGCTATATAGACTATACGGTGTTTTAAAAAACATGGGCCCACGTTCAGAGATATATTGCTTACCTAAAAATAATGTTGTAAGCTCATAGGACTGAAGATCAGTTACAATTAGTAGGTTCGTGCCTTAGACCACATATTTCTATGTGACGCCTTCTATGAATTTTTGAAGATTAGGGTTTTAACGCATATTTACTTAAAAATGAGTTACCAGATCGGGATGAAATTTGATATTAAATATACGTTAAAGATACACAATGTTACAAACTACGCGAACTTCTGGAACTACTAAAACTGTGAAGTGAAAATAATATCAAACGTTGCAATACTATTTCATCTCTCAAAGCTATAGAAATAATGCCTTAATTCGTTGCAACACCTGACAGCCAGTCTGGATTGTTCACATCTGGCAATTCTGCAGGTTTTCTTATAATTTATATATGCTTAGTCACGTTCAGTTAAATTTGCTCGTTTTATGGCATTAAGCCATTTCTGGCTTCTACTTTTCGAAAGTTTGTTTAAAGTTACTTTATGTTGGAAAGATAATGCAGTAGGTGTTCTATAAAAATGCATGTCGTCGCGTTCTTTGCGACAACCACATTTCACCACAAGAAGACGCTGGTTATTTTCATTTTATAAACAATACTTTTCAACAAATAACAAATAAAATTAACAACAAAAACCACTCAAAACCTACAGCACACAACGTCAGTTAGGCTATGTCTGCCCTACAGCAGTCATATTGAAGTTGATTTGACAGCATTCTGGAATGCCTTATAATAGCCGAAATGGTAATGTTTTAAGGCATGAAAAATTTCAATAGAATATTCTAAGCCATTTCTGAAATTTTACAAATAACTCTAAAAATTAAAATTTTTACACCCTGCATCCCGAAAACTAATCCGTTGCAACACATGTTTATAATAGCAATCTTTTTTTTACTTTTAGCTAAGGAATCTGCCTCTGAATGGGGGCCATGTTTTTCAAAACATCCTGTATAGGTTTCATGTATAGGTTTTTTTGATTTTGTATAAATTGCTAGATTGTAGACCTTTCTAATAAGACTTGAGTTATTAACCGGTTTTTAACAAAGCAATTAATTTTTTTGTATCGTTATAATTTTATCGAAAAAATTTGGTGAAATTAGGTGAAATATAAAAACTTTGTATAAGAGTTTGGTGAAATTTAATTTTGTGACCTGGCAACGCTGTTGTCACAGCTAAGCTCAAAGTTTCACTCAAGTCTTCAGACTGCTTTCACTTCTTACAGTACCTATGACAAAAAGTAAACGACGTGCAATATATGAACTAATTAGAACTTAGACTTTTAATAAACAGGTTTTATCAATGGCGCAATTACAAATATGTAGAACTTGTCTTGAAGTTATACGAAAACCTTCAATGTTTGTTACTCTCGATGGAAGTGGTGCTAAATCGAAAGAAATCAAATCGAAATTAGAGGCCTGTGTACCCGAAATGGTATGCATATAATTTATAAATTTGAAGTTTCTTAAACAATAATCGCTAAATAAGGAAACTTTGCAGTAAAATATACTTTTTGTTTGTCTAATCCACAATTTAATTTAGAGTAAGTTACAGATAAGAATAACAGAAGTAGGTTATTTTGAGGTTATATTATGGCACTGCTTTAAAACAAACTTATCTACATAATTAATTATAATTGCTTAATAAATGAATTTAATATTTGGTTTTAATTCCAGACGATCAACACAGTTAAAAATCCGGTTATATGCAGTCGTTGCTTAATTTCTCTTAATGCCTCATACGAATTCAAACGAAAATGTATAGCAACCGAAGAGGAAATATACAATTATCTTTTTAATACCGATCTCGATGAACTGGATCTACAATTAATAGCCAATCAGTGCCCTATCGATAAATCGTATAGCTTTAAAACAGAATTAAATATAGAAAATATCAAACAGGAAATACAAACTGTTGCTACATGTAAGACTGAAGAGGACGAAATTGATTTTGAGGTTGAAGAGACAGAAGATTATAAGAATTTTTTGCTTTCTAACGTAAAAGATGAAACATGTGACAGTTATTTTGAGGCAACAGATAATAAGTTGTGTCCTGTCGATTCTCAAGAATTTTCCACAATTGAAGAACTTATTCCATCTGAATCTCAAGGTGAGAAAACGAGCATTGAGCAAAGTGACAATCAAACAACTTTATTACCCAATTGCTCTGTTACTTTAACTCGCCTCTCCGATGATTTATTGAAGAATTTACCTCTTACTAATATTGAGGTAGATCAAAATTTAAGCGAACAAAATTCCATGACATGTTTTAAAATTAACAGGAAGAGGACATATAGGAATTATGCAGAGCGAAATGATGTATGTTATGTTTGTTACCCTTATAATTCCAATACTGCGGAGCCAATAAGAATTAAGAAACGCGCGAAACTAGATGATGAAAAATGTTACCGATGCGGTTTGTGTGGTTATAGTTCTTCACTAAATTTAAAGGTTCACATGAGAATACATACAGGTGAAAAGCCTAACAAGTGTAATATATGTGGATTTGCAACAGCCTACGCATCTCATTTGAAAAAGCATATGAAAATCCATTCGAAGAACGAATCTCATGACTGTGCGTACTGTGTTTTTAGTACGGATTCTGAAATAGGATTAAAAGATCACATGAACATTCATCCTGGGTGTACGATGTATAAATGTAGTGAGTGCGAGTATGCAACAGACAATTTAAGAAATCATAAATACCATGAGCTTAGTCACACCCATAAACAGATTTATGAATGTGCTACTTGTGAATTCAAAACGGATCGTAAAAGTTACTTAATATTGCATATAAAAGTTCACTCTGCAGAAAAACCTTATAGATGTAGCGAATGTTCATTTACTACCGCTTACCACAGTTCTTTAAATGCTCATTTAAAAATGCATACTGTGAAGTACAACATGTCGAATAATTTTATGTAATTTGCAGATTGTCGTATTCTCGTACTCTTGCTTGTAATTGGTTTTTAAAGCATTAGCAATAATTAAGATTATAGTTGAATTTTTGAATCTTTTAAATATACGTAAATGTTTTTAGCTTATATGCTTATATTTAGCTTACATGTTTATTTATGATAGAGTAAGAGTATAAGTATTTTGTTATATTTTTTTGTAGATGAAGATTCAGAGTTATGTCGTAAAAAAATGTAGTGTTTTATACATTGGTAAAATAATTTTGACATCCTTATATTTGAGTACTTCAAAATATTTTGTAATAATACTAATTTAATATTACAAAGTATTTTTCCATTGTCATTATTTAAGAATTAGCACATATGAGCTTATGAACCGTTTTTTATTTATCTATAATTAAGCCAAAATATATAAATTTGATATTAGAGTTTTGTTGTTTTTTACATTCCTATATCTTCTACAGGGTGGTTCTAAATATATGCGACAAACTTTAAGGGCTGATTCCTGAGGTTATTTTGATCATAAAAGTTCATATGAATAACTGTCCAAAACGGCTTAGTTTTAAAGTTATAGGATGTTTAATAATAAATTAAGAATACAATAAAGGGTAGGTAATAAACAAAATTAACTTATAGAAATTGTTGAAAATGATCGCCGCCAACTGCAATACAGGCTTCTGTCCTTCGTCGTACTGAATGGCGAACACTTTGAAAAATACCGGGGGTGTTTTGAATTGTCTCAAATGATGCAGCAATGTGATTTCTCGGTTCATCAACATTTTCAATGGAAGTCGTATAAACTAGTGCTTTAAGGTGACCCCAGAGAAAAAAAATCTAGAGAAATTAAGTCTGGAGACCGAGGAGGCCACGGTTTTGAAACTCCTCGCCCTAGCCTCCGATTTGGATATGCACCGTCCAAAAACTCACGAGCAACTAAACTGAAATGTGCTGGAGCCCCATCGTGCATAAAAGGAATCTTAATTGATATGGGACTTCTTCCAACAGTAGTGGCAGTTCCTCTTCAACAAAATGGCGGTATACTTCTCTATTTAACCTCATCGGCATAAAACCAAAAACTTCCCGTTTCACTAAGACGTTGGTGAAGACGGGCAAATATCGAATGATGCGGGATTACACGGTTCGGGTATCGTTCTTCATAAAGACGTCTAGCTGCACGTGAATTGCCATTGGCAAGACCTAAACATAATGCATATCGCACATCTCAGCATTTGTGTAAATCATTTTAAAGAACAGAAGCTTGCAATAAACTTTAATGAACCAATGCTTTGACGCAATAATATTGAAATGACAAATAAATATTTTCACTTCAAAATGATTGTTTTTGCTGAGCCAACTATGATATTAGATGGTGTAAGTTATACCACAGATAAGGTTAACACTACAGATATACGACCCTTTATACAAAATGTCCGCTCATATTTGGAGACGAAATTAGCGTTAGTTTGGCTACAACGCACCAGACCAATTTTAGGGCGCTGCTATCGCTATTTGTTTATTACTGTTGAAATGTGTTGGAAACTGTTTTATCGGGGATTTGAGTGCATCTGTCACATCATGAATATAATTTAAGTAGAATTGGCTTCAATATTAATTATTTACGAAAAATTGCGATTTGACAATTAAACATGGCAGATGGCTGTCTAACTTTTGGTTTGAATATGTGCTAAGTAATCTGCTCAATTACAGTCATCTGCGACTTAATTATAAATTGTCATTGTAGTGCCATCTTTTTGCAGATTATTAATCATATAAAACAAGCTGCCGATAGCTCACATATTTACCGTATATCTGTAGTGTTAACCTTATCTGTGGTTATACTATACAAATTCTTAATTTATTATTAAACATGCTATAACTTTAAAACTAAGCCGTTTTGGACAGTTAGTCGTATGAACTTTTATGATCAAAATAACCCCAGGAATCAGCCCTTAAAGTTTGTCGCATATATGTAGAATCACCCTGTATATAGGGAAGTATTAATATTAAGTATTAGTATTAATATTATGTAAATGTTGAAAATCGAGGTTTGTGGGTGGGTGTATGTGTCCCATTACTCGCTAACAAATGGTTTAATTTTAATGAGCTTCAGAATGTGGAAGTGTATCAAACATTACAGGAAAATAAGCTTTTAAAAAGTCCAAAACCGGAAGTTAGACATGTTTTTTTAGTAACAAATTTAATATAATACAATAATTTCTTTTATTTTATTTCTTGGTGAAATTTTATATCTGCTGATTCTTCTTTAATGAAGAGGTAGTTTATTTGAAACCAAAACACATTGTTTCACAAAGCCAGTGAAGAATTTGCTGCGGCACACAAAATGTAAGTCACGTTGCTATTCATAGTAAGTTACGGTGTGAGCCACTTTTTCTTTGGGTTGACTGTTAACTAACGTTAGTTAATTTTTAAAAACTTTACTCGCACATCGTACTGATGAAATTATCTTCTTAACTAGCAACGAAGGGCTATGCTCTTATATCTCAATCATGATGTAAAGAAGCCGTGTCTGCGCTCTATTCATTTATTTTCGTCTCCAAACTTTAAGAATCTTGGCACTCCTTGTCCTTATACATTTTATTAACAGATTGTGCAACTACCGTGTGTTCAGAAAGTAATTACATAAGGGTTGGCCATGAAACATAAAATTTGCCTTTGTATGCTTTAGAATTTAATTGTCATCACTCTGTCCAGTGTCGCTACAAATAACAAGTTACAAGCTTAACCTAAAAATTTTAAGCGACATTATATTTGTTTGTTTAAATTCTAAAGCATGCAAAGACAGAAATTTTATTAGCCATGGTCAACCTTTATGTACCTAATTACTTTTTGAACACACGGTCAATTTTATTTTAAATAAATTTCAATATAGTTAAAGAAATTAAATTAATCATCCCAAATTTGAAGTTTCAGAGTGCAATCTATGTGCAAATCGCTTAAAGAGTCTCGAGATTGTCAAACTTATCAGATGAATTTTTTATATAAAAAAATAGTGAGAACTGAAAGCCATAGTCTTCATAACATCACTATGTCAACATTTAATTTATGGTTTTGTTTTACAATAAGGCAACACGCGGCGGCACTTAATTTTAAAAACTTGCGTAGAGCGTAGACCACGGGTTTAGTTCGTCTATCTATGAATTATTGGGGCACCATTGTTAACTTTGTTCTTATCGGAGCTACGAAGTCTGTTAAATTAGCAAAGTATTACAATTTTTTACGCTGACTACGGTGTTGTATTGCAAAGCAATTGTGTAGGGCGTAGCGCACGGATGGTGCTAATTAAAATTGCAGTAGTTTTTTGAATAATTTGTAGTTCAAATGTATGGAAGCCTACTTTTGCTTTACGCTGTCAATTGATTGTCGATCAACAAACTGATTTAGTTGCCGTTATAAATATTAATTATTTTTAGAAAGTTGTTGACCAAAACGTGACCTTAAAAATGTATAGAGTTTGTAGAATTTGCCTTGAATTAATTGAAGAAGGTTTGCAGTTTTTCATTCTTGATACTATTAAACCAGACCCAGATTCAATATGTATTAAATCGAAGCTGGAAGCATGTGTACCTGAAATGGTAAGTATGTTTAAAAAGAGTGCTATACAATACCCATAGGCTTTCTTTTAAATATCTCTTTGTGATTCAATCGTATAAGTGCTTAACCTAATTTGTAACCCCTGACTTTTAGTTCGTTTAAAATAGGCCAAGTAGATTTTGCTTATCTCATTTTAATAACATTAGAAAGTTTAGTTAAATTTATCGTATTTCAGACACTAACTATGGTGAAGAATACTTTTATATGCAACCACTGCTCGACTGCTCTTAGTACGGCATATCAATTTAGAACAAAATGTCTACAAACAGAAGAAAGGATTTACAATTACATGTTGGAAACGAAATCCGATTTTGACTCAATTGATCTCGGCTTAATTGCTAAAAATGAGCCGAAGTTAAATGATAACTGTAATGAAGAGGAGGTGTTTGATGATAATCCAACTACAGAAGAAACCTCTTGTAATTCTACATCAAGATATCTACCAGGCTGTTTTGAGGAGTGTTATACAGTAGGATTACCAGATCCATTAGCTATTAAGACAGAAGATTGCGATTTGGGCGAGTTTACTGCCGTCGACACAAATAATGAAGAATGTGAAGAGGACGCAACTAATGATTGTCGAGATATTAAAAAGGCAGAGAAACAAAATGTAACTAGTGAAAAGTCTTATAAATGTGAAGCGTCTAGTTATTCTTCCAATGAGAGTCTAAAATCCCATATGATTATTCATACAGAAGATGCATTTTTGAAAAATGTGAGTATCATTCAAAAGCCATTTCAGTGCCCCACTTGTGAATATTGTGGCACCACAAAGAGTCACCTTACAAGACATATGAGTATACACACTGGGCTGAAACCTTACAAATGCACCGTTTGCAAATTCAGTACGGCTTACAAAAATTATTTAAAAGATCATATGAGCATTCACGATGGATACAAGCCGTATAAATGTGCCAGATGCGAATTCAGTACGTCCACCAAACAACATTTGGGTAAACACATGAGGATACACACTGGTGACAGACCATACAAATGCACCATTTGTGGGTTTAGTAGTGCATATCACAGTTCTTTGAAAAAGCATTTAGGTATACATAATGGAGTGAAGCCGTTCAAGTGTCCAGACTGCGAATATAGCACAACATCAAAGGGGCGTTTAAAGGAGCACCATGCGGACATTCATCTAGGAACTAGACCGTATAAGTGTGAGAAATGTGATTATAGCACAGCACGTAAGGGAAGTTATATTCAGCATATGAAACTTCATTCTGGAAGAAAAAAATTATAAATATAACATAAATACGTTGTATGTTTGTTTAAATTTTTTAACATATTTTGATATATGCATTATTTTTGCAATGTAGTTGGTGAAATTTTATTCCTTGTAATTGTGTTGCTACGGAAAAAATATATTAAAACTGATTTTTAGTTTGTATACACAACTGGATCTAAAAACGCTTCACTATAGAGTTGAAGCTTCTGAAAGTGAGGAGTCCAGTTGCTTTTCGGTCAGTAACTTGGGTATTAGGTCACGTAAGGTTTTTTGAATATTTGACTTGTAACTTTTATGCGCCATACAAAAATACACATAAAAGGTGTTCTTGTTAGAAGTAAAAATATTTTTACAAAGTTATTAGAAAAAGAATGTTACACAACTGCCAAGAAACCTTCCTCACATAGCCTCCTTGCTTTCCTATTAATAAGTATTTGATCCAAACTTTTACATTACTTTCAAAATTTTTGAGCATTTTGACAATTTTGGATGATTTTAAAAATTTTCGAAAATATCGTATATTATAAAAACTGATATTTGAAAAAAACGAGTATTGAAAAATTGAAATTTTTTTTGAACTAGAGGTAAATTTTGAAAATATTGATAAAAACGAAATTGAAAAATTCGAAAATTTTGATAATATCGCAAATTTTATAATATAATTCAAATAATTTTTAAATTTTTTGAAAAGACAATGTTTAAAAATTTTAGTTTTCAAAATTTCGATAATACTTAAATTTTCGAAAATAGAAAATTAAAAAAAAGTTTGAAATGTAAGTAAATTCAAAAATATCGTGAATTTAAAAAACCTGTAAATCGAAAAATTCTTCGGATATTTTAATAATTTTAATAAATGGGTAAAAAAATGGTGTTTATTGCTCAAATAAATCATCAATTACAAGTAAAACTTTCAAAATCCAATAACGGGATATTTTTTTAAAATTTTTTCTAAAACAGCGGGTACTAATGCTAAAAATTTAAATCTATCTCCCATTTTATCGGGATCGGTCATCATACTGTAACTGTACTCTAAACTTTTTAGTTGGTCTTCTCTTGCATGTTCTTTTAAAGTTTTCAACCTATGTTCAATTCCCATATTTATCAAAAAATCTTTTTGGCAAACGGGCCCAAAAGCAAGTATATCACTTTTTCCAGTTGCAGCCTGCAAAAAATTCTTTAAAATTTGTACCTGATACGACAATTTTCTAGGTACCTTTTTCAAAGCTGAAAAGTCAACATCAGCAGTAAGATCAGCACTACCTGGTTCTACTAATGGATCATGCAATTGGTGTTTCTTGAATGCTCTAAAAGTGTCTAGGCCAGTTCCATCATGCCCATAATCGGCAATTAATGCCAACCCACCATAGGTTTCTAATCGCCCAGCAATTTTTTCAGCTAAAATTAAGCTTTCAGGGGACACTTCTACGTGTGGTCTGGTTTCGTCACTTTTAATAAATATTTTTCCAATGGGTGTTTCACCACTTGACAAAACAAATCGAAAATTCGATTCTTTTGATGGGTCAATATCGACTAAAACTTCCCTATAACCTTGATCAGTCTTTTGAAATTTGTGAACTGGTAGAGCATCAAAGAACTCGTGCGCAACAAGCAGAGTAAATGCATTAGGAACATCGTCCAAGTGTCGATACCATGATATAGGAACACCAGAAGCACTCTTACCTTCATGAAAGGCAAGAGAATTCTCTCTGCTTTTAAATTGTGTGCCTTGACCAGTTTCAATATTAATTTCAGAAGGTAAACATAATCTTCTTGCCTGTAAATCACTCAAGTGTGGGCTAACTTCTACTAAATGTACCGTAGCTTCCTCGAGCAACCGAAAATGTCCAAAAACCCTCAATATGTCTTGACATAATGTTCCTGTGCCTGGTCCTAATTCAACAATTTGAACGGGTTTTGGAGAACCCGCTTTCGACCATTCGTTTAAAAACCAAATTGCTATCATTTCGCCAAAAATCTGTCCCAGTTCTGGAGAAGTTATAAAATCACCACCTTGGCCAAAAACATCACTATGCATATAATAGCCTGCTGTGGGACTAATTAATACTTCTTTCATGTATTCGGCCACAGTAATAGGTCCCGTGGCTTTTATTTTAAAACGCAACTGTTTTGCTATGTCATTGTAAGGTTTTGCTGCCTTGTCCGATTGAACAGTATAATAACTGCGAGTCGGTGTGAGCATTTTATGAAGAATCCTTCGTGAAAATAGTTTGTTAATGCTCATATTGCTCTTTTTAATGATGAATAATCTTCAGAAATGAGTCGTGGTGATCATGAGTGTGATTACGTTCTTTATTATATAACATTTATTTTATTGAAAATGTAATCAGGATTAATTAGAACATTTAACTTTAGAACTTCACCATCTATAAAAAGAAATTATTGAAGTTATTAATTAATTTGGTTTGATTTTGGATCGACAAAATTAACCTCACTTTTTCGCAAATTCTTGATATTTCATATAAAACCTAATTCCTTTACAAACAACAATATTTATTGGCGAGAAACTATAATTAAAAATTATTAGGTTATTGCATAAAATTAAACCATCTAGTATTTAAATTATTATACTTGTTGGTTGAACCTTAACCTCACTTTCAAATCGACCTTGAGTATGTTGCAAGCCCGGTTTGCATTACCTACGATATATTTTTAGGGGCAATTTACTTATTAAATATTGAATAGAAAGTGAGTATATCAGTTAATGTAGTTTCTTTATATTTCTACTACAAAGTCAATTTTTAGATGTGGCCAATAATGTTTCGAGTGCTTCGTAGTTATGCCCCCTACATAACTCTGCCTTTTGCAGCTGCAATAGGATATATTGGATATAATATAGAGAATTTTGTTTCCGATAAATATACTCCCTTTAATGGTAAGTATAGTTCTAAGTGTTAACGTGCTTTTACTGATTTATTGTGGTGTAACGGAAGACAGAGCTTTGGTTAGCAGAAGTTTGAAAAACTAGGTTTATATACAAGAGATATTGGTTGAACATCTTGGTTTTTGATTTTCTGCTTTACTTAACTTTCGTATTTTAAAGATGATAATTATTGTAATTGACTAACTGTTACAGAATCAATCAAGGAATCACGAAGTGAAAGACTTATTTCTGATGAAAAGCTTCAGTCAGCATCTAGTGTGGATGCCTTGAAATATAATGCCAATGTACTAGGAAGAAATGTGTCGCCATCATTGGAACAATGATAGTTATATTTGAAATTGTAAATTAGTTTGGAAAATATCTTTAACTTAAGTATGTGATATATAATGCTAAAATAATTTAATAAAAGGTTAAGTGTTATGATACTTTGTTGTAAAAATAAATGTACTTACCTCTATTATTTTGAATCATATTGCGTTAAAATTTTACTACTTTTCAGGGAGTTTGATAAATAATAGACGTGCACTCAGAATTAATTAATTATATTTACTTGTGTGGTTAATCAAGTGTACACAAGCATTATAGAATCAATTCATGTGGTACTTTTAAAAAGCAAACAAATTAGAATATTCATCCTTACTTTTTTTTTCTTTTTATGTACTAAGATATGTAGGTACATACATGCTTATTCTAGAAATTTAAACGAAAAAATTCAGTTTTGGTGGAAGTTTACTTAATTTAATGAAATCGTTTGGTAGGAAATGCCGATACCTTTGTCCAGTTTTGTTTTGTTTTCATAATAGCACCTAAATTTTAGTTCGCAGTTTACGCAGTTTAAGAAAAAAATAATATAAACAAGAAAATCAAAAATATTTATTTTTGGTATACAAAACTATATCAAATCGGAAAAGAATTGAATTCTGCAGACTATATGTGATGGTGTTAAAACATACTGGATAAAAATTAAAAACAAACGTTTTTGCTATTTGATGTTTAGCAAAGTGGACATTAAATTATGAACACTCCATGTAATAATGTACTGTTTTTAACACAGCCGAATTCTTTATAATGTGATAATAGGGTTTTTAAAATAATGAAGTATGAATGTTATTGGTATCTGAAATAACGTTAACAAATGTACAAATTTTATTTAAAATGCAAATACCTAACTCGAAAACCTTTAAGTTTAGGATTGTTAAACTTAATTACTTTTATACCTGAAATCAAAGACAGAATCTAAAATGTAATAATATACACAGGTATTCTATTTAATACAACAAAAGTAGAGTGCTGTACAGGCATCACTTAACACCTAGTATAATTGATAATTGTAAGGTTACACAGCAGTTAATTATCAACAACTTTTTGTATTTACGGTTTTTCTCTATCTTCAGTCAAACTAATTTTGACTAGGTACATATTATTATCATAATTTTTACAGGGTCTTGGAGACGTTTTGTTTGTTGGAACACTTTTGGCAAAACAGGCAATTGTTAACATCAAAAATTTGCTTCTGAAGCGATACGTCGTTTGACCATACATTCACATTAGGTAACTTGAGCACAATGAACCAACTGTATTATTTTTTTTAAACAACAGTAAATTATCAATAAAGACGTTTGGTTTTGTTTGAAAATTTAAATAAGATAAGTAAGAATTTCCATTTTTACCAAATTTTCAAGTTTGTATGTACTATGATAGATAATTTGTTAATTTTATTGTTTAAATTGAGTAGGTATGGTTTGGCGCCCATCCTGCCCACCCCCTTGAGCCGGGCCTGTACCAATAATAGGGAAATGGGATAACACTGGCTTTACTTCCTTAAAGTTTATATTAATATATTGTAAATAAAACAATTGTTGAGTATGAATAAAATACTTTATTACTGCAACAATATTTATTTATGTATGTATTTCGACATGTTTACATGCCATTATCAAAGGAAATATTAAAAAGTATACAGTTGGTGTTGCTGTAAGAACAATAGAACTTTGAGGCTTGATCTTGGTTATGTCTGCAGGTGATTTGGTTTCTTATTACAAAACGCCCAATAGAGGTGAATATCAATTGCTCATTCATTAACAGTATAGTTTTTAAAGGCTTGTGAATTTCAAATGCTTCCAGTATATTTACGTTTATCAATACAAAAGTGTAAACATTTTGTGTTCTAATAAGTGTTTAGCAGAGTTGGATTTATGTGAGTGTTTATATTTGTAATAACCTACGTGTTCTTTGTACTTAACATCAAAATTTCGAATTGTTTGCTCTCTATATAATATTGTCCAAGGAAAAGGAAGTAGGTAGAGATTAAACAGAGAGACAACTCCGTAGACTGATTGTTTGAAAAACGGGTATCTTGTATTAAGATATGGCGTCGGGTGTAGGAACATTCCTAAAAAGAGACTCAAAATTCAAACTGACGTAAATATTCTGAGGATTTATAGGCAAAGTATGAAGTTGTTGGACAAAATCTATCTGGCTATCCACCGGTCAGGGAGTGGGGTTTCCATTTCTGACAGCGCTACCGCTTAGGTGTTAAGACCCATGTTGGGGCTAGCTTGTTTACACCCCTAGAGTCCAGGGCTCTCATAGCAACCTTTTCTCCATCCTGGGGTACACCTTCATCCGCCGGACCCCCATCCGCCTAATTGATGCGAGGCTACCCGGTCAGAGAGCGGGACTCCCTACCACCTGCCGGACCATTTGCATCCAGCTCACGTCCGGGCGGTAACGGGCTGGTGCTCCCGGTACACCGGTCAGGTAGCAGAGTTCCATTCAAGAGAGCGGGCTACCGTCGAGATGATAGGACTCGTCTCGAGGGCTACACTTCACCTGGTGAAATCACTCACCCAGTCTCCGTAGTCCCAATTAAGGAAACCTTGAACGTCTTCGAAGAGAGGTGGGCTATCAAGTTGAAATCACTGAAGTGACCGTTACAACGCCGACACAAGGTGTCTTTGTTCACGCCTCTCACCTAGGTGAGGGTGCTTGACCGCCCCGCCTGTTGTATTTTACAGTAAGAAATTTTGGGAACAATGTGGTTATCACGACATCTTGAAAGAAAGGTACCAAATAGTCTGGTTTTTATTTGAACCTCCTCGCCGTGTAGTTCCATAGACTTATAGACGTACAGATCTCATGGATAATAATAATAAAATACATTATTAGCATAAGAACAACAAAATACAGCTACTATGATTTCAATATCTACTTTATTTAAATTGATAATCGATTTTAATATTTTCACAATCGTAACCATAACAACATGTAATTCACAAGAGCATCAGTGAGTATATATTATATACATTTCAATTATTCCTACATACAAATATGCAATATAACTAGATAATCTTATTATAGCTAATACAATATCAATACCATCACATTTAACAAAAAATAACACTATAATCACTTCCCTAACATATCAGGACTCGAGTTCCTTGATAAGTTCCTTAAAGATTTAATATTTTTGAGCTCTCTTGTACCATTAAATGTAAACTGTACATCACAGTTGCTTAAAGGATGAGGTTCAACGTCTTTGGGACTAGAAGGTGTGCCCACTCCACTGTCAATGGAATTAGTAGGTGAGCTTTTGGTGTTGTAATCGGACAACTTTTCAACTAATGGCAGACTGCAGGATTTCTCATCCATTGCGAAGTTGCGCTTAATGATTTCTGAACAATCTGAAGTGGTTTTGGTGTTTAGATTATCATTGTCCAGACAAGGTTGAATAGTTATATCGATTTTTGGATTTACTATGTTCTGCCCATGCAATTTCTGTTGGAGTATCTGATTATGAGAGCTTGAGAAAAACTGAGACATCTTGTTACTTAAATTGGGATTGCTTGAGGACTGAGTGGTTTTGGCGTCTTTAGAATTAGCAGTACCCAGCTGCAAGGTTTCTTTTGCATTTTGGGTGGTAAGACTATTTGATCTGGGTACGTTTTGCTGCGGCTCAGAAAGATTATTGACCTTCAGCTCACCCAGATTGATTTTACCAGTGCTTAATGATTTCACCATGCATTTATCTTGAGAGTTATTGAACATTCTCATTATGTTATTCTGAGGGTTTTTCAAATCGTTAATACGTTTTTCACTAAATGTAATTTGGTTCAAAATTCTGCGAACATCATCAGTGATTTCCACATCAACTTTTTGTTCAATTAAAGAGTTAACAAATGTGCCCAAAGTGGCGATTGTTACTTCGAGCCCTCTGTTTTGCATTTCAAGTCGATTTGTTGCTGATTGCAGCAGGGTGCGATTCTTCTCTAATCGCTGAACGTTGGAGAGAGCGAGTTCTAATTGTGCCATTAAAGCTTTGTTTTGCTCTGTCAAAGTCTTGTTTTGACCCTCAAGTTTGTGTAAAGCATCTACTTGAGGTTGAACTGAAGCCAACTCTTCTTGAAGTACTTGATATTCTACTTGGTAATCATTTAATTGTCTGCTGATGTCAGTTGTGCACACCTGTTAAAAAAAGTCTAGTTTTAGAAATGTAAAAACAGCTATATGAATGTTTTAGGTAAAAACTCAATTTTAATATACAATAAACTCTTTACATGTTGTTGTAGTATGCTGGTTAAGAAAGCTTTTACATAAGTCTGCAAATCTGACTTATTTAACATTAACACTGGAAACCATTTATGGTACAAAATTAGTCAGATCCGTTTTACTTTTTTAAACGTTTATTAACGCCAAAAAATAATTTTTGATATCAGGAAATACATTTCTGACGTCAAAATTTGTTTTTGACGTCATAAAATGTTGGCTTAACGTAAAAAATATTGACGTCAACCATTGGCTCATTTTTAAACTTCTAAATTATTTTTTTACGTCAAATTTAATGTTTGAGGCGTCAAAAATTGATTTTCAGAAATCTAAACTTTATTTTTTAACGCCGTAAATATATTTTCTGACGTCAAAAGGTGATTTTTGAGATCTGAAATTATTTTTTATAGAAATTTCAAGTGAACGAATTTAATTATTATTAAATAAAACGGTTTTTGACGTTAATAAACAATTACTTTTCAAAATCAATTGTTGACCTCTGTAAAACGCTTTTACAATATAATTAAAATTTCAGACGCCAATAAATAATTTTTTACGTCTAAAATGTATTTAATTGCTGTCAAAAAATCAATTTCTTGAAGTCAAAAAGTGTTGCCATCTAACGGCGCAACGTAGTAGCGAAGGTCGCTTCCCTATCAGTTAATATAGAATGGTTCTAGTCCCATTACTACGATAAGTATTTCGTTAGGCGGCAGCATTTTCCGATGGCAAAAATTCATTTATTGGCGTCAAAAATAATTTTTTGATGTTTAAACATTAGCTTTCGACGTCAAAAACTTATTGTTTCCAAATAAAGTTTTCGTTCTTTTATTATTTTATTTTAAATTGCGCGAAAGGCTTTGAGACGTTGTCTGAAAATGTATTTTTGACGTCAATAAAAGAATTTCTGACGTCACAAATTTGACTACAATTTAATTATTCATATATAAATAATACTGTTTAGCCGAAATTCGATGATTTCTAGATGCCAAAAAATTATTTAAAAAAATCTATTTTTAATAATTAAAACCGATTTCTTGACGTCAAATAAACTTTTTTCACATATCAAAAATTGACTTTCTAACATCAAAACATCATCAGTTGACATAAAAAAATCGTATATAAAATTTTGAATTAAATAATAAATTAACATAAATGCCATTTGTTAACCATAGTTCTTTATTTTCAGAGGTCAAACATTAATTTATTGACGTAGGAAACTGCTTCCATCTAACGGCGCAACTGGCGTAGTAGCGAAGTCTTTGTCGGTCGCCACACCAATTTATTTGAACATGTTTGATTTAGTTACTATATGTGTGGCTTTTTACAAGGTTTATAACAAAGAATGTTTCTACGTTGCATCCCTTAAACCCAGTAGCTCACTTTCGGTCAATATTGCTGTATGGTTCTACTATACAATACTACCATAAGTATTCCGCTAAGTGGCAACAATTGATTTTTGGACGTCAAAAGTAATTAGCTTTAATGTAAAAAAAATATTTATTTACATTTGAAAATAATTTAATTCGAGTTTACTAATAATTCGTTTTTTTTTTAATTTTAAACACCCTGAACGATTTTCATACTTCAAACAATGATTTTTGACGTTAAAAATGTAGTTTTGACATTTGTAATTGAATTTCTAACGTAAAAAATTCTATTAAAGGATACATAGTTTTGTTCAAAATTGAATGATTTTTTTGACGTCACAAAACCAATTCCGACGTCTGGAACTGAATTTGTAACGTTTACATTTTAAATTTTGACGTCAGAAATTATTTAGCGATTTAAGAAAAATGTAATTTTGTTTTCCATAAATCAAGAAAAAACGGTGTTTCATACCGAGACCGCTGGAAAAAAGTATTAGTAGCGTATTACATGTCAGTCGTTTGAAAATTAAACAAAATTGTTTTATTTCCATTATTAACTGTTATGGAATTTCACAAAATAATGACCGTAACCATCAACTACAAAAATTATACTTACTTCTTTCATAATTTTTTCCAACATAACTTTGTCAATAGCAGGCAACTTCGTTTTTAGGTAATTCATGATTTCTTCAAAACTATCACATGCCAAAAGAGTTTCTTTGTGCAAAGAAAGCAAAGCCAGGGCTACTCTGAATATCACATCCATCTTCTCCAAGAACAGCAGATCTACGAAAATGAAAAAAAAATTATTTAGGTGCAAGTACTTATAGTGTGTGCCATAAATAAATAGGCAACTCTTTAAGTTTCATACGTAAGGGAAAAATAGATTTTTTTGAAACATAATGTAAAACCAAAACTTACCAAAAACCCTAGTAACGAATCCCAATGGAAACTGAGAAGCAAATAGAGTAAGCAACCATGGCGCAGCATATAATGTAGGAGCTACTTCATACAGGTCAAAGTGATTGTAAAGGTCAGGTAGTTGATCATGTAAAAGTCTTGATAGCTGATATAATTTCACCTGCAGACCCACCATATCTGGCAAATACTGTTTACGAAGACCTCTTCTGAACATTAAGTGACGTAGTAGGAAGAAAGCATGTGATTCCTCCATCTAAAAAACGTCATTTAATGAGCTATTCGTAGTTTATAAAAAGAAAAATAAATAAAGGTATAGTCTTTTAAGGAGGTTAATTAAAATTGATTATAATTTCAATAATTTTCATGTTTACATGACTTACATGAAGTAACAAGACACCTGCAACGAAGCTCAGACCTTGACAATATCCCACTTCTGGATCCAGCAGTGAGTAAGCCTTAAGCAAATTAAACAACGCTAGTTGGCCCGGACCTAAAGGGCTGCTATAATATGAGTGTGAAGGAAATGTTCGTCCTGCAAAAACGAAATCATTTTTAGAGATTTAGACCTTTCCAGAGTAAAGTTTGACTTACCCAAATCAATAAGAATGGCATGTTGATGTGATGTGAGCTGTTTTAATAACTTGTCGTAGGGTATATTATAGTTGGGAAACTTGCAAGTATCAATAGGTGCGACTTTGGTGCAGTAATGGTCTGCAAGGAAACACCAAACATCCCCTCTTTTACTCCGTGGTATACCTGAAATGATATAAGTCAGTTGTATCAGAATTCTTTTATTGCAAGTGATATAATTTCGAGGAACAAAACCCATTCTGTCTCTTAACCTTTTCTTTCCCGCACATCATGTTTTAGAACGATGAAAATGATCTAGTGGTAGGAAGTTTCACGATACTGGTATCGCATTGCTTTTTGAGTATCGAGTATCGGTATCTCGATACTTTTTTAGTTATTATTGAGTAGGTATCACAAAATTTGCGATACTTTTTTACTCGAAAATACAGGCGACGGAAACTTATGGTATGATAACTGCATTTAAGAATGAAACTTTATACCGTGCGCGCGCGCACGTGTGTGTGTGTGTGCGCGCGACTGGCACAAAAAGTTTAAAAGTGGCCGCAGAAGCGTCGACGTCCAACACCGTAGCCAATGGAGATAAAATCTATGAAAAGATTAAAGCAAATCGTCGCCTAAAACCGTCAGGAAAATTGCATTACAATTAGATATTAATAACAAAAATAAAAGGAAAAGAAACGATAAAAATGTAATTAGGAAATTTGTTCTATTACAAAGGTCAGGAAGAAAGTAGCCATAATAGAGTAGGTTTCATTATAAATAAGAAAATTGCTTCACACTGTATAAAAATAGAGAGTATATCACAGTTATCATACACAAACCACCTCTATGAGAAGTAACGAGAGTTTATGGTTTGTCAAAAAGCACCCTTGACAGGCACATCAAAAATTACCAGTTGTCTGGTCAAACTGATTTTAAATACGAAGCCATCAATGCGACGCAAAAGGTCTTCACCACTGAGCAAGAAGAAGAATTTCTCTCTTATACTTTAAAGGCTGCGCAATGGAACTTTGGCGTGACCGTGGACGAACTGACGAAATTAGCTTTCCAATATGCAGCAACAAACAACATCAAGTATCAAGAAAAATGGAAAGAACATGAATCCGCAGGGAGACAGTGGTACCGAACTTTTCGTAATTCATATAAAATCAGAATATCTCTTCGAAAACCGGAGCCTAGGTCGAA
Organism: Ctenicera cuprea; assembly: GCA_958336395.1. NCBI lineage: Eukaryota > Metazoa > Arthropoda > Insecta > Coleoptera > Elateridae > Ctenicera > Ctenicera cuprea. Next base: position 11,995,646 of record OY284493.1, read on the forward strand.
TGGCCTCTTTCAACAAACCAAATGATGAAATATTTTTTGGAAAGCTCCGAGAAATCTAGTATGAAAGGTACTCCCTACAACCTCAAAACGTGTGGAATCTTGACGAAACGGGTTACTCTACAGTTCACAAACCGTCACGTGTTATTGTTGACATAAAGGCCAAACAAATTGGAGCAGCTGCTTCAGGAGAACGTGGAATCAACGTTACAATGATTGCCATGATTGTATGATCAGCCATCCCGGAAAGCCGATTTCTATTTACGATGTCTCAGCATTGTTGGGAAAAGCATTCACTCCAAATAACATCACCGCGGGATTCTTGACGAAACGGGTTACTCTACAGTTCACAAACCGTCACGTGTTATTGTTGACATAAAGGCCAAACAAATTGGAGCAGCTACTTCAGGAGAACGTGGAATCAACGTTACAATGATTGCCAGCGTTAATGCTGTAGGAACATTTATTCCCCCAGCCATCATATTTCCTCGTGTTCATTACAAGGAACACATGATTAACAATGCACCACCTGGTACCCTTGGAATGGCAACTTCTAGTAGATGGTCTAATGCGGAACTATTTGTGAAATATCTCAAGCACTTTATATCTCTGGTGAAACCTTCTTGTGGCAATGAAGTGTTGGTCGTTATGGACAATCACGAAAGCCACATTTCATTGGAAGCGATAAATTTGGCGAAAAAAAAACGGCATCGTTTTCCTGACATTTCCCCCCATACCAGCCATAAGCTGCAGCCATTGGACCGGTCTGTTTTTGTGCCCCCTCAAAACCTATTATAAGAAAGCTGCCAAGGATTGGATGATCAGCCATCCCGGAAAGCCGATTTCTATTTACGATGTCTCAGCATTGTTGGGAAAAGCATTCACTCCAAATAACATCACCGCGGGATTCAGGGTTAGTGGCATCTGGCCGTTCAATGCAGAAGTGTTCGGAGACGACGAGTTTTTACCTGCTGAAATGACAAACAGACCATACCCTGCAGCAGCAGCAGTTGAAATCCCATTGACAGATGCACCTGAGGAGAGGCAAAATATCACAGAACAATCAGAAGAGACACTTCGACTAGTCGAGCATTGCAGCTGTGATCTAGGAAATCCTGTGGTAGAGAACGAAACCCTGGAAAGTGTATGATTGCTACCGACACACCAGAGAAGCAGAGAATTGAAGAGGAAAAGAGTATAAAAGGCAGTAAGAAAGGTAAGTTATGCCCGAAGAAAGAAGTTGCTAAAAGAGTTGTGGAATTTTCGTCTTCTTCTTTTGATGAAGGATTACCTGAGCTTGGCGATAGCTCAGGAGAGAGTCGATTCCATTCTAGTTCTGAAGATGAGGATTTCTCTCATTTCTTTCCATCTAACGAAGGTTCGCTGAGTTACTCCAAAGTTAGTTGGGTTCTAGTTAAATGTCAAATTGCCGGTAAAACTACAGGAGATGTTTACTATACTGGATTAGTAGTAGAACAAAACAAGACTGAACCAGATGTGACCATAAAATTTCTCATTTTCATTTCTTTAACATTTCATTCCCACAGGAGCTTAATTTGAAATAAACTGTATTCAATAATAAACATGTTCAACATATTTTCAGAATAAAAAACATTTACTACTCAAGTCCTGCTTCATTTCCACATCATAAAAACTATGATATTCACATATTTACCATGTCCCAAGGTAGAACCAACGCTGTCCTAAAGTAAAACCGCAGGTTGCACCTTGGGACAAAGATCACCAACTGATTAAACGATCAGTAGTGGTGTACGCTTTGGTGATAGCAAAAATGATTGTTAGCTAACAGCTGTCTACAGTTGTAGCCTCTGCAGGGCTAAAAGGTTATTGTATTTGAACGAATGATGTCAGCGCAATAATTAAAAAAGTAAAAAATGTCCCAAGGTACAACCCTTTCCCCTATAGGCAAAACAGGAATAAGAATAGAGGACAAATGTTGGTAAATTATATAGAAGAAGAACAGCTTTTCTGTAAGAACACATTCTTTTACAAAAAAAAAAAACACAGCGAAAGTGAACATATCAAAGCCCCAATGGGCGCAGAAATGAGATTGACTTTTTGAGGTTAAACTAAATAAATATTGTTAAAAACGTAACGGTTTTAGACCAGTTTAGAACAGGTAGTGACCATCGTTTACTGTATAAACATATTTTGGTATATTACGTACCCATTTTTATTTTTAAAATCGCTATAATTAAATCGACCCGTCATAAATTATTTTTCCAATAAAAAAGTATCGTTAAAAGTATAGCAACACCTTTTTAAGTACCAACTATCGGTATAAAGATACTTTTTTGATAAAGTCTTGGGTTCCGCTATTGCAATACTGTTAAAAAGTATTTGTTTCGACCACTGAAATGCTCATAAAATTCAGAAATGATACTTTAGAATTACAAAATTTATAGGGCCCAAATGGCGAAAGAAGAATCAGAGATAAAATGCTTGAAACAAAGTGACCAGGATACACACTAATTTTTCATAGCCACATTCTCATAATAATGTTATTTACCTTGCCGGATAGCCTGTAGCAGCAAATGATTATCAACCTTTTTAGTCAGACGTGACTCCTTGTTTGTGATAAGGTCCCAGACTTCCATCACTTCCCTTTGATCAGATTTCATTTCATCATATTCAAGTTTAATACGTTTGACTGCATTTTCTTCTTGTTTAGCTGAAATATTAGAAATTAGTTCATTTCAATCAATTACTTCAACTACTACTACTAAAGATTATTTTACCTTTGATTTTAGCATTTTCTTTCTCCATGCGAACTAACAAGATTGCTTGATGAATAGACTTTTTCCATAACCTTCTAAGCTCTTCTTTGCTTCTTTGTCGCCCATTATTAGCAACTTCAGTCTTGTTGGGCGCGACTACTCTTTTGAAAATTGCTTGTCTCCAAGATCCGGAATCCACTTTGGTTACACCTTCATCCGAAGTGCTTGACCTAGGATTACTACCCACTTTAAAAAAGCTAAAAAAATTCAAAATTAATTTATTTATTATTTACAGCCGTCTTCGGATTCAAGCGCTTACATGTCCATTATTGGAGACTTTAGAGTTTTATCAGGGCCTGCTAAGCTTCTTTCAGGTGATACTGAATGTTGCTTAAAGTTCTCCCTTACAGATAAACGGGATTCTTTAACATCACTTTGAGATCCAACTGTGGATGATCTAGAGCGAAATCCTTCGGAGTCTCGATCTGATGTATCGCCAATAAAGCTGGAAGATGGAGAATGGGGCGACATTTCCTGAAATAGATTTTTGTAATTTATGAAATTACTGAGATAACTAACCATGCTTACTCTATTTGCTGAATTAATTGGAAGGGTCATTTCTCTTAAAATTGGAGCAAGGTCATCTCTGGAAGATTTTCGTTTGAGCAAGTTGTCAAAAGAGTTGGTGAGGGTTCTTTTAGCCTTATTGAATATTGTGCTTCCTCCCAAGTACTGATTTAAGAATTCAGATCTACAAGTTTAAGCATATTTTAAGCTAATTCTGTCTGCCGCATACTTGTTAGCGTTAAAATGATCGTTACCTGTTTTCAGCAGTGTCGTGGACATGTCTCCCTTGCTTCATCTCACAGTGGGCCCGTAATAGCATCATCAAGAATTCATTCTGTTCTCGAAGGGAATCAGTCTCGGCTCCCCGAAACTTTGTTAATATAATGTTCTGTTCTTCATCATCTAGTTGATCAATCCTAAAAGACATAAAAGTTTAAAGTTTAAAGGTGTTTTGTGTCTAGACATAATGCATGTTTGTTAACACGTTCACTGTTCTGATGTAAATTATTGTCTACTATCCCACATGTCCTCATTTAATATTGCAAAACCAATATTTGATAGACTTGACTGTCATTTTTTCAAGTGTTATAAAAGGTATATCCAATACATTTTTTTTAAATGTTAGAAATTGTTGTACCTACTAGAGACCATTAATATAAATTCAGTAGCACTTACAAGTCCGCACTGAATTTATCCTACAAGAAAGTAATGCATTTATGACCCATATGTGGTTCACGAATTTCCGAGTTAACAATGACACGACCCACATATGGGTCACTGGACAGTGAACGCATTAATATGAACTGCCATGTACATGTGCATGCATGAAACACCCCGCACCCGCCGTGTTGAGTTTAAGGTTAAAAAGATGAGACCAAGGATACAGACATTTACGTTGCGCCAAAAATAATATTTCTTGAACAAAACAAATTCAAGCCGCGTTGTAGAGTCAGCGCGACGCCCACATGTAAACAGCCCAGACGAGTTAGTGGCATACATCATTTTAAAGCTCCTAACTCCTTTTCCTAACTTTTAGAAACTCAATTACAAAAATAGGACCAAGAACATTTAAATTACACCAAAATTACTAATGCTTGTGGCCTTGTGCAACCGAAGCCCATTATAATGCTGCTGCGGCGTCCATCAAAAGTGGCGTAAACATTTAAATTGACAAGTTGAGTAAGCTTTGTTTATTTGTGCTTCTGATGGGTCAATTGTTTTTTAATGAATCTAGAAAAATATCGGTAACACCAATAGTCCAGAAATGCTTGACCAGAAGATGGTTTGTGTCGCATGTACTTTATACACTTTCTATACAATCGCATTCGCGTCGACGGTCATGACGTCATATTCAGCTGTTAGCGTCGCTGAGCAGGTGCAAAAATGTAAAAACTTTCTCAACTTTTTGTACCAGCCGTTGAGCAAGTGTAGAAAGTACAAGTCACAGTGCACCCTTTCGTTGGTTAATAAAAAATCAAGCTTTACGCGTAATCAAAACGGTAGAGGCGCTGATTTTTCTATCTTAAATATCTTTTTTACTACACAGTTACAGAAAAAGTATATAATGGTTTGTGTGGTGTTAAAAACCGATATTTGATAATTGAATAAATTTCAGAACAAATAAAAGAAGCTAAACAGTTTTGCGACGAGAAATCACTTCCAGTGGAAATCCCATACGTTTCTTTAAATACCTTCGCGCCAGCCAAAACGGCACTGTAAGTACTCCTTAACTTTGCTGATCTGACAACTTATAATATAGCATATACACGTGAACCGCCTGGGCAGCTCCCTTGTCTTGATCATATACCTTAATCATCCGAACTTAAAGAAATCATATTCTCCAAAGAAGCCATAAAGCAAAAAATCAGCAAACTTCATGCCTCGTCGTCCCCATCAGGATTGGATAAAAATCAACCCACCTATTAGAATGCTGTTCTTCGGCCCTATGTGAACCTCTACAGTTAATTATGGACCTTTCCTTCAACTTGGAAAACAGCGCTAGTAAAATCGATCTTCAAAAAAGGAGATAAGTTTAATGCAAAAATGCTTAATCAGCTTCGTCTCCATAATCGCCAAACTGGTGGAGTCAATCATACCAGATCAAATGGTTCAATTTCTTCAGTCTAACAACGTCATACTTCGCGAACAGCATGGGTTTAGGCCTAGAAAGTCCGTAGTCACTAATCTGTTACTTAACGTTCTTAACGACGCGACGTCCCACAAGGCTTTGTGCTGGGACCGCTTTTGTTTGTCGTCTACACCTCCGATCTGCGGCTGCAGATCTTATCAATCCGTTCATTTTATGCAGATGACACTAAAATGTACAACACTGCCCCCGGAAACTATGCAATACTTCACCGTAATATCACGAATGTATCCAAGTGGTTAGCCGGCTGGCTTTTACCTATCAAGTCTACAAAGTGTGTGTGTGCTCTTTAGATCTTGTGTTGTAATCACTTCAAATCTATCGTGGTTTAAACATATGGTGCGCCCTGTTAATTTTTGCTAAGTAAAACGTTTGAACACAAAATATACAAAACCTTTGTGAGATCTATTCTTGAATTTACAGTGTGTGGTATCTAGTTCCGATTTGCGACTACTAAAAAAAACGTGGAAAGTTCAGCAGCACTTTTACCCTTCGGAAGAAATAGGCCATCATACTAAGATCTCTCAGAGGCAATTTAGTAATTACATACAACACTCTACATGCCGATCATCCTCTTCGTCATCTTTACGAACTGTTGAAACATGTTACCGTTATGGATTTGTTTTTATATTTAAATACGTAGGATTCGTTTGTTTATGCCTTATAACAATGTTTTGTAAGTTTAGTTTAATTTAGCATTTGTTTTAGTATTTTTAAATGTAATGCATGGCATTGACGGCCGAATATCAGATAACCTAGTCTCCACGGATAGTGCGGTAGACACGACAATTTCCCAATCATGAAGGGTGGGGCTACGGCTTCAAATCGGACGCAGACAGGCCGGCTATAAATTCAAAATTTTGAATTTTTAAAAGGAGTTTTTCAATGTTATAAGTCGAATACAGTCCAGCATCTAGAACTGTCACCAGTCATCCGATCTAGGTAACCGAGCACCGAGTCCAGGCTATTAGGGTAAGAACACGCTGTTTTGGCACCATTGCTTTTAGCGTAAAATTATTTGTATCTAGCTCTTTCTCTTTCTCTCTTGTTTCTGTAAACTACATTTTCCGGAGTGCACTCTCGTGAAAATCCAGGGAGTTGCATTCCTCTCACTCGCCTACGCCAAAAACCAGTAGCCAAAGTTTATTTTTCTGTCTATAACTCTTTTACATTTCCGTCCTCGTAAAAAAACAGGGACATCTTCTCTTTCTTGCATACGCGACAAACCAGTGGGCAAAGTTACCTCCTTTTTTTTTCTATTTGCTTGAATGCGTTTTTGTTCAATTCATAGTGACGATTTTGTTCGCCTGGTGTCAAAGTAGAAGTTTTGTTGCTCTGTATTTACCGAACAGTACCGACTACTAGTGACTACTATTATTACTATTGCTACCGTATTTGCCTGTTATCTGCTACTGTATTGCTACCGTATGTGCCTGTTATTTGCTCCCGTATTTGCTTGTTATTTGCTACCGTATTTGCTTGTTATTTGCTACCGTATTTGCCTGTTATTTGCTACCGAGCTGCTACCGCTTACAAATACTTATTTTGCATACTTATTTTGCTTTTGCTACTATACTACCGTCTGTGCTTGTCATCCGCTTTACCTATATATCATTTACTTGAGGTGGTTATTGTTTAATAGACGTTTATAAACATATTACGTTGTTGCTTTATTTGTTGAGTAAACCTGAGTTAAGTAGAGCTGCTTCGAAAACCTGCAGGATGTCATTCCATCACCCTGGAGACCGAGATGTTCAATTGCAGTTACCCAGGTCTTTGCTAAGCTTTCCATTACAGCGAAGCCGTTCTGGAGAGTAAACTCCTTATAAAATCTGGCGCTCGAGAATTTCCCAGTGATTATAAACTAACGTGCATAGGGTATTTATGAGACGGGAAGAAACCACAAAGCAGGCTCTTTTACTGCCAAGAAGTTCAAGAAACGCATTTTAAAAATTTTCGTTGACAATTTTGTGGTAATTTCAGTGTTATTACAGGTCTTTTTACTTTTCAATAAATAATCTCAAGCCTGCAGCATTTTTTACTCAATAAAATTGAAACAAAATTAATCTGTCACAAGCTAAATGAAGAAACCTTTGAAAAGAGGTGGCACTAGACGTAAGTGGGCCTCAATGCACATTCATTTTTTCTTGCTCACGAAATAATATTTTTCGTGTAACTTAACTGTAGGTACGTGGACCTATTTTTCTTAATTGAATATGTACAAAGTTATCAGGGGGATGCGCTTTATGTACGATGCTTCAGATTGAATGCTTATGTCATGAAGCTTCTGCCATTACTTACTTGCGCATTATTGCAGCTTGTGTTTTCCTGTCGGTGAGATGTTCAACTTCAGCACAAAGTCTATGGTACCAGATCATTGGACAATGATCGCAAGACGTGAGAACAGGTTTGGAAAACCTTGAGTCTGCATTTGTCAAAGCTTGTGTAATAGCTGCAATATAAATTAAATTAAATTTATTGTCGTCTACATTAACACAAAACGAAAACCAACCTCCAACAGCCTCGCTGGAAACAGATTGGGATTCACATTTAAAGACATATCCAATGTAGGTATTTAGTGCAGTTCCTTCCCGACAAATGAATCCAAAATGTGTTTTGTTGACCAAACCCTTAAAAATAATAATTTATTAACAACAAGCCTTAAAAAACAAACCATAGCTATACCTGTGCACAAGTAGTTATATCTCTATTTTGTTTGTGCAGTAAAACAACTTTTCTATCCGGGCTTATTAACCTCAGATCTGTTCTACCCACTTGTAAAACCATGGTACGATTATGGTCATCAAAATTCACCGAATACTTCGCTGCAGTTGGTTCACTATCACTCCCGTATGCAAGATTTTGAGTTGAGCTGGAGTTCGAACCAAGATTTGAAACTTCATCGGGAATGGAATTGCTTTCTGAGAAGCTGCGGGTTTTGAACTTCACTCTCTTTATCCTATTGAGTGTTGTAGGGCTTATATTGTCAGAAACTTCTTCTGGCGAGTCTTGGGAATCGCTAGGAGGTGCGCTGGTTTTTTCAGGAGACACACTGGGGGTTTTTGAACCATTTCTTCTCGGCGCTGTTGTTGGTTCAATGCTTTCTAACGGTTTTTGATCAACATCTGGTGACTTCACAGTTATGGTTGATATTGTTATTGAGCGCATGAGGTTTGGTGGATGTTTTAAATTTTCTATTGAGCCTGTGGTGCTAACACCCGAGTCCTATAAACGACAAAATGTGATATGTTACAGTGTGTTTGATTTAATTATATTTATTTTCTGGAAAGATCTGTACATGAATTAATGTGCAAAACTTACCGCTGATCCTCTTCTATATCCTGCATCACTTCGAAGAGTTTCTACGGAGCCATGCAATTTAATACGTCGCTCTTGATCATGAAGTCTGAATTTTTCCAGGGCGTCATCTATGAATGTGTCGGGAACTTTTTTGTTCCATACTTTTATTTTACCGATGTACAGAACCTGCAAAATAAAATTAAATATTTAGGCATAAATTTTCCATGTAACTTGTGTAATCTTTGGTTATTATAATTAGAGTTGAGTTCTTGTTTGTATCGCACACGAATCGATGTTACTATCATAATTTTTGAATTTTAAACATTATAACATTAGGCTTTGTGTAGTCGCTTTTTCTACGAATTTTTCAATCCTATACTCCAATTTTAAAATCCTTTTTTGTAATATTGTTGGACATTATTGACAAAGTATAAGCAATTCTTGAACATTTTTAAGGGACTGAAAGCTACCAAGGTAAGACTACTTCGTAGTCGCTGGTATGGAATGCTGCTTTACTTTTTATTAAATATTTATTGCCGCCGAAACATATATTTTGACGTTAGGAAATAAACTTTTGACGTCGAATTATTTTTTGGCAATGTCTTCGTGAAGTAAAAAAAAACGTTTCCTGACGTCACCAAATCATTTTTGTACTCACTGCGTAGGAAATGGCATTCCGCGCACTCTAGTGGCAAAGCGGAACGTTAATTTCCCGATCTACTTACCCAGGAAAAATAGCAAAAAGCACTGGACCTCTCAGGCATTTTATAAAATAATCGTCTTTACAATAATAAAATTTAACTATTTCCGCGATTTTCATTTATTAAATGTTACAAATTGAAGACTAATCATTAATAATAAAATTTACATATTTGGTAGTGCCATCTACTGGAAACGCGGCGATTTATTTGATAAATAATTTGCATCGATTTCTGATTGATTGCAATCAAAGCAAAAACGTGATAAAAGTAAAGAAATTATTCCTAATTGAAATTAGTTTATTGAAAATAAGGTAAGTGCGTTCGGCCATTCTTCAAAATTAAAAATATGAAATGTCAGTCGACAACTGCATAAAACAATTGCTATCAACCTACTTTGTTTTTTAGCTATCTCTATTGGCTTGAAAACACAAGCATTCGCTTGAAATTCTAAATTACTAATTATTTTACTTTATTAATGTATTTCTGTACGGTACAAAAAATATTGTACAAACCTCATGCGAGAAAGCTTAATCCGCGCATTCGCGCATATGAAGGCATTCGCTCGCTAGCGCTCGCTCATGCTTCAACACAGCGCTCATGCAGGAATATTGCTTTCCCGCATTTGGTTTGTAAATAACTATTTCAGACGTGTAACATTTACTTTTTGACAACAGAATTTGATTCTGTGACGTTAGAAAAATAACAGTTTGGCGTTTAAAGATTACTTTTTGACGTAAGATTTACAAAAGATTAATTATTATTAAATAAAACAGATTTTATAAACATCAAAAATCATTTTCAGACGTCAAAAAATGATTTCCCGAAAAAAAAATAATCTGTTGACGTCTGAAAGTTGCCCCGATTGTAATTGAAAGAAAAATCGACATTAATGGTATTTTGTAACCATGATTAATTATTTTTAAACGTCAATAAATGACTGTGTCGTCAAAAATGTATTTGCTACCATATAATGGTGCAGTGTGCGTAGTAGCGAAGTCTTAGCCGGTTGCCGCACCAAATCGGTCAATATTGCAATATGGTTCTAGTTCATACAACTACCATTATGTATCCCCCGAGGTACCAGCGTTTTTAGATGAGCAAAGCCTAAACATTTTCACGGCAAAATTGATTTTAAAAATCCATTTAATAGCGTAAAAAATTCATTTTTTCGATACCAAAAAATTATTTATAAACGTATGAAAGTAATTCATTATAGTTTATGAATAACTTGTTTCTCTTCTTTATTCTTACTTTGCCAAGGGCCTGCTTGGTACCGCCAATTAGAGAACCATTTTTGCGTTCTTTTGTTATTTTATTTTAAAATTGCCTAAACGATTTTCTATCATAACGTCTTAAAATTAAAAAGAAAAACGATTTTCTGACGTTAAAAATTCTATTACAGAATTTGGTAGATTTTTTAGCGTTTTAGAATTACTTATTGACGTCAAAATAACAACTTTCCTACGTTTGTAACGGCAGCAATTGTTTAGCCACTTGACGAAAATGTAATTCTGTTTTCATAATAGAAAAGAGTTCCATATGCTTCAGAATGCGCAGATTTAAACCAAGCTGATTTAAATCAAAAGATTTATTGAAAAAACCATTGATTTAAATCAACCGATTTTTGAGTACCTCGTCGTTTTCATGCGAAATTTTCCTATGAGTACAATAAGGTGCATAATTTGGCAGTAAACTTACAATGAGTAGAATTACATAAGAATGTGGTTTAAATCAAATATATTTATTTTTAGATTTTTTTTTATTTAACAACAATTTTTTTGACCCTAATATGCTTATAAAAGTGGTGGTAGCTCAGAGGTTAGGCGCTTAGCTTCTAACGCTAAAGGTCTAGGGTTCGATTCCCCGCCGAAGCCACGCAGCAATGAAAATCTATGCTGCAACCCGCCACTCACATTCCCCAATCCGGTGTAGGCAGCCGTGGGGTTTTAATGCCTAAAAATCTTCTCCGGTATTTAGTCGTTCGGATTCGACGTTAAACTGTAGGTCCCCCGTACTCCACCTTAGCGCTAAGGAGAGTACGTGGCAGAGAAGAGTGCCGGTGCCCAGCAGTGTGACGTAAAGGCTAATTGCGAACGAATATGCTTATAGCTCGTCACATACTTTTTGAATGCAAAGGAAAATACAGCAAAATGTGGTCGCTTTTAAAGTAAGTACAGGGTGGGGCATTTTCGATGCAAACGTGAGGTATTTCAGTATCCGTCAGTGCCAGAGCAAAACTGACAGCACGTTCTCGGAACATTTTTTCAAGAAAAATTTATTGGTCAAGACAGAAATCCAAAATTTCTGCGGCTGTTTTCCAGTTATTGTCCAAATTACAGTTTTGAAATAATAAGGGGTTGCTGTAGTTCCGTTATTTGAAAAGGTATAGAAAAGCCGCAAATACGTTTTTGTAGATTACGATAGTGCAGCAAGATATTTTATATATTCAATTTTCAAGAAACCCAAACCTACATTTTTTCAAGTGCAAACCATAGTTGGCTATGACAGCACTAAAATGCATATTTTTTCCATTTAGAAAATATACGGTTTGATTGAGTTACAACTGATTTTTTTAAAGAATCAAATAAGCCTTGATAAAGTAACAAGGATTGTTAGTTATTTATTCTGTGGCCGGCTTGATCGCCCGACTTGACATCACAAAGTTTCTTTCTCTGGGGCTACATTAATTTCTTCCGCTGTGAATTGTTTTAATGGTTAATATTAAAGTTGTCAATGTTAACGTTTATATTGAAGTCATTTGTCATTTATTATATTACCAAGGCATACTCAATTTTTAATAAAAAGAGAAAGGCACATTAAACTCGGTTATTTTTATAAATAAACATACCAAACTCTCTTTCCTAAATTGAAAAAAAATAAACATTTCTTTTCACATCGACATTCCTGTCGATTCTTGTCAGATTTTCACATGCATATACCACAATTTTAGATGTACTGTAATAGCTCATGAAAAAATTATTGGTGTTTAGAGAAGTCTTAATTGCTATCATATAGACCCGAAGATCATCTTGACATCTTTTGAAATAAAGAACAAGTTTAAAAGATATTTAGGTTGGTACTTTAAAGAATATCTGCAGAGCTTGGAACAGTTGTGTAAATGGTACATAGTATGGTAGCATTATAATCACAATCAGCTAACTGGGCCAGCGGGTGGTCTAGTGGTTAAAGTCCCAGGCTTTGAAACTAGACTCTCAACGGCAGTAGGTTTGAGTCCTCTGCCCGTCGGAAATTTTTCTGCATAAGTTAAACCCGGCGTGTCCATCGATGGTATGTGTGGCGTGTATGTTGGGTTGCATGTCTTTCAGGGATGGGGCATGTTAGACCGGTGAATAGCGCTGAAGTGCGCTAGCCCGGGTAAGGGGGTGAGATGGGAATCATGGAGTCGTGCTCACGCACGGCCTCATGATTCTTTAATAAAATCAGCTAACTGTCCTAGTAATTCTCATTCATGTTATGCATTTGATAACAGATGTAATACAACTATCATTAATAATTTATACGTTGTTTATACAATAACCTAACTGGAAAAATAAAATGCAAAAAAACGTGTTTAATAAACAATAAAAACCATAAAAATTCATTAAATGATTATCTATATATAAAATACTTAATTACTTTAACAATATTTATTTATTTTAATCTTATACGTATTTCGGCATGTTTACATGTCATTGTCAAAGGCTATATTAGGAAGTAAACAGTCAGTGTTGTTATAGAATAGAACTTGGTGACTTGATCTCGGTAATCTTCTGAAGATGACTTGATTTCTTATTCCAAAATATCCAATAGAGGAGAATTTAAGAGATCAATTTGCTCATTCATTAACGCTACAGTTTTTAAATCTTTGTGAATTGCAATTTAAGTTTATCATCACAAAAGTGTAAACATTTTATAGTGTTATTGGATGTCATTAAATGATTGTGTTCTAGTAAGTCTTTAGCGTAATTGGATTTATGTGGGTGTTTGTATTTGTAACAACGTACGTGTTCTTTATACCTAATATCAAAATTTCTAATTGTCTGGCCTATATAAACCGAATTACAATGCGAACAATTTAATTTGTAAATGCCCTATTAGCAAATCATCTGTTTTTGATTTTGCATTAAACAAAATGTTTAAGATGTTTCTAGTTTAAAAAAAATTCATTTCCAATTCTATTAATAGTTACAAAGTAGTCCTAATACGTTAGTTTTCACGCTACCTATAAAGCTTCATTTACATTATAGCGAACATAAGCGAACGAACGAACGAACGAATGGATTCGTTCGTTTGGTAGGGTTCACCTTTTCTTGTTTACACTTAGCAGAGCATTCGCAGTTGTTGATGATCCATACATTCGTAAGCATCATGTGGGATTCGTGTTGCACTTCTGCAAGGAACTGCCGAATGCTCGTCTACGTATTTAAACTGTTTACACAGAGCACGAATTTTCTTTGATGATTCGCTCATTTACCGACACCGGCCGGAACATGACCGACTGCGAACAAATTCGTTCGTTCGTGTACTATTCACCGTTTACATCTAGCGAATTGCTACGAACGAGTTCGTTCGTTCGCTTATGTTCGCTATAATGTAAACGAAGCTTAAGCGATTTATAACAAAATGTAAAATTAAAATTAACTATAAGGCCGAGTTAATAAATTGATTTAAAACGACCTTTTTATTCACTTCGTACAAATGCAATATAATTCTCGACACTGGCTTCAACTAAATATTGATTACCCACATGAAATTGTTCTTTTATACCCGTTTACTGTAATGATTTACCTACTTTTACGAGTCTGCTAGACAATTTTCTAAGCTTTTTGTTCTTGTTTGTTTTCATGTATATTTCAATGTCCTTTTAAGTTTATTTTAGTAATTATAAATCAAGCGATATAGGGATACTTTGGCTTAATTCCAAAGCCTTGTTTATATCAATCTGACCTATTCTTTCAAGGCTATGGAGAGCTGATGTCCGAATTTATAAATACTTAAGGGCATCTACTACTTGATGATTACATTATGTTACCCAGATTCAGTTGTGGAATATTACTAATGATCTAAATTCAACTGGTATAACCACGTGACATTGCTAACTAAAATAGACGCCGAACATATTTCGAGAGTCGAAATGGAATTTCTCTTTAGTTTTAATCTTAAGTTAAGCAGAAAAAATAATTAAATTCCCGACTTACGAAGAAAGGTCGAAAGAAAATAAAAGAGAAGAGATGAGAGACTTAAAGAAAAATCCAGGACATGATAGACAAAACGATGGATGAACTAAACAAAAATACGGACGAAAATAAAGAGTTTAAGAATGAAATGTGATAGAGGAAAAAGGAGTGTACAATTGAAAAAAAAACAATTAATATGCAAAGTAGAAAAACTTGAAGATAAGCTGTAAATGATGAAAAAAGTAAAGTACAGGAGTACAATTCGACAAACAAAATAAAGAACAAGCGAGAAAGCAATTTCTAAGTGATAAGCTGGAAGTTAACGTGGAAGTAAACAGAGTGATAGCCCTTGGAAACAAGACCGGGTTATCAATAAAAATACTAGAAATAGATAACTGGGCCGGATAACAACAGATAATGAGTAAGAAACATGAGTTAAAGGGTACAAAAATTCATATAGATAATGATATGACTTGGAAGGAGAAGAATATACCGACGGAAATCAAGAAAATCACAAAAGAAGAGTTGAAAAAGGAAGATAAAATTAAAGTAGGTTACAGAAAGATTGTCATAGATGAAAAAGAATACATATGGGACAACACTGAAAAAAAAGTAGGGAAACAGACAAAAAAAAGTTGCCATGCCAAAACGAATGGACCACCAAGAAGACAAAACTAGCAAAGAACATGGATGACAATAAAGAAAAAGGGAAATTAGATAAAATATGAAGCGACGAACATGGCAACAAAAAGGGACAAAGAAAATGGTACAAACACAAGAAAGCAAAAGAAAAATAAGAAAACCATCCTAAAAAGGGGCACATAGAACGTGAGAAGCATAGGAAGAAAAATTAACAAAGATAGAAGAGGAAATAGAAAAGCAGCAACTAGATTAAAAAAAATTTTTTCAACATAAAAAAATTAATTTTTGGACGCAAGAAAAAACAATTTTGACATTAGAAAAGTAAGTTTTCACGTTAACAAACTAATTTATTTTTGACGTCAAATATTATTTATTAACGTGAAGATATTTTTTTTATTTTCGTATACTCGTACAGTACTGATTTTATCAAAATCTTTAAATTCGGGATTTTGACGAAAATACATGTTTGGGACCTCCAGGAATCCAAAAAAATGGTTTTTATAAAGTGTCTGTCTGTATTAGTGTTTGAGTGTGCGCTTCGTAACTGCTGAACGCAGTTGGCATGCAGGGAAATACCCTTTACAAAAAATCCAAAACCGAAAGCGGAAGTTAGACATGTTTTTTTGGATGGATATTTTCGAAAAACGAATTTTTTATATCGGAGAATGGAATCAGATAAAAAACTTTAAGGCATTACGCCTTTTTTCTGAATATCCTAGCTTCAATAACGTGGCTTCTGCGATTTTTTGAAAATTTGCCCTTAACAAGGGTGAGGATCACAATATTGTTATGCACGAGAATTTGTGAACCCATAACAATTGTAAAGTAAAGATTATTTGAAAATTTTGGAAATATCTCCGTGATGGCTTCTGTAAATTTTTAAAAATTTTAACATTACTGTCGATTTACTCAAAAATAACTTATTAGATCGAGATCAAACTTGATACTGTACTAGAGGTACATAATGTTACAAGCTACGATAACTTTTTGAACTACTAAAACTGTGTAAAAAATCAGAATTTTAAAATTTTCAAAAAGCTATTGCTCAAAAACTGACAAAATGATTTTTTTAAACGTTATAGGTTCATAGAGCTGGAAATGAGCTACAATTTGGTTCTTGTCCCAGTGCGCTAATTTCTCGTTTAAGTTTAATTTTTTGTGGATAGTAGTAGAATAAGATTTACAGTATAATTTTTGGTTGCGGTAATAGTTAAGGGAGTAATTTTAAATGTTTGGCAAAGTAATTTGTCTTTCCGTTTTTAGTTTTCTCTACTCCCATCTTTTTCCAAAAAACAAAAAATTATGTTTTATTATAAAAAATAAATGTTATTCAATTCAGACGGCAACCGGTTATCAGTCAGGTGGTAGCACGTTACATTATGTTTTTTTTTTGCTGCATGACCGGTACCTTCTGATATCTGTGCGACGCGACGTGTTGCATTTGCGGTATGCGGAGTAATATCAAAGTGAGTTTATTTTGTACTGCCTGTGAGGCTACAAAGATAAAACTTTTGAACATAGCAAAAGTAAAAGTTTCTCAAGTATAGGAAAGTCCAGGCGGCGTGCTTCATTCATTTTTTATGTTTGACGCCGAAAAAAATTTTTGCCACCAAGAAATGTTTTTTTTTAAATTGCAAACATTAAATGACATAAAAATTTTTGTTTGAATATTTATTTTTTAAGGAAAAATAATTATCCGGAAACGCTTCAAATGTGCTATTCTAAGGCCTAAGACAATAACCTGGATATAGGGACAACCAAGGCAATTTCGTCAAGGTTAGCTCATTCCATTATTACATAATTGTGATTATCATGCAAATTATAATATTTTATAATAATAATAACATAAAAAAACACATAAAAATGCCATTGTAACTAAATTTACCTAATAGTAATAAGTAATAACCGACGATACCATAAATTTTAGTTTTTCTCATCCTGTTAATTGAACAAGACAGTAAAATTAGTCATAAAAGATGAAAGATAACCACACAAATAATGGTAATAAAAACACCAACAATTCCCAGCAACTACAACTCATCTCTGTTTTAATTACATTATTAACTTAAAAAATATTGCAGAATCCGTTTAAAAATAAGCACAGTTAAAATTAAAATACAGTTTACGTTTTTAAGTCGATTTCTTGGCACAGTTTAATTACAATACATTAAACCTACCTCTATGAAGTTGCTAGAACTGGGAGATATGTCGATACTTAAGGAGGTCAAGCTAGCTGCACTGCTGAGCGACCTAGCTGGCGTGGGAGAATTCTGATTGTCCTTCATTTGTTGATATAGTTCTGAAACCTGAAAGAAAAAAGAATTTTTTAACATATGTTTATTATTCTTTTTTTCATTTTTAATGTATTGTAACAACAGACAATTGAAACAAATATTTTAGAATAAAATATCGATTCAAAAAACTGCAATAATAAAAGTTATTCTAGATTTTAAGACTACATCAACTGCTAAGGTCATATGCCCCCCGCATTTAACATGCACAAGTCGACGCGTATATCAATGCCCTTGAAGGCAATTAAACTCCCAAAGCTCCACATTACTAGCTATCGGTCCAAGGGACCGAGCCACTAACCCACGAAAGTCACAATCTTAAAACATTTAAATTATAAAGTAAAAATTTTGGAAAAATTTTTACTTTATAACTTAAATGTTTTAAGATTGCGACTTTCGTGGGTTTTGATGTACTGTAACAAGAGACAATTGAAACAAATATTTTAGAATAAAATATTGATTAAGAAAAACTGCAATAATAAAGTTATTCTAGTTTTTAAAACTACATCAACTGCTAAGGTCATATGCCTCCCCCCCCCCCCATTTAACATGCACAAGTCGACACATATATCCATGCCCTTGAAGGTATTTAAACTCCAAACCTCCACATTACTAGCTATCGGTCCAAGGGACCGAGCCACCAACCTACGAAAGTCACAATCTCAAAACAGTTAAATTATAAAGCAAAAACTTTGGAAAAATTTTTACTTTATAATTTAAATGTTTTAAGATTGTGACTTTCGCGGGTTTTGATGTACTGTAACAACAGACAATTAAAACAAATATTTTAGAATATAATATTGATTTAATAATTTGCAATAATAACAATTATGCTTGTTTTTAAGACTACATCAACTGCTAAGGTCATATGCCTCCCCCCCCCCCCCCATTTAACATGCACAAGTCGACACATATATCAATGCCCTTGAAGGTATTTAAACTCCAAACCTCCACATTACTAGCTATCGGACCAACGGACCGAGCCACCAACCCACGAAAGTCACAATTCAAAAAAGTTTAAATTATAAAGTAAAAATTTTGGAAAAATTTTAGTTTATAACAAACGTTTAAGATTGTGATTTTCGTGGGTTTTGATGTACTGTATCAACAGACATTTGAAACAAGTATATTAGAATAAAAAATCGATTAAAAAAACTGCAATAATAAAAATTATTCTAGCTTTTAAGACTACATCAACTGCTAAGGTCATATGCCTCCCCCCCCCCCCCCCATTTAACATGCACAAGTCGACACATATATCAATGCCCTTGAAGGTATTTAAACTCCAAACCTCCACATTACTAGCTATCGGACCAACGGACCGAGCCACCAACCCACGAAAGTCACAATTCAAAAAAGTTTAAATTATAAAGTAAAAATTTTGGAAAAATTTTTACTTTATAACAAACGTTTAAGATTGTGATTTTCGTGGGTTTTGATGTACTGTATCAACAGACATTTGAAACAAGTATTTTAGAATAAAAAATCGATTAAAAAAACTGCAATAATAAAAATTATTCTAGCTTTTAAGACTACATCAACTGCTAAGGTCATATGCCCCCCCCCCCCATTTAACATGCACAAGTCGACACATATATCAATGCCCTTGAAGGTATTTAAACTCCAAACCTCCACATTACTAGCTATCGGACCAACGGACCGAGCCACCAACCCACGAAAGTCACAATTCAAAAAAGTTTAAATTATAAAGTAAAAATTTTGGAAAAATTTTTACTTTATAACAAACGTTTAAGATTGTGATTTTCGTGGGTTTTGATGTACTGTATCAACAGACATTTGAAACAAGTATTTTAGAATAAAAAATCGATTAAAAAAACTGCAATAATAAAAATTATTCTAGCTTTTAAGACTACATCAACTGCTAAGGTCATATGCCCCCCCCCCATTTAACATGCACAAGTCGACACATATATCAATGCCCTTGAAGGTATTTAAACTCCAAACCTCCACATTACTAGCTATCGGACCAACGGACCGAGCCACCAACCCACGAAAGTCACAATTCAAAAAAGTTTAAATTATAAAGTAAAAATTTTGGAAAAATTTTTACTTTATAACAAACGTTTAAGATTGTGATTTTCGTGGGTTTTGATGTACTGTATCAACAGACATTTGAAACAAGTATTTTAGAATAAAAAATCGATTAAAAAAACTGCAATAATAAAAATTATTCTAGCTTTTAAGACTACATCAACTGCTAAGGTCATATGCCTCCCCCCCCATTTAACATGCACAAGTCAACACATATATCAATGCCCTTGAAGGTATTTAAACTCCAAACCTCCACATTACTAGCTATCGGACCAACGGACCGAGCCACCAACCCACGAAAGTCACAATTCAAAAAAGTTTAAATTATAAAGTAAAAATTTTGGAAAAATTTTTACTTTATAACAAACGTTTAAGATTGTGATTTTCGTGGGTTTTGATGTACTGTATCAACAGACATTTGAAACAAGTATTTTAGAATAAAAAATCGATTAAAAAAACTGCAATAATAAAAATTATTCTAGCTTTTAAGACTACATCAACTGCTAAGGTCATATGCCTCCCCCCCCCATTTAACATGCACAAGTCGACACATATATCAATGCCCTTGAAGGTATTTAAACTCCAAACCTCCACATTACTAGCTATCGGACCAACGGACCGAGCCACCAACCCACGAAAGTCACAATTCAAAAAAGTTTAAATTATAAAGTAAAAATTTTGGAAAAATTTTTACTTTATAACAAACGTTTAAGATTGTGATTTTCGTGGGTTTTGATGTACTGTATCAACAGACATTTGAAACAAGTATTTTAGAATAAAATATCGATTAAAAAAACTGTAATAATAAAAATTATTCTAGTTTTTAAGACTACATTAACTGCTAAGGTCATATATACCCTCCCCCATTTAACATGCACAAGTCGACACATACATCAATGACCTTGAAGGTATTTAAACTCCAAACCTCCACATTACTAGCTATCGGTCCAACGGACCGAGCCACCAACCCACGAAAGTCACAATCTTAAAACATTTAAATTATAAAGTAAAAATTTTGGAAAAATGTAAAAAAATGAACATCTTCAACGTGTTTTTCTGTCAAGTCTGTTTACATGTAGGTGCACTCGTGCCAAGGATTTAGATGTGACACGTGCGTGTATGTCTTAACAAAACATTTATTTCAAAATCAGTAAGCAAACTCCAAAAGTGTTCGAAAAAATACTTTAAGTATCTGCTGATGCTCTCCAGCTGTTTTTGTTGCGCTTTGATTCACGCCTTGTTGTTGGCTTACGAACCGTATAACGTCCGTGATTTATTAATATCACAGCATATGTGCGAACTTTGTATTTTGGCAACCTTGTTCTTGGAGATCCCCGAAAATAAAATGAATTATGAATACCACGATATGTTGTTTTCTACCAGCCGATGGCAATTTAAATTCTTTTGCTACAGTTTGTTCAACCACACACCAACATTCAGTATATTTATTTTTATTTACAAAAAAGGGAAAAAGTTGCACTACTATATTAGTTTCGGACATATGACCGTTAAGCTCCGTATTAAGCTATCTCAAAAACGAATCATGCAGCCTTGACTAAGCTACGGCAACAATTGTCAAACCTAAATATCTTACAACGAAATAAATTTTGCTTTCCGAAGTTGATTAGTAATAACTTAATTACAGGTGTTGTACTTCTGCCCCATTGGGTGCGCCACTGGTTTCGTTGCCGGTTTTTAAATACATTTTCTGATTTTTTGATTTATTTGAAGGTATCACCGTACGCTGTAAAACATTTGGCCGGTGTCCTTGCTTTTAATTTTTATAGAGCCAAGAAATGTAAATGTATATTTCCAGACTTTCCGTTATTCACATAATAGAAAAATAATATAGCCACATTTAATTTTTTTAAGGTGAGTAAATTATAAGCCGAGGAACAAACAATAGTTAATTTGATGTGTGTAACGAAAGAGAATGTGTTTATGCCTTGTTTTGTTTCTACTATGTAATAAATTCCTTTTTGTTGATTAAGCTACGGTCAAGTACTTCATGTTCCAGAAAAACATATTTTTAAAATGCGACCTTAGAGACAGTGGCGTAACTACCGTATCGCCATGGGAGCCCTAGAGTTAGCCCATTGTTTTTTTGTTAACGTATACTAAGCGATCCACAAAAAAATATATTAGAACAGGCCGTGACTGGTGTGCTACTCGTTCTACAATTAAAAAAAGTCCAATATCACCCTGAAATGCTCCCATCAATTTTAGAAGTCATAACGATGAATAACGCGCGTTTTTGTATTATTTGTTAGGAATTTTGGTAAGCTACCGGTTTAATTACGGCTTAAATTAATTAATTTACAAATGTAATAAACAAGTTTGGCTTATAACTCCGAAATTACGCATCCCCGCATGCGTGTCTTCATAGCGCAGTTAGCAAAAAGACGTTTCACGCTCGCAACACAACAGCGGTGCCAAAAGTGCAGCGGTTTAAATCCCGATCACCGCCATTTTTTAATCATTTATTTTAAATTTCTAACTATCTCTTTTATTTTATAAGAGCTGAATATTATTTTGTACTGGTTTTTGGTAAAAAAAATTGTTAAATTACACAACATATTATATTTAACTAAATCTTTATTGACGCACATCCG
The DNA here is from genome assembly GCA_958336395.1 of Ctenicera cuprea. Taxonomy (NCBI): domain Eukaryota; kingdom Metazoa; phylum Arthropoda; class Insecta; order Coleoptera; family Elateridae; genus Ctenicera; species Ctenicera cuprea. The sequence goes on from OY284493.1 coordinate 12,017,869, forward strand.
TGGCTTTAAATGTCTAGTGGAATTGTATACTATGCAGTGTTTACGTAGCGTAAGTTAATCTAACCCCACAACTACGGACAAAACAAACGCTGCAACGCCTGTGGACAAGCCACCCTCGGCTAATTTGTCCCTTTTCACCTAATTTTAGTTATCGAATGTTTTTAAGTACTAATATGGTCTCTATAGTCCTAAAGCTGGGTTCTGACGGTTCAATATTAGTTGATCAACTTTAGCTGATCAACCAAAATCCATCAAATATAGGGTTCACACGTTTGAAAGTAAATTGATTGAATTTTGCAATGCAAATATTCAAACAAATTATTGTGAAAACACTTTAAAACAGTTCATTCTGCGAAACTGTACATTTCAAGTAGACTGCTGACAACGTTTACACGATTTAAATAAGTTTCAACTTAAAAAACGGCGCCGATTCATTCTTGAACGACAAAAGTTTGTATCGGTTAAACTTTTGTTGATCAATCGATTTTAGTTGACCAACTACAGTTGATCAACTAAAATGGATTAGTCAGAACCCAGCTTTAGGAATTTTTTCCAAAAATAAAAGAAACTAATGTTTTTCTCAAAAAAAAAATCGATAATTGCAGTAAGGTATGCAGCTGACCGTACCCGGTGGCTGTGATGTTCCCAAGTGCCTCGCTCATTTGTTCCCATATGTTCTAAATCTAGAATTGTTATAAATCCATTGAATTAAATGGCAGGTTTTCAAAAGAACAAGTTGAATGTTTCAAAAAATGAGAATATTTACATAATAAGCCAAAATAGAAAACAATAAAACTTATTTTTTTATTTAATGATTATCTGTACATAAAATACTTAATTACTTTAACAACATTTATTTATTTTAACCTTATACGTATTTCGGCATGTTTACATGCCATTGTCAGAGGTTATATTAGAAAGTAAACAGTTAGTCTTGTTATAGCAATAGAACTTGGTGACTTGATCTCGGTAATAGTCTGCAGATGACTTTTATGTTCGAAATCGTTAATAAAAGAGAGTTGCTTATGCCTTCAACATATACATACATAGGCGCCCGCCACATTTTTGCCAGAAGGGATCAAAAACTTTGCAGCAGAGAAAATTTTTTGGGTACAACAATAAAAAAAATAGCTGCCGTAATTGCAATTTATGTTACACTGTTTTTGTGATTTGTTAAATAGAGAAGAAGTAAACAGAGAAAGGAAAAATCCATTGGTACGTTCTTTTTTATAACTACATTGTAAATTGCAATATTTTTCCAAAACCCTAAATATTCGGGGGGGGGGGGGGGGCTTGCCCCCACTTGCGGGCGCCCATGTATACATAGATTTGTATGTAAATTACAATTTTGTCGCACATCCTATTCTACCAGAAATTGTCAAATTATTTTCAAAAGTACTAAGAAATGTGTGATCATTTTACGTAAAACCAAAAGTGTAATAAATGTAATTTACATCAAACATCAAGCAGAGTGAAGATTTAAAATAATATTTTTTTTGTTAGAAGTAGAACTTAGTCAAAAATGGCAGGAGCGTATAGATTTGATTTTTTTGGTTTATAATATGAAGAAGATGCAGCTGATTACGAAAACTTGTGTGGAGGGGTGTTGTGTTTTTCAAGCGGTTACGAAAATACAAGTGGAGCAATGATCGATTCGCAAAAAAAACGATAAATAATTTGTCAATTGAATTTTGAATTTAAAATATTATTTTTAAAAAGCTCATAATTATTAAATATTTCGAAAAATTTTTAATTTTTAAAATTTTGAAATTCTTTGTTGACAATTTTATGAAACTTAGAAACTTTTGTAAATATTGAAAATGTTTAAAAATTTCTAAAATTTTGACAATAATATGAAAATTACCAAAAATTTTAAAATTTAGAAAATTATTAATTTTATTTTAATATTTTAGAAAATTTCTTTTTGAAATTATACAACTGAAAATATTTGGCTTAAATTAAAATTGAAACTACTGAAAATGTTAAATTAGATAAAATAATGTCTTAAATATAAATTATTAAATTGGTTTTTACTTTCCCCGCTATACGGAGTACAGCTAGAGGAAGGTATTGTTAACGTCAAAATTTCGTAAGTTGATATTTTGACAGATATGCACGTTTTAAGGTTGGACAATACCGAAAAGCTAGGTTTCGTTATGGTATCTACAGCCCAGCACGACTTAAGCCAGGAAATGTAGTTTCGGTTTAAAAGCTTGGTGGTCACACTGGGATGAAACCGCAAAGTAGTGAGATTGGTCCGTCCAAAAAAAGGTACGGGGTACTTCAATATAGACTCTCTCGAAAAAGAAGCTTAGATTCATATTCTACGCATGTCAAATAGCCAATCTGCGCAATCGCGATCTTCCTACCACCCCCCACCCCCCGGTCGCCCACACTATCGATTTTTTGTTTATTTTCAATTTACGAATTTCGACTTCAAAGTTCAAAGACAATAAGAACAACCATTCATTGAGGAAACACCTATAGAGGGTTTTCTTTTAGTCGTTTACCTGAACAGTTTAATTGAATAATTGCCAAAATCAATAATTTTTTTGAAAAATCGGTTTTCAGCTGTCAGTGGATAAACATTATTGCAATTACAAAATTTCGGACATCATAAAACTAGAAAACTGTTTCAAAAAATAAGTGGCGTGGGTAAAGAATATAGACGCGCTTGAAACAGAAACTTAAATTCGTATTTTTTGCGTGTCGACCCGACCCCCCCGTTTCAAAAATTTACTATTTTTGACTTCAAAATCGGCATGAACATGACAATAGGAACACTTTTTCATTGAGAAAACACCTTTGGTAGGTTTCCTATTCGTCGTGTACCTAAACAGCTTAATTGGATAATCGCTAAAAAATGAACATCGCTAAACAATTTAATATTATATGTGCAATTGAAATCATATATCAAAATTTTCAAAATTTTCAAACATTTTCCTAATTTCTACATTTTTAAAATTTCCGAAAATGTGCAAAATTCAAACAACAAAGAACTTTTAAAACTTTAAATTTTTGAAAAACTTTCAAACTGCCAAAAACGTTCGAGCTTTACAGATTTCAAAAAATTTCAATAAATGCGAGGAAAATCTCGTGGTGGTTGCCCGACAGCTTGTTTTAATAAGTATAAGTGGGAGTGGTTTCTTCGAAAGACACCATTAATATGATCAGGATCACTTGTATTGACTTATTATTCTATTTTAGGTGTTCTACGTGATCATACGATTTAATAATATTGTTGCCAATATTGGACAGACACTATCCAGAATGTTCCATATTTTGTTTTTATTTTGTATTTTGATTAATGATCAAGTTTTGGTCTTTGTCAACATCTATCTGCTCAAGGATGTCCCCGAGTTTCGGTAATTTATAACTATAACCTGGCATTGTTGGTAATTATGCAAGTTCGGGCTTTGACCGTAATCAAATTTCATATGGCTCTTTTACAACATTAGTGTTTAACAATTCCATTTGTTTTCATTTACATCTATTAACGTGGGGCGTAGATCTGAGGGAAGCTCAACGCATCTCTAAACGTATTTTTACAAGTTAATTCAATTTTTGTGAAAAATCGAGTTGCCATGAAGCAAACAACTTTTGTTAATAAATGTGTGGTCAAAACTGTTTCCTTTCAGGGATTCAAAGATTCTTTAAGAAGCGCCTAAATGTAGGCAACTCAATTTACTACCTACTATTTGTTTCCATAACGACGGAAATTAATACAGGATAAATAAAACCCTCTTTCCCACTTTTCAAATTCAAATTAACAAAATGTTTCAAAACTAAGCAACAAAAAATACCAAAATTACAAAGCAAAAATCAACCATTAAGCACATCTACGAAGTAAATGCTTGCGCACCGCTCCAAATATACCAGGAGTCTGTTGAACTTCTTCACATGCAGCAAGAATACGCGCCGTAAGTTTTTCTGCAGTTTCAACTGGGGTTAAAATTGACGTTATTTGAATGCAAGTATGTCTAGATCGTTTTCACCGTGTGACCTGTGCAAAATAATTGAAAATGCAATTGGGGTTGCCTATTTTCAGGTACTTTTTAAAGAATCTTCGAGAAGCTCTATCCCTGAAAGGAAACACTTTTGACCACACATTTATTAACAAAAGTTGTTTGCTTTGTTGTGTTTTGCAAGCCCTAGAAGTTTGTCCCTACAATTCATTAACACCCTGTATATTTATCCTTACCACGCTATTATACGTTGTGATTGAAATGAAAATTATAAGTGAAAATCTATTAAAATCCGTAATTTAATTAAACATGTCAGAAATTATATAAACATTAAAAAAAATTAGACAGCATTTAATTGTGGGAAATATAAGCCGAAATATATATTTTTGGCATTTAGATTAAATCATCATCAGAACTTACATGTTTTTTAAAATACGAAGCGTCACTTTGGGACGACACCAAAGGACTTTGTTCTATAGGTACCGTAATCATCTTGGTTTTGTAAATTACAAACTGTTCTTCTTTAGTTCAGGAATTGTCATGAAAACAACACGTGTAAAAATCACAAAGAATATTGTAATCACATCCAAAAAATCACTTCCTCAATGCTACTTCACTCACTGATGTATTTCACTTAATACACTTTAATAGAAAAATTAATGTTAGAAATAAATTTACTTATCATGTAACTTTTAGTTTTTCAAAGAAAAGTTCAAATTTTATTTCCCTTATGGTAACGGCAAAGTTATAAATTGAATAATACAGCAAGAAACTTCAAAAACGAGTCGGAAAATTAACACGAGTTTTCTTGCCAGAAGGATGACTCGAACTGAACGAAAAGCAAGAAGCCGAATATCGTTACTCCTGATCTATATTTAGGAAGTTTGGGATGAGGAAAAGATCTACATTTTCTTTCTAAGAAAAATTGCCTGTACATTTTATGATTTTAAATTTAAATCTATAGTTCTGACGTTTATCTTGGCAAAAGGTTCTAATTTTAGAAACGTGCTGATAGATACGAGGGTCGTTCGAAATGTACTTGGCCTAACACAGAGATGGCGCTAATTCGGCGGAATTTTCATTACCATTTTTCAGAACCATCTTTTCTTAGGTTAAATATGACAGTATAGAGCGATCTGTCAATTAGTTTGTGTTTGAGAGTGCGCCAAAGTGACCGTCTCGAGCAATTTCGTAAATAATGGAAAAAACTTTCATTTGAAAGGCTTAACACCAAAGAAGTAATAGAGGTTAGGAAGGAGGGTTTCGAGTTAGTTGCACTTAAAGCACTGTAACGGATGTGACGTCATCGCCGCCATATCCAGACACTTTTGGTGATTCATTTGTGCCGGTGATGGTTGTGTATGTTTACAAATTTTGTTATTAAATATGGTTAGTTGTATTTGCTGTGGTTGCTCGAGTACAAAAATTAACAAGCAGAAAGTAATAACTTTCCATAGGTAAGTATTTTACCAAATGTAAATAATAAATTTCAATTTGACGTTTGAGGTTAAGACAGTGGCGGAGAGGTCAATATTTCTCTAACCCCAAATTTAGGTTTCCAAAGAATGCAGAAGTCGTCTTACCCATTTAATTTTGTTTAATGGGCAATAAAATACTTGTACTTTGTTTCCTTCTATAATAAATTGGCAACTAAAACAGCATACTCATGTTTTATAATTTGTTCGTTATGCCCTAAATATAATTTTCTGACGCCGCCACTGGTGACACTTCCGGTACGTCACAGTTTGGCAGCCATGTTCAGACACCTTTAAGGTTTACTGGCCAATGTGCATAAGCTCCTTCCTAACCTCTATTACTTCTTTGCTTAACACCAACCGAAATTAAAGCAGAGTTGGATTCGACATTTTTGAAGTCCGCTCCTTCATTTCAATGTTAAAAACTGGGTTGCCGAGTTTAAGCGTGGTCGTGTGAGCACAAAGGACGAACCCCGCAGTGGACGCCCAAAAACGGCTACTACCCCGGATATGTTTGAAAAAGTCTTCCGTATCGTATTGGATAACCGTCGAGTAAAAGTGCGCGAGATAACAGACACAGTGGGCATCTCAAATGACAGTGTGCACAGAATTTTAACTGAATAATTGGAAATGAAAAAAAACAAACTCCGCGCATTGGGTGCCGCGTTTGCTGACACCGGAGCGAAAAATGAAGCGTTTGATTGTTTCTCGCGACCTTTTGGCACGTTTTCGCCGCAATTCGAAGGACTTAGTGTGCCGATTCATAACCGTCGATGAAACCTGGTTCCACCATTACACTTCCGAAACCAAGGAACAGTCCAAACAATGGACACACAAAGGTTCTCCGCCACCGAAGAATGCAAAAACGGTTTTGTCAGCAGGAAAGGTTATGGCAACTGTATTTTGAGATTCTCATGGAATTAATCTTTGTCGACTACTCAGAAAAGGGAAAAATAATAAATGGCTAGTATTATGCCAATTTGTTGCAGCAATTGAGCGACAAAATCAAAAAGAAACGGTCTCATTTGGCAAAATTGAAAGTGCTTTTCCATCAAGATAACGCACCTGTACACACGTCTACAATCGCCATGGCCAAAATTCATGAATTGGGATTCGAATTAGTGCCTCATTTGCCCTATTCGCCAGATTTGGCTCCCAGCGATTTTTATCTATTTCCAACCCTGAGAAAATGGCTCGGCGGTAAAAGATTTTCGTCCAATTCCGAGGTAATTGCTGCTGTAAATAGCTATTTTGAAGAATTGGGTTCATCGACCTACAAAGACGGCATTGCTGCTTTGGAGCATCGCTGGAAGCAGTGCGTTGAGCGAGCAGGAGACTATATTGAAAAATAAAATGATTTTTTGACCAAAAAAGTTGCGTTTTCTTTGTTAGGCCACGTACATTTCGAACGATCCTCGTACAAAAAGCTGTCGTACGAAAATTTGTGATTTAGTTATTAAAGTAGCTTATATCAGTAGATCCAAAAAAAAGCTGATCCTCGGCGGGCTGTGGAATGAAAAGATGTTTAAAATGTCAGATAATAATAGAAACCTAACCTGAAATTGACATTATAAACATTCCCTTAGTCTAGCAAAGACGTGACTTTTCGATCCACAGCCCGCTGAGGATCAGTTTTTTTGGATCTCTTGATAAGTACCATTAAAAGTATTTGTTTAGATTAGGTACAATTTTCTGTTAAATCAAAAAATAGTAAAATGTTTCACATAATTCTTTTTACAGAGAAATGTGGTTTGTTCTAAAAAAAATTGGAATGCAGAAAACGATGTAAATAAGTAAATACAGTAATAAAATTGGTAATCTCATCATTTCGTATGCAAAAAGCAAGCCATTTACAAAACCCAATTTTAGATTGACAACGATGTTAATCCTCTTATCACGTGGCCTGCATGAAAATTACACCCAATGGTGCTTGTATCACGCAGCTATCACAAGGGAAATTTTTTTCGGGCACTTATTCAAGGGTAATTGGGAAAATTGTTTCTAGGGACAAAGCATGCCAAGAATATTTTAAAGCAAGATGATAAAAATGTTACAGCAGTGCAACGGAAAAAGTATGCAATACGTTATCGAATGTGCTTTATATTTGTATATTTCGTTGCAATAATACAGGGTGGCTATTATGTATGGGACCAAAGCTCCCCTGGTCAAACGGTTTGAGATATGCGTTTCAAATTTGGTATATGTTAATTTGAGGTTATTTTGCATATTTTGCAGTAAAAAAAATTTTTTTTTGCATATCGTTTTTAAGCGCGGCCGCCATTTTGAATTTTCTTAAATAGCAACCTGGTCTGTGTGATACATCAATAGAAAGCTTATTTTTTTCTCTTTTCAGAAATATTAAACATGTATAGGGTTACATAAGAAAATAACGCAGAAAAATTAAAAAACCATTTGAGGCATGCTTACATCGTTTAGGACCACATCGTGGTTCTGAAAAGAACCTTTTTTTTCATCGCACAGCAGTTCCGCAGAAGGAGATGGAGCGACCTACTTCGCGCTGGTGTACTTGGTTAATTCGTCACTGCACATTTACTCAAATCTAGTAACCCTTGCATTAACAAAACGTCATAAATAAACAAAACACAAACAGTAATTAAAATTGATAGGATAACAAACAACATTTCTTAAATAAAAATGAAAACAAAACATTATTAATTAACAGTAGTTAGGAGAGGAGATGTTCAAATTGCTGCCCATTTACTTCTTGGCAATAAATAAAAAATCTAAAGGAGGCAAATCTGGTAACCGAGCAGGCCAGTCCGCGGTTTCTCTTCTCCCGATCTCTATCCGTTCTCCTTCTGAAGAACGGTCCATATTACAGAATTCTAAAGATTATTTGCCAGACAACACAACTACAGGTAGAATTAACAATGTGTGATGTTTATTTTGTCACCTATTAAACTCTTACTACTTGTTTTTGCTTGTGTTTTGTTTATTTATTACGTTTTGTTAATTCAACGGTTACTAGATTGCACTAAATGTGCAGCGACGAATGAAGCATGCCTCAAATGTTTTTTTAATTTTTCTGCGTTATTTTCTTATGTAACCCTATACATGTTTAATATTTCTGAAAAGAGAAAAAAATAAGCTTCCTATTGATGTGTCACACAGCCTAGGTTGCTATTTAAAAAAATTCAAGATGGCGGCGGCGCTTAAAAACTATATGCAAAAAAAATTTTTTTTTACTTCAGAATATGCAAATTAACATATACCAAATATGAAATGCATATCTCAAACCGTTTGACCAGGGGTGCTTTGGTCCCATACATAATAGCGACCCTGTATAATAATTTATTAACTATTGTATTTTTTATCTCTACACACCACCTGCTAAAGTCATATAACTCTCCATCTAACATGCAAAAGACGACACAAACACCCATATCCTGGCGGGGATTTGAACCACAAACCATCGCATTAGTACCTCTCGGTCCAACGGATCGAGCCACTAGTCTACGGAGACTGCCTCATAATTTTTTATTATTTTAGAAATGAAGAAAAACAATAAATTCTTAAAAACAGATTATAGAAATGTTACAGCAATGCAACACAAAAGTATTTTGATATACAATAATTATGAACGAAACGCTGGAAGGCAGTTTCCTAAAAATGCGATACATTATCAAAATGTGCATTTTATTGTTATAATAGTTAAGATAACTGCGACTATTTGTGCTATGGGATAGTTAAATCATTTCGAAAGTCTCTGCGACTTTTCTTGTTCGACTGTTACTGCTTCATGTATTCCGTGTACCAAGTAGAGGAAGTTTTGCATTTACAAATGGACAATGAAGCACGCGGAAATTTAATAATGATATTTAATATCACGGAGTAGGTTGTCTACAGACTTTATCACATTATTACGAAATAAGAACAGATCACGTGTTTGGTGGGAGTAGTCTGCAGGTACAGAACTCGCTCACCATTGCGAGAATCCTCGGTTTGATTCCTATAAAGTTCAGTTGAAAATTATGCTTTTATTTTTGTTTAAACGACACATTTAAGTATTTTTTTAATTAATTGAATGTATTTGAAAACAATTCAGTGTTGCCGGAGTTTTTTACGATAGGTAATAAGGAAATTTCGAGTAATTTAACAATATTTTAATCACTTTGTATTTAGTAAAACTGTCGCCAAAACATAAACCAAGGAAAAATAATTATAACAAAATATATTTTTATGGGAACTGAACCCGGAATTTACGCATTGGTGAGCGAGTGCTTTACCTCAAGATCACTCCCATCAAAAAAGTGATTTGATTTATTTATGGATACTGAGACGAGCATCTACTGTGATATAATCCTATAGAAAACTACGGTCCTCGCCAAACTATAACGTGGTTAAAATGCTCTGGCCCGTACTCAGTAAAACACCCTGTATGGGCTTTTTTCAGTGTTTAACATGTAAGTTGATTGTCCGAATCTATGTTTCGTATCCAGTTTACTTCCGCGTCATGTTCCGCACAAAAAATTGGATAAAATTTGACCCCCCCCCCCCATGTGTAATTGTTTCGTTGTCAATTTTGACATCCAGATGAGAAAATATACAGCACCTTTTTCTGAATTATTTAAACTATTGTTAGTTATAAATTATTAAAAAGCTTTAGTGTCGTTTGTATCTTCAAAAATTATAATTCATTTTTTTTAAATCGGCCAGCACGATTTATTTTAGTTATTTATGTATTAGGGGCTAAAGAGGCTTTTATGGCGTAATACGTTGTAGGCCATAAAAGCAAGTTACGCCAGTGGTACATACACAACTTTATGCACGAATGAAGAAAATGAAATGAAAATGAAACTATGGTGGCGGGTAAACAACGGTAGCCATATTGCCTAAAATCTCAGTTTGCAAGTGTTTAAACTGTTTCTATTAGGTATGATATCGTTGTTTGACGTTTCATTATAGCCCATGGGCAATAAAGAGGTCCATGGGCTATAGAAAAACGTTTATGACAAAGAAGTTCGTGTATAATTGTCAATTTATGATACATCCGTGCATAAAATAATTTATGAGATGGAATAATTTAATTTTTTTTCAAATGTAATTTTCTTGTGACGCACCCTATGATTTTTTTTAAATTTAATAAACAGAGCTTCTTTATTCAATAAAAGGGAGACAAAAAAGTCGGATTTTAACTCTCATCAGTGTAAGTGAAAAAATTTACGCTAATGTTTTGAATGCAGTAACATTTAAGGGGGCTAATATTTTTGTTTCCCTTACGTTTTGGGCTGGGGAATTTTTTTCTGGTCTACGGTCTTTTTAAATCTTGATCTGCAAATGTTAGTAACGAAGATTTGTCTTTTATTACCGTTTTTGTTCCTGGAAAATTGCCAGGTTCAAACTGTGCCTGTAGCATACTAAGTATATTAAAACTTAATTTAGAACCACCAAGGGCGCTTAAGAGCGGCCTTAGCGCAGTGGTAAGCGCACGGGCTACGAACGCAGCGGATCTGGGTTCGATCCCCGGCCCGGTCGTTCTCCCTCGAAAAGCAACGGGAAACCAGCGAGATTAATTTTTCCCCAGGAAAACTTCTCTAGAGAAGTGCATGCACTTCCTGTGGTTCGGAGCCCACGTTAAACTGGTAGGTCCCCTATGTCTGTCTGTGCAAATTATCTATCGCCGCGCACCAAACACAGACATAGGAGAGAGGTCGTCAACGCCCTGTGTTAAGAATCGTAAAACAAATTAAAACAGAATAGCGGCCTAAAAACAGGGTTTATTGCACTTTTCTCCAAGCCGTGGTGGCAATTGGCGGGAAAATATAGCGGGAATTGAATGAAATTTGACTCCGCCGTGAGTACTGGGCTATTACCTATGAGTAATTACGGTACTTTCAGTTTTTGAAAAGTTTTGCCTTTAGTTCATTAGACGATCTATCTCATGTATGTAATTTAAATACGCCGTTTTTTGAAGTATGAGAAAGTCCAATCATCGCCCAGTTTCTGTAAAATTTTTGTTTGAAAAATAAACGAGGCTTATATCTTCAAAATATGACACAGTAAAAACCACTCTTTATAAGACTCCATTTTGTTGATTTTGAACTTGCTTCGAAAAGCTCATCAAGTAATGAAAGAATTGCTTTCTTTTTTTCAATACACGTTTATATAAATAACGTCTGATATTAGTAAACACTAAACAGGTATATATTTCCAATCAGGTCAGACAACTTTAAACAGAAGTAAAATGCAATAATCTCGTTCCCACGTTTATTAATATGTATCTACTATAAACTTATAAATAAATTATATCAATCATTTACTACTGACTCTACGATTGTTACAAATGTTCCGTTTTAAAAAAACTATTATGAAAACATTTCTTATTGTAATAAGATTTGATGTGGGAATATAATACTTGGCACTATTCTCAAGCAAAAAAAAACTTACTAAAAATTCCGGTTACTACGAAATACAATGCTCTGTAAATTTTGGGCTACTTTGATACCCTATCAAGATTAATTAATAATTCTAAAGCTCCACACAAGGGTTTTTATTACTTTTTATAATGATTCACAAAGATATCTTTTCATTATCGTTTTGGGAAGCGTTTTCTTAACAAGAAATAAGAAAACAAAAAAGTATTCTTCACAAATTGTGTTATTATTACCTGTTGTTATGTTTCGTTTACTTTCTAATCTTCTTTTTTAGGCATTTATCCCTGTCTTTGTTTTCTCTTTTCCTTATTTCCCCCTTCCTCGTCCGCTCCCACTTCCTCTCCCTCCCTGCTTCTTTCACCTCTTTCTCTGCCGCATTAATATTACTTACCCTATCTCTCCCCTGCCTCTCTTACCGATTATCTCCCCTTCCCTCCTGCTCGCCTTCTCTCTCTAACTCTCCCCGTCTTTCAGTCTCTCCCTCCGCCAAGCTGTTTTCATTCTCTTTTTCTGTCTTTACATCTCTTATTTCCTGTCTCTCTTTTTTATGTTTCTTAACGTCCCCTTTTCTCTGTTTTGTTTTTTAACCTTAATTTTTGTGCTCTCTCTAAATATTGTCTTCTGTCTCTCTTTTTTATCTGTCCCCTTTTTTACTCCCATTCAATCTATGTGCCCCGGCTTTTTTCTCTCACTTTCTCTTCCGCTCCCACTCTCTTTCCCTTTCCCTTCCCTTCCTCCTCCCCTTCTCTCTTCCCCCCTTTCTCCGTCAAGCTCTCTTTCATCTTCTCCTTCTCCCTCTCTTTCCGCTGTCTCTCCTTCTTGTGTTTTTCTTTATCGCCTTTTCTCTGTCTCGTTCTTTTGACTTTCTAATCTTCTTTTTTAGGCATTTATCCTTGTCTTTGTTCTCTCTTTTCCTTATTTGCCCCTTCCTCGTCCGCTCTCACTTCCTCTCCCTCCCTGCTTCTTTCCCCTCTTTCTCTGCCGCATTAATATTACTTACCCTATCTCTCCCCTGCCTCTCTTACCTATTATATCCCCTTCCTTCCTGCTCGCCTTCTCTCTCTAACTCTCCCCGTCTTTCGGTCTCTCCCTCCGCCAAGCTCCTTTTTATTCTCTTCTTCTCCCTTTACATCTCTTATTTCCTGTCTCTCTTTTTTATGTTTCTTAATGTCCCCTTTTCTCTGTTTTGTTCTTTTAACCTTAATTTTTTGTGCTCTCTCTGAATATTGTCTTCTGCCTCTCGTTTTTACCTGCCCCCTTTTTTTACTTCCATTCAATTTCTGTGCCCCGCCTTCTTTCTCTCACTTTCTCTTCCGCTCCCACTCTCTACTTCTTTTTCGTCTTTTTCTATCGCCCCTATATTACTCATTTTATTTCCTCCCTCCCTCCCCCATTCTTCCCTTCCGTTCCTGCTCACCTACTCTCTTTGATCCTCCCCTTCTCTCTTTTATCCTCTCTTTCCGCTGTCTCTCCTTCTTGTGTTTTTTTATCGCCTTTTCTCTGTCTCGTTCTTTTGACTTTAACCTTTTTTGTGCTCTTTCTGAATATTGGTGGTTGTTTTTTTTTAACATTGTTTTCTTAGATTTGTTTGTTCCGGGGAACTTTTTACTGGAGCAAGTCTTTACCGGAGCCGTTTTTCAGACGATATTTGTCGGCAGGTTTTTTACATCAACGTTTTTTTCCGTCGAATTTATTCTAAGACTTTATTCGGGGATGTGTGTTCACCGTAAACCGTATATGGCCCCAATAAGCAACAGTTTTCTTGTTGTTGCATGTTATTTGTGTGAACGCATTTCGGAGAGTGTAATGTTTGATCGTGCCGTGTCGTGTCGTGTCGCCGCCGATGAGGCATTTCGGACTGCGACAGCCTGGGACCTCGAGAGGATTTAGCGTTCTTATGTGTTACGAAATAAATATAATGCAATAAATCGTCGATAATAAAGTTGATGTTCTTAGTAAAATATAATTATTATATTAAAGTCAGCGCGCGGCTTATCGGCCGTATCTTTAACACTAATTCTTCGCAAGCTGTTGAAATCAAGTGCTGCTTTGTAGTCGAGAAGCGCTGCTTCGTTCTCCACGTATCTTTGCGCAATGAGGTATCAACTGATTATGTTACTGTATCGCAACCGAATACTCTTGCGAATACTGCATACTATCGAATCCTGTTTGTATGGTATAACGTAGCGGGCTAAGTGAATTTGTGCTTTCTGTATGCAGATAGATTTTACTTATCTAACATATGCATAGTGTTTCCAAAATGATGTTCAATATGTTAAAGACTGGTGACAAATCATATTAGAAAATATAAATATAATAAATAAACATGAGTACGTAAACGCTTCCTTACGGAGTTACAGCCTCCCGAAGATGGAAAGTTTAATCACGCTTTCATTAATGTCTCCGCCATAAATTTAGCTATTAAATTGAAACGTTGTGTGGATATTTTACAAAAAGAAGTATTGTTGTTGAAAGTCGCTAAATGTAATGGGTTTTGATATAATTGAATTTTTGTAAAGAATCGAGAAAAAATTCAAGGGTTTCATTGTTGAAACGCTGTTTAATTTATCACGGGCCTTTTTAACAACCGCACATGGTGGATTTTGGAGATATTTCGTTTTCTATTCTTTCACGATTATTTCGCGAATTCCACCTTTGGCAGCTCTTCTACGCTTATTTTACAGCCAATAAATGCAAAGCCACAAATAACTTTGGCGTTTCTGCTAATCACAGCAAATCTATTTTTTGTGAAAACGCTGTTTAAATTGTCACCGACTAGTCTTGGTCTCGTCTCGAAATTCTAAACGAAACCGAGACCGAGATCGAGACTTGTGTGGTCTCGTTCTCGCCGTGAGTCTCGATTATTTGGTTTGGTGTGACTGAGACTGAGACTTGACATATTAAATTAGATCGTGATCGAGACCACTATAGGTATCGTATCGTCCGAGACTACCTCAGTCTCGGTCTCGTCTCGGCGAGACCGAAGCACTAGTTTTTTATTCCTTCCTAATTGTTTCCAAGGGCCACCTTCTATATTCAGGGCTTTGAACTTGTTATAGACGTTTACATGCCTTTTAAAGTCACTTTTATGAAAAATTTAAGAACCGTAGAATTCTACGGGTCGACAATTCTAGAAAAAGCCGTAATAAACTCCTAAATTTTGAAAACGTTTATTATATCGTGCGTTTACAAGAAACTTATTGTTTTACATTTTTACACGGTGAAGAATCATCAACGAGTAAAAGTGGAATTTGGGAAGTGAAAATCGATGTTTTCTGCACCTGTTTAAAATTGCGCAACTTCGCGCGGCTACTGCTCTGAAAGTACGGCTCCTATAAAAAAGATGTAAGAAACCTTTTTTGTAGGTAATTTTGTTAGCTTTAATGTTATATTATACTATTTTGCCGTATGACAACGAGAGAACGAGTTATTGACGAAAAAACGATTTTTTGTACTTTTTCTGCGTCACGGCGGCTAGCGCTGATGTTGGGGAAGGGGGAAAACTTCAATTGTCACCAGTGACACACAAATGAAGCATTTAAAACCAGCCGCCTGGCCTTAAAGTACATTTAGATAAACCGAATGGCGTTTTCGAAACTGTCTACCTTAAAAATGGCGCCGGCTACGATTTACTAAAGGGATTGTGTTGTATTAGCAAGTTTCGTGTTTTTTCCCCATTATGCTAACCTAACAGTATACAATGAGAATAAATAACAGAAAAGTCTTGTTTTTGAAATGCTCTAATATTTATGGGGGCCACACTTCCCCCTGTAGCCCGCTTTTGGCTGAAAAGTTGTGTTTGTTTGTTTCTAGAAAGGAAAAATGGCAAAAATAAGCTTCTTCATTCAAAAAATTATTTTTTTTGTCTCTATCTATTAAAGATTTCGGTTTCCAACTACACTTGTATGTAGAGGCGAATAGAATGACTGCCAGATGCTAATTTATTTAACAACATAAAGACTATAAACAAAATAAAGCAATTACGTTAATTATGAATAAATAATAAAACTGACGAACGCCAATCTAATTAGCAGTCATTAAAAGACAATTCATATTATCACATTTTTTATCTCTGTTTTACTTCGTTATATTTTGACGCACATCTATAAAAAATTGTGGCATTTAAAGAACAAGGAAAAAGAATTTAAAAAATAATCAGCAACATTATTTTTATCGCGGTTTAGCTTGTAGCATGATATTGATAAAAATAACACAATTACTTACACTGTAGAAATAGAATAAAACAACTCAGAAATGAGTTATAATCCCACGTGCAACAATGTAATGTATTTCCGAAATCACTTTAAACGTCTTTTATATTAATTTATTCCTTTGCACTTCGTATCCAACAATAATGCACACACACTGCCTAAACAATTGTCTAAAAATACTTAATGCAATACAAAGTTTGCAGTTTACGTCATAAAGTTAACAAAATTAGTTAAGAAAATAGACCTATGCACTGCATTTGCAACAGTTTTATTGTAAGACTGTCAAAAGACTAAAGTTTTTTTGTGGCATGAAGTGAAGAGGGGACGCGTGTTACACGTGCATTTTCCGGAAGTAATTACTGACTAACATTGAAAATAATGGAAACGTTCGGGGTTCTGGGAAAATTTTATATTGTAGTATTTTCACGAGTCGTGGGAGGAAACCGTCCAACTTTGATTATAAATAGCAAATGCAACACGGCGTGGTTTAATAACAATTTTTAAAAATTTTCATTGCACAAATTTTGAAAACATCAAAAGTGTTTTCCTTGGCAAAATCTAAAGTCGCTTAGAGTTTGATTGGTATCTATTTTCAGAATTGTTTTCGACAACAGATTTGGACGATTACAAAACGTGTGAAGTTAATGTTAGTTCGAAAAGTTTGTTTTGGTGGAAAATATTTGTTGTTCCTTTTTAATCAGCCTTGCTTTCAACACGATATTTTTCTTGGCAATTAGCGCGGTAAAATAAGTTCTGAAGTTTCTTAGATTAGTAAAAATAAATAACAATAAGCATTTTTTTTGAAAAATTAGAATTGAGAAGAGAAAATTCAAAAATTGCCCTCTTCACAAAACAGAGTTGGTTTTTTAAATAATTTTTTAATTATTTGTGATTAATTAAAATTTTAAATTATTTTTTAGTTTGCTGTTCGTGTTTTAAAGACAAAAATATACATTTTTTTGTCTACAGTATTATAAGTGGTTAACAATTTCAATATTGAATAGAACTTGAGCATTTGAAGTATGTGTGCTTAGACAAGAACGAAGAAATGACAGACCTTGAACACAAAATAACTAAATGTAGGTAATTTCCTAACTAATAAAAATAAGTTTGTTGCTGTAAATCACAAGGTTTGTACAGCTGTTGCATTACATCTTAAATGTTTAAATTTATTTATTTATTTTTTAAGGTATTAAAATACCAGCAAGAAAATTTTGACACTTTGTGATGTGGGTCTGAATCGAGAAATTTTCAGGAAAATTTTCCCAGGTTTTTACAGAAAATTTTCCGCCTACAAAATTGCCTCAGGTGGGAGTATGGGAATACCCTAAATATGTAGACAACCAAGCGTTTTAGTTAAGCCTGTTGTGTTGACCAAAGTCGTTAACCTAAACATAAAACTAATTCATTCATCACTAATCAGGTTGTTGCGTACGCGGCACCAAGTGTAAAGTGAAAATTTGCTGTGCATTTCACGGTATTTTAGTCAATTTGTTCCAATATTTATTATATATACACACATTTAGCTAAATGCTTTTTATTTTAATAAATCGTTGTAGATTTAAATAAATCCTTAAACATTTAGTTGAAATATTCCAACATTTAATAAAGCATAAGAGATTTAAATAAATCTTAAAAATATTTACTTTAAATTTTCAACTATTTAGTAAATCTTTATGTATTTAGATAAATCTGCACATATTTGTTTTAAATCTTTTAATATTTAATAAATATTCGCAGATTTAACTAAATCTTTACCGATATAATTAAATCCTTACAGATTTAAATAAATATTTCAACATTTAATTTTAAGCTGTCATATTTCATGTTAACTTGTCATATTTATTTGATCTTGGTCGACCCAGCCTACATAGAAGACCAAGACCGTTTACACTGGTGGTAACGTTCAACAATTACGAACACGTTTTCCGTATTACAAGAATTTGTACAATTAATGTTAGTTAATCATTAATAACAACATATTTAACAACATAAACATTGCATAATTTATTATTCATACAATAAAATTTCCTCGACATTTCCTTGAGAATGTAATTTTCTGTCTGTTTTGTTTAAGCGTTGAACGCTTCCACCATGGCCTTGCCTTGCGCCTTATTACCGGTGCAAACGGTCTTGGTGTCCTAAGTCGAGTGGGCGCACCAAGGTCAAATAACTATGCAGGTTGGTATTAAATGTGACAGTTTAAAATTAAATGTTGCAACATTTATTTAAATCTGTAAGGATTTATTTATATCGGTAAAAATTTATTTAAATCTGCGAATGTTTATTAAATATTGAAAATTTTTTGATCTAAAATTTCTGCGAATCCCTCATCACTACCCTCCCATGGAAGTATCGCGCGGGTTTAGTAAAATTTTAGGTCCTGCATGTTTTATAAAGAACAGCGCCAAACCGTCAAAAATAACACGCAATCAATTTGGTCCAACGCTTATTACGCCCCTATTTAATTTTGAAACGGATCAAAATAGAGGAAAGAAAAGTTAATAAAAGTTTTTTGATAAAGCTTGACCTAGCTTTCTGCGAACTTGAAAAAAATTAGCAATGCCGTTAGCTGTTTTTTTCAACGATATATAACTTGTACATCCTCACATAATAAAATTATAGAGAAAACGTGAAAAACTTTTGTTACATTAGCAGGCCTTGAATTCAATCAACAGCCTACCACAATCGCGGCAGTGTGCTTTGAAATTCATTTGTTATCTCTTTTAATTAAAAATAATTGAAAGAAGAAACTTCTAGTGGTGTCAACAATGCCTATTAGTACAAGTTTATTACACACGGTCCTTCAAAAAAAAAGTATGGAATAATGGTTTTGGTGGCGTAAATACAAAATACAAAACAGTACTTTATATGAAAGTTTTTTATTACAGTATTATCCATGTCACCTGATTTTTGCATTTATCTGATAGATTTTTTTTTCTCATTTTTAATGGTATAAAATGTAATCAAAGTCTAAAGTTTTTCTCTTGTTTTCTTCCATAGTTGACCCTTGACGCCAAACATTTATGATATTTATGTTTTGTCGCCAAAAATGGTTTTCAGAAGTCACAAAATGCTTTTTATTGTTTGAAAATCATTGCTTAAATGTCGGAATAAAAATAAACTATTTAATTATTAAATAAAATAAATTTAATTACGCCAATAAATAATTTTTGACACAGAAAATCATTTATTGGCGTCTGAAAATCGCCTATACAATGTATAATTGAATAAATGGTAAAGTAAAGTCGGTGGTACTACACTCCAATGAGGAGTTGGACCTGCAATGCGGTGGGTCAGGGCCACCGATATCCAGCCGTCTCGCACTCTTATATGGAGTACGGGGTGGTGTGGTAAGCACCACGCCTTAAACGGCTGCCTTATTTCCCTCACCCTTCGAGGGGTTTGGTTCCCAATTTTTAAAAAGCGACTGGGTAGGCCGCCCGCCAGGTATCTAGTCTTCGGGTTCGAACCCAAGACCTTCCGCGTAGCAGCCAAGTGCCCTAGCCACTCGGCCACTCTGGCGCCTAATTAAATAAATAACTAAACTTTTTTAAACATAATTAATAATTTCAGTAAAAAATGATTTGTTGACGTCAAAAAATTATTAATTTCTGGTTAGAAATTCTGTCATATAACAGCGCAGTTGGCGTAGTAGCGAAATCTTAGTCGGTTCCTACACCAAATTATTTGCCCGTATTTGAGCTAGTTGCCACAAGAGTACACTTTATGATGCGCTGATAAAAGGTTCACACCAAAGAACGTTTATACGTCCCGTTCCAAGGATTACTTTATGTTGTGATTTTACGATTCACGCAGGACTCTTAGCAGGCTATACGGGGCAATGGAAACCTACACAGGAGAATGTAGGACATACCAAGGTTGCCTCGCGTTTGAGGTCGACCAATCCCATCTCTCGGATGGGAAGTGATGGTATGGTCCCCTACCTCTCATTTGGCAAATCTTACGATACCCTCACCCCTAGCCGGGATGAATGGCTTTCGGGAGACCGATCCTTCCTTCAGCCCTGTGGCCTCGTATGGTTTACGGATGGGTCAAGGATTAAGGAGGGATCAGGAGCAGGTGTGTATGGAGAACAACCCCGAGTCAAAATGAAATTTGCTCTGGGGAAATATCCAACCGTTTTCCAGGCCGAAATCTTTGCTATTTTGGCATGTGCAAATGAAAACCTCAGAAGAGGGTACACTAGTAGTCACATCTACATTTGCACCGACAGTCAAGCGGCCATCAAAACCCTGATCTCCCCTAAGATCGGGTCACGTTTGGTCCAAGAGTGTCGGCAAACTCTCACAAAGCTCTCTGCAAAGAACTATGTGAAAATCATATGGGTCCCCGGCCATAGTGAAATTGAGGGAAACGAAGAGGCTGATGCCCTGGCTGTTGCGGGGGCCAGGGAACCCCTAATGGGTCCAGAACCGGCCTTCGGAATTTCCCGCAAATGCGTGAGGCACGAGATATGCAGCTGGACGTTGTCACAGCTCCAATCATCCTGGACCTCTCGTCACACACCAAGATAGGCTAGACTCTTTATTAAGGGTCCTACGCCTAAAATGACAAAAATTCTTCTGGGCCTAAACAGAAGACAAATCAGAATTGTGACAGGCCTACTAACAGGCCACGGTCACCTGCAAAAACATCTCCACACCATCGGGGTTGTCAAAAACCCGCAGTGTAGAAGATGCCAAGCGAGGGAGGAAACTTCCGAGCACATAATCTGTGAGTGTGCCGCTTTTGCGGCCCTCAGGTACAACACTTTGGCTCCCCCTCCCTAGAGCCAAGGGAAATACAGGATATATCATTGAACAGGATCTGGTCTTTTGCTGAAGCGACCAACCTGTTCAATGAATACTAGATCATTTAAGGGGCACAATGGGCACTAGTAGCCTAAGTGCGGGAGGACGTAAGTCCTTCGACCCACCATAAATTATCATCATCAGGACTCTTAGCGCACATGCCACATTATTATTGTATTATTAATGTATGTGCGCCATCTTTTGTTAGTCAATATTACCTATAGTTCTGGTCCACACTACTATTAAATAAGTAACCAATTAAAAGGCATTTTTCCGACGTCAAAAAACTCGTTTATTGACGTCACTAAATTATTTATCACGTTAAAAAGTCGTCAAAAAAATATTTAATGTCGTTGAAAATAATTTTTTCCTTTTAAATTACCTAAACAATTTTCAGACGTCAAAACATATTTTTTTGACGTCATAAAATAGATTTTTGACGTCAATAAATACATTTCTGACGTCAAAAATTTTATTACAAAAATTAATAGAATAATATTTTTAATTATTGAAGTATTCAATAGTGAAATAATTTTTTCCAAAATGTGATAATTTTTAGTCTTCAAACAAATTAATTTTTTATAATTTTTGGCGCCGCAAATTTAATTTGTGACGTCTAAAATTCGATTTTTGACGTCAGAAATTATTTAGCGATTTGAGGAAAATGAAATTTTATTTTCCATAAATCAGAATAAAAAGTAAAACTGCTTTCCACTCTTTTGAAAGGATTACCCTTACTCAGTTTTAAATTTCCTTTTATACTATTTGTAAGAATTGTTTTGAAAATTCATGATTCAACATAGTTTTGGATTAAAGCCTAAACAGTGCATCTTGGAAGTATTTACAAACTTTAACCTTATGATCTATCACACAGTCATACATACGTAAGCAACTTTCCCACGTTTCTCTGCGATTGCACGTAGGTCTTACTTTAGGCTAACCTAACCCAGCACGAATATTTTGGAACACTACTATTTTTGGTTAAACCGTTTGATTCAAACTAAGTTTCTCAATTCGATCGACTTTTTTTAATTGATAGTAAATACAAAAAACGCTCATTTTTCATCTGAAACTGTAGTAAAAACTTTAGTGGTTTTCAGCTATTTCCGTAGTTAGTGGTTTTAGGCTTAAAAAATTTCGATGGTAAATATTAACGTTCCTGATTGTTTTTTTAAAAAATATTTTGCTTTTATTTAATAACCAAATTGTAAAAAATCAATAAGATTTGAGTATTCTCTATACAATACTAATTTAACCACAAAAATAAAGAAAAGGGGATAATTATGGTGTTCTTCCATATAAAACCCCCACGTCCAGGAATACCGTCACCTTGCTGTCTTGGTGTGTTCCGACCTATTTTGCACAAACAAAACCTATACATTATACAAACATAAATGTTTCATTCGTGGTCGAACGATAATGTAATAAAATAGTAATGTCTACAAAGCCAGCACTATTATTTTACATGCAGGGTTACGACCCCATGCATTACCTATATTGATTATTGTTGATAGTTGCAATGTCGTGCTTACAGCATAAAAGTTGGAACAGTGTTGGTTGGAAGAATTTCTCACAATTTATTTCAATGTTTTACTTTAATAATAAATAAAGTATTGACGTAGAACATAAAACTGAATTACTAGTGGGTACTTCTTTAAAGCTTCTTTTATTTACTTTATTTCATACTGTCCACCGTACACTACTTTACATCATTAATTTGAGTCCGGGAAATGACCGTCAAATTCCAGATTCGGCTCCTTCGTCGCCTCATCCGGAAACATCTCGACTCGTTACTGTAATAAGTCATCTCCCGGCCTTATAACGTAATAGTACATTGTACACTAAGGGAGAGAAACGTCTTATTTCTCCTGAGGTGTAATTTGAAGCCCGAGGGCTACAAATACATCGAGGGAAAATGGCGGTCTTTCCCGAGGTGTATATACTATTTTTTCCACGATCGGGAGTAGAAACACTTAATTTCATAGAATTATAATAAATCGGAGCGAAATTACAATATTTAGAAGCCTTTGGGATGTTTCCATGCAACGTACCACGACAACAGACATTTGTTTACAAATATAAATATGAAATTAAATAAAAACTCCCCTAGGGAAATTGTTGCCTTATTTAACATCTAGGCTCCTGGGTTGTACCCGCGTCATCGGTGCATGAACTGCCAGTTCATGCACCGATGACGCGGCTCCAACCCGGAAGCCTAGATGTTATTAACAACGGCCGCGGAAGCCTGCAACTTAGATGTTGCCTTATTTCGTCCCTAGAGAGTAAATGCTTTACTTCTGTCACAATTTTGATGCCATAGAAACCGACTTCTACTCCCGGTCGTGGAAAAATAACTATTTCAATATAATTCAATAAGTAGTACGACTAGTAATTCAGTAACATATTCACATGAACAAACAAAATCATACAGTTACACGAATTAGCATGTTCAATAGATGAAGAGGATTAGTTTCATCCCGTTCTACAGAATCTTTCGCATTTAGATCTTCCTCATTCGTAAACACTTCATCCACAATATGCACAATTCCGTTGGTGCACTGGTAATTGGCTCTGTATACTGGTATAATCTTATTTCGCCAATAAATTACATAGTTTGTACCTGTTTCCCCAATACCAACTTTGAGGATACCACCAAGTGTCATTAGATCAACATCAGCAGTGTCTGATACGTTAGATTTCTTCCTCAAATCTTCAATGGTGTACGAAACGTTTGAGACAACAAGATGTCTGCTCAGAATTGCTTTGCCGTATTTTTCAATGAAGCCGTTAAAAAACGTGTTGTTCGCTTCCAGGAATGACTGCAAATTGCGCCAGGCTTTGTCCCTGGGTATGAAAAAAGTAAACTTACTCCTTTCGTTGTTCAGCAAAGCATTAAATCCAGTTTTTTCTCCTAACATGTACGAATAATCCAAGGTTGGATCCATGCTGAGCTTGTCCATTACAGCAAGATACGGAAACAGCGTAAGCTTGCGGTCAAAAACCACCAAAGGGCGCTTTATGAGGTGCACCACTCCATTCCTTACCGGAATATTGGCCTTGACGATTTCCACAACAATTTCTCCCGTGGGATGGTTCGAATCGCCTACGAGTGTGTGACTTTTAGCGTAGAGCTTTCCTTCAGTTCCGGAAAGGAGTACAACGACATAGAGATAGTCACCATTTGCTACTGTTTCAAAGGGAGTATCTTTGGGACTTGGTCGCGTGAAGAGAACGCGGTTAGGTATGACGTGCCCATCGATGACGTTTCCATCAAACATTTGTAGCCGGTAATCTGTGAAGCCTTCATTTACAGGCACAAAAAACGTATAGTTGCCTTCCGATTTGAAACGGTTTTCTTTACGGTTTCCAATAACCCTTCTGCGAAGGAAAAGGGGTGGTTCTTATGAGTGGGGGTAATTAAATGGTTTATTTAGATGAACATACCTGTAGAAGAGTTCGACTTTGTGATGTCCCAAATCCCAGAACTGAGAATATGATAGGAAATCAAATGCAGTGGGGTTGTAAATCGAATGAGCAGCTCGTTTTGACACAGGATCCAGTACTTCATCGATGACATGGAGTACTTGGGGCTTTTTCGGTTTATTGTTGATTTCAGAAACGTAATCCGAATATTCCGGAACGATTCGGGCGTTATTAATAAAGATATCATCTTCTAATTTTGTTACCCATAGGGGTGGGTTTTCTTCCATAACAGTTGTCAAAGGTCCAGTTTTAAGATCTTTCGTTTGCTTGGCGTACCAAGCCATATGGTAGTTTATAACATCTTGAATGTTTCCACCGGAATACCATTCAAACGCTTCGTTGGTGGGAACAAAAACCGTCATCTCGCCGTATTGGAGATTTAACTTTGCTGGTCGGTTTGCTTCCAACAGGGAAAAAAATTGGCTTAGTTTCGGACTTTGGCGAATTTTTTGATACACTGTTGGTTTGAAATATTTCCCCGCGACCAAAACTAAGAGTGCTAAAAAACACCACACTTGTTTAAGCCACATTTTAAAAGCACACAGATGTTGTACTCAAACTTGATATACGCCAGTTTGCGAACTGGGCCGAAAAATACTAACAGAAATGCGGGCTTATATTAATCTATTCTTAGAAGACAAGGTTAAGTCTCTTTGAACTGTTATCGTTTAGTAATTCATGTTTGTGTGTCTTGATTGCGTCCTAATGATGAATTGGATCATAGGCAGCTGCGAGTTTCAGTTTTAAATTAATCATTTATAAGCGGAACCAATGACGAAATTTGTTGGAGATAAAACGTTTGAAAAAAATGAGAACACTGATTGGAAGCACAAAATAAGTTTTCCGAGTTTGATTTGAGAGATGGAAAAAAACAAACACGTTACTGGTTAAAATAACATAATTTCACTGTGGAAAATAGTAGTTCGGAAAAATACGACGCTTAGAGGTATCCTTTGAAGTTCATTTTTGAGGTAGGATTCATCTTCAACTTCTATTTTTAAATTTAACAGAAGCTTTCCTTAGAAATGTCACAATAAATTAAATTACTTGAAAGCAATTTGTGATTTTTAAAAATAATGAGGTAGAGCAGCGGTTACGAACACCGACCGGCTTTGGCACTGCTCTTCTAAGCGTGTTCTGGTTCGATTCCGGAACAGGGTATCTATAGGTGTATGTGTATGTTTGTGC
This sequence comes from Ctenicera cuprea, assembly GCA_958336395.1. NCBI lineage: Eukaryota > Metazoa > Arthropoda > Insecta > Coleoptera > Elateridae > Ctenicera > Ctenicera cuprea. The sequence continues at coordinate 12,043,400 of OY284493.1, forward strand.
ATTTCCGATGTGGGACGATATGACAGTTAGTTCCTTCTTCCCGTAAGTGTAGACACAAAAAATTCCTATTTTAGTGAAATATTGTACAAGATTTTGTAACATGTTTTTATATTTTGCAAACTAAATTTTTTATTAAACCGTCATAAAGTCAAACTTTTCAAATAATTTGTTTATGGTTCCAATTCTGAAATTAAAGAATTCGCAAAAAAACATTCAAATTGTATCAAAACCTTTAATTAAAAACTAACTGTGGCAAAGATAGTTTGCTATAGAATAAATGAATATCTATTTGTCCAAATACTGCTTTTACCTGCATATATCTTAAGGAAATGGTTTCCTATTTTTCGGAAATATTGTACAACATTTTGTAACATATTTTGATATTTTGCAAACCAGACTTTTTAATAAACTAGTATAATGTCAAACTTTTTAGATAATTGTTTGGGGCCCCAATTTTGAAATTAAAGAATTCGCAAAAAAACATTCGAATTGTACCGAAACCTTTAATTAAAAACTAACTGTGGCAAACATCGTTTGTTATACATATAATGGATGAATATTTATTTGTCCAAATACTGCTTTTACCTGCATATATCTTAAGGAAATAGTTTCCAATTTCGGAAATATTGTACGACAATTTGTAACACGTGTTTACATTTTGCAAACCAAATGTTTTAATAAACTAGCATAATGTCAAACTTTTCAGAAAATTGTTTAACGCCCCAAATTTTGAAATTAAAGAATTCGCAAAAAACCTTTATTTAAAAACTAACTGTGGCAAACATCGTTTGTTATATAATGGATGAATATCTATTTGTCCAAATACTGCTTTTACCTGCATATATCTTAAGGAAATGGTTTCCTATTTTTCGAAAACTGTGGGTTTACAAAATTCTATATTTTATATGTGACTTTTTCCGGTGACTTTTTTCCGGGTTACTTTTTTCTGAGGTCTTTCTTTACGGGAGCATTTTTTCGTGATTTTTTTTCCGGTGACTTTTTTTCGCTTGAATTTTACATGAACGTCGTTATTATACAAAAAATTAAAAAAACAAATAGAATTTTTAAAGCGGGGTAGCAGCTTTAATCAAGAAAATATGATCTGTAGCGATAGACATACGTAAAAATCTACATCACATGTAGTACCCAAAATATATTGCACCGTGAAGCAATTCGAAACGCATAAAACCAGCATAAGATAGATACTGTATTGTATAGGGAAATTCACATGCATGTTTCCTTAAGAGCTGTCATAAATAAAAACCCTGTCATCGCCAATTATTCAATAAAGGGCGGGCAGTATTTAATACACAACCCTCTTGAAGTTTATTGCTTGTTTTTATCTGCAAAAAGCTTTTACGTAAAAATTCCTCTCTTTTATGCAGGTGTTCAAAATGCAATAAAAATTGTCAACACCAAATATTTAACCATAAGAAAAGAGGGCTGCAGCTGCAAAACTATTTCTTGCGTGCAACCTTCCTTTTAGTGCATTTCTAAGAATCACGGTTACCTCTTCAGGGGCATACCAGTTATTACACAATACTTTGTTAGTCTTTTTTTTTTATTAGCTTAAACTTCGAGTACTCGATCGACCCAATTGTTTCGAATTTTGAAATTATCGATGGTAATGGTAATTGCATCAATTGTTTACGTAGGTATTGATGGCTGTTTGCCACTGAAAGTGTAATTATGAAATTATCCATCCATACATATATAAAAGCACAAAGGGTTTTTTTCTCCGGTTCCTCCAGCGGCTACCGCTTCACCAATTTGGACCATTTTTTTTTAAATGAAAGGTCTCTATCCACAGATGGAACATGAAACATTTTTATATTTTTATTCTACGTCGATTGTTCTATAATAATTATTTTAATTTATAATATATATGAAGGTCGGCTAGACGCGCGTCACTTGGGGCGCCATCTACAATAACGTCGCGTGTCATTATTTAAACTAATGCATCACGTGACTGGACATTTCGCCGGTTCTGCCAACGCTGTCTGACAGTGCATTGTGTGCTGGGGTAACACTAGTATAAATAATTACTATCGTATTAATGCTTCTAAAGATGCAATCAAATTACGCAACCATATAACTACTTTTGATGGTTAAGGCGCAAAATCGATTGGGTTCATTGAACAAAATTCTTGTCCGTAATTAATTTATTTTAGAAATTATCACGCGGATATATTTACGGACGCATACTGTATAATTAAGCTTTGTTATTAATAAATACATTGGAGAATTTGCATAAATAGATGTATTTATGTAACTAAATCTTTCATTAATTTGCTTTAGAAAATCTCCAAAATCTTGACACGTTATGATTTACTACAGATCGGCAAGGCTGTGGGTATAAATAATAATTTACTAGGTGCCTTAAATGACATCGTAGCAGAGGACGCCGGCATGGTGGAAGGAACGGCAACTCGAGTTCGAGTTTTTTAGTTCGTCAAACTCTTCAAATTCTTCTGGCAATGAATGTGTTAAAGTTAAAAATGTTTAAATTAAACGTCTAAAAAAACGCCTACAAAAGTACAATAGCGGGTAAAATATTTACTAATATCACCAAGTCGCCGGCAAGAACGGGATTCCGAAGTTTGCACACCGTTCTGCCTTGTGGGAAGAACCGTTTTGCCCTGTAATAAAAGCCTTTATTCCTTGGGCTTGAACGCGAGACCGTTCTGCCCTGTAATGAAGGCCGTTCTGCCCGATAGAAAAATCCGTCTTGCCTTGTAAGGAAAAGTGTTCGAAAATTAATCACCCCATTTATTTTGCTTATAAAGTTGTACCTCCTCCATTTTTACTATTTTTCTTTCAAATTGATAAAGTTCTGCTTAGAAAGTTTTACTAAAGAAGAGGCCCCCCTAGGTCCTTTTGCGCGTCGAATAACGCCCGGAACAAGCGCGAGACTGAGCCGTGAGCAAACAAAAAAAAAGTTTGTCGTCCTTTAGCGGCCATTTTTATGGGAAACGGTAGGCCTCTGCTTGGGAATTACGGTAGTGTGCAAGTTTAACTTGTCAGGTGTAAACTATGGTGGTTAGAGGACGCCAAACTTTTTTCTTTTGCTCGCGGCTTGATCCCAAACTGGGTTAGGGAAACGGGACCAGCGCCAAACGTTTATATCTTCTTTATGTACGCCCGAAAAGCCTGCAATACAAAATGGCCGAATGTAAGAAACGTTCAAGGTCTTGCGAAGAGGACAACCGACTACTGAAAAATTGCAGAAATATCGCGGTCATCCATGAACCAGATCAAAAAATGTTGTGACTGTTAAAAATTGCAATTTAAATATTTTTTTCTTAAATTTCTTGATTTTCGTTAATGACCATTTGCATGAAAAAACTTAGAAAGAAAAACAAATTCACAATATTTTAAAGCTCTAGACGGATACACCCTTTCTATATAAATATAGTTTTTAAAATACAAAAACCAAGTAAAACAAAACCAAAAATGAGCGAAACACTTCGCCTGGACTTTCCTATACATTTAAATACATTGTTTTACATTTTCCAACACTTTCGATATACACCTGTCTAGACACGACTAGTTAAAGTAAATAGTTCTTATAAGTTGTAACATCTTGAAGCGGTTGAAGAAAGACCGACCGCTGCGCTGCAAGCATAATGTTGGGTAAAATATTCGGACTGAATCAACGGAAGCGCGGAAATTGATATTTGAAAATATATTAATAACTCGAGAAGTATTATTTTTAGCAAGAAATTACTCTTATTAATTTGTATTTAGAATTTCAAAACCTTTCTGATTTTAAAGCCAAAATGCCACGTTTACATTTAAAAAAAAGTTATTTTTTACCGTGGCCGCCATATTAAAATTGGAAACTCAAGTTTTTTTCTTAAATACAATCGAGAAGAATTTGCCTTACAACTTTGCTCTTGGGTTTGCGAGTCTATCTATTCAAATAAAAAAGTTAGCCTACACTGAACATTAAACGACTAGTACAAGAATACAACTGCTGTAGAAAGTATGTGAAATTCTTCTAAGGACAAAAAGATTATTAAGGGGCAAAAAATTCGATTTTTTGGTTTTTTGTAAAAAGATTCTCCTAGAGCAAAAAAAAGAAGAAATCAATTTTTTAATTTTGTATCGAAAATTTTGGAGGGAAGGGGGAACAGTAGCCCCCCTAAATATTAAAGTATTAAAAGAATATTATGATATTCGGATTTTGCTATCAATGATGAGCTATATTGCTTTAACAGAAATATTTTATTGCCCCCCCGTTAAATAATTAAAAAGGTACCAATTTTCAATTTTCAAACATTCATAGAGGGCGTCACAGTGAAATTATAGCAATGCGCAAAAAAAACAAATTGTAGAAGATCCCAGCTCTATCAGCTTAAAAAGTTTAAACAAAAACTTGTGGGCAGTTTTTGCTAAATATTTTTTTGAAAAATTCCACAATTTTGGAGTGGTCATTGCGATCGTTTTTATATTTTCAAAATTAATTATATTTCATGGTATAGTACCCTTAAAGGGCTACCAAACAAGATGTAGTTGATTCCAATCAGATAACTGGTTTTTGAGTAAATGGGCGTTAAAGTCGAAATTTTCAAAAATTCGTAGCGGCCGCCATGTTGAAGCTAGAGAGTTCGGTAAAAAATCGTTTGATTTGTCCTAGGGTCTTCTTTAATCTCCACTATTAAAATTTCCAAAATTCAGTTTCTGAAAAAAATGCTACCAAAAAAACATGTCTAACTTCCGCTTCCGGATTCGGTTTTTTTTAAAAGCTTATGTTGTCGGTGAATTTTTGATATACCCCCTCATTCCAAAGCACATCAAAATCGGTCCAGCCGTTCCGGAGATATGGAGCGTAACACAACACACCCACCCACCCACCACCCGCCCACAGACAGACATTTTTTTTAAATTATTTTTTTGGGGTCCATGGACTATTTCCGTTAAAATCTCAACTTTGAAATTTTGCATGAAATCAATACTTCCCTATACTGAAAGTATAGGAAAGTAAAAAGGATCATACTTGTAACCCTTATCTCTGATAGGGGAGAGTGTTGCACCTTGAGCATAGTGTACCTTAGAACATTCGGTTGTTTCCTACCGTTGTTGCCATCTATCGGAATATGAGTGAACTACGTTGAAAGCAAATATAAGCAAAACTAGAAAAACGCATTTCCAGTTGTATTTAGGTAGTTTTACATTATTTAAAATCACAATTAGTAATTTTTAAGTACACAACAGTAGATTTTTATTTTAAATCTTTTCTTTTTCTGTTATACCAAAAAATGTTTTCTGTACCTGGATATTCTACATTTATTCTCTTTTATTACTTTCTCTAATATCATTTTTACCTGCGTTTTTTATTTTTTTTTGTCTTTTTCAACCTTGTTTATTGTTTTTCTTGCCTCTTTCTTTTTACATTCGTATACTGAAATTTCATAAAAATGTTCGATTCAAGATTTCGACGGAAATACACGTTCTGAATCTCCACAGCAAAATAAGTTTTTTAAACAATTTTAAACGCGATGCGTTAGAAGTTAGACTTGCTTTTAGGCAGCGTTTTTTAATAAAATTTTCTGAATCTATAAGCGGAATTTGATAGAAGGTTTCAGGGCAAATTAAACGTTTTTTCATACCTTCTAGGTTCACAATAGCAGTCGCCAAGATTTTTTGAAATTAAATATAATGCCTTATTATTTATCTAAACGAGTTACCAGATCGGTATAAACTTTAAAGATTATAATAGCCCTAGGGAAACACAATGCTACTATCTATGAAAGTTTTTGAAAAACGGCAGCAGTCAAGTGAAAAATTTTTCAAAATTTAAAAATTTTGTTACAAGATTTACTTTAAATATTGTAGGCCCATGTGATGGGCTAAAATTTGCTGGGTTCCTAGTCTGTTAACTTCTTTGTGACATCTTCTATGAATTTTTCAAAATCAAACATTTACGCCACTTCATTTAATAAACGTGGGATGATACAAAATTCCTGTTGAAACTAATTTACAGCGCTGTGTGATGTAACAATTTCTATATCGATATTTGAATTACTAGTCTATTTATTTGTAAATATAACCGTAACAGCGCCAACACACGTTAAACAATATCTAATCGGTTTAGTCTATCTCATAACTGCACGTAACCTTGAGATGGCTGTATTGATTTTATAAATGTATATAAGCAAAGATCGTTTGTTATATAATTGGTTAATATCTATTTGCCCAATTACTGCTTTTACCTACATATATCTTAAGAAAATGTCTTATTTTTCAGAAATATTGTATGATATTTTGTAACCACATTTTTATAAGTGCGTATTAGATTAGAAATTCTGGTGTTCTCGAGTGTGGAGCCACATTCTGGCGTGCCGATCTGCCCGCCTGCCATGCTGTTCGGACCGCCAATGAAAGATAAACGTCTTAGAACCCAATCAGTCGAGCAAATTAATGTTGTCCAACCAAATTTTCTTATCTGTATAGAACATCTTAGCCATCGGCCTTATGCAATGGACGCGTAAATATGCGAGTTCCAGTAGTGGGAGCCCATTACCAATAAAAATTGAGACAGCGGAAGGGATCCTGATTTAAGATATAAATTACTCAAGTAAACTTAATAAATAATGTGAATTGTAAAATCGGTGCTTATAATAGATGATGCACGCTTTAAGTTGTAAAAGTAGTATGTATTAATTCATATTAAAATCGATTTTTATAATCGATAATTAAAGTCGATTATGAGAATCAAGATTTACAATCGATTAATAAATTAACTCGATTATTTTTCTGGTTCTGATTATTAATCTCTAATAAATTTTGACCTATTATTAAAAATCAATTCTGGAATTTCAAAAAATTACAGCCCCACTCACTACAATTTGAAAATTAATTTTTAGATGCAGCATGATTCGGAGGATTAACTTTTCCCCTCTCATCTAATTTTGTGCAATAAATTTTATTTCTTGGTCTTGGTTTTATTTAATCCCAAGAAATCTTTTTCTAAAAACTCAAATTCGATTTTCTTTCCAATTTAACATTTTTTTTGTAACTTTAGATAAAGCACCCTTGCAGTTCCGTTTTAGCGCATATTACCATCACGGTTTCATGAACTGTGCTACATATTTTCGTGCTCAGAAATGAACTCTAAAACATACATTCATAGCATGTAACTATTCATGTCGCAAGCGATGCAGCTACAAAACCCTTCGCTAGGTGCCGCCTCTAAAGATAAAGTAAACTTAACTTAAGAATATTCAAAGTGAATATGTCAAATGTGATTTCATAATACTTCTAGAAGTGACAACGTTGACAAAAATACTTTTAAAAATATGCAAGGACAATTTCCAAACTGTGGGAAAATCCAGGTGAAGTATTTCATGTTGTTCTGGTTAATGTTCATTATTAGAACACAATAATAACTGATGAATTGGTGTTAGTTAATATTCTAAGTTGTTTATATTGATAAATTTTATCAAATAGTACAAATTACGTATTCCGATAACGAAATATCGCCTAATAAAGATATTTATGTAAAATGTTGTTGAGCTAGGAAGATAAACAAATGTGCAATCCAAAGGATATAAGACATAAATCGATCATAATGATGGAGTGCTTGCTATTTATAGAACTTCACTTTTCCGTATTATATGGTAACGTATGATTGAACTTTATGTATATTTTCCACTTTAGTCGGCTTAGGAAATTCGAATCAACTCACCAAAAGCAAAATACATTATTTTATAACAAAAACTCAAAGTTTCCAATTTTGACGAAGTATAACTATTCATAAATAAAACGAACGACATTGTGCAGGTATTACATTTGATAAATACTAAAAGTACCTGGGAACAAAATAGAGATTTGTAATAATTTAGTTTAGGATAAACTAGAAATGTTTAGAAAGAATAGAAAACTTTGGTGACGTCGGGTTTCGGCAGTTATACACTGTGTCCATAAAGTAACCCCCACCCCCCAAATTAACTTTTGAACGACTTGATATTTTTCTACAAAATTTGGTGTGCTGTAATGGGAAATCAAATACTACTTTTCAGACCATAATAAAATTTTGTATCATCCAAAATGGCGACTGGGCGCCATTTGGAATTTTTTTTTTAAATAGAAAGAGGGATCGAGTGACACCTTATTTGAAAGGTCTTTTAATTCTGCGTCTGATTCTAGAGTTTCAAAGAAAAATAATCAGCCATAACAAAATGGCAGATTTTAAACAAATGGACTCACTCAATTCAAAATTGTTTTGATTTTTTTATCCAGGGTCGAGTGACACCTCATTTGGAAGGTCTTTTAGTTCTGCGTTTGATCCTAGAATTTCAAAGAAAAATATATAACCATAACAAAATGGCGAATTGTAAATCTCTCAACGGACATTTTATTGGCAGATCGATTGTTAGGCGGGGGTCTGTAGAATAGCCGGCTCACTCCCCAGATTTAACTTTCTTAGATTGTTTGTATGGGAATATCTGAAATCGAAAGTGTACAGAACCCGTCCAGAAACAATTGAAGAACTGGAGCAACGCATTACAGAAGTTTGCAGAATTATCACTCCAGAAACTTATGAAAATGTAAGGCAGGAATTTCCTAACCGACATTTTATGTGCCAAGAACTGAATAGTAAACATTTCGAACACTTAATTTAATTAATTTATGCTTTAATTCTTAGTTTTATTAAATAGACTTCTTTATCTTCAAACATTGTTATTTTGTTATGGCTCAATATTTTTCTTTGAAACTTTAGGATCAGACGCAGAATTAAAAGACCTTTCCAATGAGGTGTCACTCGACCCCCCTTTCTATTTAGAAAAAATTAAAAATGGCTCGCGGTCGCCATTTTGTATGATGCAAAATTTTAATATAATCTGAAAAATAGTATTTCATTTCCGATTACAGCACACCAAATTTTGTGGTAAAATATCAAGTCGTTCAAAAGTTAGTTGGGGGGGGGGGGGGTTACTTTATGGACACAGTGCATACAGTTTGTTGCAGTTTCGCAAACAGTGTCATGCTCGTAACATATCTTACCAGATGATTAAAAAAGAATCATTTCAAACTAATCTAAGAAATATATTTACTTAATAATAAATTATTACAAAAATTATTTCAGACCCAGGAAGTAAAACAATTTTCGTGTCCACGGTTTCATGCGACCAAGGGTGGCCGACGCATGACGCTTTGGTCCCACAACAACGGGCGACGCTTTGGTGGTGCACATGCTTGTACTGTGGTAATAAATAGCATGCGTCAGCGTTTTCCAGAATTTAACAGCATACTCATATCTTCATGGCAAGTTGATTTTTCGTGTCTTTTTTGAATATAACTATATAAAAAATAAAATTCTCAAGCCAATAGTTTGAAGATCACAAATTTGTAAACATATATTGAGCTACCGCACATCTACACCCGTAGTCGCAATATTTGAATGAAAATAAGTAAAAATGCAAATCATCAATACCTAAATATTCATACAAAATTCGAATCAACGTTCTTAGTTTATGGCGGGCATATTAATTATTGCGTGATTAGAATGTTCATCTTTGGAAGGAAGCAATTTTAGACTGAGGTTTGTTTGGCTTAATAGGTTAACTGTTATGTATATAAATTCCTTCTAATCGGCGCGCGTCTCAATATATTCCGAATAGCATGTATAAACAGTAACACTAATCTATATGATAATTCCCTAACTGTCTTACCATAACACGACGACGGGCTCTTACATCTCCCCTAAGTTTATTGCTTGTTTTCGGCAAGTATTTATGTTGCAGTCACTACTGTTGCTATCATTTGGTTATTTATGGTTTAGTTCTATTCTAGCAGGTTGGGAATCTTACACAACACATTATTTTTTTTTCAATAACAGGTAATTAATATCATAAAAACATTGCTCACAGAAAATTATTACAGTTTGATTAGAAACAGCATTTTTTATCGCGAGTTGCGTGAATACAAATATGAGTACGACTGAAATGATATGACAAGTAAAAACAATACTTTCTCGTGCGGTCAAAATAAATAAGCAACAAAATAACAATTAAACGAAGGATATTTAGCACATGAACAGAATATTAATTTTTCCTCTGAAATAATGCCTGCATCTCTATTTGTTCCTAATACTAAAACTAAGCGGTTTCTTTTCAGTATACACAACAACGTAAACATATTTTGCTTGGAACGTTGTAAGCATGTCTGGCAGCTGGAAGAGTGAACGATCATGTTCAAAAATTCAACATTTCATTGACCCAAATAGTTGGAGCTCCAGTTAAAATAACACACCCTAAAATTTACGTTAACAAGAATTAAAGCAATCGCAAATTAATTTATAAAACTAGCTGAACCCATGGGTTCCCAACGCAACGGTTAAGATTGTGTCGAGATGTAAGGCATATTACTGAATGCGCGGTCACTACAAATTGTGAAAAGAAAAAGTAATCCGGATTTAATATTTAGAAGATAAATAACCTGTGTCGAGATGTTAGACATGTTACTGAATTTACCAACAAAATAAACAAGAAAGGCAGAAGGCGTAACCCTCGGTTTTTACTAGCTTTTGTGAAAATACTAGAGAAAATTAGAGAGAGCTAGATTATTAAAAAAAGAAGAAAAAGTACTAGATCTAGTACAATAGTACTAGATTCGGCAACACTGTCAGGGATTGACAACGGCAGGACGCTACCCAGCATAGCTTCCTTTGCCAACAAAAATGGTTTAAAATATGTTCCGTTATTATGGCTTACCCTGTATATTAAAACAATCTACACTGCAATGGTTATCTAACAGACGCAAGTCGATGTCGATATAAGTCTGTCTATTTCTGATTACATACGCGCTGAATTAACGTTATTAAAAACCGCCATTTTAAAAACAGAATTTTTTTGTTTTCTCTAAGGTCAACTTCCGTTTTCGGTTTCGGAGCGTTTTCTGGATGAACTAAATTGATAAACTCGGGCACTCCAAACCCATCGATGAATGCTTGTATAAAATTAGATACAATAATTACGGCTCTTGACTGTACAACAACAACCATCAATAATTTCACCAAGTTTTCATAAATAATGTTTAGGCATAAGACATGTTAAAATCAGAAAGCTACCTTAAACAAAGCAAGAATCCACAAAACTCATTTTAACGTGAGTATCGACATTTGAAAAGTATATTTAGCCTATGTTGCTGGAAGAATAGAAGTAGCATGTGGACTATGCCACTACACGTGAAGAGGAACTGATCAGAACGTGCTGTTGGCTGAGAATTTGCTTTTAGATTGGCCTACATAGTATTTGGCAAAGCCTCTGTACTTACAGAAAACATTCACGTCTACAGATCTACCAAAATAAGTAGATAGCTGAATTTTATGAGAATATTTATTTTTTGTGTAAAATGTCGCTGAAAAATTTAATTCAGCAGCCTTAAATCAAGCTAAATTTTAAATCTTTATAACTTTTACCCCCAGAATTATGCCAATTTCAAGCATGCGCTACAACAGAACTCGAACCATCTTTGCAGGAGCTTTTAAGAATCGAAATAAAGTGATTGTAAAAATATAAAAAAAATATTACCTGCATACGTACCATCATACATAAAAATTAATTAATTCGGCGAGGGCGAGGTCCAAAGTCATATTTTTATGAAACTGCCAAATGATAAGCGGAGATAGAGAAAGAGCAAAAATTGAGATAGGGGAGGGATAGAGGGAGGGGAAAGGAGGGGAGAATAAGGAAAGAGAGGGGGAGGGAGAAGTGAAGAGTGGGAGGGAGGAGTGGAGAGTGGGAGGGAAGGGAGAGTGGAGGATGGGAGAGAGGGAAAATGGGGGTGGGAGAAGAGCGGGAGAGAAAAAAGAGGGAGGGAGAGAAAGCAAGAAGGAGAGAGAAGGAGAAGGAAGGGCCTTACCAAAAGTTGGTTGTTAAATTTCAGCCCATACTTTGTGGATGTTTAATTTTTACGTTTCGTTATTTAGTCGCTATGGCAGCTAGGAGACGTTTGAACTTTAAACATACTCCATTTAAAAATTTTATAAGTAAACCGATCAAAAACATATTGTACTAGAAAGAGAAATGATTGCTGAATCCATAAATATGAAAACTAATAAGATACTATTTCCAAAATAAAATATTGAACATTGAGATTTAACAAACAAATTTTATTGAGACTATTTTTTCATAGAATTAGTATTTATGAGTTATTTTGTACTCACCCTGTATATTGGAGCGAATGCAAAGAAGACCCCATAGACAAATAGTTGTTAGTTGGTTTTAAATATTTTAACGAAGTTAACTGAGGTGGAAAATTAACACAATGGTGACAATATTAGCACATCCATAGTCTACTACATTATGCAAAGGTCAGTATACTTTTAGATAAACGAGGGTTTTATTAAAAGTGACCTTCACCGTGTTACCTGCATTCGTGATGAGGATGTGACACTTATAGGCATGGGAAAATAACAGGTGTAGTTGTGACAAAACTATCTTCACATATTTGCGTGGTTAGGTATGAGCTCTATTTATTATGAAATCAATAGAATTAAGCGATAGACAGCTTGGCATTTTTGTCAGTGAATCTATGCAAGGTATAAATACATTTCGGGAAAATGTACGTAAGCCCAGCCGAAGAACACCTTCACCGTATTTTTGTCTGAAATTAAAAGTTTAATGACCATGGAAGCGGAAAATTTTAAAAGGTATATGTAGACGGTAGTAAAATTAAGAAAGTTAGAGAAGACGTAAAAATGACGCAGTGCAAATGGGTATACATTTGTTTCAAGTTTATCACGATTTGTTTTTAGGGTGAAAGCAAACAAATTACGAAACAAGGGCGTTGGAAACATGTTTACTTAAAAACGATGGTGTGTCATGGAAAACACCACTGCAATTGAACTTTTAAATTATTAAAACATGCACTGGTTGCTTATGTACGCTGGGTGTTTTTTTTCTTGTTAATCATGTTAATTTCGGTAATATAGTAGGTTTAAAATAGAGGTTAAACAAGACGACTGATTATTAGTTACTAAACACTAAATTTTAACGTTATTCTTGTTTGTATAATGCAAATTATAAACTTTAAGCAAGTTATAATTTTTAAGCAGTTCAATAGACTATTTGAAGCAGTTTTTAGGAGAAAAAGAATTTTAAGCCTTTTTAAAAATTAGGAGATAGTTCGTTACTTTTTATTATCAACAACGCGTTTTTCGGGAGCTACGTGATTTTAATTGTTCCAGCTCTAGTTAACAAATATATTTTTTATTTGTTGCATATTTTTGATAACTCCTTAAATAAAGTATTTATAACCATTTTTGGTCCGAATTCAGGACCGCAATATCGACCTTACGTCAGTAGATAATCCCAAATGCCGTGTCAACGCCGCGCCGTGAAGGTGGAGCGGGCTGACATGTGAGTCCCGTTTTAGATCTCGTAGATGTAAATTTCAATCACTTATTGGGGCAAGAATACCAAAAACGTAAACAGTATGGGAAATACCAGCGACGTGTTTCGCCCATGTTCAACAAATATCATTCGACGATCTGACTGAAACACGATTAGAAGAAAAGTGGTAGAAACCACTTACAGATAAATAGTAAACGTAGTTTGTATAAAAAATCCCAAATTCAAAGTGCGAAGATGAACGAAGTGAAGTAAAAGGTGAGGGCAGCCGAGAGATGCAGCGATGGGCGAAAGAGCGAGGAAAAGAGGTGAAGAAGGGAAGTAAAAGAAAAGAAAACGAAGACGAAGAGACGAAGAAATGGAAGGGTGTGGAGAAGGAAGGTATATTTATATTTTGTTGGAAAAACAATAAAGCACAAGGTAGGAGAGAGAAAGCTAAAAGACAAAATAGTTAATAAAAAAGGGAGCTACTGAAGTAGGTAGAAAAAACAGCGTATTACTAAATCAGAAATGGTAACGAAGCAGTAGATAGTCAATATTAAAGAACGCATATCTTAACGTAACTTTACGCACCTAAGATTTTTAAATTTTTGATTTAAAAATAACTCCCGTTTAAAAGTACATAAAAAAGTACTTCTATTAAAAGTCGTTGAATCCAACGGCTTTCGAGATCATTCAATTTTTGTGGAACATCGAGTTGGCATGAAGAGTTAAGTATTTCTTTCAGATGTGCAAATCATTTGTGCCTTGAGGTTAAATTCTAAATCAAAACAATAAAAACAGCTAGTGTAGCCATAGGCCTTTAACCTTTCTATTGCTTTGGTGTGTAAAACTTTCGCTAACAATGGTACCAAGTATCTGCGGAAGATCAGCCCTTCATGTCAACTCGGTTTGATTTAACGACTTTCAATAAGAGTGGCTATGTTGTGTACTTTTGTATGGAAAATGCGATTTACAAGTCAAAAATTAAAAAATCTCAAGTGTATAAAAAACACGTGAAAAGAAACGTTTAGCACCCCCACACCTACGACCCTGGATTTGCGTGAACATAAGTAAAAATGTAAATCGTCAATAATAAATTAATAAACATAAATGTTTAAATCATATATTCAATTTATACCAGATATATTAATTAAAGCGGGATTAGACCTTTCCAGCTTTGGAAGGCTGTAACTCTGCAAAAAACCATTTTGTATCCATGTTCATTCGACATTCTCTACTTCCAATGACGTCAAAAGTGTGCTCTTTAAGGTTGGCCAGAAAGGCACGCAACACCCTGTATATACTAGCAGCACTTTCAACAGCAGAGAGGCAAATGGAATGGTACTCGTCGTACCAGTGGCGGATTGGAAGAGCCAAGCGCAAACGTATTGTAAACCCTCCCCCCCCCCCTATGGCGCTGGGAAGGGTTACTAAAAGGTTAGAATAAACAAGTAGACCCATTTTCTGCAGCACTGCACTGTGTTAACAATCGTCTTAAGGTGCCCGCCTAAACGTGCACGTGCATTATAAGCGCAACGAGGCTCGGCCACATATGGCTCAAGGTAGATTTTCAACCCTGTTTTCTTTGCAAAGCGTGTGCAGTTTCGTTTGCGTAGATTTCGTGACCCCGAGCAGCCACATTCATTTAAAGAGCTGTATGTTTACCGCCACAGTATACGCAGTACAGGTGGGTCTTTTTGAATGAATCGTTTGTATGTAATTCTTTGACTCAATTCTCACCTCTTCCAAATTATTTATCCAGCAAATACTCGTAACGTAGTTGCGCTAGTTCAAAGAACCACGATGAAGTACAAATGTCTTAAGGTCTCAGTCTAAGTTAAGAAAAAATTAATAATCTAATTCTGTTTTTACTTACATCGGCAGCTTTCAGAGCCTGGAAGAGGTAGCAGTACAGAAGTTGATCGACGTCATCGCGAAGAAGGTACAGGAAGGTACAAGGGTCAATGTCGGCTTGTGAAAATCGCGACATGTTGTGCACATTGTGGGAAAATTGTAGCTCAAAATCCGAATTATATGCTTGTAAGATTCCATCTTCTACTCCTAGACTGACCTGAAAAAATAAAAGATGCCATTGAAAAATTTGAAGTCCATTTATTAATTTTTATTTAAATTTTTGAGTAAATAACATGTTGATGATGTGAATATCGATGATGCAGGGTGTGATCAAAGTAAACCTTTTAGGAAACAATAAGAGAGGTAAGTATTACAAGTTGCAAAAATATTGCAAGTTTAAACGTGATGGTCCTCAATTTAAATGAGATCGGTGACATCAGAAGCGTTTTTGTAAAAAAGTAATTTGACCTTCCCCAAATGCAACCGCCGGGCGGGAAAGCATGGAGCACTGGCACCTATGTTCCCCGAAAATTTTTTTAGTATGTCCAATTTTAATTTTAAATAATTGCATTGTCAATTTCATCACCAGACGATTAAAGCACTTGCTCCCAATGAAACACCGAGATTTTGTTATCCAAGAAATACTCATAAAGTGCCCTAACAGCAAAGCGAAGCCCTGTAAATATCGGGTCATGATCTACATGACGCCAGCAGTATGTTGAGAGGCTGGAGGATACGTTGTCATGGTAACCACGTACTTTAGTGCAGCAACAAAAGAAGCCACATAAAAATTGCTTCACTTCATTATTTAGTGGTATTGGATGATCAATAATGCACGGGCTGTGCAATTTTTACAATGGTTGGTAGTAGGGAAATTTTAACCTTAATCAATTTATTTAGTTTTATAAATATATATAAATACCGTTAATAAGAAAATAATAAAAACTGCTTTTTACAAACTATTAGAGGTGAAGTGGCGCTTCACTCTAGAAGACACCACTGTTAAATATGGAAATTACTTAAAACATAAATATTAATTTATATAAATCAAAAAATAAAAAATCAATCTCGTTGTTTTGTGCAAGTCCGTTTACGCGCGCGTATTTGTGAATACAGAGGAATGAAATAGAGCGGGTATGTTGCGTGTCAAACCTCATAACGATAGTGCGACAGCTAGTTTACCTATTATTTGGCCGGGAGATTGGCGCAGAGGTACAAATCGCTGCTGCCACGCTCTCAAAAACTGGTTCAAAACCGGGGGCGGTGACGGAATCTTTTTATAAAAACTAAGGGAGGCGGACGCAAATTACAAATAAAGTCCCCCCCTCCGGAACCCTCGAGCAACGCCGACGCCGCTGTTATTATTGGAAAAACTATAATGAAAATGGAAATGGAAATAGAAAAAGAACAGTAAGTTTTCCTTCTCAGAGCTGCTAACAAAAAAACTTAAGTAGGTTTAAACTGATTAAAAGTTTTTTTTTAATTACTTTTACTGCTACATTTACAACTAGCCCATTAAGCTAACGAGCAAATTTGCTGGCTTACAAAACATGAGAGGAGACAATCGCCCATCAGTGGTCTCTTGATTTTACTAGTCTGTAAGATCTAATGGGTTTTGCCTATTTAACCGTAAAGCAATAATATTTTTACACAATAAGCCAGGGTGCCAAACTCTATAGAACGCTTGGTTGACGTCCAAGAATGCAGCTGCTCAAAATCTATCTTTTTCTAGGTTTTTTTCTATACGTTCTACCACTCTGTGAATTTGTTCCAATGTAAAGTGTTTATGCCTGAACCCAAATTGATGCCGGGGAATAAACTCCTCTTTTTCTATGATAGGCATCAGTCTCGTCAATATTAGCTTTTCCAATACATTTGAGAGTATTGGTAGCAGCGATATAGGTCTATATGAAGTAACTTTGTGTGGGGGTTTGCCTGGTTTTGGATTTAAAATTATTTGGTATAATTTGCGTTGAATTAGAACATACTGTAGTACAAAGTCACTAACTACCTTAATTTTAAGACTACGCCCACTCCTTCTTTTGATTTCAGGGCCACCCGCCTACAACGACCTTGATTTCAATGTTGCTTCTTTAAAACCTCTCCTTTAACCGTTCCTCCAATACCGCTTTCGCGGTTACACCAAAAATAACAACATCCACTTCACTATAATATTTTACTCTATGAGTTTTTGTATGAGTGTATGCTGTTTGCTTAACAATTGTAGGTAAAAGAGTCCACCATTTAGTTTCCCTGCAAACTGAGCTGTTGCAACACCATGTTTTCAGGGTGCAATTGCACCTTTTTCCTATGGTATTTTTTAGATTGGAAAAACTGCTAATTGGCTTCTGTTGAATTTGCCATCAACCTTTGAAAGTCTTCGTTGGAAAACTCTTTTCCCATATCTACTTGCGTATGTGTAGGTATATTTTACGTGCTACGGACATTTTTTTGATTGGTTCTGCTACTGCGTGACTTTGTAAAATTTGAAGGTATAAATAAGATTAAAATACACTGACAAAAGTTATAATCACGGTAGCCAAACGGGAAATCCGCTTATGTGACGCAACTAGCGCACGCATTAATTACCATTAAAAATTCAACACTTGACCGAATAATTGGGTGTTGACTGGTAAGGTGCTCCCAGTCAACACTTTCCGCAATAAACATATACACTTCAACAGCATTACCTTGACCTTTTACTAATGCAACATACGCATCAGCTTGTTCTTTAAATAAACAATACATTGTCAGACATTAAAGCAAAATTATGTCTGTCCTCCAAAATGAGCAAAATACAAGAATTACAGGACAACCTGTGCCAGTTCATACGTGACGTTTTTTCTGTTTACAATCGAACCTTACAGGTTTTTTACGGAGTACAGGCCTTGGCATTTTAACTAGAAATGCATTCAGTGGGCTAAATAATTGTCCAAATATTTAGCAATTTTATGTCACTTGCCGAATATTCAGATGAGCCGAACATTTATTCTACTCAGTCAAATATTCCCCTAATATTCGTATTCGGCTACTGATTAAAGTTATTTAATAGGCATGAAACGAGACCAGATCATGTGGTTGTTGGTGGCAGTAGTTTCTTTATTCAACAAAGCTTAACAAAGCAACGATCCCGGGTTCAATTCCCATACAATTTATTTTTAAATTATTTTTAATATTTTATTTGTGCCCCTACATTTTTAATAAATAAGCAGTTATTGGTATATTATTTAAAATAACTCCAAAATGTTCATAAAAAATTCTATAATACTTATTGTAAATAATATCGGCAATACGTGATAAAGACCTTATTAATTTTAATGTTTTCTGCTATTCCTTGTATTTTAGCTCATTTGTCGTAACGTGCTGTGTTACAATCTGCGTTGACGAAAAATCTGCAATTTTCTACATTGTTTTTACATTGATATACCACCCTTACTACATGGCAAAATAATTACCTACATTAATTGAAGAAAAACACACATTTAGTGATCGTCCTTCAACCCTTATTTATACCGTCACGGTCGAAGTTTATTTTTCCGCCTTATTTTCAAAATAAAATCACATTTCTCTTCATTAAGTTCGAATTGTGAGATAACTATCTGTTATTAATATTTGAAGTGACATGTGATTATAATTTTATTTCCATCGATATATGCTCATTAGAGCAGCAATTGACAGAAAATTATTCTTTTGTCACGCAAGCCAAGTTATCGATATTATAAGCTGTTTTTTAAATAAAGAATTATGGTTAATGAAACCTTCTAGTCGTATATTAAGGGCAATTTGGTGTCTGTTCAACTCCTGTGTAAGGTATTGTATGTACTTACATATCCTTGGAAAATAATAACTGTTTTCTAAACCCACGCGCCTATTTTTTATGTAAAATTATTGAAAATGTTTTCCATTGTCTTACCTTATAAGAAATGAAAATTACTATTGGTTTTGTTTTGTTGACTTTCATATTATTATTAAGCAATACAAACATAAAAGTCGAATAGATATTGATATTCGCTATAGAAATTTGAATTTCAGATATTTCTCTATTTTTTATACAGAGCGAATCAAAAGTATGGAAACACCGATTTTCTGCTGAAAAAAATTTTTGGCGAATAAAAGGTATTCAGAAAGCTTTTATCTTTTATATGCTGACGTATAAAATTTTCTATCTTTGAGTTATGACACCACATAATTTTTTTTTAAACCGTTTCATAAGCTCTTGGGTTTATGACGTTACAAAAATATTATGGGGTTACATAAGAATTGCTTTGAAATATTTCGCTGAAATAATTTTTACATTATGTGAGTTAATTGTGGCAAGTTTGCCAACTGATGTGTATCATGCACGTTTGTAAAATGAAGATAATAAAACATTAAAAATAATTTATAACGCTCCCTTGTTAATTATATCATCATCATCATAATCTATCCTCATATACCTGAAGGTGTCGACGTCTTTCACTCTTTGTTAATTATATAAAAATGTTAAATATGAGCGATTAGGGTAGCCATGCAACTATGATAATAGCTCCACGATTTGCAAAACTAATCATCGACATGCCGAACTTTTTCATAGGCAACTGCGAGTTCTTTTTATCACTTTGTAGAATTGTATTTACTTAAGGTTTGCAGTATTAAAGTAAATTAGTTTAAACCTAAATCTAAGCATAAATAAAAACAGGTAGTTATTAAATTATATATTATTATTATTATTATTATTATATTAACGGCGCTTGCCTTGATTACTGGCTGACCAGGACAAGTAACAAAGCCACCCACAACATTAACATACAAATAAAACACATGTGCGTATGGCTTGAATAAATGTGTATGAAGGGTGGCATAAGCTTCAGGAGCGTGGTGGTTTAAAGGCTAAAAAGCCCCACTACCTCCTACTACACAAACGAAGAGCCTATCCGGAGTGAAAGACCTCGACATCTTCAGGTATATGAGGATAGATTATGATGATGGTGATTATTACTAAAGACAGGGTAGTTAGGCAAATTGTCGTTTTTTATAAATGCAGATATTTAAGGCAGACCCGACAAATCCGTTTCAGAGTATGTATATTCCAAAAGCGCAAATTTTATTTTGCTATTTTTGAGAATTTTGAATTTTTTGCCATTTCTTGACTAATTTTTCGTTATTTTGCTTTTGTAGTAGCTTTTGTGCCAAAAATTTAAGTTTAATAATTTTTAATTTACATTTTTTTTTGTAATTTATTTTCTATTTTAGAATTTTACTTTAAATTTTTGTTGTACATTTATAAGAAAGCAAATATTGTTTCAAACTCTTCAAATAGATTGGAAATAAATTGGTTGAAAAGTAATTTTCTTTCTAGTTATCGTCAATTTTTAGTCCTCTTATCACGAACTGCCATTTTACGGTCCAAACGATCATCTACTAATAGGTCAATTTCGCATGTTCTGGCGAGGAGGCGGAAAAAATGTATCTGGTTAAAAAAGCACGGATAAAAGTCCACAGAAAAAAAGTCTCAGAAAAAAAGTTTCCAGGAAATAAGTTTCCGGAAAAAAAACTCTCCGGGAAAAAAGTCCCCGAAAAATGTCCACAGGAGAAAAAATTTTCCGGCAAAAAGTCCCTTGCAAAAATGTGTTGGATATTCAAGATCCGTAAAAGAGGTCCAAACCATTCTACTATCACCTACTAATAGGTCAATTTCGCATGTTCTGGAGAGGAGGCGCAAAAAACGTCTGGTTAAAAAAGCACGGATAAAAGTCCACGGAAAACAACTCCCCGGAAAAATGTCTCCAGGAAAAAATCTCCGTAAAAACGTCTCCGGAAAAAAGTCTCCAGAAAAAAAGTATCCGGAAAAAAAATCTGCGGGAAAAAAACTGCGGGAAAAAATCCCCTGAAAAAAAAGTCCACGGAAAAAAAATCTCCGGAAAAAAAGTCCCTTGGAAAAAAAGTGTTGGATATTCAAGACTTGTAGTCGGTTAAAACAAACGACTTCACCTGATTTTCATAGACGGTTAGGTTAGGTTAGGTTATAATAATCTAGCAATTCAACTAGCCCTGAATTTACCGGTTTAATCAAAATATAAGTTTTTGTTAGTTAACTCACTGCCAATGATAAACACTATAAAAAAATGCAACTTTATCTTATATTTAGATAAACTTATTTTATGTTTAAAACATTTCTGCGTTTTCATGAGTGCAGCGAGGAGAATTTTAGTGTGATAGGATACAAACTAGGTATCTATAATCACTACCGACATCTGTACACAACACAGAGCATATGGCTGCTGTATTTTTTGCTTCCTACTATAGATGAGATTGTGTCCGCCTGATGAGTTCTAATAAGAACGAAACGCGTAGCAGTTGATCCTAGTCGTAGTTGAAACCAGATCTCCTATTGTTATTTGTAGAGCAGCGCATGCTTTTCGTGGATTTTGTGTGCATACTTGCTTAGCAAGTTCCTTTCACACCTCGCAACACATATAGGGCTCTGTATTTGCAAGTTTCGATTGAAAATTATGTTTTTTGGCATAGAACTGCTATCTTTGTTGGTTTCAACTATGGCTAGGATTGCGCCCGCCTGATGAATTCTAATAAAAACAAAACACGTAGCGATCTATTCTAGCCTTAGTTGACTCCAAATCTCCTTTTTTTTATTGGTATTGTAAATACCTACTTAGCGAATTCCTATCACACTTATATACTGGTTTATTGCTTTGCAACACTCTTTACTGCACGTAGAGGGCATTGCATGTGTAAGTCTCTATTGAAGATAAACTCTCTTAGCTTATTCGATTAAGAGGTGTTGGTAAGTGTTTCGCCGAAAGAGATGGCTTCGCGGTTATCGCACCCGCCTTTCATTTGGGAGGCCGAGTTCGATTCCCGGCCCGGCCAACTGTCAGGTTTTTTCTGCGGTCTGAGTCAAGAGGTGAATTCTGGGACAGTACTTTTCGCGGAAATTCTCCTTTATCCATATTTTTTGTTCTAACCTATCCTTATCATCCATTCTCAGCTAAAGAAAGCTTAGGACTCCAGTGCGGAGTCCAAAAGACTCCTATAGCCCGCCCTTTCACGGGCATTAAAACAATACCGTTTTTTAGCAATATTATATTTACATCAGCACTGCGGGCCAATGAGGCCCATGGATTGGTCCCGTTCACTCCAGGTTTGGCTTATTGCTATGTTCCGGAGGGTAGCGGGGCCCTTTGAGCCTTTAACCATTACGTCCCCTCAGCTTACGCCAAACTCTTGGTATTACATTTACTTGTCCATTTACTCATCCTTCTATACTTCGTGGGGGATTCCAACCCCACTAACGACTGCCGCGTTGTTAATGCGACATCCGAGACCACTTATTAGCGTGCCATTCCGATAGCACGAGGTGCCATGTTGACTCGGTTTTACAAACACCTATCCAAATACTGACCAGGCAGAGCTATGCTTAACTCTGCTGATCTTACTCGAACGGGCATTCTAACAGCGCCAGCTCGGGACTTTAGTTTTTTAGCAGGTGTTTCGAAAAAAAATTCAGAAGCGGTGTTGCAATTTTTTGTGAAAGGAAACTTGCAACATTTTATCACTCAGGCGTGCACTACCGTGGCTTTAACTACTGAGATCATATCGCCCCATCTAACAAATAAATTACAAAACAGCACAAACGCCCACCGAGGTGTTACCGGAAATCGAACTTTAGTGAAATAGAGTAAAAACTGGCGAACTTCACCGCTGAAGCCCAACAATTATGTTTACGAAAAAATTCCTTCCATAGCAACTAGATTTTTTTACAAAAATTGAATTATCTCGAAAACCATCGGACTAAGCAACTTTTTACCAAGACAACAATTTAGAATACGATTTTCAAGAAAAAAGTTAAAAAGACCTTTTAGAATCACCCTGTAGGTATAATAAAAATTGGATTTTCACCAGATAAATCGTAACTGTAAGCACAGGTAAGGTTAACACTACAGATATACGGTAAATATGGGAGCTATTGGCAGCTTGTTTTATATGATTAATAATCTGCAAATAGATGGCGCTACAATGACAATTTATAATTAAGTCACAGATGACTGTAATTTAGCAGATTACTTAGCACATATTCAAACCAAAAAACATCTGTCATGCTTAAATAATTAATATTGACGCCAATTCTACTTAAACTATATTCATGATGTGTACCTAGTTTTTTAATTTATTGCAAATAAATTAATTTATCAAGCATTAATCAGACACATTTATTGCACAGTCTAATTTTAAAACTTTATTTTCTGTTTGTGGTGAATTAAATTTAATAATAATTCCAAAATCATCTACATATTTTTATAGGACTCATATAAATCATAATAATCGAGCACTACTAACAACAGTCGACATGTTGAATATTTATTATTTATCAGGAAAATATAAAATACGCGCTTTAACCAGATCCCAGACAAGGTCAGGTTTTTAACGTCATCTGTGACAGATACATTCAAATTCGCGATAAAACAGTTTCCAACACATTTCAACAGTAATAAACAAATAGCTATAGCAGCGCCCTAAAATTGGTCTGGTGCGTTGTATCCACACTAACGCTAATTTCGTTTCCAAATCTGAGCGGACATTTTTTATAAGGGGTCGTATATCTGTAGTGTTAACCTTATCTGTGCTGTAAGCTACAATTTATGTATTAAGGTTAATAAAGTACGGCAGTTATTCATTGCGGACTACAATTATTGTGTTTAATTTTTTTTTAAATTTAATTAATCTGACTATGACTTATTTATAATTTTTTCAAATTAAGTATAAATATTAGAATCATTTTTACGTTGCTAGAATCGTTTGAAGAATTGGACACGCTTAGGTGGCAACTGCGCTTTGTTGTCTGCAGTTTGCAGGAAATTGAATTTTTTTAATGCAATAAACATTTGGTACAAGGTCGTACCGTCGTACCTAGTCGTACATACATACATCCGGACGCCCTCAATACACTGTACATTAACCGTGTACAATCGCCAAGCCATTTTGATCGCTTATGTTATCGGTGACGTCATGGTGACGATAACACTGCCTAGTTGTAATGTTACCCTGTTTTACGTGACGTCAGGGCTTTTTGTTTGTTCTTGTTTAGTTTACAGTGGCTGTTTATAAATAAATTAACGTACGATTTTTACTGAACCATAAAAATATTCATATTTTGACTGTTACCATAAGTATTATAATAATGCCAAGAAAATAAAAGCTGCGATTTATAAATACGTTGAGTAACCAGGTGGAAATGACATTACTTAAAATGGGTGAAAATTAAAACTATAGAATTGAATGACGATAGAATTTCAATCGTGCGTGTCGATAATTGCACACCGCAAATCAATTGCTAAGCAAAGTGTATATTTAGAGCGTTTTATGCCGTGTGCAACGAGTCTATCATTCTATTTTTTACTTGTGATAAAATACTAAGTTACATACTCTTAGGAAAGTTCGTAATTCGTTAAGTATTTTAATATCTTAAGCGATATATTCAGCTTATAGAACTGCACGCTTAGTTTTTCATGCATATTCTTATTTTTTTTAAAGAATCATGAGGCCATGCGTGAGCCCCATCTCACCCTCTTACCCGGGCTCAGCGCACTTAGCGCTATTCACCGGTCTAACATGCCCCAACCCGAAGGTTCTTATTAAAATGTTGTATTAGGAAATATACCACATACAGTATGTTCAATAAAAAAAAGAACGTATAATATAATTATCTAAAGCGATAATGTGCCTTGACCTACCTACAGAATGGCCACAAGTTATGGAATATTTCGTGCTAGCATTAGTAGTTTATCGCGTAATTGAGCATGTACAGGGTGCTCATTTTATCATGTAATCTTGACTTATCAGAGTAGACACACGTTACATGTCATAGGTTTATTATTAAAATATAACTTTATAAATAACGAGTTTGTATGATCCAGTGGTAACAGTATCAGACTCACAATGCGTGAGTCCTCAGTTCAAATCGCAGAAGAAGCAGAAAATTTTGCTGTAATTCTGTGGATCCATATCGAGCTCGGTAACCATTCGACGTTGAGTTACAATTAACAATCCTTGCCTTGATTATTGGCTGACCAAGACAAGTAACAAAGCCACACACAACATTATAACATATAAATAAACACATATATGAATGACATTGTTGAAATATGTATGAAGGGTTGCATAAGCTCTAGAAACGTAGCGGCTTAAAGACCAAGGCCTCGCTACCTCCTACTACACAACTACACTGGATATCCGGTAGAAGTCGATATAGACTAAGAAGAAGAAGAACTTTATAAATGAGAACAACAGTTTCCTGTGGGTTTAGCCCACGAGGTTTTTTCCACATCGAGCTATTGTTCTTATTTATAAAATTACAATTTAATAGTAAAGCAGCCTGTGACATGCAACGTGTGTTGCCTGCTCTGAAGAGTCAAGGGGCCGGAGGGAAATTAGGAGGCAGATCAATTAGCCAAAAAAGGGGTCGAGGAGACTGATGTGGGTTCCGACCCCGCCTGCGGTGTTTTGTATTAGGTAGTGATAAAAGCTGTAAAAAACCTGCTACGGAAACAACATCGTACACTGGATAAAAGCTCCCAAATTGAAGCAATCGCGGATGTTCATGCGGGACCCATTTAGGGGTAGGGTGTAAGAAATTCTGCTATTAAGCAGGAAGTAACTGAGAATGATAACAAAACATCTAGCAGGACACTGTTGTCTCAGAAAACACCCCAACACCATTGGGGTGGAAAAGAATCCAACCTGCAGACTTTGTATTGTGAAGAGGAAGACGAAACCCCCCAATACATTCGCTGCAAATGCCCCGAATTCGTTATTTTAGGTATTTTCTGTGATTCTGGACTATACTATAATTTTGAGATCTTCTATAGGTCCAACCACCTGTCTTGGTTGATTTAGTTGTTCAGATAATCACACAAAACCAAATTCAGAAAAGTAAAATCTGGAGATCTGGCCGGCCAGGCAATAGCCCTCTCTTCATGTCCCCTCTATTTTGAAATATTTTATGACCGACGAACATGTATAGCTAAGCTACAATAAAGAGAGACAACGTTTTGTTGGAACTAGATTCAAACACCTTCAACTTTGTTCGGAAATAATGCAGCAAAAGTTGCAAATATCGATTGACTGAGAACGTAATGCGCTATCGACATTTTTTTGCGGTTTTATGTCCTGAGAATGCTGCAAACATAAATAATAAATCGACAGCAACAAAATATACCTTGTCTTTATTTGGTAAAATAAATATTAGCATGAGTGAAACTTTCTGGTCACCCTGTATATCGATAAATTTTCTTGTAGTTTTCAATTTTATTTTGTAATAACGTGAAATCTTTTCAAGTGTATTCAATGGCACATGGAAATATGAGTAGTAATTTGGGATTGTTTTGATGTTGTAATATTTCGCAGCTTTTAACGATTTGAAAAAAATTAATTAATAATTGCATGAATAAAGTCGCGTCATCGCTACGTGTTTCCACGCCCGATTTTTATCGCTTTTTTCTAATCATACTGTATTTTTTGATATAATAAGAATCGATGCTTCAAGGTTTTCTGAATTGCAAAAAAGACAAGACCATTAAGTATGTACATCTTGATATTTTTCCAACGTTAATATTTTTATATCATGGTGTGGATAAAACAAAGTGTGTGCTCGCATGTCGCTTACATGACGTAACCTATCATCATAAAAATTTGTTCAACAAATATAACTCAGGTCAGGGTTGAAAAGCCTGTTCTATCCAGATATCACAAGAATTACCGATTACCACGTTTTTCTTTTATTTAATGGAGGAAATGTTAAGAACGATTGTTCTGTGTTCATTCGATTTGGTTGTTATGCTAGAGAAATCGATATCTATGTAGGAAAAATTGATTAGTTTTCATAACCATATAATTTTTGAAATTTGTGGGTTGACATGTTACAAAATTAGTAGGCATTAATTTTGTATTAGCTGTGTTAAAATGTTAAAACGCTACAAACGTTGAACATAAGAAATCGGTGATCCTATTACAGACCGCATCCGGATCTTAGTTTGAATTTAGAATTTAGAGATAATAAGCTAGTATCCGCTTAGGAACTAAAACATAGGTTCCGGTTTTATTATATCCCAACTTGCTAAATATTTTTACTAAATGTTATGTAAACGGATTCGTATTAAACGAAATATTTCGAAAATAACATTTCTGAATCAATTATTCAATCCAGATTCCAATAAAAAAGTAGATGTTAAGATTTCATTTTATAGCTACAGAGTGGCTACGAAAACCTCATCCACTTTTCTTGCGGCGGTCAAGAGATGGCGCTTTAGTAGAGAAAAATTAAATTAAAATACTGGAACAACGCAGAATCCAAGACGTTTTAGTTATTAAATACGCCCCCATATTAAATCAAAACAACTAAAACGTCTTGGATTCTGCGTTGTTGCCAGTATTTTAATTAAATTTTTTTTTACTAAAGCGCCATCTCTTGACCGCCGCAAGAAAAGTGGCCGGAGTTTTCCTAGCCACTCTGTAGATTCATAAATTAGCTCGCTCTAGAATAAACTAAGAATAATTTTGCATCTGGATTCAGATTCTGAAATCTATAAGGTTCATGCATTTATTTTCAATACTTCTAGAGATATTGAACAATAATGTTTCGTAATTGCAGATTATGAAAACAAAAGAATGTGAGAAGCTTAAACAGTTATGTAATGTTGTCAAATATGCTTGGTTCGTGTTGTGTTGTTTTGATGTTCGATGTTGCAGTAATCAATTAATTAACCAAAATTAATCAAAACTGCTGAATTTAGCATCAATTAACAGAAAGATTGCACATTGTTAAATAAAGTACAAACTGCTTGCTGAGTTCTACGACGCTCACCAAAACCAACCATAATTTTTTTTTTATTTACAGGAATCATGATGCCGTGCGAGAGCACGACCCCATGATTCCCATCCCACCCCCTTACCCGGGCTCAGCACACTAAGTGCTCTTCACCGGTCTAACATGCCCCACCCCTGAAAGACATGCAACCCAACATACACACCTACATACACCATCCATGGACCCGTCGGATTTAACTTGTTCAGAAATATTACCGACGAGCAGTGGACTCGAACCAACTGCCATTGGGAGTCTAGTTTCAAAGCCTGGGACTTTAACCACTAGACCACCCGCCGGCCCTAACCATAATTAAAAGGTGAATTCGTTCTCTTTCTGTTAATTGAACCATTTCTGATGTTAAATTCCTCAGTTTTAATTAATATTGCGTAATCTGTCGAACAACAAAACAACACAACACGAACCAAGCATATTTGACAACTTTACAAAACTGTTTAGGTTTCTCACATTCTTTTGTTTTCATGAGCAATTACAGAACATTATTGTTTAATATCTCTAGAATTATGTAAAATAAAGGCATGCAACCTTATATCACTGAACTCGCAAAAAAGAGTTCTATCGATATATCAAAAAATATACAGGGTGTTTCATTTAAAATACAAAAGTTGGTATAATTTTCGGCTAAACCGGAAGTCCTTTTAAACTGCCGATACTTTCATTGTATCCGCCGTATTACGAAACCTTCATGTAGAAAATTTTGTCGAAATCGCGGTTGTCATATTAGAAATATTTGCGTTGTTCCGTACTTGTGCCCAACCCTGTATATCAAAAATTCATCATCGAAATAAGGCGGCAACTAAACATGTTTTTTGGTAGTATTTTTTGCAGAAACTAAATTTTGTGAATTTATAAGCAGAAATACGAATATTTTAGAGCAAATTCAACTTTTTTCGCTTTTTTAAGACTTATTATTCAATAAGAAAGTGTCAGAACGGCATAAACTTTAGAGATTATAATAGTCCTATGTACAAGAATTTAAAAAGATTATATCTGTAGAATGAAAAATATTTTTATAATTATGAAAATTTTCGAAAACATTGCTTAAAAACTGGGCACGCCATTTTTGTTAAATTACGTAGGCTCATAGAACTAGGGATGAGCTACAATGTGGTTAGGTCCTAAACCGCTAATTTCTCTATGACGCGTTCTATGAATTTCGAAATAGTCAATGCATGCCCCTCTACTTCATAAAGGGGGCGATAGAACATTTCTGTTCAATATACATTTTATGTATATTACTCATGCGTGATAGTAAAATATGTTTGTTTTTAGCTGCAGCAATGTGTCTCAGGGCTAATTTTTCCCACTCCCATCCAATTCTGGGCGGCAAAAATATTTTTTGGTTTCTTTTGGAGTCCCCGATGTGCCGTACATTCCCGGCGGAGTGGTAAAAATAGTGTTATTTTATAGTCACTGTTGGCGCGTAAAACGTTGATACAAGAATACTTATGAAAATATGATAAGTAGTATAATTAAAGTATATATAGGAAAGTGCAGACAAAGTCTTTTTCTCGTTTTTTCACATATTTAATAAATCAATATTGAAATCAAGAAATATAAAAACGGAAACAAAATTTCAGGTATACAGGGTGTATCAAAAATAGGTACAAATGATAAAACCCACAGTAGATAACATTTTATACAACAGAGGAGAAACATGTTTTTGTTAAAAAAAGGCCCTTAAGGTACGAGAAAATAATTTTGTTAAAAAATGATCCCATTATTGTTTGAGTACTGCAATAAAACTTTCAATTCAAATACACTTTGTCCGTAGAAAAAACAAAACTGCAAAGAACGGTAACAAATGTGGACGTAAAAAGAGTTTCCTATCACCTGCAAGTTAATT
This sequence comes from Ctenicera cuprea, assembly GCA_958336395.1. Classification (NCBI taxonomy): domain Eukaryota; kingdom Metazoa; phylum Arthropoda; class Insecta; order Coleoptera; family Elateridae; genus Ctenicera; species Ctenicera cuprea. The sequence goes on from OY284493.1 coordinate 12,073,317, forward strand.
GTGTATTTTTTGCCATATTGGATTTCTTCTTCTTTCTTTCTTCTTCTACTTAGCCCATTTCAACCCATTTTAGGGTGTAGGCCTCCCCAATTTTTTGCCAGTTGGTAGGGTCCTGAGCTCTTCTGGTTCACATTAGACCTGCGTGGATTTGGATTTAAATTACAATTTATGAAATAATCTTGTAAAGTTCAAATGCATATTCTATCAAACACAGCAGTCGTCGAACAAAGCTGTATTTTATTTCATATTGTAATTTAAAAAAAATTTTAAAATTTTTTTGAAAAATGAACGGTCCACTGGATTTTACTTGTGCCATTCTATTGTTGGTTTAACTATTTGTACCTATTTTTGATACACACTGTACAAAACACTGATACGGCCTAGATTAACCTACGCAACGGATTAAATTTACAATTTTTATTTGGACTCAATTGATAAACCTTTGGTTCATATAAAAGTGGAATCATTTTTAGAAGTCTCTGTAGTGTACTTCAAAATGCAAACTACTAACATGTATAACAGTTAAAAAATTTCAAGCAATTAACGTGAGAACACACACAGTTTTTAAAGTATATCTCTAAATATTTACTATCATTACGATTTTATACAGAGTGTCTGTTTAATAGTTAAAAAAAATTGAGGTAACAATTCCTTGATAAAAATTAAGCCAATTGGCTCAAAATGTTGTTATCCAAAAATTCACCCCTGAAAAATTGCAAAATCAAAACATTATAATAATAGCAAGTACTACAAAGCGGTTCAAATTACAGCGACCAAATTCGGTAACCATTTTACGACATACTCTATACATAATTTAGGAAAATATGAAGAAAACTGTGATTCGAGAAGGGTGGTTTAGGGGTGGTGTACCCACTTACCAAGCCCAAATTTTCTTTCGTTTATATAAATTTAAATAATGGTTACACCAATAAAAAGTACGTTTTAAAATAAGCATTTTGTGTCTCTTTCCTTTTCTTCCTAAGATTAGCTATTTTAGAGAAAAATTAAAGAAATACTGTAGGTTTTAAAAATAAATTATAAAAATAGAGATCTATTATTTAACGCCATCCACGACAACTAGATCTGTATTTTCATAATTTATTTTTTAAAGCACTAACACCTACCTTTCTTCAATTTTTCTCTAAAATGGCTACTCTTACCAAGGAAAAGAAAGAGACACAAACCGCTTATTTCAAAACCTACTTTTCATTGGTTTAATTATTATTAAAATTTTAATAAAAAAAACAAAATGGGCGTGATAAGGGAGTGCACCACCCCTAAATCATCTTCTCGTTTCGCAATTTTCTTCATATTTCATCAAATTATCTATGGAATATGTCCCAAAATTGTTACCAAAACTTGATCCCTGTAACTCAAACCGCTTTCTAGTACTTGCTATTACACTGTTTATCGTTTGCAACTTTGGAAGGGCTGTAATTTTTGAGGGGTGCATTTTTAGATAACGACATTTTGAGCGAATCGTCTTAATTGTCGGCGAGGAATCATCACCTAAGTTATTTTGGAGTATTAAACAGACACCCTGTATATACATGCGTTTCTATGATTTTTAAAGCTTCCTAATTATTCAAACGGGACAGCTGCTTTGGTAACTCGGCTATATGAGTCAGTATGGAGCTCATAATACGCCACAATAATAAGATGCGTCATTTAATTTTCCTTTTGCTTACATCCTTTGCTAAGCAGTATTAAATTTTGTAAAAGAAATCTTGAGAAATGTCATAACTAGGTTTTTAGAACAATACGAGCCACCTTCTGTTAGATCTCTTAAATTTTGAAAAAGTGGAATATATAATTTGCAAAATGAATAACGTACCGACCCTTATTTTGCTGATCTCGTTATAAATCCGCCACCAATTTTTAAAACATCATAAAAAATTAATGTACTAGAAAATGCACACAGAAATTATTATTGTTACTTAAGAATAAATTGTAGGTTACATGTTTTGTTCCTGGCTATGTTCGATTTGTTTGTACTAAACTGTGTCTGTAGTGTATGCCATAATTTATTTTTTACGTTGTACACCTATACTTATTTTGTTACTAAACTGATTGCTTAGTTACCAATACAAATTTATTGTGTACAGCATTATGAAAAATCGAAGGTTAAAACCGAAAAATCAAAAAAAAAAAGTGAAAACATAAAATTGATGTTCAACAGAAAGTATTTTATTTTTAATTACTTTACTTGATAAAAATATTTATTATTAATTTTTACAGATTTGTTTCTTATTCTGCTTTTTACTTTCCTATACTTTCAGTATTGATTTCATGAAAATATTCGCATTTGAAATTCAAAACCGGAAATTTTCAAAAAATACTGCTCAAAAACTGAACACAGTTTTTAATTTGGCTTGTGTCCCAGCCGGATGGTCCGATTTGATGAGCTTTGGAATACGAGGGTATATCAGAAATTTATCGGGGGTATTGATTTCACGAAAATTTTCGCATCCAAAATCCGAAACTAATAATTTTCAAAAAAAACTGGGCACAGAATGTTTTTAATTTAGTTTGTGTCCCAGCCGGATGGTCCGATTTGATAAGCTTCGAAATACGAAGGTATATCAGAAATTTATCGGAGGTATTGATTTCATGAAAATTTTCGCATCCGAAATTTGAAACCGGAACTTTCCAAAAAAATACTGCTCAAAAACTGGGCACAGAATGTTTTTAATTTGGTTTTGTTCCCCAGCCGGATGGTCCGATTTGATGAGCTTCGGAATACGAGGGTATATCAGAAATTTATCGAGGATATTGATTTCACGAAAATTTTCGCATCCGAAATTTGAAACCGGAAATTTCCAAAAAAATACTGCTCAAAAACTGGGCACAGAATGTTTTTAATTTGGTTTTGTTCCCCAGCCGGATGGTCCGATTTGATGAGCTTCGGAATACGAGGGTATATCAGAAATTTATCGAGGATATTGATTTCACGAAAATTTTCGCATCCGAAATTTGAAACCGGAAATTTCCAAAAAAATACTGCTCAAAAACTGGGCACAGAATGTTTTTAATTTGGTTTTGTTCCCCAGCCGGATGGTCCGATTTGATGAGCTTCGGAATACGAGGGTATATCAGAAATTTATCGAGGATATTGATTTCACGAAAATTTTCGCATCCGAAATTTGAAACCGGAAATTTCCAAAAAAATACTGCTCAAAAACTGGGCACAGAATGTTTTTAATTTGGTTTTGTTCCCCAGCCGGATGGTCCGATTTGATGAGCTTCGGAATACGAGGGTATATCAGAAATTTATCGAGGATATTGATTTCACGAAAATTTTCGCATCCGAAATTTGAAACCGGAAATTTCCAAAAAAATACTGCTCAAAAACTGGGCACAGAATGTTTTTAATTTGGTTTTGTTCCCCAGCCGGATGGTCCGATTTGATGAGCTTCGGAATACGAGGGTATATCAGAAATTTATCGAGGATATTGATTTCACGAAAATTTTCGCATCCGAAATTTGAAACCGGAAATTTCCAAAAAAATACTGCTCAAAAACTGGGCACAGAATGTTTTTAATTTGGTTTTGTTCCCCAGCCGGATGGTCCGATTTGATGAGCTTCGGAATACGAGGGTATATCAGAAATTTATCGAGGATATTGATTTCACGAAAATTTTCGCATCCGAAATTTGAAACCGGAAATTTCCAAAAAAATACTGCTCAAAAACTGGGCACAGAATGTTTTTAATTTGGTTTTGTTCCCCAGCCGGATGGTCCGATTTGATGAGCTTCGGAATACGAGGGTATATCAGAAATTTATCGAGGATATTGATTTCACGAAAATTTTCGCATCCGAAATTTGAAACCGGAAATTTCCAAAAAAATACTGCTCAAAAACTGGGCACAGAATGTTTTTAATTTGGTTTTGTTCCCCAGCCGGATGGTCCGATTTGATGAGCTTCGGAATACGAGGGTATATCAGAAATTTATCGAGGATATTGATTTCACGAAAATTTTCGCATCCGAAATTTGAAACCGGAAATTTCCAAAAAAATACTGCTCAAAAACTGGGCACAGAATGTTTTTAATTTGGTTTTGTTCCCCAGCCGGATGGTCCGATTTGATGAGCTTCGGAATACGAGGGTATATCAGAAATTTATCGAGGATATTGATTTCACGAAAATTTTCGCATCCGAAATTTGAAACCGGAAATTTCCAAAAAAATACTGCTCAAAAACTGGGCACAGAATGTTTTTAATTTGGTTTTGTTCCCCAGCCGGATGGTCCGATTTGATGAGCTTCGGAATACGAGGGTATATCAGAAATTTATCGAGGATATTGATTTCACGAAAATTTTCGCATCCGAAATTTGAAACCGGAAATTTCCAAAAAAATACTGCTCAAAAACTGGGCACAGAATGTTTTTAATTTGGTTTTGTTCCCCAGCCGGATGGTCCGATTTGATGAGCTTCGGAATACGAGGGTATATCAGAAATTTATCGAGGATATTGATTTCACGAAAATTTTCACATCCGAAATTTGAAACCGGAAATTTCCAAAAAAATACTGCTCAAAAACTGGGCACAGAATGTTTTTAATTTGGTTTTGTTCCCCAGCCGGATGGTCCGATTTGATGAGCTTCGGAATACGAGGGTATATCAGAAATTTATCGAGGATATTGATTTCACGAAAATTGTCGCATCCGAAATTTGAAACCGGAAATTTCCAAAAAAATACTGCTCAAAAACTGGGCACAGAATGTTTTTAATTTGGTTTTGTTCCCCAGCCGGATGGTCCGATTTGATGAGCTTTGGAATACGAGGGTATATCAGAAATTTATCGGGGGTATTGATTTCACGAAAATTTTCGCATCCAAAATCCGAAACTAATAATTTTCAAAAAAAAACTGGACACAGAATGTTTTTAATTTGGTTTGTGTCCCAGCCGGATGGTCCTATTTGATAGGCTTCGGAATACGAGGGTATATCAAAAATTTATCGGGGGTATTGATTTCATGAAAATTTTCGCCTCCGAAATTCGAAACTGGAAATTTCCAAAAAATGCTGCTCCGAAACTGAGCACAGAATGTTATTAATTTGGTTTGTGTCCCATCCGGATGGTCCGATTTGATGAGCTTTGGAATACGAGGGTATATCAGAAATTTATCGGGGGTATTGATTTCACGAAAATTTTCGCATCCAAAATCCGAAACTAATAATTTTCAAAAAAAAACTGGACACAGAATGTTTTTAATTTGGTTTTGTTCCCCAGCCGGATGGTCCGATTTGATGAGCTTCGGAATACGAGGGTATATCAGAAATTTATCGAGGATATTGATTTCACGAAAATTTTCGCATCCGAAATTTGAAACCGGAAATTTCCAAAAAAATACTGCTCAAAAACTGGGCACAGAATGTTTTTAATTTGGTTTTGTTCCCCAGCCGGATGGTCCGATTTGATGAGCTTCGGAATACGAGGGTATATCAGAAATTTATCGAGGATATTGATTTCACGAAAATTTTCGCATCCGAAATTTGAAACCGGAAATTTCCAAAAAAATACTGCTCAAAAACTGGGCACAGAATGTTTTTAATTTGGTTTTGTTCCCCAGCCGGATGGTCCGATTTGATGAGCTTCGGAATACGAGGGTATATCAGAAATTTATCGAGGATATTGATTTCACGAAAATTTTCGCATCCGAAATTTGAAACCGGAAATTTCCAAAAAAATACTGCTCAAAAACTGGGCACAGAATGTTTTTAATTTGGTTTTGTTCCCCAGCCGGATGGTCCGATTTGATGAGCTTTGGAATACGAGGGTATATCAGAAATTTATCGGGGGTATTGATTTCACGAAAATTTTCGCATCCAAAATCCGAAACTAATAATTTTCAAAAAAAAACTGGACACAGAATGTTTTTAATTTGGTTTGTGTCCCAGCCGGATGGTCCTATTTGATAGGCTTCGGAATACGAGGGTATATCAAAAATTTATCGGGGGTATTGATTTCATGAAAATTTTCGCCTCCGAAATTCGAAACTGGAAATTTCCAAAAAATGCTGCTCCGAAACTGAGCACAGAATGTTATTAATTTGGTTTGTGTCCCATCCGGATGGTCCGATTTGATGAGCTTTGGAATACGAGGGTATATCAGAAATTTATCGGGGGTATTGATTTCACGAAAATTTTCGCATCCAAAATCCGAAACTAATAATTTTCAAAAAAAAACTGGACACAGAATGTTTTTAATTTGGTTTTGTTCCCCAGCCGGATGGTCCGATTTGATGAGCTTCGGAATACGAGGGTATATCAGAAATTTATCGAGGATATTGATTTCACGAAAATTTTCGCATCCGAAATTTGAAACCGGAAATTTCCAAAAAAATACTGCTCAAAAACTGGGCACAGAATGTTTTTAATTTGGTTTTGTTCCCCAGCCGGATGGTCCGATTTGATGAGCTTCGGAATACGAGGGTATATCAGAAATTTATCGAGGATATTGATTTCACGAAAATTTTCGCATCCGAAATTTGAAACCGGAAATTTCCAAAAAAATACTGCTCAAAAACTGGGCACAGAATGTTTTTAATTTGGTTTTGTTCCCCAGCCGGATGGTCCGATTTGATGAGCTTCGGAATACGAGGGTATATCAGAAATTTATCGAGGATATTGATTTCACGAAAATTTTCGCATCCGAAATTTGAAACCGGAAATTTCCAAAAAAATACTGCTCAAAAACTGGGCACAGAATGTTTTTAATTTGGTTTTGTTCCCCAGCCGGATGGTCCGATTTGATGAGCTTCGGAATACGAGGGTATATCAGAAATTTATCGAGGATATTGATTTCACGAAAATTTTCGCATCCGAAATTTGAAACCGGAAATTTCCAAAAAAATACTGCTCAAAAACTGGGCACAGAATGTTTTTAATTTGGTTTTGTTCCCCAGCCGGATGGTCCGATTTGATGAGCTTTGGAATACGAGGGTATATCAGAAATTTATCGGGGGTATTGATTTCATGAAAATTTTCGCCTCCGAAATTCGAAACTGGAAATTTCCAAAAAATGCTGCTCCGAAACTGAGCACAGAATGTTATTAATTTGGTTTGTGTCCCATCCGGATGGTCCGATTTGATGAGCTTCTGAATACAGTGGTATATCAGAAATTTATCGGGGCAATACGCTTTTAAAACATCAGAAACTGGAAGCGGAAGTGAAACATGTTTTTTCGGTAGCACTTTTTGCACAAATTAAATTTACTAAATCTGGAAATGAAATGTAATAGAAGACTTTAAGGCACATCCAACGCTTTTTCTTCAAACTCTATAGCTTCAAAATGGCCTTATTGTTAAAAAAACCAGTTGGCAGATCTGGACCAAATTATGGGATCACAATACTACTATGTACGAGAATTTTTATTCGCACAGAAACTGTGAAGTAAAAACTATCTCAAAATTTTGAAAATATTCAAGAAAATAGTGCTTAAAAACGCCTTGCGCTTTTATTGTTCCATGACGAGTTCTATGAATTTTTGAATATTTTGGTTTTAACGTCTATTTACTTAAAAACGAGTTATCAAGTCGGAAAGAAATTTATATTATAATTTGAGGGGGGTTAATTTCCCCCCACAACAAATGTTTGGTGGACGAATTCGTGCATCCGTTTTTGTTTTTTTTACAAAAATCTTGGATAAGATCGGTTACCCATAGTATGATTGTGCCTTTAGCTATCTTCTGATATGAGATGTACTAAGAATCGGTAGATGAATCTTTGTTGTTTGTTGTAATAGTCTGCGACAAGTGAATTATTTATTGCGTTTCGGAGGGGTGTCTGGTAATCCCTAATTAAAATTTTAAAACCCAGAAAGGTGTTAAACGCAGGTAAAATGAAAAACCAAGTATGGCATATTAAATTTAGAATAGGCAGTTTAGGTTTTAAATAACTTTATAACTCATGCAAGCTAATCTTAATCGTTAAGACAAAAGTTTGTTTCTCATCAACTATTTCTATCGAATCTACGTGAATACAGTCCATACTTTTAAGACAACCTACGCAAGTTGTAAGAATATGTTCTGCAATTGCCTTTTTAAGTGGGACAATCGTGACGCCAACTATACGATAACAGTTGCGCCCCCGCTAGAATGGTAGGGGCAGTGCTATCTATAGTAAGTATTGTGTAAAACGTTGATACAAAAATGCTTCTGAAAATTTGATACCTTACAATTTCTAAAGTATAGGAAAATCCAAGCGAAGTGCTTCGCTCATTTTTCTCTACGTTTACAAAAACGAAACATTTTAATGAATTCTGTTCTTTAAATAGTAAGTAAAATTTAAATAAATAAACATGCGCCATCTAGTTCTTGATTGGATAAATGGCTATAAACCCACGTATTTGATTTGTTTTTAACAATATACCAAAATGCAGTAGCGGTTTCTTCATTGGGTCAAATGGTCATTGACCTCCCAAAGAAATAAGAAAAAATAAATAATTACTTTTTGTTTGAGTACATAACATATTATACACTATAATATTTAAAAAATACTTTATAGTTAACTTTTGTATGAGATTTCTATGCGAGAACGTTTATTAAAGAGCTGCCGCAGGATCCGAAACCGTTTGAAAGTTTGAGTATTTCGCGCGCATTAAGCGAATCTATGCGAGGGTCATTTCGCTGTCAGTTCCCAAGTCAGCTATACGCCACTGAATAAAGCCACCGCCTTAAAAGGCATTTAAATGAATGAAAGTGAAATAGAAAGCTCATTGCGGTAAAATTCATATTACACAAGCTAAAAGAGGATAGAAGTATCTGTATATTAAAGACTTCAGGGTCACGAACCCACAACTTCCGAGAATTATGCTGTCAGATGTCCGCGATAAACGCATGCCAATAGCCGCCTAATTTGCGGGATTCGCATGTACACGACGTAGTAGTGTGAAAAAAGTTGTTGCTTGTGTAATCATAATTTAGTGGTGTTGTACGATGTCCGTGCAAAATAATTTTGGATTGTCAATGCCATGTAAAAAAATGCTTTTACCTGTTTCCACCGTCTGCTATTTTGTGATAATTCATTGTGTGATATTGACTGCAAACATTCAAAAATTAAAATTCAAACACATTTGTTATCGGTAAATCACATGAAACATTTTGTGCATTTTGACACAATGGCAATGTGGGTATCAATTTACAATAATTTTATTAAAGATGCTTATCGAAAGTCTATTAACGACTTCAATAAAAATGTTGCTAAAAATAGATCATTTTGCCAACGTAAAGGTCGGGTTTGAAATATAAGGCTACCTAAAACTTGGATAAGAACAATTTTTTTTCAAAAAATACCTTAAAATGCCTCCCAGTACACCAAACCACGAGCCGCCACTGCCAAAATGTTCCAAACAATTTCAAGTGCTTGCTCGATTCGTTAGATTTATACAATGACCAATGAACATTCGAAATCACTTAATTACTAAATATAATTATAGTAATTAAAAAACGATACAATTATCTACTAAGAATTTATATTATTTTAATAATAATACTACTACTGAATATTTAAATCTAATTGTTGCATTGCATATTTCCATTTTAAAAGAGACGTAAAACAAGTTATACATATATTGTATTCTCTGTTGATACAAAATTTATTGCCAGCACTTCAATAACGATTTACGCAGCTAACTGTTTTACATATTTAAACATTTTAATTGCTCTAGTTTGTACTTGCTCTTATCACTTTCATTATGACCCATTTGTTTACCATATAAAGGACAACATATTTATAAAGCTTTGCCGGTCATGCTTAATTTCTGCCAGAGCTACTTTGGTAGATTATCAATTTGTTTTATCTATCGTCGCTCGGTGCTTAATTCGTAAAATTACCTAATTATTGTTTACTGGCCTTGTGATAGTATTAATTATTCATTGTTCATTCATACACTAATATACTATCTCACTGATTCGTTTAGCTTGTTGTTTTTTAGTTGTAGATATATCTGTTGTTTATTTCTATTGTTGTTTATGTGTCGTTTCAAAAATAAATAATTTAAAAATAGTCATTATTGTTTATTAATAAGCTCTAGCTTTACTTCGTTGAAGTTCATTCTAATTTATTTACAATAAATTATTGTTTATTCCTAAAAACTCGTTTATTAGCAGTGAATTTTAGCACCGTAAGAAAACATTTAACCCTTAATTGTAATTGAAACTCGATTTTATAACAATAAGAATACCTATTTTGTGTATTTTTGTGTGGAAATTTATAATTAAAATTGAAAAAAAACAACATTATAGATCTAAAACATTGAGAAAAATAATATTACAGCGCTTCCCATATGATACATCTTTGCTGCAGTTATTCAAACAAAAATTTGTAGATATATAAAGCTAAGCGAGTAATCCTCCCATATTAAGTTTTAAAATTTAGGTGCAACTATTGCGAAAGCTATTGACAAAAAAATTATTACATTGGTCTATCTTTGAGTGGCTGTAACTCCGTAACGTAGCCTTGGCGGGCCCATATGCTATTACGAACTTTTTTCATTATTTTCAGAATTTTGTTTTCTTAAAAGAATCATGAAGCCGTGCGTGAGCACGACTCCATGATTCCCATCCCACCCCCTTACCCGGGCTCAGCACACTAAGTGCTATTCACCGGTCTAACTTGCCCCACCCCTGAAAGACATGCAACCCAACATACACACCTACATACACCATCCATGGACCCGCCGGATTGAACTTATTCAGAATTTCCGACAGGCAGTGGACTCGAACCTACTGCCATTGGGAGTCTAGTTTCAAAGCCTGGGACTTTAACCACTAGACCACCCCGCGCCGGCCCTATTTTCAGAATTGAAATCTGTCGAGAAAGTGTGTTCCATATCCTATGTACGATACGATTGGAAGAGAAAGACATCACGTATTTAGTTCTGCGCATGCACATTGGGGAGGGTCAAGCCATGCGACTATACAGCGGTACGAACGCGCGGCTTTTCCTCTATTATAACATATCACACTACAACAGTGGAACGACAACGAAGTCGGTGTCTCTGCGCGACGGAACTTTAGTGCAGAAATCAAGAAATGAACGGAACACATATTTTTGAAAATAATCAAAAAATCGCCCATATAAAAGACTACACAATCAGAGTACGTTTTTTAAATCGTTATGGTAGAATGTTTTGTAAAGAAGACTAAAAACAAAACCTATAAGGGCGAACGGCATTGCATAATGAACTAATCTGATTACAGACGGTTCAAAAACGAGCCCCTCTGTTGAATCAAAAAAGTTTCAAGCAGAAGCCGTTGCGATGGTATTTCCAATAATACTACTAACTAAAATTTAGTTAATTCTAAGAAGCTACTACTACTGATAACTACAGCATAAACTCTGAAGACAATATTACCACCCCCAGCATGCAAGCTGTAGGCCACCAGATTCTCCGCCATCCAGGCCGCAATGTCAACCGAGATTTGCGCCTAAATCGGTTAGTCAGATGATTATAGAGAGCGGTACCTTAATAGTGTTGGAATGAGTGCTTCTAGGTGCACACCTGGTCACCAGACACGACTTCTGGAATCAAGATTCTTTACGACAGCACTGGCTTGTGTGACCCCTTTCTGGGTAATCCACCTTCAACCTACTCATCTGGACACGCCGTCCCTCAATTGTGTACTGCTAGTAAAACAGGTCTCTCCAGTACAATCAGAAACATGAAGTACCCTTACAATACATACCATTTCGAAGATAAACACACAAAGATAACTTAGGTGCCAGAATTTCCTTCAAGAAGTGAAAACACTTTCAAGCTCATGAAATTGCCAATACAGAAACCCACCCCTCGCAATGCTGTATTAGCACTTTTACATGCTGACATTGATAGAAACGAAAGAGCTGATAGTCTGTCAACAAGAAAAGGTCCATCCCTAGATCACAATCAGCGAATTTCTTTCAACATCGTGCACGGCTGCATTAAAGTTCAGATTGTTTACAAACATTTCTTGTATTGGAAGGGGACGCAAAGATTCTTACCTATGAGTGAGTGAGTGAGGTGAGTTAGCTTGCGTATCCTTTCCGTGATGTCAAGTTGGTACGTTCAATACTCCACGGAGAAGTTCTCAAGGTCTTTTAATTAGAATTGAGGAGGCCAGAGTTAGTGACTTCACAAGGTTATTTAGAGTGTACCATGGCAGTAGGTACCCTTATAACACCCACACGGAGCAGGTGGTAGCCTATTTTGGAGATAACCACACAAGGATAAATTAGGTGTTAGATACTCTTCCAAGGAGCAAATACATTCTCTGTAGTATGGCAGAGAAACCCATGATTACGGAGTCTATGGCCGTTCTCTTCGTGAGGTTGTATTGGGTGACATTGAGAAAAACGAGAAAATTGATATTCTATCAAGAAACGAAAGGACCGCCGTCAAACCACAACCAGCTAATTTTTTCAACATTGTTTGGGTAATCCTGAAACATTCCTGATTGGAGAAGGGTCAAGTACTCCCACTTGTGAGGGGTGCGTGTGTTTGCATATGCGCTCACTTTAGTTATATTCGGTTGGTACGTCCACATTTCCACGGAGAGGTGCAAGGTCTTCTTAAGTGGGATCATGGAAACCTGGGTTAATAACTTTACAAAGTTAGACGAGTACACTTCGGCACTTTACAATAAGGGTTTTAACACCTAAGCGGCGGGAATTGTTTTGGAATAGCTTAAATTTCCGCTTCTTGCAAAGAATGAAAATTGCTTGGCTTCTCTATGGCGTGTCGAGGACGCCCGTTGGGTCGTAAATTTGTCACGACACATCATTGGGAGATGTAGATACCAAGGAATGTGGCGATTAGGAAGAAGTAACGTGTCTGTTAAATTTCAACGAATTGTATCTCGAAGAGGGAGATGTCGCTTCATCGTTGCAGGCCCAAAAATCACGTATCGACCGAGGTGGCTCTCTTTCCCGACCCTGTTTAGATACCGATCACTATGTTCAGATGACTTACCAACAGATCTGGCTGGCGCGTACCGAATCGGTACTGCACTACGAGAGCAGCCCACGCCTTACTTATGAACAGTCGACTAGGGCAGCGTCAACATGATTACAGTTCGCCCTGACCTTGCACCACGGTAGATTTTGAGGAGTGTGATGCGATTGTGGTAGCCGCGGTGAATAGGCATAACAGGTGGACAGGCCCCTTCGGGAAGTAGGCAGCGAAATCTTACATAAACAACGCGTTTTAACAGAAAAATCAGTTTATTTTTAGAATTGACTTCTAGTTCAAAAACCAACGCTTGAGAATCCGCCTCAGGATCGAGGTCCAAGTCAAACCTACCTAGTTCGTACCACCTAGGCTTCCGTCCGAATCAAGCGGTGCGTACCGAAACACCCAGCACCGCATGCTCCACCCCGAAAGAACAAATTGCACCTACCAGCCCGGTCGCTAGGCGGACCCCCGGAGCAGTTATTCCGTCCACTTTAAGAAGTGGCTGCCTCTCAACGCATTACGGACAGTTGCTCAGGTTATCTCATAGAGGAGCGTGTGTTTTGTGAACCTATTTTCTTTGTTCTTTGTCCAAATCAATTAAATGTTTCTACTTGTTTCTCGTTTCCGGATTAAACTGTTTGTTTAACGTTATTGTATTATGTTGAAAACATAATTTTGTCTCCTAACTATATATTTAGATATCAAACCAATAAAGCAATAAACAATATTTGTATTTACTCTACAACCATTACTGTTTATCTACTTCTGCGCTAACAAACCGGTAATTATGAAACAATTTGAAGCCAAAAATCAAAAATTTTAAGCGTTCTAACAATTTAACATTCCAAGGTTTTGTAACATTACTGGAACTAAATCCTTTTGTAACAAAAAACAGATTCTAAACTATAGCACAAAACAATAAAAAAAAAATTTCATTCAATTCTACGAAAACTAAAAGCTAAATCTTGGGAACTGTTTTTCTAAAGACTATGAGTTGTTTCATAATATTCGACATAGAAGAAGATTATAAATTGAAACTTTCAACAATACCAGCAAAGATTAATAAAACAGCATAGCTTCCATTCATTAAGCAGTTCAATATCCTTTATATGAACGAAATTTAATTTAATCCTTTAGAAAAGGCAAACAATAACCCGCAATGTCTTTTCCCCTTTGTGTTGTGTTAATGGAAAATTACCTGCATTTATGCTTTGATTTCTTGGAAATATTTAAAGGCATCGGAGGGCATTTACCTGGTAAGTTATGAGAAAGCCACTTTATTTTAGAGCCCATAACGTGCGAAAAGCAGGTGTTTTAGAAGAAAAAGCTAATTCACCTACAATAGAGGACTTGGTAATTCAATAAGTTGCAAGAATAAATTGAACTCGATTTTGCACTTAAAATTCATTGAAAACATTGATTTTCCTATTAATCACGAAGTTCTCCTGAAACGTATCCGAGTATAGTTTGAATCCTGTCGATGGAGTGATTAATATATTTTAAAGGAGGATTAAAATGGTTGAAGATGGTGCATGGTGGGAAGTTAACTGATTTGATGGATGAGTAATGCTACGTTGAATTTAAAAAAATAATGTCTTTTTTTCTAGAATAAGTTGTTACATTATCAAACAGTAATCAAAGGTATTATCTATTAACTGAATCAAACCGTTTTAGGCTATTAGGTGGCCAAAACGTAAATGCACAATTTGAGGCAAAAACTACGAGTGTTTTCTATGAACATTTATTTTACACGGTTTTGGATCATTATAATTTCCTTAAATTAATGTCCCAGGAAATGCGTTTAGCCGAATCAATACTCGTAGGACGTTGGAGTAAAGTAAAGTAAAGTCGGTGGCACTACACTCCAATGAGGAGTTTGGCCTGCAATTCGGTGGGTCAAGGCCACCGTACCGTCGCTTCCGATACCCAGCCGTCTCGCACTTCTTATATGAAGTACGGGGTGGTGTGGTAAGCACCACGCCTTAGACAGCTGCCTTACTTCCCTCACCCCTCGAGAGGTTTGGTTCCCAATTTTTAAAAAGCGACTGGATAGGCCGCCCGCCAGGCATCCAGTCTTCGGGTTTGAACCCAAGATCTTCCGCGTAGCAGCCAAGTGCTGTAACCACTCGGCCACTCTGGCGCTGGAGTTAAGTAGTAAACCAAATTAATGGAAACTGTTACTCCTTGCGTCGGAAAAGATTTTTGTTTCAAAGAATTTTCTCCTTACAATTTTTCTAAGGCGAAGAGCAAATCAAAGACCCTGGCGGCAATTTGGTAGGAGCCTAATTTAGTAAAAAAATATCCCAATAAGAAATGTCAATAGTCTAATCAATTTAAACTTTTTTTACACAATCCAAAGAAATAGTATAGTATAATAAAAAGAGAATAGAAAGACACTTTTCTTCTTCTTCTTCTTTTCATTTTTTTACAGTGGTGAGGACAACTGCAGCACTCCGGCATAATTGGGCCTTCTAATTGGTGAATCCACCTCTTGTTCAAGGATTGCCTTGATACAGACCACTGCCTAGCCCAAAAGCTAACAACTTGCTGATGGAGATATCCCATAGTTCTTCTAGCTCCATAAACAGGTTACTAAAGCGTGTCTGTGCGTCAGTACATATACTCTGGGACAATAAGTGAGAAGATGGAAGGATGATTTCTCTTCTTCTCCACACAATCTACACTTTGGGTTAACGATACTCCCCCCATAGTGCAAAGAGGTTTGGTAAAACCTACCACAATCCTAATTTGTTTCCTACCTAAACATAGAAATTGCTTGCAAGGGCCCCGTGAAGGTTCTCTAATGAGGAGCTTCGACGGACGCAATCGTAAATGCTAGGTCTAGTTAATTTTAAACCGAGGGGCTGCTGTAAGCTTCTCCACGCTAAGACGTTACAACCTGTTCGTTACCGCTAATGTTACTGTGTCCATGCACCCAAAACAGCATAACCATGTTCAATATAATTAATACAGGCTAGGATGGCCTAAAAACCTGCCGAGAGCAAACGAAAACTTTACCTTAGATTCAAAAGGTACTCAATAGTTATTCTAAAAAAGTTCCACCCGATTTTGTTCTAGACTGTAGCAGTAAAATTAGTTTTATTCAGATTAATCAAAAAACTTCCGAAGTGATTAATTTATTTCCAGGGGACATCTGTGGTGAAGTTAGCTTTGTTAAAACTAAGGAGCGAAACAAGATCTATGGTCCAAAAAGGAACTTTTCTGGAATTTCAGGAACCAACGTAGATAGGCCAACACATGGAGATACTGAGTTACTCTGCATAATAGAAAGTTAATTTATTATTGATTCAAACTAACAAGTCTACGGCTAGACTAAACTACAACCTTGGTAGCAAAACCATTAGAAACCAAATTCGTGAAAATAATCATTGTTAACAAAGAGAAGTCAGTTTCTGCCGTAAAACAAGTCAGTTATTTTAAAATTTTGAATTTAGAGAAAGCAGCAGCATGGGAGGTGGTCGATTTTCTTGTCGAAGACAACCAAAAACATAAACTTTCTTCCAGAAGGTACATGTAAAACTAAATTTGTTCAAATCGATAGGGCCAAACAATCAAGTCTCTTAGAACCCTAAAATCAAAAAAGACTAATGCTACCGTCCAGTTTTTCAACTTCGCTTAGTTAAGATCTATTCTTCGAGTGCGTCCCGCCAAAGTTCCATCGGGAAGCACTCATGTTGATTGCGGCAGCGAAGGCTGTGCTAGAAGAGAGGAATGCAAACTTGGAAATTACCAGCTGGTACCATTAAAACCTTCCCTATGCCCACCAGACCACCCCAAGCAAGACGAGGTAGACGACGACCTCCGTATGACCAACCGCATAGCGGTGGATAAAAGCACCACGTAACATTAGTCCCCTAAGGAAGAAGAAGCAGCGCATGTTGGAGTATGCACGAGTTCAGTCCGGATAAAGGAAGATTAGGAATGCGAAAAAATATTTAAATATTCGTAAACTTTATTCCGCCGCTCCCAAAACTTGTGACAAAAAGTACACGCCTGGCAACTAGGCAAGGGCCTTCTAGTAGAGTTTTATTAAAATTTTACGATATTGAACACAACAAGCGAATAAAATTACGCTCGCCTTGTATGTTTTGCCAACGAGCAAAACCTGAAAACCCCTGTTTTGGAAAATACTGTTTCTGCTCTTATGAAAACATGATATCGATTGGGGGAATAGCAAAGATTTTAAATCCAACTGCGGAAATTCCTGTAGAATGTAACACAAATGGAGGGAGATATCATAATAGATTGCTACAAAAATATTTTGCAGTTATTAATTTATTAATTTGAAAGTCATATTTATCTTTTAACACTATAAGATTTTCGGAAAGGAACACTACTTAACTACGTTTTGTAAGCGAGATAGAAGCCAATCGCTGGTAACACGCTAAATAAAAAAGAAGCAAACTTGGGGAAGTAGGATACCGGCGCCTTGAGTTTGAAACATTTTGATTTATTGTTACGAATATTTTCAATATGTTTTCACCAGTAAAGCCACAATTGAGTTCCGAATAAAAGTTACCTTGGGGTAAAATAAACAATTTCCTACGAGTTTGGTACTTAGCAAAAGTTGAAAGTCTGAATTGCGGAACCATGTTTTTGAGATAATCACTGCTCCTCTGAATTTTGTCATACGGAAAACCGACTTACAACAATGTGCACATGAACATTTAGCTTTAGGTATTTTCTCTCTATCTGTCTATCGCAATTTGTCAATGAGTTATGTAACTATAAAAAATTCTGTTCGTTGGATGCCATGAATGCTGTAAGCTGACAGCAAGTGAAACGTAACGGCGATCTCAGAACACGTTTTGCCTGGTTTTTTCAAATGATCAAGACATCAAATAGCAAAGTACTGAATGGCATCACCATGATTTACAACCTCTAAACAAAAATGTAGTTGCTTTGCAGCGTTAGCACGATAATGACTTGTATTATTGCGTGAGATTACTCGTTTTTTACATTCTACAATTGGGTATGTGCATTTCATTACCTGGTAGATGATCTTACCGCCAACACAATACGGCAAGACCACGCAGAAATCTCAAAAATGTGGGTTGATTTTGCAAGACAAAGCAGCTTTGGTTTGGAATTGCTTTCGCATCCACTTTACCCCCCTGACTTAGCTCCTAGCCACATTTACTTATTCCCAAAAGTGTAATCGAAAGTTTCTGATTCCGATAATATACAGGGTGTTAATGAATTGTAGGAACAAACTTCTGGGACTTGCAAAACACAACAAAGCAAACAACTTTTGTTAATAAATGTGTGGTCAAAAGTGTTTCCTTTAGAAAATAGAGCCTCTTAAAGATTCTTTAAGAGTACCTGAAAATAGGCAACTCAAATTGCACTTGCAATTATTTTGCACAGGTCACACGGAATTTTGAAAAAAAAACGATCTAGACATACATGCATTCAAATAACGTCAATTCTGACACAATTCGATATTTTTGTGATATTTCTTGACTTTTCTTGCATTCGTTTCTTTCTGTGCCTATTATAATTCGTGTTTTTCGTTCTGTGATTTTTTTGATAATTATTTTCTTCGTTATTTTCGTTCTGTGTTTCGTATTTTCGTGTTATGGCGAATTATACTTTTGCCGAACAGCATGACATGATGTTCATGTATGCAGTTGCTTGGGGTAACGCACCCGAAGCTGCTCGCCTGTACCAAGAACATTTTCCGAATAGGAATCATCCATCGCACATGGCCTTTAGTGTAGTTTCACGTTGGCTGCGGGAGGAAGGTACATTCGTTGTCAACAGACACAACTGTGGAGCTACCAGAACAAGGCGAACGGTGGATTTTGAGGAAGAAGTTTTGGAGAGTGGCTGAAAATCCTTCTACTAGTTCAAGAGCCGTTGCTCATGAAATGGGAGTGAACCATGTTTCAGTATGGGAGGTACTACATGAGCAGCAGCTACATCCGTACCATCCACAGAAGGTACAAGCCCTGGTTCAAGCAGATTTTCCCAGAAGGGTTGAATTTTGCCCGGAATTTCTGCGGCGGTGTAATGAGTATCCAGAATTCCAAGTAAACGTTCTGTTTGGTGACGAGGTATCTTTTACGAAAGAAGGAATATTCAGCAGTAGAAACAGCCACATTTGGCACGATGAAAATCCCCATGCTGTGGTTCAAAAAGGATACCAGCAAAGATTTTCAGTGAACATTTTGGCCGGGATTGTTGGCGATAGACTCATTGGACCATATCTGCTACCCCAAAGGTTAACAGGAGCAATTTATTTAAATTTCTTGTGCCATGTCCTGCCTGAACTTTTGGAAGATGTTCCACCTCAAATGTGGCTGCAGCACGATGGTGCACTTGCTCATTTTTCGGCGGAACTCAGGGAATTTTTAAATAACACTTTTCCCAACAGATGGATAGGTCGAGGAGGGCATGTGGCGTGGCCTCCACGTTCTCCTGTTTTGACCCCACTTGATTTCTTTTTGTGGGGTCATGTTAAAACGTTAGTGTATACATTAGCACCCTGTACATAGTATTTACGGTTGATAGCTTTTTTTGAATAGGTCGATAAAGGGATTTTTCTAGAGGAACTGCCCATTAGAAAAGCACTGAAACCTATAGAGTTAAGAGAAAATGATGTAAAAAACAAAAAAAAACGCACATAGTTCAATTTTGTATCTACACCAACATTGAATGTAGGTTATTTTTGTAATATCCCTCGTATGTGTTAACAAATCGAAACAATGTTAATAATTTCAGCAGTACTTAACATTTTGCGTACAAACTTAGCAAAAGTTATCTAGTTTTAAATGAGTCAAGGTTAATTACCTTATGGTTTCCAAATTTGGGTCTAAATTCACCACCGGAGCTTTCAGGGCACTTTGTCTTTTGAATATTTTATGTTAATGTTTGCAGTGTTTGCAACTAACGACGGCACTAAATAAAGAGCACTTTTGAAGCAATTTCGATTTTACATTGACGAGTCGGTATGTTTGTTTGATGGACTAATAACCACAGTTTTCAGAGTTTGCATGTCACGGTAAAAGTTTATGTAGGTAAATATGTTTGATAGTCCTTTATTATGGGGAAAACGGGGTGGTCGTCGGCGGTTATTATCATGCGCACCTGTTCATATTATCCTTGAAACCATCAGTTTAACATTGGCATGCGTGTTTAGTATATGGCGAGAAGGTGTCGGTCCTCATTAGTTCTTGATAGGGGTTAATGATGAGGACACCTCAAAAAATTAACCGATTCTTTTATTTTCTTGTTAAAATAAATCGTTGAGCGCGAACGGATAGTATGGATACACTTCTTCGGGGATTATGTGCTAATGCTAGTTGTCCAAATCCGGAAAATGGAGAAGATGCTAACCGTAGTGCTCCTTTCATTTGCTTTGATGAAGGTAATTTCAAGTGAAGAAAGTGTGTTGAATTGAATTTTTAGTTTAATATGTTTAAACGTTTTGAAATTAAGGGGTATTTTTTTATGAAAATGGAGACTTTTTGGCTTTGAAGGGCCACAAAAAATAATATAACTAGGAATTTATAAAAAAAATAACTATTTTAAAATTAAATATTTCACTTTTAAAACTATAAATTTCTACTCAAAAACTAGAACACTACTTTAAAAATGGAAAACAGAAATTTCCTGTTTTGAAGCAGATTGCTAGGTTTAAAATTGATATTTTTATTTAATTTTTTTTGCTCCTCACAATGAACTTAAAAAAACTTCGAGTATTCAAAATGCTAAATTTGAAAAGCAGTCATTATAAAAATTTGAAACAAAGTATTAAAAATTTTTTTTAGTGGTCTTTAGTGTCGATTTAAAAATTTAAAACGATAGCTTTGGGTTTCAACATTAAAAAGGTGTTAAAATTTTCTTTTAAGACTACTAAAGCAATATTTTTATTTCTGGATTTTAATAATTTTTCTAGACGCAATTAAATTAACGAGATTTAGATAAGCTATTTTGTTTAAATTGCGCAAATTCGTAACAAAACTATATTTGTTAGATTAACAACTACATTTTTCACATTATTTCCAAAAGAGTAAATTCCTGAAATTTAATTATTCGAAAAAAAAATATTTGAATTTAATGCTAGTTTTTTTTAATGAACGCAAAAGTCTGTTGTAATTTTTTCATACTATAAAATTTTACAGTCACAAAACCATTCTGATAATAAAAATTAAATTTTGTTAATTTTGCGTTAGACGCTGTTTTTAGAAATTAATTTGTTTTTTTTTAAGTTATAGCTAATTTTAAAATTTTATTTTAATATTATACAAAATTACAAATTTAGCAATGACAATAATATATTAAATTTGTTTAAAAAACAAATTATTTTTTAATTTCGTAAATGTTATTTCTCTGCAGACTCGACAATATAAATCTGCAAAATTTCTCTTCAAGGCAATAATTTATTCAATTAAAAGTTTTTGTGTAATTTGTAATAAATTCTTAGTGCAAGAAACTGAATTTTTTCATTTAAGAGATTAAATAACTTAGCTAAAAAATCAAATCATGCAAAAATGTCCTTGAAACTGGCTTTAAAAATTATCAAACTGGGTCTCAGTTTTGTCAAACGTACCTTCAAAAAAATATTTTTTTTAAGTTTATTGAAAGGGAACGTGCATAATACTGAAAAATTAAGAAATTGTATTTCCAACCTTTTTATTCTTTCAAGTATTTATACTAAATATAATTTAAAAAAAAAGTAATAATAAAAATATTAACAATAATATTTGTTTGGTTTTTCAGAAAACATTTTTTTTGAAAATTAAAATTAAGAAAAATGAGATTTTATGATATTACGCGAGGGAGATGTTTAGTGAAAAAATTAAACTGGTAATAAAAGCTTAACATCAAAACAAAATTGTGTTGTGTATCAAATAATTTTTAATAAGTAAAACTTATGAAACATATGAAATTGTTAGCAGTTACTTAATTGATAGCAACATTTAGGAAAAGAAATCTAATTTCGTGTTTAGGGTTCCATTTTCCTACTTAAAGAAAAGGGTTTCAAAACTTAGTATACTTCACTTTACTGGTAAAAAATAGAAAAAATAGTTGTGTGAATGGAAAGTTAGAAAAATCACATTACGTGCTTTGAAGACCGATTTTTATAAATCTCATAGATACCTGTGATCTGTGTGTATTTACGAACAGTAGACGTCATACTGAAAGTGAAAATTATATAAAATCTTCATTAATAGTCATAGAACAATAAATTGAAAAATGAGAATTCCAAAAATAACGTTAAAAAAGAAATTCAAGTTTATTAAAAATTTCAGAAAAAATATACGTATTGCACATACAGTGGCCGGCAAAATGTTTGCAACATATGGGGAAAATTATTATTACTCGAATTTTTCAAAAACTGTTTTTTGGATCGTTTCTGAAAACCTAAAAATTGGTTTAGACTTAAGTCACGTGACTTCAGGCTTGGCGATGAATTCAAAAAAATTTAATAAATTGGTGAAGTCACCTTATTTGAAAAGTTATTAGCAAAAAGTGTTCAAAATTCAGTTCTAATGTCATGTCCAGAGTTTGGAACAAAAATGTTAATAAAAAAATAGCGTTTTTTTAAATATTTTTTCTACAGACGTCAAAAAATGATGACATTTTTACATTAATCTCAGTACGCAAAATGTCACATTGTAATTGTTTATCTTGACAACCTGCGCGAAGTATTTCGCGCACTAGAGCGAAGGATATTTCGTGCATGACGACAATGGAAACATTTTTTAAATAAATTTAAATAGATGAAACAAATCGCTTTATTAAAATATAACGAAGAAACACATGAACTATTATTATTATTGCTATAAATATTAATAGTTATCTGTTTGTACGCATTTTCATATTGTGCTTTTGATTTTTCGGGTAGTAGGTTAGCAATTGCATTATTAGCCACTTTTGTAATATCAAAAGTTATATCTTCTTCCATTTCCAATATTTCCATTATTTAAAAATAGGTTTTTTAAAAAGGACGCCGACCAAACTTGTTTAGGAAAAAATAACTGACAAATATCAATATTTGTTAAAATTTTGTTTTCGTAGTAACAAAGAAACAGACTAGATTGCGATAGAATAAATCTTTATTTTTGTATTTTATTATGATTTTACTTAATTATTTTTATTAATATAATAAGACTGTAGAAAAAATGTTGTATGCAACTCGTGCGCGAAATTTCTTTAGTGCTTTCGCATGATTTTTGTCTCAGCTGCCGCCTCGACAAAATACTTTCATTCTCAAGCATCAAAGTATAATTTCGCGCACTAAATACATAAATAACTATTTTTCTATTTTGGTTCTTTACTGACTACTTTATGAAACTCATTTGGGTTTCATAAAGCAACTCCTTAAAGAATTCGAAATTTTATTTTGCTAGGTTGGTGACAACCATGTGACAACAAAACCTTCACGCGTTATAAACATAACCTTCAAATTGTAAGTTCTAAAAATTAAGATTATTTAGCGTATTTTCCGCTACGTTGCGTAGCTCGGGTAGGGTGCAAGATAATTCTTCTTCCATCTTATCTTCAAATCTTAGGTATTTTAAAAATTAAATCACTTTCAAACACGGTTTCTCTCAATTTTAATTTGACAGTAGTTTGAATTGTTTGAAATTATTTTAAATGTCACCAACAGCCACAAAACCAAAACAAAATACAAAAAATTTTCCTATCGATTATATTTTTAAATTAAAATATAAAATAAGGTAATTTTTAACTTTTTTGGACCAAAATAGAAAAAATAGTATAAAATACACGTTTCATAAGACATTTAAGCGCACTTGTCCATTAGAAAACTCGCCGCAAGCGGCTCGTTTTCTAACTTGGACGCGTGCTCTAAAATCATGTCTTATGAAACTTGTCTTTTAATATACTATTATTTTTAATTACCAAATCTTCATTTTTTTCTTTGTAATTAATTGATCCTAATGAAATTAATTTGTTTAGATCATAATCGAACACAAACTTTGTTTTTAGCACACTTGGAAGACCTAATTTGAAAAATTCGTTTATCGTTAGGTACATGCTTGTTGCAATGGTTTGTTTTTAGCAGTAAGTTTTTTACTATTATTTCTGCGCCAGTGTGCTTACAAAAAGCTTAATATTTTTGATCCTGACGCATACTGGTACAGAAATAATATTAAATAACTGTAATGGTTATTAGAAACAAACCATTGCAACAAACAGGTACCTAACGAAAACAAGTTTTCTGGATTACTTCTTCCAAGTGTGCCAAAAACAAAATTTGTTTTACTAGAATCAATGTATTCCAAAGAAAAAAATAGGGATTTGGTGATTTGACATAAAACTATTTAAAAAAACGTTAATTTTAATTTATTAATATTTTTGTTCCCAACTTGGCACATGGAATTAAAATTTGATTCTGAAGATTTTTTTCTAATAACTTTTTTGATGTTTTCTTAATTAGGCAATTTTTTCAAATTTGTTTAATTTTTTTTAAATTTCCCGCGAAACTTGAAGTAGACTATGTCTAAATCAATTCTTGCGGTATCTGGATGCAAAAACAATCCCAAATATAAGTGTTTGGAAAATTCTAATAATAAAAATTTTTCCCATGTGTTGCAAACGTTTTGCCGGTCACTGTATGATTCTGTCTAAGAAAAATACGCTAATTCTTATTTAAGATAAAAATTTAAAAAAAAACAATTTTACTACCAGAACTTTAAGTAAAATATATTATCATATTTTACAGTAAAAAGGAAGGTAATTTTGCGACCAGAATGTCGCGGGACAAAATGTCGTAGTTATAATGTCGCATAAGCAAAATGTCGCATGGGCAGACACAGAATGTCGCGTGCGCAAAATGTCGCTCCAATCTGAAAAAAGGAAACCGCAGTTTCAGTTTGAGAATATAAATTCATACAGCACTGATTGTTAGCAAGGTATATAATATCAAAAACAGATTCGAATAGAATTAAAAAAAATTCTAAATGTTCCCAGTTTAAAGTTGTGGGCAATTCCTCGTAGGTACCAGGTAGTGTTAAAGGGAGACGTCTTCATAATTTTCTACCATGTTTTAATCCTACAAGTAAATTCCGCGTCAACATTTAAGTTATTTTCGAATTTTCTGTAATAGTAGCAAACATAACATTTATTCGCTCTTACAACATTACATTCGCGCGACTTCATGTCCATGCAACATTATGGCCGCTACATAATTAATATGTCCATGCGACATTATATCAACGCGGTTTTTTTCACAAAAGAATTCATAACGTTGCAAAAACATTAAAAACAACTAACCTAATTGTACAGGAGAATAGATGGAAGATGTAAACATATACAGGGTGTTCCATTAAAACAATGCATGTTATGCTATCCAGCAAAAGCAGAACATCCTGTAGCGTTGAATATAATTTTAGGTTGTTCATTTTTTGAAACCCTACAAAAATTTTGTCTAAAACATTTTTCTCTGAAACCAATATTAAAGCCACTGTAGAAGAATTCCTCACTAAAAAGACACTTTATATGAAATTACTCCACAATAAAGTAATTATACAGAACGATTATAAAAGGTCCTACTTAAGATTATAATTTAAAAAAAACGGTAATTAACAAAATCAAACGCCGACACGACGGTAACCAGAAAATAAACATTTTAAAAGTTTAATGAGTATCTGTATATAAAATACTTAATTACTTTAACAGTATTTATTTATTTTATGGTGTTATTAGATGTCATTGAATGATTTTGTTCTAGTAAGTGTTTAGCGTAATTTCAATTATTAAACAAATTGCATACAGTAATGGTTATAATACTAAACTTATTGATACATTAATTAAAGAAAAAGATTATAAATTAGCCATTCAAAAAATTTATCCGAATACCCTAACTTCATTCGATACAATTAAATATGCTTCGATTCCATATTTTGGTGACAAATAAGAAAAAATTGCTAAAATTATAAACAAAACAAATAAATATAAAGTAAGCTTCAAAACAACTAGAAACATCGTAAACACTTTGTTTAATGCAAAATCAAAAACAGACGATTTGCTAAAATCAGGCATTTACAAATTAAATTGTTCGCATTGTAATTCGGTTTATATAGGCCAGACAATTAGAAATTTTGATATTAGGTATAAAGAACACGTACGTTGTTACAAATACAAACACCCACATAAATCCAATTACGCTAAACACTTATACTAGTACACAATCATTCAATGACATCTAATAACACCATAAAATGTTTACACTTTTGTGATGATAAACGTAAATTAGATATACTAGAAGCTTTTGAAATTCACAAACATTTAGAAACTGCGCCGTTAATGAATGAGCAAATTGGTCTGTTAAATTCTCCTCTATTGGACATTTTGGAATAAGAAATCAAGTCATCTGCAGACGATTACCGAGATCAAGTCACCAAGTTCTATTGCTATAACAACACTAACTGTTTCATATAACCTTTGACAATGGCATGTAAACATTCCGAAATACGTATAAGGTTAAAATAAATAAATATTGTTAAAGTAATTAAGTATTTTATATACAGATACTCATTAAATATGTACTTTAACGAAGTAAAGCTGGAATTTATAAATAAATTTTACAAGTTAGTTAAAGGATGCTGTATTTCTGATTAATTCATATTTTAGTAATCGCTTATGGCTTGATTAAAAAACTCTCAGTTTTGTAATACAATTTTTGGGAAACTAGGGAAAAAAGCAGGGTATGAAAATTCCCAGAAAAAAGCTGTCGAACAACAGCCACGGAACATTCCTTGCATTTATTGGTATTTTTGAAAATTATCAAAACAGGAAGAAGAAACCCAAACAAAACATAACCTTACAATTTCATTAATAATTAGTAGTTTTGTCGTGATTTAAAAATGACGATAAAATTAATAGTAGGAAAACAATTTGAAACTCAAGATCTGCACAAGTTTATTGAAGGTGTAGAAAATAATTAGGATGTAGAACTTATACTAAAAAGATGCAAAGAAATTAACAACAGTTGCAAAAGTTTGGCCTCAGAAAATCGAAAAAAAAGTGAACTGATTTATTATCACATCCAGCATATACAGGTTGTCTGCCTTTACAAGCATTTGCTCTAAATGCTTGAACCAGAGTGGTTCGTAGGTCCTTCTTGACTAAACAGAGCCGTGTGCTTAAGCCTTGGGACGGACAAGGATTTGAGCTTAATGTATCTTGTTTGCCAAGACAAGAACACTTAATCGTTTTATGCCTGTTAGCTGTTTGTGAACCCAAACTAACGTTTCGCAAGACAATGCAGCTTGCATCTTCAGAATGATCAGTAGTTCCGATTAACCAGATATACTAGGAGAAAATCTGGCTCAAACATTTAGAGCAAATGCTTGTAAAGGGAGACAAGCTACAGGTCGATCTTTACCTGATTATTCTGAATGTAATCTCTAAATGACGACGCGATTTAAACCGGAAGTATATTTTAATATTGACAGTTCCAGAAATTTTCGATTTCAAATTAAATATTTTACACCAGTGCTGTTTTAAAAAATCAAACATTTTGCTGTTTCACAAATTAAAAAAAATTTTTTTTTAGTTTGAAAATTGTAAATTATTATAATTTAGAAAATTATGAAAATATTTGAACATATTTAAAAAAATTTATATATTTGAAATACTTTAGAAATCTTGACATTTTTTGAAAATTTGAATAATTATTAGTGCTTTGGTCTCGTTTTGAAATTCTAGACGAGACCTAGACCTCATTATATGTTCGAGACTGAGACCGCGACTTGGGTGGTCTCGTTCTCGTCGAGAGTCTCGAATATTTGGTTTTTATAAAAACTACTTATTTTAACTTATACGGAAAAATGCAATGAAGTATACTGTTTAGTTACGTGAGTGCAAGTACTTGCAGCGTGCGATAAATACGTTAAATGATGCCCTGACTTCATTTAAAAAATCTTTCATACAATTTTTATGTTCCATACCATGACATGTACTGTTATAGCATTATACGTATTTTAGAAATTAATCGGTTTAGTTAAAATGGGATGAAATTCAGTTTGTCATTGAGGAATATGTTTAGTTGGCCGAGACTCTCGTCGATATCGAGACTTATCAAATCTTTCGAGACCGAAATCGAGACCGAGTCTTGACATTTGAAACGAGATCGAGACTACTATAGGTATCGTCTCGTCGAGATCGAAGCACTAATAATTATATATTTTTGAAGATTTTTATAAATTTCGAACATTTTTAAAAATTTAAGAATATATTTGAAAATTTTGAAAATTTTTGAAAATTTACGCAACAGAAAATTATAGGAATATTGTTATTTAAAATTTTTGAAAATGTTAATATTTAAACGATTTTGGGAAGTGTTGAAAACTTCGAAAATTTTTAGATATTTTAAAAGTTTTCGAAAATTTAGAAAGTTGTATACCGGAAGGTATGCCGAATGTGCAACAAACTTCGCTGAATGATCTCATTTGTTCGAAATACTAAATGATGATCACAATATCTTCCTATAACAAATCCCTATCGAAAGCAAGGTAAAAAGAGATTTAGTTTTGTGTGGTCATCTGACAAGTACGGTGTTAGAGGATCTCACGACACGAAATGGAATTAAGATTAGTTAAATTTTCCATTGCCAAGCCGTTACTAAAGGGCAGTTTAAACGTCTACCGTACATTTACTCGTATAATAAACATCCGTTATTTATTGCATTTTTTTACTTACTTAATAGCAGTCAATTTTATTAAGCATTAGGAATAATTTATAAGGGTATCTATTTTATCCTTAAAATTTCCTACATATACAGGACGTTAATGAATTGTAGGGACACACTTCTAGGGCTTACAAAACACAACAAAGCAAATAACTTTTGTTAATAAATGTGTGGCCAAAAGTGTTTCCTTTAGAAAATAGAGCCTCTTAAAGATTCTTTAAGAAGTACCTGAAAATAGGCAACCCAAACTGCATTTTCAATTATTTTGAACAGGTCACACGGACTTTTGAAAAAAAAAACGATCCTAGACATTACATGCATTCAAATAACGTCAATTTTGACACAATTCGATATTTTTGTGTTATTTTTTGTTAATTTTTGAAATAGTTATTGTACATTTTTCAAATAGTTGATTTTTGCTTTGTAATTTTGGTTTTTTCTATTGCTTTGTTTTGAAACATTTTGATTATTGATTTATTTTAAATTTGATTTGAATTTTAAAAGTGGGAAAGAGTGTTTATTTATCCTGTACTAATTTCCGTCGTTATGGAAACAAATAATAGGTAGTAAATTGAGTTGCCTACATTTAGGAGCTTCTTAAAGAATCTTTGAGAAGCTCTGTCCCTGACTTTTGACCACACATTTATTAACAAAAGTTGTTTGCTTTGTTGTGTTTTGCAAGCCCTAGAAGTCTGTCCCTACAGTTCATTAACACCCTGTAATTATAGAAAAGCAACTGAAAACAAAAACACAACCCATCAAAATATAGAAAACGGACATTTAAAAAAATATTTGTTTTATGTTCTAGATTGGACTGGCCCAAAGCGGACACAGATGCACGATTTGGGGTTACAATTACAAGGAAAACATCTACGCGTTGCCACTTTACAGGTAATAGAAAAACTTTTCCAATTCCATTGACTAACACTATAATATTTCACATTTTCAGAACTATCCGCTCAGCTACGCCATCGCAGAAAATGGAACATTGGTTGGTAAAGGGGTTGCATTCGAATTCATCAATTACTTGCAGGAAAAGTATGAATTTGACTACTCAGTGGTTTTGCCCAAGGAAGACGTCCTGGGAAGTAATAACTCTGGTGTCTTTGGAATGCTGCATTCTGGCGTAAGAACAGTTGTTCAACAATTAATTTATTAATTTTTCGATTTATGCCCAGCAATTTTAAATTTCATTTTACGTGTAAGTTGAGTTAGATTTATTCGACTTTAATATTCATTTAACTAAAAAAATGTTTATGACGTACAACCTGGGAATGCTTTCATAACCAATTTATTTTCCATTAAATATAAAAGAAAAGTTGCTCATTACCTACATGTTTTACAAAAAAAAATGTGCTGCTGCTTCGAAATACTGACAATTCGGCTAATGTTTATGTCAAAATTATATACAATCATAAGTAATCTCCCTCCATTAGGGGCCAGTATAGTACGGAAAAATTTAACACGTAAATGTTTTTAATACAAAGTTATAATTATTTAAAAAAATTGTTTTATTGTGAGTAGGTTTTCTTGTATTGATTTATCATTAGGCTGTACTGTATTACTTGGGTCATGATCTGGGCGTCTTTTGGTTAAAAAAAATTGACTTTCTTCTACATTGATGACTGTATCAATCCTTTTATGGTAATTGAAACCTACATTACTTACATGAATGTGGACCTAAACACATTAGAAAGAACTAAAATAAGTATCACACGCGTAAGTAAAAAATAACGATTGATTTTACTTGGTTTGAATAAAAAGAAACCAAACAAAACCTTTCGGTTATTTACCGTAGTTTGCTTGTCACATTAGTTAGTTTTTTCCTTCTCCAGTGGCGTAGCTACAGGTGTGTATGTGGATATTTCGGGAGGAAAAAATGGTGTGCCACAGTCTTTTTTTTTATTTTTTATACAATTTTCAAAATGCTCAACTAATTTATGGTTGAAAGGGTCTCTTGAGTTCTTTTCCTACCATTAACCGTTTTCGTGTAAATCACACTTCAAAGTTGAA
This sequence comes from Ctenicera cuprea, assembly GCA_958336395.1. Taxonomy (NCBI): domain Eukaryota; kingdom Metazoa; phylum Arthropoda; class Insecta; order Coleoptera; family Elateridae; genus Ctenicera; species Ctenicera cuprea. The sequence goes on from OY284493.1 coordinate 12,103,952, forward strand.
AAACACGACTAAAAAGTTAAAACAATTGAGTTACTGACATAATTAGTTTATTAAGCAAAAGAGTACTCGAAGCATAAAACATATTGAAAGAATAGTACTGGATTGTTTTGACTTTTTAGTTGTGTTTTTCATCTTTGAAGTGTGATTTACACGAAAACGGTTAATGGTAGGAAAAACACTCGGGAAACCCTTTCAACCATAAGTCAGTCGATCATTTTGAAAATTGTATCGAAAACAAAAAAAAAACTAGTGGCGTACCATTTGTTCCTCTCGAAATATCCCTGTAGCTACGCCACTGAAGGACGGAAAAACTGACTAATATAGTCCACTTATGCCACATGAACATACATACGTATTGCGTAATTTTTTAAATTTAATTCCCAATCATTTCCGAATTAATGAAAAAAATCAATATTTTTTTTTATAATTTTCAACACCCTGTATCTCGATAACAAAGCATTTGCAGACCCATGGTAATAAGAACTTTTACTCTTATTTTCATGAGAAGAACACGCCTTTAAAAGTATTATTTTTGAAACACCCTGTATATAGTTTTAATTTTCCGCATGGTTTGCCCGATTGCTAAGCGCTTTGGAACACAAGGGTCTATCAATAGGTGCGCTCAGTAATCCCATGTGAACGGCATTGCCGATGGCCTGCTGTAATGACGTTGACACAGTATTGCTGAGTCAGCAACTCAGCTGCTGAGGTCTGCTGAACGCACCCAATGAGTCATCAATAAAATAAGCTTTAAAAAACCGAAACTGGAACCGGAAGTTAGACAAGTTTTTTCTGCATTTTCACACTAAAGTCGTAGGCGGTAGCTGACAGAAGACCATAATGCAAATCCATAGCTTTTTTTTCAGACTTATTAATTTAAAAATGGCGGCCGCTACGATAGTTTTGAAAATTTTAATTTTAACGCGTAATCACTTAGAAAGGAGTTTACGAATCAGGATCAAATTTTGTATTGTGGTAGATCTAGGGGGAAACAATGTTACAATGTAAATTTTTGTACAAATGAAAACTATAAAGTGAATATTATAAAATTATGGAAATTTTCAAAAAATATTGTTTAAGTGGCTCAAGAAAGGTTTAAGTAACGTCCCGACAGTCATTTCCGGAAGTGTCCCTAGAAAATTACAATTTTTTCCGGAAAAACAGTAATAACAAGCTGAAATTTTGAGAAGATCAACTTTGATCTGCTGGGTGCTTAAGCCCGCCCTTATTTTGAACTTGAACGGTTGCATAAAAAATAGGTTTCTGGCAAAAATTAAAGAACACTAAATTTTCTTTAAAGAGGTTTCTATAACATTGTTTCGCAAATGTAACGTTTTTAAGAAAAAGCGTGGTCAACTGATTTCCACTACCTACACAGCTCCCCACCGGTGGGGGAAAGGGGTATAGTACAAAGTGGGCAAAAAAGGTGAAGAATCACGTGACCACGTAACATAGGCAACCCATTGTACCGAAGTGGCTACCCTGTTCAGGAAACTAAATCTGACAGTTGTTGCATTGGCGTAGCACGTACAAATTAGGGCACAGAAAACATATTTTCATAAAAAAATGAATTTGGCACGTCACAATTTAGAAAAAACTCTGTAAAAACATTTAATAAAGAAAATGATAGGAATTGTTTAAGAATATTATTGTAGAAAAACATATTTCATTTATAAATTACAATAGCTGCTCAAAATAAGTGCACGAACGCCAATGAAACATAATGACATTGCAAAAAGAAATCAGCACAGCAGGCAACATTGGAAAATAAAATTCACTACATTTAAATTAGTCAATCGTCACGTGGTTCTTAACCTTTTATGCTCGCTCGGTAGATGGTTTTTTTGGGGGATATTTCCAATAGGCCTAATGCGTATAATTTTGACATTTGCGTGTTTTTTTTTAATAGAAGAACTGGTGCTGTTGTTCTGTGTGGCCATTTGATTACTGGATTGCACCTTCAGTTCTTCAAACTCATCGTTATTTAATGATTTAATCGGCTTTCTAGTTAAAATTTTCATTATCCACTTCTCTCTTTAAACTGCTGAAAACCTGTCAGATTTACCTTCAGGGCACTTTCCCTTCCAGATTCTTCCCCATAACCTTTATACAATCGACACTACCAGTGAAGAAAACATTAACCGCCTTTTCTCGTATACCGTTGCATTTACGCAAAAATGTTTTAAACCTTTCTTATATAAAATTTAATGCACTTCAACATTTCTTAGAAACATTTCACCGTAGGTGCACTTGTTATCAAGTTCCTCGCAAAAACCCGTTTTTTATAACTTTCGACTCAAAATGGCGGATCAACACCGATTTTTTTGTGGTTTTTTTTTTAAAGAATCATCAGACCGTGACCACAACTCCATGATTCCCATCCCACCCCCTTACCCGGGCTAAGCGGACTTGCGCTATACACCGGTCTAACATGCCCCACCCCTGAAAGACATGCAACCCAATATACACACCACACACACCATCCATGGACACGCCGGATTTAACTTATTCAGAAAAATTTCTGACGAGCAGATCACTCGAACCTACTGCCGTTGGGAGTCTAGTTTTAAAGCCTGGGATATTAACCACTAGAGCACCCGCTGGCCCTTATATCATGAACTAAAAGTCTCCCTTAAATGCAGCTTGTTGTTATAATCCAGTCAAGTTAGAATTTTTAAAAACAAAAATTAAGGATATGCTGGATTTTTGTATACATCCTCTCGCGAAGTCTTCCAAATAAACGTCCTAAAAGTCCTGACCGAGCTTCGGCCGCCATATTGGAAAACGGGACCCTAAAATCATATATTTGCAATTATCTTGGAAACGGTGGATCCTAGTCCAAAAATACCTCAGTAAAAAAAATTCAGTGAAAATATTTCTACAAAAAAGGTTCTACTAGTTTTTTTAGCTACAGGCTGCAGGTAAGCTACAGAATAGTAATCTTCGGCGCTATATATTTACAAAAGGCTCTCCGTACCATGCCATTTTTTAATATGGCGACCGAAGTTCCACTCGGCTTCGTCAGGACTTCTAGTAGTATGTTCACTAGGAAGGCTTAAAGAGCATCGACAGCAATATTTGGATTATTTCTAATTATTGTCTATTAACGTAAAAATTTATTCTATATGCTCTTGTCCTCGATTTGACAATTTTGAAGAACTGGACTAGAATCGGACTTGGGTATTTCTGCTCAGAGCCACGCACTCAGCTCATTAACATACGCCCGAGCTCCTAACGTAACACTAAATTTATTCTTGTTCTGTTATTAATTTTAACAAACATTGAATCACGAGGAAAACCAAAGTGGCCCTTTTGGCTTCAATATTTTAACATGAAATTTACAACATCTAGGCTTCCGGGTTGAAGCCGCGTCATCGGTGCTTGAACTGCCGACGTTTCGTCCTCGGTTGCACGGGACATCTTCAGGGCTGTGGTCACTTTGGGATCAGTTGTGTTCCAGATCCCAAAGTGACCACAGCCCTAAAGATGTCCCGTGCAACCGAGAACGAAACGTCGGCAGTTCATGCACCGATGGCGCGGCTCCGACCCGGAAGCCTAGATGTTATTAACAACGGCCGCGGAAGCCTGCAACTTAGATTAAGAAATTTACAGTTTCGGGTTCTCTCACCATAACTAATTAGTCTCTCTTCAACAATCTTACTATCAAATGAGTTTAATTGTGCAATTTTGTTTCTTATTCTAAATTTAAACATTCATTCTGTCTGCCTCTTACAGGAAGCAGATGTAGCAGCAGCGTTTCTGCCAGTAATTCCAAAATACTGGAAATTCGTCCATTATTCGCCAAGTCTAGATATGGGCGAATGGGTGGTTTTGATGAAACGGCCTGCTGAATCAGCTACTGGTTCTGGACTTCTGGCACCATTTACTTTTGAAGTGTGGCTTCTTATTTTGGCATCTTTAATTTGCGTTGGGCCTGCTATTTATCTTCTGATCCGTCTACACAAAAAACTTTGTCAAGAGGAACCACCAACAACTGCGAACTTGTATGCTTGCATTTGGTTTGTTTACGGAGCACTGTTGAAACAAGGGACGACTGTGGTGCCATTATCAGGTTAATAAACCCTTTGATTATGATGGTGTTAATGCTATGTTGTTGTATTTTTGGATCTTTGCTGACATCAATGATGATTTCAGATTCTACAAGACTCCTCTTTGCAACATGGTGGATATTTATAACGATTCTAACAGCCTTCTATACTGCAAACCTAACGGCTTTTCTGACCCTCTCTCAATTTACTTTACCAGTCAGTGAACCTAGCGACATTGGTTCAAAGCACTATGCTTGGGTAACCAAAAAAGGAAATGCTATAAACGAAGCAGCGACGAATGTAAGTTCAAGCTGCTTTAGCTTCTTTTTCTTGACGTTGTAAATTACAGGAGTTGGAATCCTTATACTACAATATGAGAGGTTCATCGCCACATTATGAAGAGAATACTGACAGTGAGAGAATATTAGGCGAGCTTGTGAAGCAGAAAAACTACCTCTATATCGGCGAGAAGCCCATTGTGGAACACATGATGTTTAATGATTACCTAAGTAAAGCTCGAATGGGAATTGAAGAAGCAGAGCGGTGCACTTATGTAATTACAGGATGGTCAGTTTTGCTTCGAGCAAGGGCTTTTGCCTATTCACGTTCATTTGCTTTTCGAGAAATATTTGATGATACGTAAGTCCAGAAAACTTACCATCAAACTTAAAATTACCTTCAACCTTAATTTATTTATTTTTTTTAGTTTGGAGCATCTTGTGGAATCCGGAATAGTAAAATACAAACTAAGAGATGGTTTGCCCAACACAGCCATATGCCCGTTGAATTTAGGCAGCAAAGAAAGGCAACTTCGAAACACCGATCTACTTTTGACTTACTACATAGTGGCCGCTGGTTATGCGTTATCTGGAGTAGTGTTTGTGTCAGAAATTCTGCTTAAGTTTTGCTACAAACGGAATGGAACGTCTGGGAAAGACTCTTTACATTTTGGGACAGCTCCTCCAGCTTATCACACACTTTTTAGAGCACCCTTCAATTATGAAAATGGGGAGAAAAAGAATATAAATGGAAGAGATTACTGGGTGGTCAGATCTAATAAAGGACAGTCTAATATTGTACCAATTCGCACACCTTCTGCATTACTGTTTCAGTACACTCACTGAATTTGTTTGAAAAAGAGTTTTGCACTGTGTTGTGCTGAAAAACAATGCTTCAACGACACATTTCCGTGACTCTTTGAAAATCAAAAGTTAAAAAAACAGAGAAAAAGGATGAAGAATGGGAAAAACCAAACCAAGAAAACGAGGATGTTAAAACGGAAGAACACCAAGCAGGGAAAGAGAGATAAAACGAATACCTGACATGCTTTAAAGCAATAAAAAAATAACTAAATTGCTATTTTCAAGTAATTAATGATCTTTAAGTAAAGTTATTCAGCGCGACACAGTTCACGTATTTTTACTATATTTTCACAGATAGCACATCGGTTTGTATTCGTTAGAGAAATGTTGTTCGTGTACTTTTAAACTATCAGCTATAATCTGTCTGTGCGTAAACATGCAAACCTAAATGGATTTTGATACTTTGTTATATTAATGCGATTGTAATGCAAATGTCTTGCAGTTTTTGACATTTAATTCTATGTTAGTAGGTACAGAGGCTTCATTAATTACTGATACCCACGTGACCACAAAATATAGGCAACCCAACTTACCTGTTGGTAAGCCTTTTATACAAAAATTCCCAAGCCGTTTGTTAACTTTTCAAGGCTTGTTTGTTTACATACATAACCTCACTTTGAGTGTTGACAGTGACACTTACAGGGAATTTTTAGTTACCACGAGTACCAATCCTGAACTGACTTCAACATCTAAAGCAAAAACTCCCTAAGTCACTGCGGACCAAAGGTCACGTGGGTATCTGTAATTAACGAAGGCTCTGTATAAGTCCAACAATATTGATAAAATTAGATAGGTATTGACAATTTAAAGCGCAGTAACAGTATTTTCTATTTTGCATTTATAGTTTCAGATAGTTTTAAAGCAACATGTACTACAGAGTGAAGATCAATAAATTTATGCATGACGTACATTTGTTTCTGTATTAAGTTACTATTTTTTAACTGACATTTATTAACGTCAAATTGTGAATAATGTCGGTCCTAACACAAACATATCTTAACATTTCCGAAATTTTCACCCTAGGCCATAGAAAAGAGGGTTATTTATCCGCTGGTGATGCTCGTCTAGCAGACATGTCAGATTTGGAAATTTTAAAACAGTTAATAAATGTCGACACAGAAATTCTTTTTGGGAATATAAATGAGGCAGAAATACTGTAATTATGAAAACTAATTAACATCCAACTAATTTATTGTTGATATAATTTTTGTAGAGACAAAAGCCACATTTCAATGTGCATAGAAAACATCGATAGTGAAGTAGTGGCTTTCATATGCCTTGATGGTTATCCTAATATTCCTAGTATTCCACCATGGGAATGGAGCCACTGGCTATATAACATTTATCACTTAGAACTTCTTACCCCAAGAAATACCCTTTGGATACACCTAGCAGTTTGGGATTCTGCTTACACGTTTGCTTTTACGCGACCTTTGATGAAGAAAATTTACGCTACCCAACCTTTTTTGGAATACATAGTTTTGGTAATTCCTCCGGGCGTATCAAACACAGAATGGTTAACCGGGCTGGGAACCAGAATACTTCCAGAAGGTCTCTTATTTAGCATCGTTTATGTTTTTATTATATTTTCACAAATTTATAGGTTTTTCTGATCCATTCAAAGTTCAATCCCTTTTTCTGTTTGTTCGGCAAAATTTTGTAACCAAATACAAAATAAGGAGAGCTGTTGAAGAAGATAACGACGATTTGGTTCCTCTTATTCATATGTACTCTGAACGTCTGCAACAGCAATATGGGAAATTTTACATTGCTGAAATGTTAACACGGCACACCGGCAGACAACTCATAGTGGCCGAACATGAAGAACAAGCTGTAGCGGTTCTGTGTTTGAATGAAATAGTAAACTACAAACTCCTCAATGAAGCTTTCGAGTTAGTTCCTTTCTACGGTTTAAAGAAAGTGCATGAAGATGACGAAATTTTACAACCAATTCCAAGCGAGATTAGTAGTTTTAGCAACATGGCTTGGTTGCAAGATGAAGAACATGAGTAAGTTAGGTTGGGAAAAATGGTCAGAAATACAACATTTCTAGTAGTTATGCAACACCGGTTCTAACTCGGGAAAGGGAACGCAACGTAACAGCTAGTTGAGTTGGTCATATTGGCGGCCATCTTGACGGCGGTGTAAAGGCGGGAATGTTGTCGGTCATGTTGTGACGCGATGTACAAGCGCGGGAATTTGAATTCAGTCATGTTAGACGCCGGTAAAAAGCAAGAATGTTGTCAGTCGTGTCGTCACATGTTAACAGGGCTGGCTGATAGTGGTAAATTGCATAGTGGCGCGATAATTTAAAGAGAAGTAATATAGTTCCTAGGCATGACCTTCTGTCTGGAATTATATGTAATCTAATAAGGAAATGTGATTTGGCTGCAATTTATTAAATTTAACCGACTGAACTAGCTGTCAAGTGTCGTCCAACTTCCTGAGTCAGAACCGGTGTTAAAACAATTACCATGTGTTTTTGATATACAGGGATGCAGGGCTTTCTCTTGCCAGTTATGAACCCAAGAATAAAGAACCACCGAAAGAAGAATCCATTGGAACTTTTGGTTCCGAAGAAATAGAACTTAAAGTCACAAGCTCAACATCAGAGGAGTCTATAGACCAGTTTTCTATACTTAACGTGTCTTCGATTCATATGGACATCAATCGGGATGTAGAAGACCATGTTTCAGATGAAAGCAGCACTAGCAGTGAATATAGCGCGATTATACTATCGTTTGATGAATACGAGATGCATCTATTCGCTGATAAAAGCGGTTTAAAAACAGTCAGTTTTGATGACTTAGAGCACCACTCGTTCAAGCGTAAGATTGCGTTTATTATTTTTAAGTATCTGATTTTCAAATATCTTACTTTCAGAATCGACTCCTTACATTTACGTCCCACAAGTAAATTCCTTTTACGGACAACCAAATGCGTTTACGTTGGAATTGGCAGCTGCACATCCAGAACACGAGGGGGAATCCCTCGCTTTACTTTTAGAGGCGGCATTCGAATGCTTTCCTGATAGGGATTACTGCGTTCTCTCAATTCCATCCACGTGTCCACCATTTCCTTTACTTAAACATTTTGCTAGAGCGGCTCCACGACCTGTCAGTACATACCCTCAAGAACTATATATTCTTCACCGCAACGTCGTTTTGAGTAATATGTCAGTACGAATAGCTGCAAAAACGGATATTGCAGCAATAGACATGTTAACTAACACCATATCAAAAGCAGAAACGTTGGTGAATAATTTTATATCTGCCGTATATGAGGACGACGATTACCGCGCGTTTGTATTGTTAAGTGAAGATCAAATCGTCGGAATTGCAATTTTAAGAGAGGAAGAAGATTTGAACTATCTCAAGAGCCATTACGAATTAATATACTGGATTGATGAGACTCACCACAAGCCAGGTTCACATGGCCTTTTGTATCATCTCGTATTATCCCCCATTTTTCAGCGACATTCTCGTTTCTTCTTGAGGGAAATACACAGGTTAAGCGACTTCTCCGCACTATATTATTGCATAACTCCTACGGATGTTTCAATTCTTCGACGGGAACGATCACTTTGCTGCGTTATAAGCGATTTAATTCCTGTAAGAACAAGACCAACACCTGAATTTACCCAGACTAATCTTGAAGGATGCGCACCTGCAGACGTGATACATCGTGTAGACGCTCCATTTGCTTTGTATCTCTCAACACCTCGCCATTGCACTCTTCCACGATACGAAATAAACAGGAAGATTGTTGTTGTTGGTACCAGCGATACAGCGTTAGGTTTCTTGGACTCTCTTCTATGCAGCTGGAGTCTTTCTTATTATATAAACTTCACAAACGTAACTGTAGTTTCCCCTCATGGAATGCCGTATCAAAAAAGCGATAATAGAGTGAGAGACATGATGTTTCCCAAACACAGCAACTTCAGTTATCGTCACATGCATTTGACTTCGTTAAGAACGTATGTAAATGTTGTCAATGGTGTCATGACGGGTATTGATAGAAAAAATAAATTGCTTTTTGTAAATGACAGTAATTATTTAGCGTACGACTTACTGTTTCTTCTGTGTGGAGAACAATTTCAAAAGCCATTATTAGGAACCACCCAAAAAGATAAAAAACAGAAGAACAAACCTGGGGAATTTCCAGAAAACGTTTTTCTTATTAATACTGAAAAGGATGCAAATCAGGCCATGGTGAAACTTAAAGCTTTAACGGCGGATCAACAGAGAAAAGAGTGTAAGTAGCTAATTTGTTATGACAAATAATGTTAGACTGCCAGACATTGTTGTGATGTTCATACAGTTACCATGACCAATACCAGGTCACAACTGATTTTTATTTTATTTTAATTCAATGTTAATACATTTCCAGACACAGTAATAGTGTATGGATATGCACTCGAAGCATATTGCTGTTTGGCAGCCCTTCTAGAATATGGAGTTCCAGGAACAAACATAGCTTTTGTTGAATCATTTCCCGTTATATCGCAAAACAAATTTTATCATCGCGTATCACACTTCAACAATGGGGAAGTTGACGGAGCTGTGAAAACTGCAATACTATCCGAAGACATAACAGTATATTCCTCATATTACTTCGCTGAATGGTCTATTGACAAAAATACAAACAGTATTACAAGTGCAAAATTTGAATCTCGTCATAAAAAAGTTTGCATTGACTGCATTGCCATGTTCATGTACAACGACAAAACGGTTAGCGCTAGAACTTTTCTTGCCATCAACCAAGCAGGATTGGTTTTCGATGGAGGACTGGTAGTTGGGTCAGATTGCCGAACCAACGATACCAGTATTTATGGGGCGGGAACTATAACAAAATATTCTAGGCGTTATTACGCAGAGCATATGACTCACAAGTATTTTAATCTGGAGGAAATAGGGTACAAACTTGGACAACAGATTAGGAAAAAACTAATTCCATTTTGTGATGAACCTGAAGATCCGGGACCTATTACGTGTAAGCGAGGAAACATGTTAGTCCCTTCTTACGAAAAGCCCCTGATGACATATTGTCGTTTACCAGGAAACCTTCGTTACCTTAAAATTACCAAACCGGGAAAACAAGTTCCTTTAGAAGTCGCTATGAGTTCAGATGAGTATGTAAGTTTGTAAAAATATATAATTATCACAGCATTAGCGTTATAACCTCACAAACTAATTCTTCTTATTTATTTTTTTCTTTTTACATAACTTCACAACCCTTAATAGGTTTTGGCTTGAGCAACATATCTATTTCTGGGCTGATTCTTCTTCATTGTTTATTAAATGTTTCTAGGTTTTTGCATAATAACTAACCTTGAAGTTTTAGGGTCAAGTGCTCGTTACTGGAGACTGCAAACAAATAGACAAACAAGGATATTTCAGGCTCCATTTGAATCAGCATGGAGTTGTTGAAACAATAACATGTTTAGCCAAATTTGTAAGCTCCGGTTATATATTTGGGTTTCCTAAAATACTTGTCAAAATAATTCCAGGACATAGATCGGATGAACCTTACGTCCTTATGGGGAAAACACGAAAAGCTTCTAAATAATCTTCGATTGCGTTTTGAAATGATACTCATTACGGATTTATTTGAGTACTTTAGAGAACCTTGGACATGTGCTATTTATCATGACAGATTTCATTTACTAGAAAAAAATATTAAAAAACTGTTAACTTCTTACACGGTAAGAAGTTGCTCAAATTTGATTGCTTTTCCAAACAATTTGCTTCATATTTCAGGCCGTTGCTGGTGAATCGCTTTTGGAAGATTTGGTACAGATATTTAAAGCAAATAACTGGACTCAGGTAATATAAAAACTTGTAGACTTAATAAAGTTTTAAAACATGTAAGATATGAGGATCGTTCGAAACGTAAGTGGCCTAACACAGAGATGGCGCTAATTCGGCGGAATTTGCACTACCATTTTTCAGAACCATCCTTTCTTAGGTTAAATATGACAGTATAGAGCGATCTGTCAATTAGTTTGTGTTTGACAGTGCGCCAAAGTGACCGTCTCGAGTGATTTCGTAAATAATGGAAAAAACAGAGTTGCGAGCAGTGATAAAGTACTTACAATTGAAAGGCTTAACACCAACCAAAATCAAAGCAGAGTTAAATTGGACATTTTTGAAGTCCGCTCCTTTGTTTTCAATTTTTTTAAACTGGGTTGCCGAGTTGAAGCGTGGTCGTGTGAGCACAAAGGACGAACCCCGCAGTGGACGCCCAAAAACAGCTACTACCCCGTATCGTATTGGATGACGGTCGAGTAACAGTACGCGAGATAGCAGACATGTGGGCATTTTAAATGACAGTATGCACAGAATTTTAACTGAAGAATTGGAAATGAAAAACTACTCAGCGCGTTGGGTGCCGCGCTTGCTCACACCGGAGCAAAAACTGAATAGTTTGATTGTTTCTCGCGACTTTTTGGCACGTTTTTGTCGCAATCCGAAGATTTTTTGCGCCGTTTCATAACCGTCGAAGAAACCTGGGTCCACAGTTACACTCCTGAAACCAAGGAACAGTCCAAACAATGGACACACACAGGTTCTCCGCCACCGAAGAAGGCAGAGACGGTTTTCAGCAGGAAAAGTTATGGCAACTGTATTTTGGGATTCTCATGGAATTATCTTTGTCGACTACTTGGAAATGGGAAAAACAATAAATGGCGAGTAATATGTCAATTTGTTGCAGCAATTGAGCGACAAAATCAAAGAGAAACGGCCTTATTTGGCAAAAAAGAAAGTGCTCTTTCATCAAGATAACGCACTTGTACACACGTCTGTAATCGCCATGGCCAAAATTCATGAATTGGTATTCGAATTAGTGCCTCATTCGCCGTATTTGCCAGATTTGGCTCCCAGCGATTTTTATCTCTTTCCAAACCTGAAAAATGGCTCGGTAAAAAGTTTTCATCCAATTCCGAGGTAATCGCTGCTGTAAATAGCTATTTTGAGGACTTGGGTTTATCGACCTACAAAGACGGCATTGCTGCTTTGGAGCATCGTTGGAATAAGTGCGTTGAGCGAGCAGGAGACTATATTGAAATATAAAATGATTATTTGCCCAAAAAACTTGCGTTTTCTGTGTTAGGCCACGTACATTTCGAACGACCCTAGTAACGAAAAACCTGAAAACCCCCCTTTTTCTATTTGTTTAGTTAACTGATGAGAAAACAGAAGAAATTGAAGAAAAATTCACAAATTCACCGTACCACCGTCAACTGGAACAACTAGTGTTGAATTTCCTGCGCGACAATGATACTTTCTTGCCTATGTATGCCCATCCCTTGATAATCACTATGTTACTGCAAGGGTTTGAAAACAGTTTGTTCTTTAGACCGCAGTAACTTCAGCCAATGAAAACTTAATATTATTTATTTATTAAATTTTATTCTTATCATACACAGTATTGCTGTGCAAATAAAATATAAAATAATTTTAAATTTAATTGTGTTGGGTTTTTTTTAAGTTCTGTAAGTTATTTGTTTCATCTTTAGTGTAATGTTAGGATTCAGCAAAACATTACGTCAGCGATATCGGCTGGCGCTTGCGGGTTTGCCTTTTATTAATAGTTTTGGTAGAAAAATATATGCAGATTTCAAATTTATATAAAATATTTTAATTATTGTTTTTTTTTCAGACTGCGTAAAATATAAAAACCGATTTTTTAAGAAATTTGGGGACATTTTTTGATTCTGAACAACTTTTTCAAATAAAGTTTTGCTGCATCTCTAACGCGAAGCAAAATATGGAAATTTCAATTTCTTTTTCGTTTATAGTAGGCCACATTTTGCTTCATATTAAAGGTCACATCAAACAATTATTCAAATAAATTATAATTCCATTAAAAATTGACATTTTAAAATGCGTAAAATAAAAAAAAAACAAATTTAATTTTTTAATGAAATTTGATATGAGGGGGTATTTTTTGATGCTGAACAAATACCTTTTTGCTGTATCTCTAACGCAAAAGAAAAGATATAGAAATTTCACATTTTCTTCTGTTCGTAGTAGGCTAACGTAGGTATTTAAATTATGCATCTAAACATGGAGTTGTATAACTGACCAAAATTTAAAAACGTTGCAGTAAAAAGCAGCAAAAATATCGAGATGAGTCCTTAACTCTTTTTAATGATTATCTGTATATAAAATACTTAAAATTACTTTAACAATATTTATTTATTTTAACCTTATATGTATTTCGTCATGTTTACATGTCATTGTCAAAGGTTATAGAAAGTAAACAGTTAGTGTTGTTATAGCAATAGAACTTGGTGACTTGATCTATTGCTATAACAACACTAAACAACACCAACTGTTTACTTTCTATAACCTTTGACAATGACATGTAAACATGCCGAAATACATATAAGGTTAAAATAAATAAATATTGTTAAAGTAATTTTAAGTATTTTATATACAGATAATCATTAAATATGGGTTTTAACGAAGTAAAGCTGGAATTTATAAATAAACTTAACTTTGAATAAGTGCACTAGAAGTGTCTCATATGGAGAGGGCGCTACAACCTAAAGCTTTTGTAACACTCATGCGCTGCGAATGTCACCTTAGACATTAGAGAAAAAGGTGGGATTTGTATTCTGCAATGAAAAATAGTTAGGTAAACACTGTTGAGGAGCGGAAAGAAGAAAAAAGAGAGAATACCAAAATAAAGAAAGGGGAGGATCTCCGTTCATTGTTTTACATAACAAACTTAATGTATTTTAATAGTTTGATGTTTATTCAAATTTTACTTAATTCAACTTATAAGCACCTATTTTTACTTCTATTCATTACTTTAAATAAAAAAGTTAAGTTTTACGGCTTGGAAACGAAAAAATCGCCTCTTGTTTAGTTTGGAATGTTAATTGAAACAAAAATTTTCAGACTGTTGATCTTAATATTCTCCAAGGTAGAGAAGTCATCGTTGCTTAGCGAACAAACATTCGCAGATGTAGAAACTGTAGCAGGAAACGGATATCGTCTGTTGCTTAGTGACGTAAAAGACAGACCTTCCTGCATATTTGCTGTCACTTTAGAGTCAACCAATTTTTTATTTTGTAATGATTGAATGCGATTTAAAGGCGGTCGAAGACAGACGCTATGGATTGTGTCAATATGTATCATAATATCCATGCATAAGAGCAAATCATGTGTTTGGTGGAAGTGCTCTTAAAGTAGAGTAGACCAATACGAAGCTTCCAGATCCAGTTCCCATAAAATTCTTATTGTTATTTTTTTATTTATGTACCTACGACATTTTTATTAAATACCAGGATATAGTATAAAGGATGGTATGCGAAAGCGCACAGTTTAAGAGCCACTGTGTGACGTCATCAAGTGTAAAAACCACGGCAAATTTAAAAATTAATTGGCAGCAAGTCTGCAATTGGTGCGTTTTAATCGTTTTTTCAACATATAAATATAATAATTTAGTTAAGATGATAAAATCTAAATAAAAATGCTTTGGAAAACTATTAAATTTCAGATTTGGTGTACATATGCTCATAATAATATAATATTCAATAAACAAAAAATTAATCAAAATGGATCTATAATTTAATTCTTACTTTTTGTCTTACTATTATAGTTGGATCAATTTTTTACATAGCACTTCATAATAAAGTATACACTGTGTCCATAAAGTAACCCCCCCCCCCCAACTAACTTTTGAACGACATGATATTTTTCTACGAAATTTGGTGTACCGTAATGGGAAATTAAATACTATTTTTCAGGTCATATTAAAATTTTGTATCATCCAAAATGGCGACTGGGCGCCATTTTGAATTTTTTTTAAATAGAAAAGGGGGTCGAGTGACACCTCATTGGAAAGGTCTTTTGATTCTGCGTCTGATCCTAAAGTTTCAAAAAAAATATTCAGCCATAACAAAATGACAATGTTTGAAGATAAAGAAGTTTATTTAAAAAAACTAAGAATTAAAGCTTACATTAATTAAATTAAGTGTTCGAAATGTTTACTATTCACTTCTTGGCACATAAAATGTTGGTTAGGAAATTCCTGCCTTACATTTTCATAAGTTTCTGGAGTGATATTCTGCAAACTTCTGTAATGCGTTGCTCTAGTTCTTCAATTGTTTCTGGACGGGTTCTGTACACTTTCGATTTCAGATATTCTCATACAAAAAAAATCTAAGAAAGTTAAATCTGGGGAGTGAGCCGGCTATTCTACAGGCCCCCGCCAAATAATCGATCTGCCAAAAAAATGTCCGTTGAGAAAGTCAGAAACAGGCCTATAATAATGAGGGGGCGCACCGTCTTGTTGGAACATAACGTTTTCAATATTATTTCAAGCCACCTAAGATATTTCTGGGAAAATGTCCTGCAAATGAAAAAGTGGACTACTGGATAAGAAAATCAAAACAATTTTGAACTGAGTGAGTCCATTGGTTTACAATCCGCCATTTTGTTATGGTTCAATATTTTTCTTTGATATTCTAGGATCAAACGCATAACTAAAAGACCTTTCAAATGCGGTGTCACTCGACCCTGGATAAAAAAATCAAAACAATTTTGAATTGAGTGAGTCCATTTGCTTTAAATCCGCCATTTTGTTATAGCTAATTATTTTTCTTTGAAACTCTAGTATCAGACGTAGAATTAAAAGATCTTTCTAATGAGGTGTCACTCGACCCCCCTTTCTATTTACAAAAAAATTTGAAAATGGCGCCCAGTTTCTATTTTGGATGATACAAAATTTTAATATGGTCTGAAAAACAGTATTTAATTTCCCATTACAGCACACCAAATTTTGTAGCAAAATATCAAGTCGTTCAAAAGTTATCTATGGGGGGGGGGGGGGTTACTTTATGGACACAGTGTATAAAGTAAATAAAACTTTAAACACT
Source organism: Ctenicera cuprea (assembly GCA_958336395.1). Classification (NCBI taxonomy): domain Eukaryota; kingdom Metazoa; phylum Arthropoda; class Insecta; order Coleoptera; family Elateridae; genus Ctenicera; species Ctenicera cuprea. The sequence continues at coordinate 12,120,034 of OY284493.1, forward strand.
AATTTGTTGACAAATTAGAAGCACCTAACCTCTTTATCATTCCACTTGACATTAGAAACTGGCAGAAGTACACGTTCTGCGCCTGCGCACTGATAAAAAAACAAGGTTACTCAACAAGTTATTATACGTACTTGCGCAGAAGCTGACGAAATTTGGTCGTAGCAACAGCATACCATCTTCTATACTCTATCATGATTAAATACAAAGTGATAGAGGTATTTTTTAATTAATAATAATATACAATAAACTAAGCAGAAAAGTAAAGTGAAACAAATTATATCTGACCATAACATTTCATTACCACAACGCCTATTGAAGTTTTGAATAACACAATGATAAAACTCACTCCTAGCTCAGCTGGGAAGCTTTTTCCGATGGGTAAATGGCAGGGGAAATTTAATGTACACAATAAACAAAGGATTGGAGATGTTAGAGAACTCCAAGCAGAGTCAATGAAGTTGCGGGAAGTCCAAGGAAGTAGAAAGAGTTTTAAAGAAATATCTAAAATCTGCACCTGCCCAAAAGTAAGGAAAGTACAAACGAAGTCTGGGGAAATTCTGTGAGAGGTTGGAAGCTCTTGAGAATAGGAGAAGTCCAATGGAAGTCGAGAAAGTACGGAGGAAGTTCAAGTGAAATCTACGAAAGAAGGAGGCATATTAAAGACATTTCTGGAGTCTGTGCACGTACAAAAACATAGGCGCCTAACCCATGCGGAGGCCCCGGCCCCCATGACCATAAGTACATTGGCACCAGGCCCGCACACGCATGTTTTGAGTTTGGAACACTTGAATTCACTTTGCTTTTAATAGTCGCGATTTGCCCTTATTCATGTCGTTGGAGCACCAAGAAGAAACACGTTTTTTTTACAAAAAAAAACTCTTTCTTAACTATACACCGCTGATCGACCAGCAATAAAAAACACGAGCTTTTCTTTAGATGTTTTTGGGGGATGTTTTTACCCGGTTTTTAAATATGGTGTTTTTTTCAGGAATGTCTTTTACGGGGATAATTTATTCCAAGCGACTTTTTAAGGGTTTCGTTTCCAGGGATTTTTTCCAGAAACGTTTTATCCAAAAAACGAATCTAGACCCTATAAGCAAAAACATGCTGAGACGTCGCCGCCCACAAGTAGAAGAAGTTCAAAGAAAGTACAAAAGATGTCCAAAGAAAGTCCATAGGAACTGGGCAAGTCTTTGGGGAAATATAGAGAACATATAACCTGCGGTTTAACCATCCCAATAATCGGGTCCATGTTTGTATACATTTTTGTTTTATCAATTTGATGTGTGAAACAAGCTGGTAAACAATTTCTAGAGCTTCTTGACATACCCTGTATAGCTACTATACATATAGAATATGATTAAAAACAAATCCTAATAATGTGACATTTCGAATTATAAATCAGGCCTTGAACTACATGTATTACAAACTATTAAATTATAAAATTTCAAACAAGACGCAATTAGATGGCCACCGCGGTCACCTTACTCAACCTCTATGATGAAATCAAATCACAAGCGAAATGCTGCAAGATGTGCAAAAAATATTACTAAAAGATGATGTTTCTGCATAGAAAAAAAATGGTGAACACTTTGAACACCTACTAAACCAAATTAGCTTTGTTTTTGGGTGGTCTGGTGGTTACAGTCTCAGGCTTTAAAGCTAGATTCCCAACGGTAGTAGGTTTGAATCCTATGCACGCCGAAAATTTTTCTGAATTAGTTAAACCCGGCGTTTCCGTGGACGTTGTGCATGGCGTGTATGTTGGGTTGCATGTCTCTTCGGGGTGGGGTATGTTAAACTGGTGAATAACGCAAGTACGCTGAGCCCGGGTGAGAAGTGTCATGGAGTTGTGCTCACGCACAACCCTATGATTCTTAAAGTTTTGTTTTTCTGTTATAATATTTCCCTATAATAGTCTTATAATTTACTACATAGGAAAGAATTTCGTATTAAATAGACATTAAGTTTTTTACATTTGTCATAGTCAGCTACTATGATGAATTAACATTAATTACACGTTTGTAAATATCATTTTCTTAACAGCAGCCTCCTAAGATCAGTTGCAATGTACTTAAAATCATTACCAATATGGTTATGCTACGTATCAAATTAAATCATCTCGCTTGTTTACTAATTTTAGGACTACTGTTGTGCTGCAGTTTTTTAAACAGAATTTATCAAACAATGGTACCGGGTGATCGTAAAAAAATAATTCAGAGCAGGCCATGACCGAAGTGTTAAAGTTGGCAATACTTAATATAAGCCAATTGTCAAACGTTGACAGCTGTAAAAATTTTTGATTAGATACATTAAGTTAAATGTATCTAACCAAAAATTTTTACAGCTGTCAACATTTGACAGTTGGCTTATATTAAGTATTGCCACACTTCGGTCATGGTCTGCTCTGAATCATTTTTTTACGATCACCCGGTGTTAGTCTAGGAAAGACAGAGTGTTCCATATTTCAAAAATAAAGATAAACTCTTTCACTTACACCGGAAGTCAACCATTTTGTTTTCTGTACTCAAAATAATCGTCAGCAAAAATTGTATTATTTTTGCTTATACATAAATCTAGCTTTTCTGTAGACAATAATAAATGAAGAAATCAACTGGGTCTGAATGTATAATGTACGTAGGTACCTGTATTATGTAAATCAAATGACATACTTTAAAAACATGGGTTAAGGTTAGTTAAGTGGCAATGCTCTCCAGTCGATGTATTTTTTATAAAGAAAACAAGTTGTGTAAATAATTAAAACCAGTATTAAAAATATTTATATATACATATAACCTTGCACATAAATTTAAAAAGTGTAAATCATTTAACACAGTTTACAGCAAATACATTCGTCTCTGGAATTTTCGTCTGTTATTAATGCTTTAGAAACTCATCACTTTATTCACAATAATTAGCATTTCTTCGAAGAATGTGTCGATTTTCGAAATAACGAATTAACCATTATGTTTTGTCTTACATTTGTACCAAACAAAATTGTTTACACATTAAATATCACTTAAGTGTTTCAGTTAAGTTCGTAATGTTTCCTTTGCTTTCTCTTTTTGTCGAAAACTTGGTAGTATACATTCCTTTAGAATTAACATAACTGTAATTTAGAATAAATCAAATAATAACTTTAATGTACGTGCTGCGAAAGAACGTAGTTTATCACGAAAAATAACATGAATTTCTAGAACAATGTATAAGAAATTATTGTGGTACTAACAATACGTTAATAAGATATACAAAGTGAGTAAAAACTAACGCATAATATCTAAATACTGCTTATATGACAAACGCCGGGCGGTCATTTTGTAAGAGGTCAAAACGTCAAATTAAATTGCGCCTTTCTATTTTTTAACGTTCTACGTTTGAGAAGGAAAATCTCTGTTAAGAAATAACATAAAACAATTTAAATATCAACAGTAGTAATATACTAGTATGACATATTATTTAACACTAAATCTGCTATCATTGCATAATAATCAAATACTCAACTTATTTTTGAAGTTAAAAACTGCCTTTTGCCAGCAGTTTTAAGTTTAAGTTTCGCAACTAAATAATTAAATTAAATTGTTTATATTAACGCTTAAGCAGTCTCTAAATTTGTAAAATTTCACAAAACTAATTTAGACCTTCTACAAAATGGCGTATGGCTTGAATTTTTTTGTACAGCAGTCGTGTATCTAGTAAACCTATACAGAAGTCTGTGGAAAAATAGTCGTAATAAAAATGGTTGGATAAATGTCAGCGAGCGCATACTTTGTCAATGTTTATTTTTTATACGTTTAATTGTGTGGTTGCTATACCAACTCACTTTTGTTTTTTTTGATGACACCCTATATATGGTTTCCCGTGTTTGTATATAGCAAACTAATACAACATTCAAAAATAAGCAGAAAGTTTTATTTGAACATAAGCCCACAAACGCTTTGTTTTCGAAATACAGGGTGTTAAAGTTTCGAGACAAATCGTTTTTTTTTTAAATATTTTTGAAAGATTTTTTCCACAACGTTCGTTAACACGGTCATTACGGCTGCTGTGACTTATTGTTGTAAATTTCAGATGACAAGATTGTAAGATTATGTTCGAATAACGTGACTTACATTACCTAACCCTACGTCTACGCTCATGGTTGAGATATATTTCGAATATGTAAGCAGCCAATAATGAAGGTTGTCTAGCTCAAACGTTGTGCCAAATTTGAAAGTTTTTGAAAAAGCATTTGTAGAATAATTTAAAAACAAACTATTTTTTCCGGAACTTTAACACCCTGTATCTCGAAAACAAAGCGTTTGTCGGCCCATATTTCCATGAAATTTTGTATTTATTTTTGGATGTTGTCCGCTGGTGAATTTTGGAACACTTATTGTGGGACTTATACTTAACAAAATTTTTAGTAAAATACCTTTAAAATTTAAACTTTTCTTTATTGCCATAGCAACCAAACAATAAAACGTATAAAACACTGAACATCAACAAAGTATGCGCTGATATTTACCAAACAACTTTTATTAAAGCTATTTTTTGTTAAAATCAATAGTAATTTTTACTCTCCCTGTATATTGCGTTCCAAAGCTACATTTTAGCGATGAAAATTAACGTATAAATTTGATACCACAAAAACCACAGAATCTTGCTAAAATTCCGTTCCTGTGCTTATTAGATAAGAGACTAGTCGAGGAAGTACAGAGCTAATTGTGTTTTAATTAACAACTTATGTTCTTACTTAAAAGCTTCAAGATATTCAGTTGGTCAAAACTCTAAAATGGTTTAAAATAACTCGGAACTCAAAGCTTAACTCTGTTCCTCAACGTGGCATTAAAATGCACTAAATTGTAATAACCTTGAAAAACTATTTCAAGGTGAGTTGCTTATTTGAAACCCCGAGTAAGAATAGTATCTGCGACAGTAGTGTAACCAGTATAGCAATGGATGAGGAAGTACAATGTTCCTTCAATTGCCATCTTATTTTTTATATCCAGAAACCAATTTCTTGGTTATAATTTTATTGTTATCACCAGCTCAGACAAATAAATTGAAAAAAACATAGTGGGTTGATAGTAATTAAATTTACAATTCCGCCAGTTACATTTTTAATTAAACAGATTAATCTGACAAATTTTATGCTTCTGTTCTTTGGAAAAATTAATGAATGGCAAATTTGAAATAAAACAATTACTATGAACATGATTTAATTCAATTTTAAATTTAATAACAATACAAGGAAAAAATATACGCACCCTTTCATAATATTCCCTTTTTCTAATTTCGGAAACAATCCACGGTAACATGGAGTTGGAAAACCTTCTGTCCATCGCAGTGAAACCGAGATAATGCACAGTAATTAATTTCATTTTTTACAATTAATGCTAAATTGATCAAATGGGTTTTATTCACTTTTATTTAATAATTTTTATTGTTGTTGTTTAATTAATTATTGTATGTCCGAATAATTAACATCACATCACTAATTCAGCACCAAAACATCCGAATGTTTAAATGGTACAAGATCCAATTTGGAAATTTGGATGAATCAAAAAGCTAATTTTCTTAAACAGCAGCGCTATCTATGACCGTAAAACTCGCAACGATGAAACTGGAATTTTCTGTTTCTCGCCGAAAAATCCATTGTTGACGTTGATTTTTTGCACACACAAAATAATGGGACAATTAGGGATCGCAGACGTTTAAGGGCGACCACAGAACCAACTTATTCGGTTTCGCGCAATCGATTCGCTGTCAACTACCGCGTTGCACGGCGAAAAATCAATATAGACACCCTCCACACTACGATTTCGCACATTACCAAACGATAAAGACCGTACACCATGAAAGGCGCTAATTACAACGGAAACTGCGGCGAAAGCAACCTGCACTATCCAAGGCTAACATTATACAGGCTAATGTTTGTTTATTGTTAATTAATATCGACAGAGTCACGTGCGGTAAGTGTAATTAATAAAAACCGGACCTGGTTTCGACGCTGTTATGTACAAAAAGTGGAAGGTTTAAGCGGAAAATCACACTATTTTTCTCTAATCGTACTTTGGAATGTTACGGTAGTTGCAAAAACTAATGACGGAGATTAATACATAAAATTATAATTGTTTGGTATTTTTTCCTCTTGCAATAGGTATTAGATTACTGATAATTAAAATGGATTAGCTGTAACTTGTAGGTACTACTCGTTGTAAAAATAAAAACCAACAGCGTTTGTATGAAGATGAATACAGCAAATATTATCGTCATAGCTATAGTAATAAAATGCTGTGCATATTTGCACCTTGTACGGCCTATTAGAACTTTAGACAAACTAATATTTTTGTTTATCATTAGTTGTAAATTAAAATTCCTACTGTGCGTGGTATGCGACAAATGTAATGATGTGGCAACTATAGTAAACTTCTACCGCTTAGGCAACCAACACGACACCATCGTTAATGGAGCAGTTGCTTGGTGCTATATTTCTCCTCATTTATGGATATGAAACATATCAGGGTATTTACGTAACTTGGGGATGTTTAATTATTCTTAAAAACGCTTTATACAACGTACAGGTTTAACCAGAAATGACTCGCAATTAGCCTTTACGTCCCACTGCTGGGCACCGGCACTCTTCTCTGTCACGTACTCTTCTCCTTAGCGCTAAGGTGGAGTACGGGGGACCTACAGTTTAACGTCGAATCCGAACGACTAAACACCAGAGAAAGTTTTTGGCGTTAAGACCCCGCGGCTGCCTACACCGGATTGGGGAATGTGAGTGGCGGGTTGCAGCATAGATTTTTATTGCTGCATGGCTTTGGCGGGGAATCGAACCCTAGACCTTTAGCGTTAGCGGCTAAGCGTCTAACCTGTTAGCTACCACCACTCCGGAAATGACACCAACTTTATATTTTCAAACTGCATTCTGTATATTTTTCAATGGATTCTTGAAGGGCATAAAATTGTCTTTCAAACTCTTTTTTCAAATTTGAAATTGGATGGTAAATTAGGGAGGAAATACAATTGCTTGAAGCTGCTTGAAGATGGCCTTTATCAGTGTTTCTGTTCTCTACAATACAGAAAAATTTACAGCAGCTGTTAATATTATTTTCTCTTTGTACTAAGTGTGATCATAATTCTGATTTTAAAATTTATTTCTTTTTGTAGCGAAGAGGACGGCGGCGTTTGCAACAAGCGCCTCAGTGCAAGAGCTGTTTGGTGTTCTGTGGTGGGGCACGCACCACACAATTTTTAAACACTTATTCGAATTTAAAATAATTTTTTATTTGTTAACTTACATACAAAATAAAGTAAATACATATAAAACTTTATAAATACAAATCTAAAAACTTCCTTGACTATCGATAAACTTTAACACAAAAAAGCAAACTAAACATAATAATTTTTAAAACATGATACATGATTCTATTATGCGCCGCACGCACATTTAAAACCGGCCGCAACCGTTTGGGGGGCTCATCACTCCCTCCTTTATGACAGCCCTTGGTTATTGTGTGAGACGCAGTAGGCACTACTTCTTATTCGTGTTTGCTTGTGGTTTTTGAATTGAAGCAGCGGCTGTTCAAATGAAGTAGGTGAAGTGCCTCTTCACCTAATAAAACCTAAATTATTATTATAGTTGATTCATGAAATAAATACGGTGCCATCGAAAATGATTGAACGTGCCGCTTCATACTGATTTGATCTTGTCCGCTTACTACTTAATGTGATCTTGACTAATTCCACTGGCGTGCAATAGTAATTTAAATAGCGCGGGAAATTTAAAAATGGGTGGCGTGTTCTTTATATGAATGTTGGTGCACCATTTTTTTAGCGAAATAATTACTGTTAGGGACTTTTAAAGACTTTTCTTGTTGTAAATTACGATTTATGTTAGTAAATTTTTATATTCCAAAAGTTAACCTATAGGTTAACAAACAAGACAATTTAATAACGTAATTTAATAACACAGTTTAAATTACGTTATTAAATTTAATAACACAGTTTAGTTGGTTGCATGGCGGAAAACTGCGGATGCCGGTCATACGGTATTCAAAGTTAAGCACTGTCCGCTCTGGTCCCCACTCGGATGGGTGACCAATATAGGGGTATTTCTGCAACCAACCGTGCTTCGGATGGGCACGTTAAGCCGTCGGTCCCGGTTGTCATACTAGCATCTTTGGCAATCGTAAACCATTTAGTGGAACTTCTTCCCCTTTCGACGGGTAAGGCCAGCCTCCTGCCCGGCATACGTGCGAAGAGGGCTCACAGAACCCGCACTAGTTGCGGGTATTAAACAGGCCATTGGCCTATAACAAGAGGAAGAAGAATAACACAGTTTAATTAATAAAAAAAACACATTTTTCTTGATTGTTGCTTACAATAATTACTCAATTTAACAATTTAATAACAGTTTAAATTAATAAAAAACACATTTTTCAATGACACAATTTAAATGAATACAAAAATCAAATTCTTTGTAAGACAGTTGTTACAATAACTGCTCGAAATGCCCTCCATCATTGTCTAAACAAACATTGACCCTGCGCTTCATATTTTCAAAAACGGCTACTAACTGTCTTGGTGTGATTTCATTCACGGCATTTACTATGGCCTCTTGTAACTCCTCAATTGTGTGTAAACGATTTGCATATACAACATTCTTAAGATGGCCAAACATAAAGTAGTCTAGAGGTGTTAAGTCGGGCGATCGCGGTGCCCAACGACCTCTACTTATTATTCGTTCATCAAAGAATTCCCTTAAAAAGTTCAACGTTGCACCTGCTGTGTGAGCTGTTGCACCATCTTGCTGGAAGAACCCATGCTGCAGTTCGTCATCGTGGAGTTGATCAATAAACGGTCTTAAAAGTAGTCGTTGATAATTGTTAGCATTGATGTTTTCATTAAAAAAAATATGGCCAATTATTCTTCTTCTCGACATTGCAATCCAAACCCCAATTTTAAGGGGATGCAATGAGGAAATTGTAGTGTATTTATCTGTAGTATTTCTTTTAGAAGATACAATGTTTAGGTTTTATTGTAATTTTATATTCAACAACTTGGTACACATCTTTACATGAAAAACAAGGGAACAAAAGTCAATTATTGCAAAAACAGCCAACTCAAATATCTGTTAAATACATAACAGTTCCTCCCCTTTTATTTATCCACTCTACTTCCACACGTAATCTTGTAAATATATAGGAGGGTTCTTAATACGAGTTGGGCGATTATGCACAAGTGAGTCTTTATCACAGAGGGCTGGAGTTTCTTCTACTATCGTTTGGGGACTTTCTTGCGTAGTCTGTTCTTGGGAATTATTGCACGCAGGCGTAACTTCTACTGGGAGATCTTCTGATTTTTTATTGTCTTCATTGCTATCCCACAAAACTGGAAAGGCATTTTTACCTTGATCATACTGTAACTGAGTAGACTGTACATATCGTTTTCTAATCTGATCTACATGTCTTTTAACAACATTTCCATCCTCGGTTCCTACTACGTAAGAAAGTGGACCTGTTACTTCAACAATCTTAGCCGGTATCCATCTCTTTCCAGATGAATAATTTCGTATGTAGACTAACTCGTCTTCTTTGAAAACTCGAAAATTCCCAGACGTGGTTTCATTTCTTTCTTGCATGATTGAATCCGGATGCACTTTGTCCAATAAAGTTCGCAATTTTCTTCCCATAATCAATTCAGCTGGCGTTTTACCAGTTTCAGCATGAGGAGTAGTGTGCTGACGAAACAAAAATCTTGCTAATTTTAGTTCAATGTCTCCTTCAACAAATTCAGCTAGAGCTCGCTTTGTTGTTTGTACCATACGTTCAGCCTGTCCATTGCTAGAAGGATGGTAAGGAGCAACTGTAAAGCACTTGATTCCATTATTGGCATAAAAAGATTTAATTTCTTGTGACACAAACGCCGTTCCATTATCAGATATAATTTCGTCTGGTATACCATGACTTACAAACATTTTTCGCAAAGATTTAACTACTTCCTTCGAAGATTGCGACGGTACTATGTCAACTTCCAACCATTTTGACATACTGTCCACAACAATCAAAAATAATTTTCCCTTATACGGACCTGCAAAATCTATATGTAATTTTCTCCACGGATTTTCTGGACGACAAACCAACTGTCTTGGAGCGTGCTTGGGGCTGTGCTGCTGTTCTTGACAAGAGGAACACATTCTGACTTGCATTTCAATGTCATTGTCAATATTTGGCCACCACACGTAACTTCTTGCACAAGCCTTCATTGCTACAATACCCGGATGGTTTGCGTGAAGTAATGTCATAATCTTGAACTGTGCTTCTTTCGGCACAATAACTCGATTTCCCCATAGCAAACAATTTTTGTGTAGTGTAATTTCTGTCCGCTTTCGGAAAAAAGGTTGAAAAACATCACTCGGGCTGGTTTCTGGCCACCCATGTAAAGTCCAAAAACGAACTCTGTTTAATATTACGTCTTTACTCGTTAAATTTTGTATTTCTTTCGCATTAATTGGTTCGTTAACTGCTTCCAACAAAAGAATATCTCCTGGTGGTGCTGGCTCATCTATAAAACTTCCCGGTAGAGGTAAACGACTTAAACAATCAGCATTTCCATGAAAACTTCCTTTCCTGTATTCTAGGTCATACGAATAACCACTTAGTTGTAGGCACCATCTCAGCATTCTTGGTGAAATCATTACAGGCATAGGTTTCTTTGGATTTAGTAGGCCAAGTAATGGTTTATGATCTGTTACGATGATAACATGACGTCCAGCAATATATTGATGAAAATGTTTGACTCCATTAATAATTGCAAGTGCTTCTTTATCAATTTGAGCATAGTTACGTTCACTCTTACCCAAAGTTCGTGATGTATAAGCAATTGGCCTTTCACCATCTTTATCTCTGTGGGCAAGTACAGCACCGGTACCATATGGAGATGAATCGCAACACAATATTAACTGTTTGGTTGGGTCATAATGTGTAAGGACATCATTTGAATGCAATAGCCCCTTTAAAATATTGAAAACTTCAGAATGTTTTGGTGTCCACACCCATTTTCTATTATCGTCTAATAAACGATGCAACTTTTCAGTAATTGCTGCTTTATTTCTTAAAAATCTGTTATAAAAATTAATCATTCCCAAGAATGATTGAAGTTCTTGTTTATTCTTCGGCTCAGGTGCCTCTTGAATTGCTTTGATTCTTTTTTCGGTTGGATGAATTCCATTTCCATTAATCTTAAAACCAACAAATTCTGTTTCCGTTACTGCTATTTTACACTTGTCTCTTCTTACAGTCAAGTGTGCCTTTTCTAATTTCTGAAAAACTTCTCGAACACGCATGAAATGCTCTTCTTCATTAACTCCCGAAATCAAAATATCGTCGAGATACACCACAACTCCTTCTATTCCATGTAATAAGGTATCCATGAATCTTTGGAAAATCCCTGGAGATGCAGACACTCCAAAAGGTAATCTTTTCACTTGAAAAAGACCTTTATGGGTATTAATAGTAAGAATAGCAGCAGTTTCTTCATCAACTTTTAACTGTTGATAAGCTTGGGATAAGTCTATTTTAGTAAATATTTTTCCAGTAGCTCCCAACGCTAACAATTCATCCATTGTAGGTAGTGGATATGTATTTTTCTTAATTGCAGAATTCACGGTACTGCGATAATCACCACATAAGCGAATTGATCCATCACTTTTCCTTACTGGTACAACAGGAGTTGCCCATTCAGCAAAGTCAACTGGTTCTAAAATATCTTGCTTAACTAATTTATCAATCTCTTGTTCAACAGCTTTACGCAATGCAAAAGGAACCTGCCTGTATTTTTGAAATTTAGGGACCGAACCTTTTTCCAATTCTATTTTAACCTTAGGACCACAATAGGCTCCCAAATCTTCGCTAAATATAGCTTTATGTTCTTGGCAAAGTTCTTCAATATTAAAGTTCGTCCTGACGTTCATTACCCCTTGAACTTCAATGCTCAAATCTTCAAACCAAGTTCTTCCTAATAAACTTGATCCATTTCCAGCAATCACAACGACTGGCAAATGTTTCTTGTGCTGTTTGTATTCAACAAATACAGCCACTTCTCCAATTACCTGTAATGGTTGAGCAGACCATGTGCGAAGTAACTTATTTGAGTGCGTCAATGTGCTTGAGTCATTTCGAATTTTAGACCAAACAACTTCAGAAATTATAGAACACGCCGCACCCGAATCGACTTCCATTTCGATTTCCTTCCCATTCAATTTCACCGTAGTAAGTATTTTAGAATTACCGTGTAAAGTATTAACATCATTGAGCTCATAGAAACTTGTAGGTACTAATTGTTCAACATTATTGCAAAACTTGCTTGGTTTATTATTTTCCTTAACGCTTGTATTTGAGTTGAATGGTTTTTTTTTCATTCTTCTTCTTAAAACATGCCTTCTGGATGTGCCCCTTCTTCTGGCAATAGTGACAAACAGCTTCTTTAAATTTACAATTTTCCCCATTGTGAAACGCGCCACAATGATAACAACAGTTGAATTTTCCTTTGATTTTCTTCTTATTATCATGAACTGACAAAATGTCATTTCTTGCTGTCAGATTACGTACATCCATTACATTCTTATTCGCCATTTCTGCTGCAATTGCTAGCTCATAAGCACGACTAAAAGATAGCTTACTTTCTGAAAATAACCTTTTTTGTACAGTCTCATCACTTATACCGCATACAATTCGATCTCTTAACATATTTTCAAGTTCCAAAAAATTACAAAATTTGCTTAATTTTCTTAAATCGGCCACAAAATCTGCAACTGATTCGTTCCTTTGCTGTACACGTTTATTAAAATTGTATCTCTCCACAATTTCATTTGGAACTGGATTAAAATGGTTATTCAATTTAGTCAAAATTTCGGTATAAGTTATATCTTTCGGAGCTAGCGGCGTTATCAACGAACGTAAAATCTCATAAGAAGTAGAACCAACCTGTGTTAATAGGATAGCTCTTTTAATATTGTCATCTCGCACTGCATTTGCCTCAAAAAGAAATTCTAAACGTTCCTGGTAACTGGTCCATGACGAATGAGTATCATAATTTCCCAACATTCCATAGTAGGCTGAACTTGACAGATTTCCATTTACACCTGTCATCATATTGTAAGACGTATTAATAGACTTACTTTCCTTAATTTTTCAGTTTTCCTCGTCGCCAATTAAATTGTAGTGTATTTATCTGTAGTTTTGCTTTTAGAAGATACAATGTTAAGGTTTTATTGTACAAATTATATTCACAAACTTGGTACACATCTTTACATTGAAAACAAGGGAACTAAAGTCAATAATGCAAAAACAGCCAACCCAAATATCTGTTAAATACATAACAGTCTCCCGATATACATGGGGATTTTCAGTTGACCACGTACGATAATTTTGCGAGTTTACGTAGCCACTTAAATGAAACCAGGCTTCATCACTGAAAAATGTCAGATCCAAAATGTCATCATTGTTGAAGTTTTCATTAAACCATGTACAGTATTGTCGACGCTTTCCAAAATCTGCTGGTAGCAACTCTTGCACCACCGACACTTTGTACGGGTGCATATGAAGTATTTTTTTGCAAGCCTTCTGACACGATCCGTATGAAAGACCTGAAACTAACATAGATAAATCAATTACAAAAACAACATTATGCTCATTACCTGTTTGAGCAGATAAACATCTTAACGATTTGTTGGGACTTGCATCCATTCGTTTCTGAATATCATGTACAGTGTCTTCGGTAAGTACAGATGACCTGCCCGTAGACTTTCCTTTGCAGACGCTGCCTGTTTCGTGGTACCGTTGAATAATACGACGAACGTGTTGACTAAAAATTTCATAGTGAACTGCTTCGTTGGGAAAATGCTCTTGGAACTGATTGAAACAGGAGGGATAAGAGTACTGCCAAACACCATTTTGGTCACGTACTCCGGATCTAAAGTACGCTTCCAAAATAAATTTATCATGCTCTATTGTAAACACCATATTAACCTAAAATTACACACCTCATTTAAAATAAACTTTGTAATTTTATTGTCTTACCTAATAAAGGGAACGAATACAAACTTTGAGTTTTGAAAAAAACTGTTATAACGTGGGGATTACAAAAACGAGAACAATAACACAAAAGAAAACAATAACTGTTATTATTACGACATTTGACAGGTAAAATGCGCGTACGCTAATGGATTCCAGGGATGTAAGTATTGATAAACAACAGGTTCGCGGACACATCGAAACGCATTTTTGATAATAATGCGACCAGATCGTGGTCACGTGACCTTCAATCATTTTCGATCACTCCGTATAAAACAGTAAATAAGAACAGTACTATGTATTTCGAGCCTCACAGAAGAGCGCAGCTGGCGTAATAAAACCTTCGGCAGTCACAAGGGGCGTTATCATCACAACCATGACGTAACATTTGACTATACTAAACTGGAAGATGTGAAGAGTCGTGCGATTGACTCGCAATTACTTCAGTTCGGCTCGTGGCGTGGGAGGGAATTGTTTGCTTTCTCGGACGCCGTTGGCTGTTTAACGTTAAAAAACTATTACTATGCGTGTTCTTGTGATTACAAGAGTGGCCCCTTTTTTCTTGTAGCATTACACCTATTTTTATGACTATAAGTCGCCACTGACTATCGTATTATTAATATCAATGAAGGGACAAAGTTATCAATTTGAAATTTTTTTTGTATTAAAAATTGTTTATTTGATAAATACTAAATAGCCTATTCTTGTTTCAAAAAATGCATATTTAAGTTGTAAATTATATCAGTGCAAAAATTAATAAAAAACTGTTAGGTATTTATGATTATTCACATACCATTCTTAACTAACTTCATTAATCTCTAATCATTTCTGGGCTTTTAAATTCAAAGTACGATGGTTTTCTAGGGTTTTCATTCAAGACATTTTAATCCCTTTAAATTTCACTACGTTTACGACAGGTTCAAGAGGGGCAGATCTTAGCGTACGTTAAGCTGTTATTCTATCAATGAATTTCATTAATAAATTGGAAATATCGAAATCCGGCAACACAGCCAACCATGTGTTTCAAGCAGTCATATGTTATGTCTTCGTCTTCTTCATTGATCGGTAGGTATGTTAGACAAGGACGATATCACAACATTTAGATTTATTGAAGTGTAGTTTTGATTTTGTGTTTCAAACCGAAACTGAAGGAAATTGCAATGTGTTGTTGACTAAATCTTTGCAAGTGTTTTGTACATTTTTTGTTATCTAAACCACTATAATGTATAACAGTTTTGATTTACTCTAGTATAACAAATATTTATGCGTTAAGTACACAAAAAAAATTAAAGTGTGCGAATAAAATATAGATGTTAACATAATACCAATACCAATTGCTGTTAACCATCGATTTATTGCTAACAATATTTTTTAAATAATTAAATCGACAGTGAACACTGCGTATTTACGGTGAACACTCTGTAACCAGCGACTGAGACGTCATTGTCCATTGTAAACGTCAAATTTCTAACCTCTTTGTAGCTCCATAATAATTTATACGTATGATAATACAAATAACTGAAATAAACATTATTTAAAGTATAAAATCTGTAAATTTCCTGAATATAATTAAACACCAGTATTTAACAAAAGTTTTGTCCTAAGATAAACTTAAAAATGGATTTAGCTAAAATGACTAATGATAGGAAGTTGTACTTGTGCAGATGGTATTTTCGAGGTAAATAATCTAATTTTTGCTTTAAACCTCTCAGCATTAATGAGATCTAAATAAACTTTTTTGTAGTTGGGTTTGCCTTGTTGCCGTTTTTATGGGCCGTTAATACTATCTGGTTTTTCACCGAAGCGTTTAGAAAACCTGAGTACGATGAACAAAAGCAAATTAAAAAGTGTGAGTACAGCAATAACAATAAAACTTATCCGTTTTTTCTTTAGTACTATGAGCACGAAACGCACATTGTAATATAAAGTTTAAAAAGTTATTAAAGCGGGGCTTTAAAATGAGGCTCTATACTAACGAGTCATTACTAAATCATGCTTATCATATGCTCTTGCTTCTTAGTCAACGGATAAATGCCCAAAATCGGTACTGAACCTTGTTTTCTCTTAAGTACATATAAAAGAGGTGAATTCTGATGTAAAAATCATTGAAATCGAACTTCTACGAGAAGCTTTTACAAATTGCAAACATGCCGAATATTAGGTTTTTCTAACAATATTTGAGATCTCAAAATTCTACTTTAATTCGTCACCAAAAGTTTATTAATGTGCCTATGATCTTGTATTTTGTTGTATATCATAGCTTAATGTTTTGCTATTCTTCTACTGCCTCATTACATCTCAAGTTTGATCACGTAATAGTTCAGGGTGAAGAAAACTTATACTTTGCGTAAAATACACCTTACCATGTCCTGTCAGTAATTCCGTTATCTTAATAACTAGTATCTGCAAGTACAATTACAATTACAATTGCAATTACAATTACAATTGCAATTACAATTACGAACTATTTTCTTACAAGCCCAACGAAATAAAAGTGTTTTATGTCCCTAAAAGAAATTGGCGTTTAGTACCGATTTTGGGCATTTGTCCTAGTATTTGTTATTAATTTTTTACTTAATTATTTTTTTTAGATGTGATATACTCGGGGATCGGGACAATTTTGTGGACAATATTATTAGTTACATGGGTGCTAACTTTCCAACTGAACCGAGCAAATTGGGGAGAATTTGCAGATAATATTTCCTTCATTATACCTGTAGGCACTCCATAGTTTGAAATAAAGCACACGTAAAATATAATCATGATAATTTATTTAACCATGATTTGAAATATAAACAAATTATTTTCTCATGTACATACATTCAACGCCCCATTACAATGGTATAAAAATTATTCATAGTCGTACATAATAGGCATAAAAGTAACTGTAATTGATCATAAATAAATTATGAATTGAAAAAATACATTTCATGTTGTACTATACTAATTTTTTTTTAACAACGTTTTATGTATAATTTAAATACTTTTAGACTTAAATATAAGAATTTTGATTGTATAATACCTGCATTTTAATAATTTAATTGGACCACTAACAAAATATGTTAAAATTTCCGACTGAAGGAGTTTAAACTCCTCTTAGGTTATAAACCACTAAACCCGTATCAATTCTACAACTACAGATGGTACCTTAAATATGTAATAAAAAGAAGTTATTTTTTGTTATTAAAAATATAATATAGTCCAGTCATCAAGTCGCACAAAGGGTTAGGGAAATAACCCAGGAATATACTTTTTTTGCTTAAACCCTTTATTTGGGTGTACAAAAAAGACCCCAAGTTTGTGAATTCTAACTCAGTTGGGAACCCAGAAAATGTTTTTTTTTAATGTAAAAATGAGCTAAACTACAATGAAGGAGGATAAAATTCTAAGTAAAACTAAAAAAAAATGTCCTACCTCAGTTTCCAAAATATGACCTTTCAAAAAACCCGATTTTGTTGTATAAATATGTAAAAATCTGTTTTTTTTATTACATTTGACGCAGAGTAAAACTTTCCTGTGAAATGATCAGAAAACAACTATTTTGAAAAAACAGAATTTTACATTTTTATACAACAAAATGGGTTTTTTCATTTCTTGAAAGGTCATATTTGGGAAACTATTACAAGTAGCACATTTTCTTTTTTTTAGTTTTACGCAGAATTTTATCCTCTTTCATTTTAGTTTATATTTTCGAAAAACTGCAACCCTACGAAATGGGCTGGAAAAATGGTCGAAAATGTTTGACTTTGAGAGGTCATAGCTATTAGGGTTAGAAGGTTGTTTTTTTGCCAAGGAAGTTGAGTGTACTTTAACACATCTATGGACCACTTTTACGTACGATCATCAGCCGCAACGGTATTTCAAGAAATCTGAAAAGTACGATTTTTGAGCCAAAAATAAAAAATTGGCGTTCTTTGGAAGGGCGTATTACAGAAACTATTAGGACTAGAACATTCTTTTTTTTAGTTTTATGCAGAATTTTATCAACGGTTTTAGAACTACTTTTAACGTACGATGTAATGGAAACGAACAATCCACGATTTTGTGATTTTTTGTCCATTTTTTAAATTTTCTGGGTTCCCAACCGAATTAGAATTCACAGAGGGTTTAAGCAAAAAATTCCATTCCCGAGTTATTTCCCTACAAAAGTACCCGATTACTGAACTAATATGTTTTATTTTCGTATGAGGAGAGTCAAGAAATGCAAAATTAAAAACAACAATGGTATTAAGTCAACATAATTCGGCAGCATTAAAGTATTTGTAAGCAGTAAGTGTTTAATTAAACACTCATTCCTCACAATCACTTCCAAAAGTTACATAATAAAACATTAATAGGCATAACATCAAATAGACATAAAATTGGCTAGTTCTGAATTCTTTATATCACATACAGGGCGCCACCACGTAGCTCAGTCATTAATTTAAAAAATGTATTTACAATTTTTTTACATTTAAGCATTCTTAATTTCATATTTACAAAAACCAAAATCGTGTATGACACCCTGCAACAAGTATTATTCGATGCGCATAGGTCGCCGTTGCTGTCGACATCGTGCTATCTCATGCTTCACCAATCGTAACAAAAGTATCAAGGCTAAAACATCCGAGATCATAAGCATATAGAACACGTTGTGCCATCCATAACTTGAAACAAATCCAGCTAGAAGCGGTCCAACTGCAGCTCCTTTAAAAAACAATTTGGTGTAATAAAGATAAAAAGGTTTTAAATAATGTACAATAGATACCTATGGAGCCAGTACCGTCGATAATGGCAGTAACGGTAGCCAGGGCTTTGGAATTCCCATCTAAGCTTGAATGTGTACCCAATTCGGCTGAAACGGCAGTTGTAATGAGGGCATATGGTCCATTTACTAATATTCCAACTACGACTAGTAGGAATATGTTGACACCAAGACTGATGGCTCCAAAGTGTTGATAAACGAACATCTGTAAAATTGTAATGTTTGTAACTTTGCTTAATGTTTGGTAAAATTTTTAAGGTACATAAAAAGGTTCATTTTAAAATAAAAACTGACGATTCAATTTTTCGTTAACATATTATTGCCAAATTGAAATTACTACCGATTTTTTTATGAAACTTTGTCTTTAAATGTAAAACCATTAGCAAAATGTAGTAGCAAAATCAGAGTTGTTAAACGTTCATTTGTTTTTGAAATGCAATAGCATGTCAGTTGTCCCTTCGATTACTTTAGCAGAGGATTCCTTACTTACCATTGGAATTGCTACAATCAACATTCCACCACATGTAGTGGCAGACATATTACTATAATCACTAATGGCGCCAGCTGCGATTGCTCCTATTATCCCTCCAACATCAAATAACGCTGATAAATCTGCACTGTATGTGGCACCCATTGTGGCTGCAAAAATAATTCAGTAATCGGCAATTCTACTCGTTACCGATACCATACTTACTGGAATGATGAACGTATAATGGAAGCCAGTATAGAAATGTATAACTAACTAACTTAGAGAAAAACAATGACAAGGAATATTCAATAACACCCGGTATCTTCAAGGCACCCGTAAAACCTATAGCTCTTTCTTGTTGCTGTGTATGATTATTTTTTAACAGATGTGTTCTTTCGGTAACCCGCCTTTGAACCTCCTGAAAAAATAACTAGTAAATCAAATTAATTAGAAATGATCGAAAGCAAAATAATTCAGTGTTATTAAAAAAAAATATGATCATAAATCTGAAATTAGTATGTTATTTGTATGAATAATAAAATTTCAGGGACTATTAATAATGTTAAATGTTAAAAACTAATAAATAAATGTAAAATCAGTAGCATGCACTTACAAAATCAGCTGAGGAAATGTAAGACGATTTTAAAATATAATCCTAGAAGAAGTAATCGTCATAAATGATATACTGCTATGAAATGATGTCACAACCACTACTGGTCCACTTACTTGCTCTCCTATAATGATGTCAGTGTCGTCGGTTTCCGAACTCCCACACGATGCATTGTCCCGATTCGCCACGTGATTTTGCAAACTTCTGTCGAATTTCTACAAAAAATTTAAATTCAGTACAATTTTAACACATTGGGAATGCTATTTGAAAAATGAGCGAAGCACTTTGCCTGGACTTTCCTATGCTTTAGATAGATATTGTTACGTATCATATATTCAAAAGTTTCTTATTATTAATGTGTTACGCCCCAACATTGACTACAAAGAGAGAGTAGTAAAGCAAAAGTCAACAGGTACCTGTGTGTATGTACAATGGTCACGCGCCGAAAACTACCGTCAACACATGAGCGTCGGGTAGAGACAACGCGAGTGATATTGAAAATTAAATTGATAATGCGCTAAATTTTTTCAAAGTTCTTTGCAAATACAATCCATTTTTTGGAAAAAGATTGCCTTGAATTAAAGAAAAAATTGGGTGGGAGGAGGAAAATTAACCTCCCCGAATAGTGCTATACAATACAGAGTGGCTAGGAAAATCCCGGCCACTTTTCTTGCGGCGGTCAAGAGATGGCGCTTTAGTAAAGAAAAATTAAATTAAAATACTGGCAACAACGCAGAATCCAAGACGTTTTAGTTGTTTTGATTTAATATGGGGCGTATTTAATAACTAAAACGTCTTGGATTCTGCGTTGTTGCCAGTATTTTAATTTAATTTTTCTTTACTAAAGCGCCATCTCTTGACCGCTGCAAGAAAAGTGGCCGGGGTTTTCCTAGCCACTCTGTATATGAAAATTAGATTGAGAACTTTATTCTACTATCACCCATGAGCATTTTAGCATTAAGAGAATTTTTTGTCGGCCCCCGTTTAATAAATAAAGGGGTAGAAATTTTCGATTTTCAAAAATTCATAGAAGGTGTCACAAAGATGTTAGCGGACTAAGACATGAACCAAATTGTAGCTGATTCATAGCTCTACAACTCTACAAAATAAATAAAAAGCCGTGTGGCCAGTTTTTAAGCAGTATGTTTGTTAAAAAGTTAAAACTATATTTTTTCACTTCACAGTTTTAGCAGTTCCAAAAGTTCTAGTAACATTGTGTATCCTTAAAGCATTTCCAGTATCAAATTTCATCCCGATCTGATAACTCGTTTTTGAGTAAATTGGGGTTAAAACTCTAATTTCAAAAATTCATAAAAGGTATCAGAGAGAAATTTGCGAGCTGGGACACAAACCAAATTGTAGCTCATCTTTAGCTCTATAAGCTTACAAAATTTAAAAAAAATTGTGTGGCCACATCTCATGCTACAAGGACAAGTACAGTAGCAAAACACGCAACCTCGATAACAGGTGATCAACAGGTCATCCGATACCACTCTGTCAATAGATATTTTCCCCATGAAATGTATAAAGCCGACTTTTATTTAAGTGTATTCAAAATATATGTCAATCCAAGTCTATTTGTTTTAACAATGTGATTTTAGAGTAACTGTTGGGACTAGACGTTAAAATACAAAAATACTTTAAAAATTTAATAAGTAACAATTTTTAAAGTATAGGAAAGTCTAGGGGAAGTGCTTCACTCATTTATGAGATTTATTTCTCTTGATAATTAAAATTAATAAACTTTCTTATCGAGTGCAGTTCCGAATACAAACCCTAATCAGGAGTGGATCACGATCTCCATCTTCGGAAACACATCCTACATCACCAGGGCTTACTACTAGGAAAAGAAATATAAAGAATCCCGCAACTCCAATAATAAGTCCAGGATATATAAAAGATAATGACCAATCACTTTCTACGAATGCCGCAGCAACCAATGATCCTAAAAAACAACATTTAAAATTGTAAGTTGGAAAGTTAAGTTATGTAATCATACCGAGAATATTTCCTATACTCGTGTGTGAATTCCATATGCCAAATGTAAGACCGCGCTTGCCTTTTCCACACCAATTACTTACAACTGCAACAACTCCAGGCCAACCTGTGGTTTGAAATATGCCAGCAAGTGCCTATAAGTACACAAAGTATTTAAATTACGTTAATATAAACATAACATCAACATATAACAAAAATTCATGCATCTTTATTAAATAAACGGGAGCCGATACAATATTTCTTTTAAATTGCTCGTGAGTGATAGTAGAACAAAATTCACAAAAAGCCGTTTAGGTGCAGCAATATAATAGAAAAGTTTAGTTTTAAAAGTGATTATCCAAATTTTAACTCTACGGGCTGAAATGTACAACAAATGTAAAAACTTTTTTTTAAGTCAATATTTTTTAAATAGTACAATATTGGCGGCTCGTCATAGTTTCCAAAGAGACAAAGAGAGAGTAATACTTAACAATTACGACGCCCATAACAACACATTTTATAGAAGGTTTAACAATTATTTTAGGCCGTTTTGATTCAAATTATTACAATAAACAGAATGATTTTGCAAAGCATTTTGATAAAATATAGAGGATGTTCCATATAAAATAAAAAAGTTGGTGTTCCTTCCGGCAAAACCAGAAACTCTAGAAAGTCATAATCTTTGTCAAATAATAAGGTCATATATTAACCATTCCAAAATTTAACTATCTTAATAAATTACAAAATAAAAGACGGTGAAGCGGTTGGCTATTACACCCGGTATAACTAGTACAGGTCACAGTTACATAGTAATGTGGAGAAAGGGATAAATCAATGCACAAAATTACGATGTCACCGAACTTTGTCAATAGTTGATAAGTGAATTATTATTATCAGTTACCATTCTCATCATTATTAATGTACCTAGTTATATCAATATTGACATGAAAAACATCTTAGTTTTCCCGTCAAATTTTCCATTTTGTTACATAATATATTTTTATTATATTACTACAGATGGTGAAATTTTCTCACAAAATTTGATGCAACAATCTAAGAATATAATTGCTAAAAATCATTCTTCGCCATAAAAAGGGTTTTGAATGAAATTCTTGAATAAAATTTAAAAATTTTGTCTGTAATTTCCACCACACAAAACTTATACATCAGCTTCCTCACAAATATAAAAATAAAACATACCTGCACTACTACAAAATACGTTATGTTGTGAATGTTATACGATTTAGCTATTCCTAACAAATAACTAAAAACACCGGACATTAACATGCCAAGGGCTAGAAAGTAACGCAGATTAACCCTCTCTGCAATAAATCCAGATGCAAACATAGCGGCAGCATAAGCAAAAAGGAAAGCTGAATCAAGTTCGCCCAAAAGTCTGGAAGCACTTGCATCGGAACCATCTAAAAAAATATTATGGAATCTAAATTTTCCACAATGCATTAAAATTCCAACTTACCGAAAGGTGCCCAATCACACCATGTAGTTATATGGTCTGGTTTGACACCTGCTGGTGGTGGAAGGTTGCTACAATTTTGATGCAAAACGGCTTTTACAACCGAGATCGGTTTCCTTGATAAGTGGTAACACATGTAGGCAATGTACGTAAGTACAAGTACACTTGTTCGGTAACTAAAAATTAAAATACAGTAGCAGCGATTTTTTTGGTTAAAATAAAGCTCACTTACCATGTTTGACGATTAAAACGTAGTCGAGGGCAGCATTTATCGGTAAGCTTTTGTAAAAAACTTATTCCTATTGGTACGTCTCTTAACATAGTGTTTATATGCTGGTTCAGAATTGCGTAAACAATGTAGATAAATTATGTTTAAGCTTAATCAGGATAAAATTGAGTATTCTGTAAAAATTATGTAGGTTATAAGGATTTCCTAACCTTGACATAACCTATAATTCTCATTAAAGTAGTAAACTTAACACTTACACTGGATATATAATTATGTTTTGATTCTTGAGCTATAAGCACAGCAGATTATACGTTTAATCATACCATGGTGAATGTTCTGTATGATTAATTTTTGTAATAAAGGGCGGAAATAGTTCTACTTTGACATCACTGACAGCAAAGCAGACACAAAAGACATTTGTACAGTTGCTCATAACATTACTCGCAATGGATAAAACAAACCACAACTAATACGTTTTTGGTCCAATGTAGAAATGTTTATATACAGGGTAGCTCCAAAATCAAGTGACTCACTACGTTTGAAATCTATGAGATTTGAACTTAAAAATAAAATTTTACACATGCAATAAACTTCTACATATAATTTAAAGTCGTTCACAAGAATAATTTTTGTGCAATTATTAAATATATGTTGTAGATGATAAGAAAAGCACTAGAAGAATTGCAAGGAAAACATAGCAGAGATAATGGGTTTGCTTAATGAGCGTAAACACGTTAAACGTTAGGCCTTGAAGCAACCTTATCAAAAAGCCATAAATGTTTTCGTATTTACAATAATTCTAATATTTAACAATAAATATTTTCTTTGGGCGGGTTTCATTTTTCATACGTGCATTTTTGTCCGATACCTTTTCTCCTGTCACAGGCATGAGTGAAAAGCCTCGTTTAAATGTTTTGAAAAAATTTGCTGCTGACGCCACTTTTTGCCCTAAAACATCAAAGCATTGTTTAAACAATGTTAATTAAAGAAATCTCTTTTTTAAATATGTATGAAATGTTTAACTTTTTTAACCTTAAGTATAATTGTGTGTTTACTCTGTATAATTAACTGTAACCATGTTTTCTTTAATGTATTGCAAAACGTGCCCCTACACATAAGTTGTACGTGAAAAACACCAATAGTAGTAAAGTACGTAAATTTATCAAGCAGTGATAAGGATAAGGATGATTGCTTTCTTTCTCTTATCTTGGGTTTTTTATTGCATATTTGCTCATATTACGTAGCCTTTATGATTTATGTCATGTTATCGCAAACAATTTTTATGCTTCGCTTAAATAATTCAAAGCATTTGCCAGAACAATGATTTTATGGTACGCATCTCGAAACGCCAAAAATAAAGCTTTAATGAATGTTTTTAATTGCCTTCTAAAAGTTATCGTTATCATAATTAGTATACGATATAAAAAAATTTTTGATGCTGTCTATTTTCTCTACAAAATGCTATTTGGTGAGAACAGTGACAGACCCAATCTACTGTTGAAGGGGGGGAGGGGGGGGGCAACTGCATTAGTTAAAATTCGCCAACTTTCTTTTTGATATACTGGGCAGATATTTTATAGGGATTTTGGGTAAATTGAAACAGCAAGGACATAAAAAAAATAGATATATTGATAAAATAACGTCGTACTTTTTAGGAACCTCTCCGCTACAAATATGAAGAAAGACGGCAGAGGCAAAGTGCTGACATGTCCAATGTTGCCACTAGCATTAAATCATTTTCTCCGCTCACTTGATAAAATTACCCTCAACAGCAACCTTTTGCGTTCAGCTTCAGAATAGTTATAAGACAATAATATCATCTACAAACTACAACTTCTGTGATGCGAACTCAAATATAAAACAAATAAGGCTATTTTAAACGACCCTGTATGTCATAATAACAATAAATTTAAAAATTGCCAAATTTTCTCCACTAACAAGCATTCCCTAAAAATTACCTGGAATATTTTAAACTTCTCGCAATTTTATTATTGAACTAGACTGCCAGTGTCAATGCCATAAATTGTCGCAAGTGCGGGAGCGACGTAATCGTAATATAATATGCTACCGGTTCCCATCGGCTGCGGATCGTGAGGATCTCAACTGAATGCAGCTTAATTTTTGTTTATTGTTATACGACATGAAATGAATGAGCCAATATATTGATTAGTAATACTTACTCAACTTGATTAGAAACCAAAAACTCGAATTTAAAATTGCTTTTCCAAATTTTTTGTGTTGTACGGCGTGTTTTCCAACTTTTCTGCGCTTATGCGGAATTTCGCCAACTTTTCTAACTTTTCCGTGATTTTTCGAACTGCCCAGAATATTGGGGGGGGGAGGCTAGATCCCTCCCTGGGTGAGAGCATAATTTTATTTTGAAACTTGGGTTAAATAAGTAATAGCACTGATTGCTCAGTGAGCGATGGAAATGCAGTTGAGTTGTATAATCTGCTGATTGCCTTTTAAAATCCCTTAAAGAAAACTTGCGATCTGCTAGATACAAGACAAAACTCTTGAGTGGTCAGTGGCGTAGCGGAAGACACCGTCATGCAAAGGGGGAGCCGATGGGCCGCAGTAAACGTAGTCGCCGAGGTAGGGCTCTTTATAAAAATAGTCGGAATTTTAAAAACATCAAATTTAAGATCAATTTTAACTTGAAAAATTGTCGTTCCGCAATTGCCACCGTTACTGCCCTTGTTCACATAATTCGCCAGGCAACAAAAATGTTTGGGTAAATTACTGCAATACTTCGGCGGATTGGCTGATGAATTATGCAAATCGTGTAAAAAGTGGGGTCAAGATATTTTTGTAGAAAGCGAAGTTGTTTTTAATCAAATCTTCATGAAGGCGACTCTCATCAGTTATCTTCGAAAACGGGGTCAAGCTTAAGAACTCATCAACCACACGAGCAACGTCTGGTCCGGCGACCATCTACCTTAACAGTGCTGCTAGACTTTTGGTGAGTCTACCTTGATCAGAGCTTTGTTTTGCTCATGTCCTTCATCTACGTCGATCTTGGAGAACGGCCTTGCTGATTTTTGAAGCGTGAATATCACCTTGCACAATTCAGCATACTTTTGTCTTATCTCTGATATATTCATTGGTTTTTCGGTCCCGTAAAGGACAAAAGTAAAAGACATAGCAAGAAGCGCAGCATCTTTGACACGGAAATATGCGGGACATGTAGCAAGAGGGGAAGAAAACAAATGGAACACAAAAATCCAACAGTGGCGACCATATGCCTTGAAATGACTAAGAGGAAGACCACCCATGAGGTGGGTGAACGATACAAAACTAACGGCTGGGCTAAACTGGATGCAAGTAGCATGGAATAGAGAACGATGGAAGATTATTGAAGATGTGTACATCCAAAAATGGACTTAAAGCGCTCGGCGAAGAAACACCGCAACTGCTCGAACACAACTGTGGTGATCTAGTGACAAAAAAACCTACTGAAAATTGGATAAGGTCTGAACATAGAGGATGAAGTTTCCTTCGTGCACTGCTCTGTCCCATGCTAACAGATCCAGTTGTGTTTCGAATACCAACTGCCAAAAGTTAAACTGTCAACTATCGTTTTCCCCCAGTCTGTACCATTCCGTTTCTTCCATGATCGGTATCTCATCTTTCATACTGTTGCTGTAATCTTCGTAGGCTCGTTTCTTTGGCAAAAAACAATGCGCAAGCGGTAACTTGCTAAGCCCTGAGACCCTGAGTGTCTTCTTTACATTAGCTGCTTTTAAGAAGGAGTTCGCCTCTTCGCTGGAAGCGATGTTTGCTTCAGTCAACGCTAATGTCCATCCGCTTTCTTCAAGTAAATCTCCTAATCATTTTAACACAGTCATCTTGGTATGCAGAACTCCTAATATAATCCCGAACAACTCTTCGCTATAATGTTGGGGTAACATCCACGTCCGATTGTGTGTCACCCCGTATCAGACAGCAGGTGTAAAGCAGGAATTTCTTATATTTGATGATGTACCCCTGTGAGGTAGGCAAAATTTGGCAATTCCCGGTTACGTAGTGCGTTCTGAGCTTAGATTTGAATTAGATTCTTTAGATTTACCCTAGTTAAGTCAAAGAAATTTCAAAAAATAGCGATTTTTGGGAAGTATTTTATGAGCCATTTTAAAATGACGTCCATGGTGCCATGGGCAGAGGTGGGAAGTGCCTCTCAAAAATATCCTCAAGGACTATAGACCACAAAAATATCTTGACACCAGTTTTTACACAAAGTGCCTGAAGAGTATTGCATTAAGCCGCAGGACTATATCACAAATCATTTTATGTGCCGCTTGTGGACTAGTTTTCGGTTCCATAATGTTGTGAAATGTAAAGTAATTCGAATTCTTCTGTCAATTGAATGGGGCATCTAATCAGACTTCTAATTAGCATTGTCATGGAAAACGAATTCAAAACCTTTGCAGTGTTTAAGATTTTTATGGGAATACGTTTTTAAAGCATTCATATCATACAAAATATTATATACCGAATTATGATTAAATAATTGCGAAACCAGCGAGGTGCATTTTTCCCCAGGAAACCCTAACTAGAGAAGAAACGCATGCACTTCCTTTGGTTCCAAGCCCGCGTTAAGCTGTAGGTTCTCTAAGTTTGCTTGTGCAAAATATCTATCTCCGCGCACTAAACACAGACATAGGAGAGAGGTCGCCAACGCCCTGAATAAGGTATAGCACTAGAGAAGAAAAACTGCTCGTATCTTTCTTAAACAGAAGTAATTGCTGTGTCAAAAATCACATTAAAAAATTCATATTCAAATTTTTTCAGCGCTGATAATACAGAGCCTTGTTAATTACTGATACCCACGTGACCTTTGGTCCGCAGTGACTTAGAGAGTATTACATTTAGATGTTGAAGTCAGTTCAGGATTGGTACTCGTGGTAACTAAAAATTCCCTGTAAGTGTCACTGTCAACACACAAAGTGAGGTTATATGTGTAAACAAGCAAGTCTTGATAAGTTAACAAACGGCCTGAGAATTTTTGGATAAAAGGCTTACCAACGGTGTAAGTTGGGTTGCCTATAGTTTGGTCACGTGAGTTTCAGTAATTAATGAGGGCCCTGTAGATTGGTCTGGACTTTCGTAGGCAAAATTTAATAATTTTAAATGGGAAAACTATTTTAATGCTGAAAAAATAGTATTTTAACTAACGTGTTCTCTTTTGTTGCATGTATGAACAGGGAAAGTTTTCACGTAGGAAATGTACTGCGACGAAATATTCGTCGACAAAACGGCTAATTAAGTTAACTTTGAGGTATTTACGTTCTTGAAACGTAGAGCTTTATGTTTGAAAATCTTTATTAAGAAATAATTGATAAAACAATTATTTTCTGAAGAATATTTTGATTGAAGAAACGCTCTATTTCTCTTGAACTGCTTCCATTATTTCTTTTCGATTATCGTTTTCTCATAGAACAACTTAATGCTGAATTATCTTGGTTTGGTATAACTAAGTCACCAAAAATGTACCAAATTTAATAAATTATTAGACATTATTACCAATACCTACTGACCGATAAACATATAAGCAGATTAACGAAAGCAACTGGTGAATGTTTACAAATTTGCTATGCGTTTATTTAATGTTTGCTAAGCTTCTAGATGCGTAATTATCCCAATTTTACTAATTGCATTGATAAATATACAATTAACTAGTCACAAGACACGCATATTTAATTTTTGAGAAAGTTGTTTCTAATATTAATACGATTAAACAACTTAGACGGTTGATTTGTGGCGAAATTGATGCTCGAAACATTTTCATCGGCAGCGGAACTAAGATTTGAGTTTTAGGGCTAAAGCACCCCAACCCGTGGTGTGTTTAAACATATTTTGTAGCCTTATTCAACGTTCAATCGAGTTGTTGCTCACATTACAGTACTGACTGGGTGTGAACGAGGAGTCATTCATTAGTGACGGGGATTCCCCCGGAAAAATTTGCATTAAAACATTAACAATACAATGAAATAAAATTTGTTTATTAAAAACACACGTTTTATTAGAATTACTTATTTATTTAAAGAAAAACCTGGAATTGGGAATGCAACGTCAGGATTCCCCCTTCCCGCTTATCCTAGCTAAGTACATGAAATGCGCGACGGGCCTACCATGCTCAATTTCGAAAAACCCGCCCTTACAACCGAGTCCGTCCCTGCTGCTCCGACTTTCTATAAAAATGCTGCTAAAGCTAGGTCCGAACTCGGGTCAATCGGATAGGGCTGCGAGCTCCTTAAATTTTTATTTATTATTCTATAAAAAAACACGCACACCTCTGGTGTAATAGAATATTCCAAGCTGTTTCTGAATTTCTTTGAAATAACCATTAAAAATTCAAACTTTAATACCCTGTACCTCGGAAACTAAGCTGTTGCGGAGACATATTTATTCAGTTTTCGTCTTATTTTCAGCTTAGCAATATACCTCTGACCGGAGGCGCATGTTTTTCAACACACCCTGTATAGTTTATGTAGCTTATGTATAGCCATAACATAACCGATAACAATTTGCGAATTCCTATTTAGCAAATTCAGCTATTCGCGGTATATACTCTATTACCGATTACAATGAGTATAAAAATAATTAGGGGATTTTAACCGTCAAAATGGTTGTTAGATTGGCTATACTTTTGAAATAATTAAATTATAACATTTTGAACGCTAACGTTTTTTTTTTAAATTTTAAACGTATACCTAATTATATAAAAAGAAGTTTTCAAAGTTTTTAGTAATTATTGAAAAATCACCAGCTTTCTGTGTTTTTTTTAAAAGCTTTCACCAATCACCACACATGCTTGAAAATTACCAGACCTAGCAACACTGGAGTGGAGACTAATTTCAATCCTAATAGCCTGCCAGTGTCAAGTGTGCCATAAATTGTATCAAGTGTAGGTGCGCCGTAAAAGTATTACGTTCCCGGTTCCCATCGGCTGCGACTCGTTAGGATCCTGACTGAAAGCAGCTTAGCAGCTTAGCTTTAGGTAATTGTTATACCTATTCAACTTGGTTAGAAGCCAAAAACTTGAATTTAAAATTCCTACTTCAAACTGTTTGTGTTGACGGCATTTTTCCAACTTTTCTGCGGTTGTACGGGTTCGCCAACTTTTCCAACTTTTGCGTGATTTTACCAACTGCATGCCGTTCCTAGTTGATATCTGTAAGAGGTTTATGTTCTGATAGTGTGAAACAAAATGTTTTTAGTTTAAGGGGCCATAGGCGCGCTCCTAGTATTTTAATGCGTAAGCGCAACTATTGTTGGGACTAGAACGTTGTGCAAAAATTTTAAAAATTATTTAAAAAAGAAAAGTTTTTAAAGTATGGCAAGGTCGAGGCGAACTGCTTCGCTGATTGTTTTGGAATTCCATAGTTCTGATACGTGTGCGTGGAGCGTGAGCGTACTTGCGTGGAGTGCACATTTGTGTAGTTTCCTGCATGTTTACTCATAAATGAGTTGGCATATTTTGCGCTGACACATTTTGTTATCTGTTCTTGGTGTTCACTTACCCTTTTTTTCCGTGAATATAAAAGCATGCATTTTTGCCCTAATTTTGTAAGAGGGAGTAGAAACTATGCGGTTTCTAAATACACTTGTATTCCTGTAGCTGCGGGGTATCTAAGTCTAAGCGGGTAACACGAAAGCTGCGTTTGGTTGAAGTGCTAGGTGAGCTCCGAGTGTTTGTTTATCTCTCTTATGCTTGTTTGCTAATGTACACAAAAAATTGACACTATTTTGCTGGTACCTATTTCGTGATGGGTACTATTTAGCTCGTGTTTTAAATTTTTCGTATGCGTTTATGACGTCATCGCATAAAAAATCAAACGCAATGACGTCATACTAAAAAATTTAAGGCACGAGTCGAGCATAGGTGCCCTAATACCTACTTATATGTCTCCAAATTGTAAGCAAGGACGATGGGTTGCAACCTACATATATAAATTAGCGCATTGGGAGTATTCTGATCTTATAGTAACTGTTGCTGTTAAAGTAGAACATTATGAAACAAAATATTTTTGAAAATACAGAACGTAATTATTTTGGAAGTAACGAAAAGCCAACGCGAAGGGCTTTGTCCATTTTTCCATTTTTTGTGTACCCTTTGGAAGGATTTATTTCTTTGCAGAAAACATCCTTTGTTCCGGATAACAGTGTTGTCTGATAGGTTGCGAAACGAAATGAGAAAAGAGGGAGGCAAAAAGCAAGGAATCTCAGTTACCAATTCAGCGAGAAACAAGATTGTGACCTAATTCAGTAAAACTTCGTTTCCTGCCTCAGGAGAGACGTGGGCGGCGAGTTACTACTACAATACAATGAGGATATGAAGTAATGATTTTGCATTACAAAAGCGCAACAATGAGTGCGAAATGCAGTGACGTGATCTGTTAGTTGGCGATGTCGCCGCTGCATCACTCTTGCGTTATTGTCGCATGCAGTCGATCTAGAGCTCGATGACCGGTACCGTCATCCCGTGACGTCAGACGTACACTCGGCGACAGAACGCCCATCAATTATTATCCTTTTCCTCTTCCCCTTTATTCATGATTTTCAGCATAGGCTGGATGAATTGCTTGCGTCTTTGCTTAAGAATGATTGATTTATGTCTGCGTCTTGGCACACTTATAGGAGGAGCCTGTTTAATATTGACTTTGATGTGTTATTTTGTTAATGAACTAGATGAAGCGGTTTTCCTTTAACTACCGCTAGTTTTTTTTTTTATGAAATATGAAATAGAGATCACAGTATGACTTATGGTACTTTTTGTTGTTTAAAAAATTATGTTCTTGTGAAGTAAAACTTATGCAGCAAAAAATTAATTTTCTGCCCATCCGCTTTTACTTTACCGTATCAAATGCCATGTGGGTTTCATGAACAAAGTTGATTATCCTCCAAAATACAAAAGTTCAGAATCTTATATTCCATTATAGTCTTTGTTTTTATTTACTGAAGCCAGAAATGTTAAGCGTGCATTATTTTTTCGGTCAAAAATGAAAATGTTTGTGCGGATTGTTATAACCTATGTATAATTAACTTGAGCATCATGATTTTGCATGTGAAAAACCGGAGAAACCAATAGGGAATAACATGAAAAAGTTTACCCAAACGGTTCAGTTTGACATTTTTCGTTCGTGTATTCCGAGTAACAAAGCCTAAATATTCTAAAACCAATAGATTTATGAACTATTAGTAGGTACATATTGTATTTATATACAGTAAGGTCGTAAAATGTTTCCTCTCCTACTAACTAATTACCTTATAAAGATAGAACTTAAAAAAAACGATTAAAAGTATTTTCAATCATACTGGAAATATTCAAAAGTAAAATAGTGTAAAAGCAGTCCAGTACGAGTTACGAGCTACAGTGGAGGAAGGTGCAAATAATATTAACGATTTTGAATTAATAAATGGTAATGCGATTGTTATTGGAACCAAGTGGTGTGTTTTGGAAATAATCTAATCAGAGAAGAGAGAGTATATCATTCAACAGTTATTAGGTCAAGGATACCAACAGTAATTGTGAAGAAACAAAGATGAGTGTCTGTTTAGGAAATGTAAAATTTTAAAATTTCTGGATTCCTTATAAACTAGTATAATTTAAAATTGGCATTTAATAAATACCCTTGTAACGTGATATTTGGATGGGTGTTTCTGTTTGTAACAAGATTAAAAACATTCTTTTTACGTTAATATTCATTTTATCAAAAATTACCCCAAATGAGCTGCAGCTTGTGTAGTCTGCACTTACTTCATAAATTCTTATGCAGATGAGTTTAGTTTAATTTTGATTTAAGTTTCTGCAGTTTGTAGCTATTTGATATTTCTTAGCCATAATTTTTTAACTGCTTTTTACGACCCTAACCATTATTATATGTTATGCATGTTTCTTATTGTATTTGCAAGCAGCGCGGGCTTACTAATAAATTGTGTTACCTATGAGTAGCATTTTAAAACTGTTTTGTCAAAATGTCTCACACAACGGCGTTACTGAAAACAAAAATAATAGACCTATCAAAATATGAAAACAAAAACACAGGCTTCCGTTTAAAAAATACCGGTGACATCGGTGACTTAATAAAATTCGTTGAAGGTATGTTTTGATAAAATTATTCAATATTCATAATCACCCTGTATATGAAAAAAACTAGAAAAATAGATTACAGTTAAGTTGTTATCATGAAAAATGTGAATCAATGTTCTTCTTAAGTATTTAGTAAGAGTCAACAGCAAAACAAACATAGAACGAATACTATATTTATTGAAACAGAACGAGACAAAGTTGATACGAAACTCCAGGTATGTTATTAAGAAATAAATAATAAATTGAAGCAACCTGTGTAAGATTGTCATAATCTTCCTGTTTCCTATCAGTCTTCTTTTATTTGCTTTATTGAAAATTCAATAATGTATCATACAGACGGATAAAAAAATTGGAGTTCTATTGTACTTACAGTACGAATAAAAATGTAGAGCGTTTGTTGAAAAACTTAGTTTAAACTAAATCGGAGATTTTGGGACTTATATTACCATTGCTTACACTCCTAGCTGGCAATCATAACTATTACTGCTTGTTATCGGTTTACACAGTGATGTAAGGAAGAGTATGGTGTTGCAACTCCTACCATTTGTCTATCTAAAAAATTTGTCCTAAAAGTTTGACAATCTCGGGACTCTTTATAAGATTTGCGCATAGATGGCGCTCTTGAAACTTTAAATTTAAGGTCTATTTCAAATTTACCGCGGTTTGATAATTATTTCTATCACTACTTGACCATTTTTGACACCTATCCTGTACACAAAACTTATTTACTAAGGTTAGATTAATAAGTTACTTTCGTTTTACTTATTTTTACGTAATGTTTATTAGTTTGTTGTAGTTATTCTTATTGTGGTTTTTAGTTGGAAAAAGGTATAATGATACTAAAATCCAAATAATATTAACAACATTGAACAAACAAGTCGCTACAATAAGCTAGTTTTATAGTGCAAAAGCAAACTGTATTCATAACAGAAGTAGTCAGTAGAATAATAGAACTCATTACTTACTACTACGAAATTTAAGCGTTCTTGCAGTCACTGCATGAACTTAACTTGGTACAAAGCATAATTTTAATACAAACAATTTATTTACTGATTATATAATTAGCAATTATAGGTAAGCAAAATAGGTAAATTCACCTTGGAAACAGCAAATAATGGTAAATCTTGTTTTGGTCTTTTGATAAGCCGCGCAAACAACAGTATTTTGTCATTTTTGCCTAGAATATTACCGTAGTAATAAATAAATAAAAACACTTCTTACTTTTCGAATTTATTTTAAAATAAAATTGACATTTACAGTTGCGCCATCTGTTGATAAAATTTACAAGGAGCCCTGAGATTGTTAAAGTTTGAACATGAAAACAATTGAATAGACTACAAACACCAGTCTTTATTACATCACTGTTTACAGCTATGCATTGTGTGCACTTTGCCGTGCCTACGCACTGCCGTTGTCACTAAAACATCTTAGGGAGCAAAAACAGTAGCGTTTCACCACTTATACAGCAAAAGTATAAATATTAAGCAGTAACAGTCTTTAAAAACTTATGGTGCATTTTCGGTATTGTGTGCATGGTGGAATGCTACTGTTTATAATCTCTGTGACGTTTTTAGCGATAACGGCAGTAGTGTAGGCGCAGCAAACTACACACAGTGCATAGGTGTGAATCAATAATAGATCCGTATTAGTTATGATTTCTTCAGGCGTGTAAAGAACGATACTATGCTTTCGTGGCTGTGGGTTAATTAAACCTTTGCTTTGCAGCTGGGACCGCGTCATGTTAGTCTAAGTCACAGCTAGATGTTTCGTCCTCAGTTGCATGAAACTCTTCTGGTGACAGTTCTCATGACGTTCACGTCATGTTAGTCTAAGTCACAGCTAGATGTTTCGTCCTCAGTTGCATGAAACTCTTCTGGTGACAGTTCTCATGACGTTCAATAAATACAACAGAAGACAAAACGTCTAACTAAAGTTAATATTACTTCCAGTTAAACCGGCAGGTAAAATAATACTACGTATATAAAATAGCTCTTTCGCTGTTTTCAGTTTTTATAAACAATTAGCAGTATTTAACTACACGGTCAATAAAATAGGTCTTGAAAGGTAAGACCGAGACTGTTATTGTTTGAATATTTGATGTTATTATCTCTAAAAGCATGGCTATGTTTTATTCACTTTAATTACTACTATTGTTATACCACGAACTTGAATTCGTTCTAGTGTTTGTATTGATTCTTCCTTTTTAACGTCAGACGTATTTTTATTCATTAATATTCATATGCTCAGCACTGAAATATCCTAATAACTTAAACTAATTTTAGGTTTTACAACTATTAATAATAAACCGTTTGTTCGAACTTTGAAAGCTTCGGTAATTTATTAACTAGACTTGTTTTTTTTTTACTTTTGTTTTTTTCGAAACCTACAATTTTAGTTTTGCGTCATTCTAAAAAAATGTGCTTAACAATTTTTTTATGAGATTAATGATGAATGTGGATGAACATGAACAAATGGGCGATGCATGTAAAGTAACAGTTAAAACATAGGCATTCGGAACTTTACGTGCGTCAATTGTCCGACGGTAATTGTGAGAGAATGACGTGGGTTTTACAATATTCGTAACCCCAATTTAAATTAATCGATGCCTTCACGCTGCTTTTGTCACTACGAGAAATCTGTGGTTTCTAGTTAATTGTGTTTTCAAAACCGAATTGCATACCGGTAGGGCAATAAAAAAAGCGAGTTGTTTAAAACTTAGCAATTGGAATACCTTTTCGACCCTTGGGTAAAAAACCAACACAAAATTTGTGTATCAGAAACTATAATTAGTGCGAATCAATTAATTTTCACTGTTAAGTACCTACTTAGAGCTTCTGGACATTCCTTCCCAACAAACACTTTTTTAAAATCCCTAATACATTTACGGGGAGCACCAGATGCTAAAGCCCTATTAAGCCCTATCTAACCACAAGACAACGCAAACACCCATGCTCTGGCGGGGATTTCTAACCCCCAAACTTCCGCATTACTTCTCTGTTCAAAGGAACGAACCGCTAGCTTACTTTAAGCTCGTCTCGTGACGATTTCGTACGTAATAATTATGCATTTTTATCTGCAACTCTATTTGTTGGAGATAAGCAAAGACGGCCCATCAGTACGTGGGAATTTTTGACCGGTTGTTGTAAAAACGGGGATAAGAGATATGTTCTGCACTTAAGACTAGAAGGCCTTATATGCATCCCCTCTGGTTCAGTAGTTGCAAAGCAGTCGGCTATTAAATGCAAAGCCCATCATTGCAATAGACGAACTACACTTAACGCCCGGTTTAGAATACCAAAAACCTAATTCGTTTTCCCGATGGCCGAGAGTTGCTAAAGTTCATTTTAGAATAAGTGCGGAAAATGGAAATTTCTTCTTCCAACTCCGCTTATACGAGGATGGGTTGAAAAGTTCGTGGGATGACGCATAGATGGCGCTATTTCAGATAGTTTTTGTGGAGCGCTGCCAAGGTCACTCCTTCAGACTGTCAAATTTCAGATCGTTGAGTTAATTAGTTTCGTTTTGACAGCTGTTTAATTAAGAGCGTGTCAGAGTTTTTGACAAGATGGATAGTGTTGAAATTTGTCATTAAGTGCTTCTTCTTGAAAGGCTTATCAGCAACAGATATTCATAATGAGATGATGGATGGTCTGAAGGATTTGGCTCCTTCATTTTCCATTGTTGATAAATGGGTTCGTGAGCTCAAATGTGGTCGTACAAGTGTTAAGATGCACACCGTAGTGGACGCTCAAAATCTGGCACTACACCAGAAATTGTTGAAAAAGTGCATGCTATGGTGTTAAAAAACGTCGGTTGAAAGCGAAGGCTGTAAACATCTCCAAAGAACGCGCAACGTACATTTTAAATAAAGAGTTGGCTATGAAGAAGCTGTCCACGAGGTGGGTGCCGCGACTGCTCAGTGTTGATCAAAAATTGTTGCTGATGCAAATTTTTTGTGAGTGTTTGGAGCGTTTTCGAAACAAAAAGTGGATTTTATTCGCCGATTTATCACCACAAATGAAACTTGGGCTTATTATTATACGCCGGAAACAAAACAGTGGCAGCACAGTGGTTCTCCTTCTCCAAAGCTGTTGCATCTGCAGGAAATGTAATGGCTTTCATTTTTTGGGATGCAGAAGGTATTCTTCTGATTGATTACCTACCAAAAAGCCAAACCATCACAGGCCTATACTACGCAAGTTTTTTGGATAAATTAAAGCATAAAGTTAATGAAAAGCGTCTTGGTTTAGTAAAAAAAAAATCATTTTTCACCAGGACAATGACGGCCCCACACGAGTGTTATTTATGGCAAAAATTCACGAATTAGGCTTAGATTTGCTGCCACACCCGCCTTATTCGCCAGACTTAGCACCGTCAAACTACCACCTATTTCCACGTCTGAAAAAATACCTAGCAGGCCAGAAATTTTCAACAGACGATGATGTTAAAGCTACTGTGAATGTCTACTTTGGAGACCTTGGCAGTTCTCAATTTTATCAAGGCATAGAGGCTTTGGATCATCGCTGGTCTAAATATATCGAGGTGGCATATTGAAAAATAAACGTAATTTCAAACCTCAAAGTTCTGTTTTTCATTTTTATTTCCGCCCATCTTCGTCGCTAAACTGTTGCCTTACTCAGAACTTGGAATTTTACCTAATCAACCGCAAGCTTTAATTTTGTTTCTTGTGGTATTGGAAAGAATCTGGAATTCCGGTTGCAAGTCAGTGAGGGACACCAGCAGCACCTTTCCTATACAAAGCAACGGACCTTATTTCCTTCAATTACGCTGCGGTAGTACTCAGTGCAGTGCAGCGAAACAACATAATTCCTTGTCAGGGCCTGTAATGACATTTCAAATTTGTAAACTATGCATGAATATTTTCTTTGATATTTTGTCGGGCTCCTCAAGGCAGTCTGACTGTTGAGAAAACTTTTCCGGTGTGTAGTTCACAGAGTTAGTTGACTAAATCAAGTGTGTTGGTTCAAAAATGTATACGTAATTTTTGTAAAAAAATAAGGCATTTATATATACCCTTGATTTTCATTTTCGAATTTTTATCAAGAAAAGTTGTTTTTAAATATCTGTTTGTTGGTGTATCTCGAGAACGTGTTATTAAAGTGAAACGTCTTTGCCGACACTTACATGCCTTTCGTAGGACTAAAATACGTCCGTGGAGATGGGAGACGGAAACCGACTAAAATGCGTCACGCTCTTATTAACGACTATCTGGACATCTAAGTATTAAATAAAAAATCTATCTCTTGTAAAGTTGTTGCTCTATTATTTGTAATTGCTAAACTACTATTTTCATATTTTCATTGTTGATAATAAACTTAAAAACAAAACAAATATAAATTGCTGTAAAAATATCCAAACTCCAAAGCCTCGATCAGACAAACGTAGGTGGCCAATGACGTTGTATGCATGCATTAACGTTACACTTGGCTGGATCGGAGAATCGTATTATCTGTGCTAGCTAACAGTGACCCGCAGTCAAAGAAAGAAATAGTTGTTGGAAATGCAATCTAACATCAAAATATGCTTAAATTCTATCATCGATTATCTCTCTATATATCTATTGATATAACCGTTTTTGTTTTCTGTTAAATCTGCGAGAACAGCTAAGACGTTTCACTTAGAATTTGCCTGCTGGGCATAGATTTCATACTTTAAATACATCTATGCAAAGAATCAACCTAACTGCTAAATACTAAGCAAATGCTAAATAAACTTTGTGGGCATTGAAAATCACTTGCATTAATTTATTGTCCTTCACTTCTCAGTTCCACAAAACGCACGGAACCTGCTAAAATAAAATCTATGGATAGCAAAGCAATTTATTTTTGTTGTGTAATAGTTATTTATGTCACTAGTGGGATAAAGGCGTTATTGTAACACGAGTTTGAAAGTTGCAGGACGAGGTCGCAGACCGAGTCGTGTACTCAAACAAGTGCCATAATAATGCATTATCCCACGTGTGGCATACAAAATTTTATCTACAACTGCTCAACATTTTTTTATGTGAAATGGTATTTGACATTTCGCGTTAATTTATTCGCAAATGTCAAGTCGCTTTTAAAATACTTTTGTTTTAAAATCAAAGGAACGAGATAGATTCGATTTGTTCAATACTATGGCAACCAGCCAGTTTTCTTATAAACAAAAGTTCAGTTTTGTTTGTTTGAATAAAATGAGTTGGGTAATGAATCCATTAATATCACTAGTGAGATAATGAACTTTAGCACCTAACGCAAATGAATGAAGTTATGAAGCATTTTTGGAACTACCAAAACTATGTGGTGAACAAAATTACAAAGTTTTGACATTTTCAGAAATATATGGCTCTAAAACTGTCCTCAAATTTTGTTTTGGATCAAGGTGGACGAGATTACAAAATACTATCCCTTGATCTAAACAAAGTATTTTTTATACTTCTTGTCTAGTCAATAAGGGAAGCGCCTGTATATGTAATTATGTATACTAGCCTCATAAATTTAAATTTGAGTTTGTAAAGATAATCACAGAAAAGCGCATGGGGGACTAAGCAGTGGCGTAGCTAGGATTCTCTGCCCTGGTGGCAAAATAAGTGAGAGGCTTCTTCCAGGCAATTGTTTTTGGGAAAGAGGCGTTCAAGGTGTTGGCAAGTAATTTTTGACATCTTGCAATGAAAAGTATTTATGACTGCAAATACGCCATTGACTTTAAAAATTAAATAGACTTTTTTTTGCTGCGTAAAACACAAATAAAAGTTACCCAAGAAAAATGTTGTCGCAATACTTCCTTACCATGAAAATTCTAAGTAATTTAATAAAAATTTTACTGAACAGTGACAAAGTGTCGTTATTAGGGCAGCATAACCGACCGGCGGCATTTTTACTGGCGATGTTATTACTTAGCCAATGTGAATACTGTGACACCAACATAATTCTTAAAAATTTCCCCTGAGTTATGATCAATAATCCTAAGAAACACTAGAACAAACTGTAGTTGACGGTTGTTATAAAAACT
This sequence comes from Ctenicera cuprea, assembly GCA_958336395.1. NCBI lineage: Eukaryota > Metazoa > Arthropoda > Insecta > Coleoptera > Elateridae > Ctenicera > Ctenicera cuprea. The sequence goes on from OY284493.1 coordinate 12,160,701, forward strand.
GTGCTATAATATACCTATACATTATAGAAATTTAGATTTAAATAACAATTACTTTTCCAAACTACACAAATATGATTCTTTTATGTTTAATTTGATTGTGATTGCAAGGCCTCTTTACAAAGTGCTTTGTGTTCGAGGGAAAAATTGCAAAGCACACTGAAAAGAGACCAAGTTTTTAAATACTAAAGTTATTTTTCTATCAATTCTTAGTGTTTCTGTGGCTGCGTACGGTTCTCAGAGTACAGTTCCAATTTAACATGCTTTAGTTTAGAAAAACACTTAAACAGCCACCCTGATAAGTGCAGTGGGTGGGATTCGAACCCACTCGTCTTCGCCAGAGTAGCTACAAACCCAAAGACTCTGACCACTACTCCACCGCCCGCCGCTGACCCCTACTGTTACAGGTTCTGAAGTTAATATCTATTGAAACAGGGACGGACTGGCGCAAAGATGACGGCCCTGGAAAATAAACAAGCGTTATAACCAGTTTATCGATAAATCTAAAAAGGGGGTCTAATAGAGAAAATCTTAAGGCAAATTTAACGCATTTCGTTCGAACTGTGTATCTTCAAAGTTGTGCCCGCTACGATTCTTTGAGAATTTTATTTTAACGTCTTATTACTGCGACGAGTTTCAGGTACCTCATAAATTTTAAATATTGTAATAGTTTTAAATAGACACAATGTTACTATATGTACAAAATATTTAAACCTTTAAGAACTGCAGATTAAAAAAAAATTGAAAATATTCAGAAAAATATTTCTTAAGAACTAGTTAAATGATCTCTTTTTTTATTTTTTTTTGCTTATAGAGTTAGAGATGGGCTAAAATTTGATTAAGGTCTTAACGCTTGTGTGACGCTGTCTATAAATTTTTGGAAATTGAATTCAGTCTCTTTTTATTTAGTAAACGGGGAAACATAAATATTATAGTCACTGTTGGTCCTAAAACAAAACCTCTTAAAAATTATCTAACCGTTTCTAAAGTATGGGAAAGTCTAAGTGAAGTGATTTCGCTTATTTTAAATAAAAAGATGAAAGAAGCCGCAAATAAAACAAAGAAGATATCATTAATTATTTTATTCAAGTGGGCTTACAGAATAAATATGAATTATAATTCGTTTCTGTTCATTGATCAGAGTTTAGTACTAGGTCAATTTTTTTATAAGTCCCACTATTATCATTATCATCCAAGAAATAATATTTTATTCACACTTTTAGATGGGATAATAAAAAATGAAATTCTAGCAAACTTTTTTTGCATTTCTTGAGGAAACATCCGCTTTAAGCAACTTTCCACGAGAGTTCCTATGACATGCAATCTGTGTTGCGTACTCTGAATGGTCAAGGGGTTACACGATAAAATGGGCACCCTGTATAAGACACATTTGGTGTCCCCTGTTAAAACAAAAATAAGTAGATACGATAACCTAAGCATGCAGTAATAGTTGAAAATAAAACTATTTTGAGTTTCCCGTTTATATATAGGGTGAGTCAGTAAGGTCGCGTTGGTCGATATTATTTAAAACACAGAAAAAAATGTTTCAAATGAAAGTAATAGAAGACCAAGAGAACCGCGTTTTTATTCATATAATAAATTATTTTTAATTTTACAGTTGCAGCACGATGGGGCACTATAGTCCATTGCAGTGCGCAAATACGCTGCTCTACTATTTGAATCATAAATTTCCATAAACCAACAGTGTTGCCAGGTGAACTTTTACAGTACCTAACTGGTAGAACTATTTTGAAAAATCGGGAGGTGTCGTTTTTTTTTTAAACCGGCAGTAGACACTCAATAAGTCATTTCCTAAATCAGTCGCTAGATGTTAGCAGGGCTAAATGCGATGTTGATTATTATGTGACAATATATAATATTTACCGAAATATCTATGTTTTAAACGTTGGTGTTAAAAAAAATACGTCACAAGTAATGTAAAATAACAATGATAACAATGTTTTCTAACTTTGAATTAATGGAAACAAAAATTGATGTGTAAATATATAACGTTGATTCAAGAGAAGTCAATATAAATTTTGTATGTCAACGCGTTTGACCCTGCTGCCCTCTAGTAACGTAGCATATATAAACAAAATTTAAAAAAACCTTCCATTCCATTTTGAATCTTGTTTCCTTTAAAGAAACTACCATTTAAGGCTCTAAATTGCATGATCCTATCGTAATACAAGCATTTTAAATCTAGTTCATTAAGAAAATATCAACTAGATAGGGGAATCCCAGAAAAAGAAACGAGCTAGTAAATTGCATGCAAGGATGTTGACACTGAACGTTGAAAATTCTAGCTGACTGCAACTTTGAAATATTTGATACATCGATGCACACCTAAGAAAAACCTAACGTCCTTCGACTTTTTGTATTTTACAGTACTAACATGCCAAATACGGCAATATATCTATAAGAATAAAAACATTAATTTTTCACGAGGTAATTGCTTCAAAAAGTCGCTAGATTTCCCGCCAATTCGGGAGACCTGGCAACACTGTAACTCAGGTCAACAGACCTGTTTCTTCTTCCGGAGGTCATAATTTCATAAGGAAGCATTTTCATACTTTTTTATTTGTACTTGGAGGTAGAATCCCTTATAAAAAAGATGTCGTATGTTGTATGAAACACTCTGTACGTCTAATACCATAATTATAAAATCAAACTTTTCTGTTTTTGTTTAAGGCAAAGCCCTTAGTTGTACAAGACGCGTAAACAGTAACGCATAAATATTGATTCTATGAAAAGATGCCCTTAACAAAAGTTATTTGTTAAATTTCACTACTTTGGCGATATTTATTTTTCTACAGGTTTACTGATGTGGTAGCTATGGTAAACAACTGTTTAAAGGGTATCTTACAGGGTTATTTGTATAAAAGTGACCATAGGTTAACTTTGTTATTTAATCAGATAGACATAAGTATAGATGTCAAAGAAAATTTGTAAAGCTTCTAACAAAAAAAATAAAAAAATTGAGTTTGGTTTTCAGGATGGCCGCCACCGAAAAAACTTCCTTTTCTTAAATGGCAACATGTAATTGCTTAGAGAATTGGCTAGAGTTTTTGATTCTGAATTTAAAAGTATACGGGCAATATAGAGACAAAACTAACCGTTTTCAAGTTATTTGCAATTAATTGTCGGATGCTTTGTAAGGCGTTGGCGGTAATTTAGAATTTTAAATAACGCATCCGCAATTATTTGTGAACAACTCGAAAACGGCTACTCTTTTCGCACCCATGTCAGATGATGATGATGATATTGCCTCGATAGTTTTATATACAGCATCAAAAGGGATATCTGATTCTGTATAATATTGCCATGTTGGCATTTAAAGAAATTAGAGAGATATTGTTTTTTTCAGTGACAGCCATCTTGAAAGAGGACATTCAATAGTTTTTCAGTATTTTTCTTAGTTGGGAGGAGCTGCATAAATTTGCTACGAAAACTGCACGTTTCTATCAATTTAAATAAAAAGAAGTTGGCCTATGGCCACTGTTAAATGAATAACACTGTATATTTTTCACATTTTTTTAGTTTAGCAATACTGTTCCTCTTTCTGGCATTACTTTTTTTTTGGAAATTATAACAAAATTTTTGAGTAGTCTTTAAATTTAAAAAATTTCCCAGTTGCCGTAACAATCAAATAACAAAACATACAAAAAATTCAAGAAATTATATGTATTGAAATTGAACCTACAACTTTTATTATTTCCAGAGAATTAATATTTACGAAGATATAGATTGTGTGTTAATTTTAATTCACCCTGTTATCTGTATTATTTATTTATACCACATGTTCAAAATAAAAAATACATAAGGGTTGGCTATGGAAAATAAAATTACTGTCTTTGCATGCTTTAGAATTTAAACAAACAAAACATGTCACTTAAAATTTTTAGGTTAAGTTTGTCATTTGTCATTTTTGGTGACACTGACAGTGTGATGACAGCTAAATTCTAAAGCATTCAAGGATAGTAATTTTATTTTCCGTGGCCAAGCCTTATGTATTTTTTTTATTTGAACATACGGTATTAATTACATCGCGTTTGATATTATATATGACAATTAAGACTGCGATCTAGAAGTTCAATTTGTTTGTGGTGAACCCATTTTTGTAATACGTTTTCTATTTTTGATTTTGTACCAAAAAAATTCGTTGATTATTGAACCTTGAGAGCAGCAAATACCCCTTTCATCCCCGATTGGCGCCGCTTTCGTTTCTTTAAACAATCATTTTCAATTATATAGGAATTACGATGTTGGCTGATGGTTAGGCAATTGTTTCTACAACTGAGTTAACAAGTTGCAGTTGTTTCTATTTCTTTTGTTTGTCGTTTATCTGTTGTTTATAATTTCAGTATCGCGTTATTTTTTTTTGCTGAAGTGGGGTCGTACAATTTATAAAATGCGGTAATAAGAAAAGCGTGAATGAAGAAGTTCCCTTTCAGGTAAGCAGCACGGTGGTGCGAAGTTCATAGATTGAATCGTTAAGAATGAACGAGATTGACTTTCTTCTCGTACTGTACCAGTGACGTCCAGTGACGTCAGAGTCAGCGAGATCTAGATGAAAATGCACGTACTAGTTCAGTGGGCTGTAGGAATCTTGGTGGTGACGACCTAAGTTTAAAATATTGTGAAAAATGTCGGGAAAATCATACCCTGTGGACAGATTAGTGCGTGTTGGTTATTATGAACTAGAAAAAACCATCGGGAAAGGAAATTTCGCTGTCGTCAAGCTAGCCACACACGTTGTTACAAGAACCAAGGTACATTTTTGTTGTGTAAATAAAAACGTCACTCGAATGACGATTTTTTCCTGGGTTAAGATTTTAATTGTTCGTATAACACGCGGCTTCTTCTTGTTTGGGCGTTATTTTCTTTCCTATTATCTCGACTATAACGAAATTGCTTTAATATTTCATGCATGTCAGTTAGGTTAGGTTACATGTCAAATGATTGTCGTGTAAGGACATTACACTGATGGCTGTTTATAATCAATTTGTAAGATTTCGTATTACAATAGAAGAGTCGTGCCGTCCGAGCATAATATTTAATCATACGTCGAAAAGTGTTAATTTAAATTACAAATATTTTGTAGGTTAGGTCGTTTTTGTTTTCTTGGCAGCCAAGGACAACGTGATTTTAATTAAACAGGGGTCTCATAGTCGCCCCTGTATTCAGGGCTGTGTTAAACTATGTTGAACGAAGACACTCGCATAGACAATACTCAATACAACAGAGACCGAAGGCACAATTGGGTTGCTTATTGTTTGGACGTGACGTCGTCTGTGAGAAAAACTTTCCTGTTTATCCATTATTTAGTTTCCGTGCTCTCTACTCAATTCCTGCTACACCTAGAAACTTGGTAATAGGTTAACTTTGATGTCTTAAGAGATCAAACTTTGTAGGTAGCACCACGAAACGCTATACAGGGTGCTTCAGAAGTAATACTCGAACACAAAATGCCCAGGCATACTTCAATGAGAGGGAAAGTTTTGCTATAGTTATTAAAAATTAGTTTATTTCAGTGAATACTCACGAAGGTTTTAGTTGTTATATGCGAAGGTTATGGAAGAAAACCTTATTTAGGGTCTGATTTTTGCAGCACCTTGTACTACAACGGGTACTTTTAACCCAAGGAGTGTTTGCTAGGCCCGTTTTTCAAGTAACTTCATTTCATATGATTACTATAAACTGAAGGGGCTTCAGCTATGCTACTGTAGCACTATCAATATTTCTCTCATCTCTCAACAACAATAACCTTGAATAAGGCACCTTCAAGGGCATTTCATGTTTGGTGTCCTTCAAGAAAAGTGTTATTGTAACTCCCCTCATAGTAATATTAGTTTGCTTCTTAATTTGTTACTAAATACCCATGTATAATTATTATCTCAAGGTTATTTGTAAGTAATCTTTAATCAGCATTGACTGCTGATAATAACACTGGGTAACTTGTTTGCAAGGTTTTTTAAAAATCGTATTTTCTGTGCTTTTATTAGAAAGGGGATGACTTCCTCGAGGTTTTGCTTTAATTTGTATTACAAGGTTTTTTGGATTTGTCGCCCCAAGCATTTGCTTTGAACATAATTGATTCTGACTGTAAACGCTGTTAGGGTTTTAAAACATTCCCGGTTAAGTAGGCTAATGCGTGGTTTTGTTAACGTTAAGGCATGTCCTAGCTTATTACGTATGCTTCGTACACAATTTTCGGTTGTGACAGTTGACAGCGGTACTGTCAAATGTGGTAACTCCATTCACTTCAGATTGGAGATGTCAATATTTAAGTAAACACTACTCTTTGTACTGTGATTAAAATTTTTTGCACAAACTCGAGGGTGTCAAAAATGTGACTGATGGGTTATGTTGTATTTGATGGTAATAGATTCTATGAATAGGTCCGTTGCTTAGCAAACCAAATGTTAATTATTAAGAGTTCTGCCGTAAAAGTAAATAACTAAGATTAATTGCTATGCTACCTACAAACGCTAGCTTCCACAACTCGCATCGAAAGTGAATAAACTTTGCTGTGTTTTATTACAAGCAAATGCCATAATTATAGTGAGGTTATGTACAACACAATAACATGACACAATAACATGAAGACGTTGGTTGAAAAAGTCTTAGGCCACGTTTTGGATGAAAGTTGTTTAGAATAATGAAATATAAAAAAATGATATTTTCAGCTTATCCAGAATATTAATATATGCAACTTTACTAGCTAGAAATTAGGTAAAAAATTAAGTTGGTGCTTGATATATTTAAATTAAAATAGTACTAGTGTTACCTCGCCGAAACTCGACGGCAGACTCAGCGTTGACCGACCCGGCGAAATGCTAAGTCACCTAATGCATTAGTTCCAATAATGAGACGCGGCGTTAGTGTAGATGTCGCCTCAAGTGAAGCGCGTCTAGCAGACTTTCATATATATTATAAATTAAAATAATTATTATTAAAAAATCGACGTAGAATAAAAATATAAAAGTGTTTCATGTTCCATCTGAGGATAGAGACCTTTCGTTGAAAAAAAAATGGTCCGAGTTGGTGAAGCGGTAGCCGCTGGAGGAACCGGAGAAAAATACCCTTTGAGCTTTTATATATGTACTAGTGAAACCCCAGCGCACAATGCACTGACAGACTCGCGTTGTCGGACCCGTCTAAATGCGTCACGTGATGCATTAGTTCCAATAATGATACGCGGCAGTTTTGTAGATGCGCCACAAGTGACGCGCGTCTAGCCGACCTTCATATCTATTATAAATTAAAATAATTATTATAGAACAATCGACGTAGAATAAAAATATAAAAATGTTTCATGTTCCATCTGAGGATAGAGACCTTTCATTGAAAGAAAATGGTTCAAATTGGTGAAGCGGTAGCCGCTGGAGGAACCGGAGAAGAAAACCCTTAGTGCTTTTATATATGTATGAATATGGATTAAAAAAATTAGATTTTTGATGGCCGGTACAATTTTAGACACTGCTGTTATTGCTGCTAAGTGCTAACATAAGGGTTGTTTTGTAGAGGGTATTTGTATTCTTATTAACATGCAGTCATTACCTATGCTAGTTGTCGAAAAAGCAAGCAGTATAATTCCTAGTTCTCCTTTAATTTTTCTTTTCATACAGGGCATGTATGTCAAAAATGTTTCCAAAAATTTGAAATTTTGGGCGCTACGGTGGTTAGATGTTCAAAAAATTCTTGGTCAAGTAGCTTCGTGCGTGGTTTTGTTAACGTTAACTCATGTCCCAGCTTATTGTTTATGCTTTATACGATATTTTCATTTGTGACAGTTGACATCGGTGCTGTCAAACGTGGTATTATTTTTTATTACAGCGTTACAAGCAACTGTTATGTTTATAGTGAGGTTATGTACTCAATAATAATATGAACTTGTAAGACGTGCGTTAGGATAAAACAAAATCATAAGTAATGTGACCAGGAGTTTAATGTTTTAGGATAAAAGTTGTTCAGAATTTAAATTTTAAATGAAAATATCAGTTTTTATAAAATTAATGCGTAAAAACTTAACTAGGAAAAACGCTAAAAAAATAAAATTAAGATTGTGTTTGGTACATTTTTTTTGAAATAGAATTTATGAAATCAGATTTTCAAATGACCCTTTCAATTTTTGATACTGTTGTTATTTCTGCTATTATTATAATGATTGTTTTCAACATTCATCATTTCCAACGCATGTTTATATGAAAATCTTTTTTCTTGAATTGGTATTTCATGCATTATAAGCATTGTAATGTAAGTGTCTTGTTTACTTATTTTTACTTTCTTTTACGTTAAGTATAGGGAAGTATTGATTTAATGAAAATATTAGTATTCGAGATTTTGACGGAAATACATGGTTTGGACCCCCCAGGAACCCAAAAGGGTGGGTTTTAAAAAATGTCTGTGGGCGAGTATGCGCGGCTTATATCTCTTTGAACGAATTTGCCAATAACGACAATCTTTGAATGGGGGGGGGGGGGTGTTACGATTTGTTTGAAATGTTTGTCTTTAACGCCTGATTACTCAGAAATGAGTTGACAGATCTGGAGCAAATTTGCTATTGTAGTAGCTTTAGGGGAATACAATGTACTATCTAAAACGAGAATTTTTAAGAGTATGAAAACTGTGAGATAAAAATATTTTCAAACTTTTGAAAATCGAAAATTCATTCTATTATATTTAATAAATGGGGAATAGTCAAACATTTCTATTGTTTTAATTAAGCTGAATTGCTTCATGAGTGATAGTAGCATAAGATTCAGAACTAAATTTTTAGTTGCAGCTATATTGATGGGGGGGGGGGGCATTATATTTTTCTTGTCCATCCCATTTTCGGGCTCACGAATTTCGTTTTTATCTTTTATTAATTTTTTTAATTCCCGAAAATAAAACGAGGGATTTTATTCCCACAAAATATTTGATTTCTAGCTACAGCTGTAACGTGGCACTTCTCGTTTGACTTTTTAGGATATTCCCTTAACCATAGCACAACGTAGGACCTCCGTAGCAGACTATATTGATGTCGCTCGCAAAACAGTTACTACGCTTAATTCGAATAGGTAGGGTAAGAATCTACGCTAGTTCCGTATCGCTTCTCGCTGTCTCAACTTTTCGGGAGGAGCCAATTTTATAAAACGCCGACAGAAATGCACTTTATTTGAGTCAGTCGTAAAGTGACCCTTAACTATGATTGATGTAGCTCGCTGGGTCGGAACTGCGTGGCGCTAAGTCCATGGGTTCAGCTATATTATGTTAATGTAGGTCGATGTAAGTTAATCTTGTGATCTTATAGTACCACTTGGGCTTGCAACTAAAAAATATGATTTAAAATTTAAAAAAAATAGGTAATTCCAGACTCATTGCTTCGCTCATATTTTTGAAGTTGTTATTAGCGAGAGTAAATATTTGATAAGGTTGTAGCGTTGTTTTATTTGATTATCTATCCATTTGTTATTTTATGTACTGATAAAGTTTTTTTTATATTTTTTGCAATTAATATTTTATTATATATTTAATTAGATTACGTTTGCGCTTGCTTACCCTTCAAAGGGTATTAGAACTGCATTTAAAAAAAAACCTGATTTAGAAGGTTCTTGTAAGAATTATTGCATTCATGGAGTAAGTAAATGTTTTATAATTTATAAAGCCAATAAAATAAATTAAATCTATAATTGGTATCTACTAAAAGCATCGGATTTCCGAGTAATACTTACTAGCCCATTAGCCAGACTTAATCTTAAGACATTACAACAAATTCGCTTGTGAGAAAATCAAATTAAGGGCATGCCTAAGTAGAATTTGAGTAGAGGAATAGTAATCGTATTTTTATCGAAACTCACACCTTCATTAAGATTCGGAGTCCTACTTACCTACTTTTTCCGCTTAGATGTAAAAAATGCGTTCGCCAGTGTGAATTTTCAGCGTAAATCCATTTTATGGCCAAACATCGAAGAGCAAACATATCTACATCTCAATTTGCGTATATTGCATGTTTAAATCACAAACTTCCATAATTAATGCGTTCTATAGGTGTTGAAATAAATTTTTTAAAACATGCATTTTTGATGATAACATCGGTGTAAAAATATGGAAACAGAGAAACGAGCACTCCATAGAGGTTATTTGATTTGATATATTAAAAAATCATGTTGCTTTAGCGTATAGATCGTTGGTGTGAAGGGCTTGTCCGTTTTGATTAGGTCAAACCGGTTTTTAGAAAAGTCATCATGATCGCCAGATTGTTGAGATTAGATAGTGCGCATATGGGGAAGATTTTTCTATTGATGTACCCTAGTTATCCATTCGATTTTTAATTTTTTTTTAGATTTCAGAGTCATGCCGTAAAGTTGCGCGCTATCTCTATTCGATAATGTAATGTCACTAATGTTTATGCTCCATGTTTTAGCGTTTGCTGTAAGCAGCCCGGTTGCTCAGTTGGAAAATGCGTGTACGGCGTTTGGTAGATTGAGCCCCGACAGCGGTCAACTTTTAAAAGTGTTTTAAAATTAATTATTTTTTTTGTGTACATGGTGGAATGCTACTGCTTATGCTCTCTAGGATATTGTTAGCGATAATAGAACCCTAGGCGCAGCAAAGTGCACAAATAACAAGTTGATTAGTACTTCTACTGTTGGGGCGCTATTCAGGCCCAGGTTGTAGTATACTATATTCATGCAATTGTTTTTTGACAAGCGGATAGTCTTCAGCTCTAGGAATCTCCACAGTGTATTTAATAATAACAAAGCTTAATTATACAGTATGTGTCCGTAAATATATCCGCGTGACAATCTCAAAAATAAATTAATTACGGACAAGAATTTTGTTCAATGAACCCAATCGATTTAGCGCCTTAACCATCAAAAGTAGGTATTTGGTTGCGTCATTTGATTGCATCTTTAGAAGCATTAATAATTTCATGATTACACTTTCAGTGGCAAACAGCCATCAATACCTACGTAACAAATTTTATGGAGGCCATACAATTGATTCAATCCATCCATACATATATAAAAGCTCAAAGGGTATTTTTCTCCGGTTCCTCAAGCAGCTACCGCTTCACCAATTTGGACCATTTTTTTGTCAATGAAAGGTCTCTATCCTCGGATGGAACACGAAACATTTTTATATTTTTATTCTACGTCGATTTTTCAATAATAATTATTTTAATTTATAATATATATGAAAGTCTGCTAAACGCGCTTTACTTGAGGCGACATCTACACCAACGCCGCGTCTCCTCATGGAACTGATGCATCACGTGACTTAGCATTTAGCCGGCTCAGCCTGTCAGTGCATTGTGCGCTGGGGTAGCACTAGTTACCATTATGGTCGATAATTTCAAAATTCGAATCAATTGGGTCGATCGAGTACTCGAAGTTTAAGCTAATAAATAAAAAAAAACTGGTATGTCCCTGAAGAGGTAACCGTGATTCTTAGAAATGCACTAAAAGGAAGGTTGCACAATGGTTGCAGGCAAGAAATAGTGTGCAGCTGCAGCCCCATTTTCTTATGGTTAAATATTTGGTGTTGACAATTTTTATTGCATTTTGAACACCTGCATAAAGGAGCGGAATTTATACGTAAAAGCTTTTTGCAGATAAAAACATGCAATAAACTTCAAGAGGGTTGTTTATTAAATACCGCCCTCCCTTTATTGAATAATTGGCGATGACAGGGTTTTTATTTATGACAGCTTTTAAGGAAACATGCATGTGCATTTCCCTATACAATACAGTATCTATCTCATGCTGGTTTTATGAGTTTCGAATTGCTTCACGATGCAATATATTTTGGGTACATATGTTGTAGATTTTTACGTATGTCTATCGCTACAGATCATATTTTCTTGATTAAAGCTGCTACTCCGCTTTAAAAATTCCATTTGTCTTTTTAATTTTTTTTTATAATAATGACGTCATGTAAAATGCAAGCGGAAAAAAGTCACCGGAAAAAAAGTCACGAAAAAAGTCTCCGAAAAAAAAAGACCGCAGAAAAAAAGTAACCCGGAAAAAAGTCACCGGAAAAAGTCACCTGGAAAAAAGTCACCCGGAAAAGAAGTCTCCCGGAAACAGTCTCCCGGAAAAAAAGTCGCCGGAAAAAGTCAGCCGAAAAAGTTACTAAGAAAAATCACCCAGAAAAAAGGCCCCGGAAAAGGCACACGAAATATTCTCGATTTTTTAAGGGCTATAAGCTACAATATTCCTAAGATAGGTAGATTACTTTAAAATAAAATAAAATATTGTTATTGCACCACTTATTTATTTGATTATACACATATGTGTTATACATTCCCATACCTTTTTAGTAGTTATGAACACAAGTAGTGATAAAAAGTGTGGCAGTGGTTCTAGTTTTGCCGCCAACCACAAGTGTGTTTTTTTTCTTAGTGTCTTTTTTCCGGGTGACTTTATTTTCGGGTGACTTTTTTCCGGGTGACTTTTTTCCGGGTGACTTTTTTTCCGGGTGACTTTATTTCCGGTGACATTTTTCCAGGCAACTTTTTTCCGGTGACTGTTTTTGGGGTCTTTTTTTCGTGATTTTTTCGGCGACGTTTTTTCCGGGATCCTTGAAAATCACCAAGTACTCTATCCCACATTAAGTTATATTATCTAACTTAAACGTTTAATAATTGTTAGATGTGTTGCATAACTGGTTTGTACGAATGAACGTGGCTAAATACCACAACCACAAACCATCCACAAACGCTCACAATAACGATAACGCGCACGCTTCCATCAACAACCAATCAACACGCCACTTGTATCAACATAAATGGCAATTTGGGCAATTCTAGGCAATATTTGGCACTTTGCAATAGTTGCATGCTGGGGGCGCTGCAATCGATGTTGGGTGTTTTGGTATTGGGTATTATGTTGTTATATAAGTTCCGCAGCAGATGGCTCTGCAATCGAGGTTAAGTATTCAGTTTGTTGATATTTGATTTTGATTGATAAAACATTCAAGCTAAATTCGTTTTTAAAGTAGATTTAAAGCAGAGATTAAAGAAACAAATATAATACTTAACATTTGGTGCCTGTTTAACAGTATAATGCAACCCCTTTTCAACATGCAATCTCCCGATACTCTGCAGTACTCTTCAATTTACAACAATATTTAAATAAAGTTACGCAGCAATAAATTGGCAATACCGGTAACGTCTATAATTTCGGCAGTATCAGTACCTACTGATTTTTTGTAGGGATACTATTTTTTAAAAAAGGCCTGGTACCGGGTCAACAGAGCGGCCGTAGCTCAATGGTGAGCGCGCGGGCTACTAAAGCGATCCGGGTTCATCTCCCGATCCGGTCATCATGCACTTCATGGGGTTCGGAGCCCACGTTAAACTGTAGGTCCTCTATGTCTGCCTGTGCAAAATATCTATCTCCGCGCACGAAGGCATAGGAGAGAATCTGATTGGATTACAGGGGATTCCCCGGAATACATTCGATCAGCGGTAGTATTTTGTGCCGACATTTTGTATATATTTTAGGATTTAATTGCCTAATTGGAAAGCGACTTGTTTCATACCCTTTAAACCAACTAAATCTAGGTTAGAGGGTACGAGTTTTGCGTTTGAGAATAACATATAAATAAATACAATAATTGTATGGCCGGCCGGGATATATCCGTAAATTGTGTAAATTGTAAACTAATTTTGCGTAGGGCAAGACGTAGGCGCCTCAACTATAGCCATATTAGTTATCTTCGCTTCTTCTGACTAATAAATTCCAGAAGCGATGGATTGAAGTATTATTGAATATTTTAAACACTTTTTCCGTGCTGTTACAACTATTAACTCGACCATAGCTTTTTATGACTTTATGTAATGTGTTTAACAGTGTTTACCACTACCGATTGTTCAATGCACAGGATGTTGTAATATCTCAGGGTCCTTAAATAATCACGGTAATTTGAATGATTTGTTGAAATTATTAGACGACTCGGTAGCTAAGGTTATATCGTGTCTGTTCAACATTTCGAGCAATTTATTTCTCGGACTCTTGTTGAAACGGGGGGGGGGGCAATTTTGGGCGGGAAATGATATTGTTCTTAGGTGTTTACGCATGGGTGTACATTGATCCCGTTTTCCTAGTTGCGTGGAACGCCGTTTTACTATTTATTCAACATTTATTGACGCCGAAAATATTTTTTACGCTAGTAAATAAATGTTTGTAACAAAAACTGTTTTTTTTGACGTCTAAAACTAAAAATATGTATTTTGTGAAGTCAATAATTAATATTTGGCGTTAAAAAATTGATTTCAAACCCATAATAATACGTAAAGTTTGATTTTTTTGAAGCCTAAATATTATTTTTATATTGCAGGAAAAAACTATGTAATTACTAATTAAAAAACGAATTTCGCAGATTGCATAGATTTGTAAGTAAATGATTTTTGGACGTCAATATGTATTTATTGACGAAAAATGCTGCCATCTAGCGGCGCTGCTGGGCAGTAGCGAGCTCTTAGTCTGTCACCACGTCAACTTATTTGTCCGTATTTAATCTTTGCCACAAAGACCATTTTATGTTATGATTTGTGATCCATGCTTCACGCTAATCAAGAAGGTTGGGCTTCAGATATGCATTGCTTTACCCATCCAAGCCAGAAGGCAACAATAACGACGCAAGAGGCTCTGCACGTTTGACACTTCCTTTTATTGTTTTGAATATTTCAACTTCATTTTTGAACCAGAAAAATAGTTTTTACTGGAAAAAGCTATTACTGCCTCTAATTGTAGAAACATGTCCCACAGAATTAGTAAACTTGAAAAAAATTTATGCTGATGTGTAACTGATTACCGCTATCTGCTGGACGGTCGACCGTCGTTGTTGCCTTTTAACATTCGTGTCGGTACTTCGTTATATGTACTTTGTACCACATATCTCTAATGCGTGCTCTTTTGGCAAGTACTTTTCTTATCGGTCAATATTGCAGTATGGTTCTAGTGCACAATACTACCATACTACTCATCCCTTGACGTTAAACATTGGTTTCAATGATTTGGTTATGCCAGAAATTTATTTTTGATGTCAAAAAATTTATTTATAGTTTATGAATTATTTTTTTAATTTATTTTAAAATTGAATGAACGATTTTCGGAAGAAATGATTTTTGACTTATTAAAATGGAGTTTTGACGTCAATAGGTGAATTTCTTATTTATTAAAATGTATGATAGCTGATTTAATACATAAATATTTTTATTAAAAATTCTTCTTCTGGAATACTTTACTATTTTACAAGAAACAGTAGACTATATCGGTTATACCAACAATAACTATAATTTTGGCAATATTTGTAGGTACAAGTTGTAGGGCAGTGGAAGAGCGTTTGGCTGAAGTGTGTTTGTAAATATAAATTTTGTAAAATAAAGAAATTTGTTAGGGTTTATGGCGGTTTATAGACGACTCACAGCTCTAACCCGTAGCAGTATTACACCGGAAGCTTATGAGTGACTAGCTAATAAAGCAATAGAGATTTAAATAAATCTTAAAACATTTACTTTAAATTTCCAACTACTTAGTAAATCTTTATGTATTTAAATAAATCCTTAAAGCTTTAAATAAATATTTCAACATTTAATTTTAAGCTGTCATAGTTAATGTTAACTTGTCATATTTATTTGACCTTCGTAGACCCAGCCTACATAGCAGACTAAGACCGTTTACACTGGCGGTAACGTTCAACAATTATGAACACGTTTTCCGTATTTTAAAAATTTGTACAATAATGTTTGTTCAATCATCAATATCAACATATTTAACAACATAAACATTGCATATTTTATAATTCATACAATGAAAGTTTCCTCAACATTCGCTTGAGAATGTAATTTTCAGTCTGGTTGGTTAAAGCGTCGAACGCTCCCACCATGACCCCGCCTTGCGCCTTACTACCGGTATAAACGGTCTTGGTGTCCTAAGTCGGCTGGGCTCACCAAGGTCAAATAAATATGACAGGTTAACATTAAATGTGACAGCTTAGAATTAAATGTCGAAACATTTATTTAAATCTGCACAGATTTATTTATATCGGTAAAAATTTATTTAAATCTGCGAATATTTATTAAATATTGAAAGATTAAAAACAAATATGTGTAGATTTGGCTAAATACATAAATGTTTTATTAAATGTTGGAATATTTAAACCAAATGTTTAAGGATTTATTTAAATCTACAACGATTTATTAAAATAAAAATAATTTAGCTAAATGTGTGTATATAAAATAAATATTGGGACAAATTGTCTTAAATATCGTAAAATGCACAGCAAATTTTCACTTTACATTTGGCGCCCAATAGTTTCTTACGTGGCAGGATCATGGACCCCATTATTCTCAACTTCTTTTGGGAATATTAGCAATGGGATTTAATTCCAACCAGCTGTATCATTTTGTGCGTTCTATAGGATTACCTACATAGTCTCATTCTTCCGATTTAATTATGTGTTAACAAAAAACCGATACAGTTCTATTGTATGTTGCTTATCCGTATCAGTATTCTTTAAAAACGAAAACAGAACCGCAAATTGTCGATTTGGATTCCAATTGATAAGTAAAATCACGAGCTTGATTAATTGATTGAGATCTCATAAGTGCTTATAATTTTATAATAGTAGTAATCTGAACCACGGTCTAAAGGACCAAGCTCTCAAACATTGTTACTTTATCAGAGGCATAGTTATTGGTGTCTAGATTAATAACAAACGTTGTTTTTCTATTAGTATGTGGTTTTCTTTTTTTTTAATTTCAGTCGGAGCCAGTATTTGTTCTTGTGATTTGAATGCCTTTTAGGGTCCGATAATACCAAAAGCTTGGTATCGCCAAGGTGTCTGTCTGTGTGCCTGTCTTTTTGTTTGTATACGTGTGATTCTCTATTTGTATACACTGAAGTGTCTAGCAGACTTAACGCAGAAAACTCAAATACAATTTAAAACATTGGTAATCACACTGGGATGAAACCGCAACAAAACGAGTTCAATCCGCCAAAATAAAAGGAGGAAAAAAAAAGACGCGGTCGAAACTGATGCTCGTATTCGTATTCTACACAGTCGAATAGCCGACCTGCGCAAGCGCGATCTTCCTAGACCAACCGCTCTCCCTCTCGATTAGTTTTGCTTTTGGCTGTTGACGTGCGCGAAAAAGAAGCCCAGATTCGTATTGTACGCATATTGAAAAGCCGATCTGGTCATCTCGGTCACCCCCACCATCGATTTTGTGTTAACGAGTTAAGGGATTTTTTTTTGGTAGTTTACCTGAACAGTTTAATTGAGTAATTGTCAAAAAACATCTATCATTTTTTTTGAAAATAGAAATTCAGCTTTCAGCAGATAAACATTGTTTGTAATTAAAAATTCCAGATATCATGAAATAGATAACTACTCAAAAAAGAAGTGGATTGGGAATGGTGCTCTACTTCAATATAGATGCGCTCGAAAAAGAAAAGCTCAGATTCGTAATATACGCATGTCGATCACGGTCATCCTCACTATCGGTTTTGTGTTTTTTCAGAAATGTATGTTCTTGGATTTCAAAATCGGTATGAACAGGTAAAACGACAATAGGAAGAACTTTCCATTGAGAATACGCCTCTCAGAGGTTTCCTTTTGGTCGTTTACCTGATAAGTTTGATGGATAATTGCAAAATAACGACCAAATTCGAAAATCGGTTTTGTTACACCCATAACGCGCACCCTATACAATAGTATTCTACTAGCGTCACCTATACGAGCCGTGCAGTACAGCACGCGCGAAACAAGTCGCGCGTCACCCGGCTAAGCAGCAGCAGTACTACCAGACCACTGCAAGAGGGCCGCAGCGGCGTATATCGCTAACGAAGTTAATGTCGAGTTCGTTCATATAGATCAAGAATTAACTGATATCTTCTCTTGGAGAAATATCTGATCACGCTCGTCTACTACGCTGGCGGGTTATTGTTTTATTTTATTCTGTATTTTTGTATGTTCGCCGAATTTTAATTTAATACATTTTTGCCGTTTAAAAAAATTTAAAAAAAATTTAAAATTATAATTGCGGGGAAGGTTCCGTGGCGGTTGCCAGACAGCTTTTTTTTTGTTTGACGGTATTGTACCGATGCGATCCTCTATAGTTCTGTTTTTTATTTCCCTCTCATGGTTTCGTTGAAATCTTGTATCGTATCGTAGTGATGCTACCATTATTGTTAGTATCGAAAAGTATGACACCATAATGCTTTAACTTCTCCACTTCGGAGTAGGTGTTTTCTTTTATTTATGTTCTCGTTTCCACAACATGGGTCATTACAGGTCGCGCCAGATCGCGTAACCTGCGCGTAACTTTTGCAGTACCATCATCATTATCACCCAGCTATTTGCGTCTACGGTTGCACATAGGTCTCTCTCAATGTATACTGAGTATGACTAGAATACTGTTTTACTTCAACAAATTAAAGCCAGAACTTATAAATAATGTGATGTCATTTTCGTTAGACGAACAAGCTAAAATGTGCAAGAAAATAATGTTGAAGTAGTAAAGTATTTTATTCATACTCAATAAATATGAACTTCAACGAAGTGAAGCTAGAAATTAGCTTACTTTTTCATATTATATCCTTCAATTGGTACAGTTTTCTTGGTCAGAACTTCTCTATGTAGACCTTTTATGGCTTCAATTTCTAAGAATAATCATCCGGAATATTTTTGGAATGTCTGCTTTAATATTTGTTTCTTGTATGCCCTGAAATGCGTAGGGTTGCGTAAGTACTTTGAACTGCTTAAACTTGATTAATTCTGAATGACGAAGGAGGAGGTCGATATTCGTAGTTGTAGAACCTGTATCGATTTGATATGTATGATTTCTTGATAATACGAAATGAAAATATTTTTTTGTTTTATCTTTTAAATATTTGTAGATTTGCAGGTTGTTATTATATGCAATTGGGAAATAACCTTACACGCTGTTTAGACGTTAACGTCAAGTGAAAAAGTGAAAATTTGCTGTGCATTTTACGATATTTAAGGCAAATTGTCCCAATATTTATTATACTGGGAGATCGAGTGTATCAATCTTTACATCCTCCACCTGTCATGGCGCTGTCATGTATGAAATGAAGTTAACAATTTCTGGTAGATTCAAAAGAGGAAAATAATTATGAAAATAAGAAGTTATTTGCAATCAGTTTTAATTACGGTTAATAATGGAATTAATTAGAACATTATTTGTTTTATTAACTAATTAGAATATTAAATTTTACAAAAATAAATTAACAAAATTAGTAATTAGTAATTACAGTTCATGTTCGAAATGAGCCCCATTATTGTTGATACAGCACCCTACTCTTTTTTTCATGCTGTTAAAAACATTTTGTAGCTGTTGCACAGTTATATTTGCAGTAGCGGCAGTAATAGCATCCTTCAGTTGCTCAAGTGTGTGCATGGGGGTCTGATATATCGTGTTCCTTAAATGCCCAAAAAGAAAATAATCCAGGGGTGTCAAATCGGGTGACCATGGGGGAAATGCAATGATACGATCGTCATAAAATTGTTGTATATATTGATTTGTTCGAAGGGCTGTATGTGCAGGTGCATTATCCTGCTGAAAATATCCCTGACGTAATTCATCATCGTGAAGCTGATTTATAAATGTGTTTAGAATTCCGATGTAGCGGTCAGCTGTTACGGTATCTTCAAAAAAAATGGGACCAATTATGCGTCTTCTGGAGATGGCAATCCACACGCCAATCTTTATCGGATGCAGTGGAGTTTGTAAAAATTCACCAGGGGCCTCTGCAGACCACATTCTGTAATTTTGTTTATTTACGTAACCGGTGAGATGGAGCCAGGCTTCGTCTGAAAAGAAACTTGAATCCAGCATTTCATCGTTATTTAAATTTTGGTTAAACCAATTGCAGAACTGCACACGTTTTTCATAATCGGGACGAAGTAATTCTTGCATTACTGAAATTTTATATGGGTGTAAATGTAGTTTTCGTCTTACTGCCTTTTGACACGTTCCATAGCTTAACCCTGCAATTACAAATTATAATAAATTTTATATGCAAAAATTTATAGTTTACAAAATACACACCTGTTTGTTGCGCTAACTGTCGTAATGGTTTTTTAGGGCTGCGTTCGATACGCGCCTGTATATCCTCTAATGTGTCCTGAGTTAAAAGGGTTGGTCTTCCAGGAGATTTTTGTGTATCTACACTACCCGTTGTTTGGAAACGATGTACGATGCGCTTTACATGCCTGCTTAGATTATCGTAATCAAAGTCTACGTCGGGGAAACGATTAACGAATTCATCTACACACAAATTTACTGAATATTTCCATTCACCATCATTTTCATTGCGTTGGCCATTGCGGAAATAAGATTCAATAATAAACTTGTTGTGTTCAACGGAATACATAACCTTAAATTTACAAACAATTATTACTGTTTTCAATTAATTGGAAACACTGTACTTACTGTAAACTTCGTTTAACAATCCCTAATTAGTATTGAAAAATACTATTTGTATAATAATAACAGCGTCCAAGAATATAAAGTGAAATTATGAAACGTAAACACACGGAACAAGCATAAACAAACGACGGAACAAACGTATTGCGCAGTATGGCTAATATCACACTAGAACGAAACATTGATAACTACTTAGAAGGTAGTTTTTTTTGGACAACCTTTCTCGATCTCCCGGTATATACACACATTTAGCTTATTGCTTTTTATTTTAATAAATCATTCTAGATTTAAATAAATTCTTAAACATTTGGTTTAAATATTCCAATATTTAATAAAGCATTAGAGATTTAAATAAATCCTAAAACACTTATTTAAAATTTTCAAATATTTAGTAAACCTTTATGTATTTAGCCAAATCTGCACAAATTTGTTTTAAATCTTTCAATATATAATAAATATTCGCAGATTTAAATAAATTTTTACCGATATAAATAAATCCTTACAGATTTAAATAAATGTTTTAACATTCAATTTTAAGCTGTCACATTTAACGTTAACCTGTCATATTTATTTGACCTTGGTGAGCCCAGCCGACTTAGGACACCAAGACCGTTTACACCGGTAGTATGGCGCAAGGCAGGGTCATGGTGGGAGCGTTCGGCGCTTAAACAAAACAGACTGAAAATTACATTCTCAAGGAAACTTTCATTGTATGAATAAAAAATTATGCAATGTTTATGTTGTTATTAATGATTGAACTAACATTAATTGTACAAATTCTTGAAACACGGAAAACGTGTTCATAATTTTTGAACGTTACCACCAGTATAAACGGTCTTGGTCTGCTATGTAGGCTGGGTCTACCAAGGTCAAATAAATATGACAAGTTAACATCAAATTTGACATCTTAAAATTAAATGTTGAAATGTTTATTTAAATCTGCAAGGATTTATTTATATCGGTAAAGATTTATTTAAATCTGCGAATATTTATTAAATATTGAAAGATTTAGGACAATTATGTGCAGATTTATCTAAATACATAAAGCTTTACTAAGTAGTTGGAAATTTAAAGTAAATGTTTTAAGATTTATTTAAATCTCTAATGCTTTATTAAATGTTGGAATATTTAAACCAAATGTTTAAGGATTTATTTGAATCTACAACAATTAATTGAAATAAAAAGTATTTAGCTAAATGTGTGTATATATAATAAATATTGGGACAATTTGCCTTAAATATCGTAAAATGCACAGCAAATTTTCACTTTACACTTGGCGCCCCATAAAGAAAAAGCTGGAAAATTCGAGAGTTGGCTAGGGTATTTATATGAACTAGGAAAAAATAGTAGGATTGGGTGAAAGATTGAACGTGGATTGTTGTTTTTTTAACCTTGAAGGCCTTTATGAGTTTTTTTAAGTGGAACATTGTTTTATCTATTGCTCGAGACATATAATGGGCATTACAGAATACGTAAACTATAGATTTTTACATATTTGCTCTTGTACTTGTTTTATCGATAAAAAGCGGTAGATATGTTAGTAATAACCTCTAGGGAAGTATGTAGTGGGGGCATATAGACGATGACTTAATAACCAAGGTTACGCCTAACCAAAAAAGAGTTTTGTAAAACATGTATTTTTTGACAGGCAAATTAGGGAAACTAAGACTTTTTGTACTTTTAAGTTTATGTCGGTTTATGGCTGTTAGGACATTAAGACTTTAGTCGAACTATTTCATTCATAAAGCTGAAATGTATGATATGGTTCTGTACGTTTTATTCGTGTTGTAATTTCATGTTGACATAACATATTGGATTTTCGAACCGCAATGTAGTTTGTTTGTTTCCCATTACATTACCTATCTCGAGCATTTTATCGCAGATTGTACATTTAGTTTTAATTAATCGTAACGTTATCAAATACCTTACGTGATAGTGCAGACTTTTGAAGTGCTGCTTATATTTGTCCGATTGTCTTGAGCCTGTCTTACACTAGTAAAAAATGTGTAAATAAACAATTTGCCTTGAATTTTGTGATTAGGAAATAGTTTTGCAGGGCCTCGGCAGCTCAGTTGGTTGTGTCCACTAAACGGTCCCGGGTTCGGATCTCGACCTAATGTTTATGACTATCTTTGCATTCTAGGTGGGATTTAATAACCTTGGCATTTATCATTTGACGCTCCAGTAGTGAATTTTGCTATACTATCTTTTTAGAATATGGAGTTCATTCTACTGATGCTTAAGTAAAGATATAATAGTTATTTTTGGGACTGGCGGTAAAACAGTGGTTCTGGCCGCTGGCTTGGGCACTGCTCTACCCAACGTGATCGGGTTCGATACCGGGGCGGCTTAACCCTGGGCGTGCGTGTTGTTTTAAATGTTCGATGTTAGCAGTTGGTGTTCCCCGTACGTAAATGTAGGAAGCAAAAGTAGTTTTAGTGATTTTTTACTTGATACATATGAAACAAAATATGATGTTCTGTTAAAACGGAATTCGGATTTTTCTGAAGATTTTTCGTTTGTAACATACTGCGTACGAGGTTATGCAATGTTCTTGAATTTTTGATGTGTTCTCAAACCTATCATTCATAAATAGCCAAGTAGCAAATATACGGTGTCTTAGAGGGAGATAAATATCTTATTTTTACTTTTAGTATAGGGAAGTATTGATTTCGTGAAAATTTTTCAATTCGATATTTTGACAGAAATACATGTCTGTGCGTGGATGGGTGGGTATGTATCGTGCCTCATAACTCCCGAACGGATAGTCCGAATTTGATGAGCTTTATTATAAGCTTTTAGAAAAAATTCGGTATTGGAAGCGGAAGGTAGGCCGCTTTTTTTGGTAGCATTTTCCTCGGAAACGGAATTATTTAAATCTGAACGTACAATTTGATAGAAGACCTTAGGGAAAATTTAACGATTTTTTTTAACTTTATAGCTTTAAAATAACAATTTTTTTAAAATTTCAGTTTCAACGCGTTATTACTAAAAAACGAGTTTTCTCCCGCTCTCCAAATTTTGGCGGTAAAAATTTGTCCTTTCGTTTTTAGTTTACTTTAATCCCAAGGAGTCCTTTTCCCAAAAATCTAAAACTAGTTTTCTCTCTGTAAAAACAATAAGACGGCAACCGGCAGGCCAGACGGCAACCGGCAGGCCAGACGGTCATCTGTCAGGTGGTAGTTACAGCTTAGCTCCTTTTTACTGCACGTTGTATTATATCTTACGTAATCTGTACGACAGGACGTGTTGCATTTGCGCTTTGCGGAGTAATATGTAATGTGCGGTTGTTTTGTACCGCTCGATTTCGAAAATTTTCATGAATACAATACTTTCTTATACCGAAAGCTAAGTATGAGAAAGTAAAAAAATATGAGCTATATTAAAAGTGTGCGTGAGAGTTGTCTTCAAAGTGTCAAGCCCGAGGGTCTCTCTACTGTACGCTACTAGGAAGTAATTGCAATACTTGCAATGCTCGGCAATACGCAGAAATATTCGGCTGTATTTAAACAAAATTACACAGCATAATATTGCAATATAATACCAGCAATAGCTATAATTTTGCCAATACTTGTACAATGGAAATAAGCTGCAATACTTGCAATGCTTGGCAATACGCTGAAATATTCGGCTATATTTAAATAAATTTACGCGGCATAATGCAATGTAATATCAGCATTGGTTATAATTTCGCCAATACTCGTACTATAGATGCAATACTTGCAATGCTTGGCAATACACCGAAATATTCGGCTACATTTAAAGCACAAAACTGCAATATAATACCAGCATTAGCTATAGTTTCACCAATACTCCTACAATGAATATAAGCTGCAACACTTGCAATGCTTGGCAATACGCAGCAGTATTCGACTATATTAAAACAAAATTACACAGAAAAACACTGCAGCATAATACCAGCGATAGCTTTAATTTCGGCAATACTCATACAATGGAAATAAGCTCCAATACTTGCAGTGTTTGGCAATACGCAAAAATAATCGGCAATTTAAACAAAATTAGGCAGCAAAACATTGCGGTATAATACCAGCAATAGCTATAATTTTGCTAATACTCGTACAATGGAAATAAGCCCTATTACTTTGAGTGCTTGGCAATACGCAGTAATTTTCGACTATATTTAAACAAAATTTCGCAGCAAAACACTGCGGTACAATATCAGCAATAGCTATAATTTCGGCAATAATCGTACAATGGAAATAAGCCCCATTACTTTGAGTGCTTGGCAATAGTAATTTTCGACTATATTTAAACAAAATTTCGCAGCAAAACACTGCGGTACAATATCAGCAACAGCTATAATTTCGGCAATACTCGTACAATGGAAATAAGCCTTATTACTTTGAGTGCTTGGCAATACGCAGTAATTTTCGACTATATTTAAACAAAATTTCGCAGCAAAACACTGCGGTACAATATCAGCAATAGCTATAATTTCGGCAATAATCGTACAATGGAAATAAGCCCTATTACTTTGAGTGCTTGGCAATACGCAGTAATTTTCGACTATATTTAAACAAAATTAGGCAGCAAAACATTGCGGTATAATACCAGCAATAGCTATAATTTTGCCAATACTTGTACAATGGAAATAAGCGCCATTACTTTGAGTGCTTGGCAATACGCAGTAAGTTTCGACTATATTTAAACAAAATTTCGCAGCAAAACACTGCGGTACAATATCAGCAATAGCTATAATTTCGCCAATACTCTACAATGAAAATAAGCTGCAGTACTTGCAATGCTCGGCTTGGAGGCGCCGTGGCAATACGAAATATTCGGCTATATTTAAACATAATTGCGCAGCAAAAAACTCAAGATAATAGCAGCAGTAGCTATAATTTCGCCAATAGATGTACAATTTGTGGAGTAGTGGTATACCCCTCGAAGATGAACGGGAGTAATCTTCCATGTGAAGGAGTGTCAAGACCGGGGGTCCTTCTATTGTTGGCAATACTTGTACACAATTTCGGCAATACTAGGTTGTATTTGGTACTCTGCAATGCTGAACAATACGCAGCAACATTTAAACACATTTACACAACAATAAACCGGCAATAGCTGCAATAACTACAACTAGCTAAACTCGTAGCCTACGCTTTTAAAATACGGAAGCTTTTGAAATCGATGCCGATCCTGACAGTAAGATAAACATCGGAACCGACTTCCAAAAAATAAATAAGCTGTGTCGAGATACATAGTCAGTTCGTCGTTGCTTTAAGTTGTGATCCGTGGTTGAGACAGTTCCAGATTTAGTATATAGACTAGCTGAACTCGTGAGCTACTCCCAACGCATTTTTGCGTAACTTAAAAAAAAACTAATCTCAGCTGCAGCCGTATTCATCTCAAGTTGAGACAGGTCGAAGGGATTCAAATTTATCATATAGATACTCGCACAGTTTTGGGGGTAGCGGGAGAACCCTCGCTTAAGACATAGCTTCTATGGAGTACAAATCTAGGATAAAAACGTCTGTTTCTTGAAGGGTTGTCCACAGGGCCGGGTTAAGGTGGTTTCAAACCCCTGGCACAAATCTTGTGCCGCTCTTAAAGCGCCGTAGCTTTAGATATAGAATTATTCATAGTTGATAATTGATATTTTGACATGAATTGCACTACTGCACCTCAGGGCTGCTAGGCGCCGCCCGTGGCGGATATTTTCCACAACGTGCATTTACATTTCGTATTTTACTGGTATTATTATTATTATAAAGATTGAAGCGCGCTGCATCATATCGCGCGTTTTTCCTTCACACAATTTGTTGCCGCCCCTAAAATATCACCGCCCCTAAAATAACGCCGCCCCTAAAATAACTCCGCCCCTAAAGTATTGCCGCCCCTAAAATATTTCCGCCCCTAAAATATTTCCGCCCCTAAAATATTTCCGCCCCTAAAATATTGCCGTCCCTAAAATATTGCCGCCGTAGCCTGTGCCAATGGCGCCTTATGGTTAATTCGACTCCGATTGTGCATTATGATGGATTTAGAAAAGATGGAAAAACTTGTTTTTTATTATTACAATTTTCTTATGAGACCCAGTATTCTACCCTTCTAGTACACGTGACGGGTTTCCTGAGAAATCTAAGGCACTTCAATAGATTATAGGTTCTGACAGATAATGGCATATAATTTCATTTCAATTATACTTTGGGGTGCTGTAGTAATTTTATAAATCGATGAAAGCGTCTTGCTTGCAGTGGAATTTATTATCAGAAGTAAATTAATTTCTTGGTACTATTATTTGCTTCTAGTTTTTCAAATGGTATTGGGGTCTTTCCAAACTTCTGTTGATAAACTTACCAATATTACTTTCTACGTTTTTGGAACTGATCTCAAATGAAATATTTCACGTAAACAAATAAAAACCATTTTCTATATAAACAAAGATGTTTATTTGTACATGTGAGGTAGTAATGGCATTCAAGAAACGATTTCCAAAAGCTCGCAGGTTCAAGGTCAATAGAACTATTGTGGAGATCTTCAACGAAAAGAAGAAATTTAAGTACAATGTTATAGGAATTGATTCATCCATAACAAGAAATTGGGGGTCCTTTTCGTAAATTTCCGTAATTAACGGTAGTAAAGAGAGGGTTTGGAGAGATCAAAATCAAGGTCAGTTGGTATGTCGTGTACGGTATCCCTAATGAATACAGGAGTTAAATGTATACAATGTTGAGCCACATTTAAGTAGGTTAAGGGTGTGTGCAAAGCTCGAAGATGCGACATTGAATTTCAAGGTCTTCAGTACGAAGGGAATAGGAAACGAGGCCACGATGGTCATGATGAAAGAATCAATTCCTTGAACCTGGCTTGTTTAGGCGAGGAAGGAAAGGTTTCATGGATTAGAGATTAGTGACTAGACTCATCTAAGTCACCCCTCCTTTTCTATTTTTTTAATGATTTTTGTCGGACTGATTTTTAAACTTAATATACGTGACGACGACCTGAAATATTTAATTTTATTAAACTCAATGCTTTGCTTTTGTTTGTTGTTTTGCAAATTTGAAGCATCATTTATTTATTTTTTTAAAATCCGTGTTTGTTTGTTATGTTCATATTTAATTACTTACAAGAAAATAATTTTTTGTGTTCATAGAAATAAATATATTTTGTTATGCAGATGCTTTAGATAAAAATAATAAAAATGACGCAATTTGTGATACAAGTTTAAATTTATGGTCTGCTGGATGTAGCACATTTTATTGCATTTATTCAAATTTTAGTTCTGTAATAGTGTAAATTATATATTTTTTTAAGGGATATTAGAGAAAATAAATATACAAGGTCAGCTATGCTAGTAATTGCTCGTGTAAACGCAGCCGTTAGTAACCAGCGCGAACTTTCGCTCCCAATATTTCGGTTAAGTTGATTTATTAATTTTTAGTCTATTTTTAAACATGAGCGGAAAATCGTTTACACACGATAAACAAACTTAAATCTGTTCATTCCATCTCATAGCTAACCCTAAGTTAGCAGTATTTACTGTAGCAATTTATGAGCAGAGATTGCTTGTAATATAATTCTTCAAGATCTATTGTCCAATTGCTGCTTTTACTTGTACATATTTTGATACTTAATATACATATAGATGAGCGTCCTTTGCAGCTAAACTTAATAACATTCAACGTAAATTCGTATTGTAGTTGCATTGGGACCCGAGAGCTGTGGAGACCTTTCCGCCGTTATTTGCTGGCCCGCGGCTCCGGTGCGATGTTCTCGGAATTTCTTTTTGTAATGACGCTATTGATGTCAGCAGATTATATTCCAATTATGCAAGTACAAGTAGTAGACTTCCATATTTTTGCTCATCTATTTATATTACTGTAACGGCTTGCTATGTAAAAGAAAATGCTCCTTATACAATAGACGGGTAAATATGTGAGTTCTCGTGGTGAGGGCCCCTCACCACTAAAAGTTTAAACAAGTGGAGGGGATTCGGATTTGTAAAGGTTATTTTTTATTGTAAACATGGTGAAATGCTCTCTCTAGTCTCAATAAAGTGCCCACTTACCGACTGTCGCAGTTTTAACAAGGCGATTAGTGCCCTAACGGTACTGTAGGGATACTACTATATACAGGGCGTTTAAAAAGTTTAAATTGTTTTTCCAGTTCTAAACGGGCTTATTCATTTAACGGAAAGGAAGTATCCCTGAAGAATAAATTATTTCTTTGTTTTTTATTCCGTGCTCTAGTTATCACGGTTACTTTAGTTAGAAATAACAAATTAACCACTTTTTTGAACAACGCTTATATCGTGTGAAATGTTTCGTGTAACATGTGACATCACACACGTGAGCAACTTTTGTAACGGCAACAAAAATGTTTGCTAAGCTACAGTTGCTAGGTTCACAACAAGCGCCCACGTACACGTGCTACATTCGCTGCGAAATCAAAACGTTACTCTAGCAATTCGGTGCTAGTTCGCAGGTTAAATAATGGGCATCGCAACAAAGAAGATTTGGCGGTGAATTGAAAACTTTGCGAATAGAAACAGAGTAAACCGGAAAATAACCGGGCAAAAAATTACGAAACTTGTTGCATCACTACGCGTGTTAGTTTTGCTTTAAAGTTTCTCTTGGTGAGGTAGCAATAACCTTACACAAAACAAACATGAGTTTATACGCAGGAAGTTAGAGAGAATAAAAACTGTGAAGGCACACAATTTTTTTAAAAGCTCCAAGAGCCTCAGATAAGCTACAATTTTGTTCGTACTGCACAGCGCTTCTTAGTATTATCTTTTCCATAAACGCGACGATAATTACGCTGTACTGTAATATTATCAAATCACTTTTGGAGTACCACACAAAACCTTGCACCTTTTTATTTACAATCGCTCCATTTATGTCTTAAAACAAAATTTACAGGGTGATGCCATCTGAATTGCGACAGTGCTACAGAATCAATGTAAACATGCTTTTAAAAAAGGTAGTTCGATTTGTGGACACGCTGTATATCATTGAAACATAACCGTGCGACCAGACGCAGCCGACGATAATAAATTTCAGTTTAAGCTAAACCGCTCATACGTGACAACAGAATAAAAATCTAAACTTACTTTTTAGATGCAGCAATATTTATGAGCGTTTCATTTCAAATTTCTAATTACAGTATTTCACATGGAAATTCCCTGTAAAATCAGTAGCGCACAACCAGCAGTTTATTTTACATCTCTCTCCGAAGCTTGCGAAAAATATTTCGCAGATCGAAGCATACAGTCTAACGGTGCATGACTAAATTACACAGACCAAGCTGCCGTTAAAACGAGACGGCGTCTTCTTCAGCAGTTGAAACAAATGAAAGATTCTCAAAACGTTTATAATATTATTTTTACATGAAAGTTTTCTATAGTTATTACACTGTTTTAGTATTATTTTGTATGCTCTTAGGAAATAAAGAAAATCCGAAACCGGAAACGGCTGTTTTAGTAGCACTTTTGGCGGAAACACAATTTCTAAATCTGAAAACAGATCTGATGGAAGACATTGGAGCAAATTCAGAACTTTCTAGCTTCAACATGGCGCTCGTTACGACTTTTTGAAAATTTTTGACGATAACGCCCTAAAGCGAATTAAAAGATAGACAGAGTTTACAGTAGAAAAAATTAAAAATAAAGCGAATAAGTGAACATTTATTTTGAACGAAGAGAATTAAAAGTGACTGAAATTGAAGATCAAACCAAAATGTATTATTTATTATAAACAATCATACAAGTTCGTGATGTATAACTTTAATAAAAAACTACTATATGTGTGGTAATTATATCCCATATACCACAGGATATATTATGGACATCCGATTTAGGTCCAAAAAATATCCGTATGTCCATATAACTAAAAAGAATATGAATATTTAAATATTTAAACGGCATTGTATTTTTCCTGTGATAATTTATACAAGAACGGAATATTTTAAAAAGTTGGCTAAGACGCGCAAAAAAAAGATAAAGCCAATCAAAAAAAAATTAATATGTATACATTTCTCTTTAAACACGTTGTAACCTGATAAATTAAATAAATTGGATACTATTTAGATTTCAATATTTTTAAATAATTTAAACGATTTTTTACGTTCACGGATGTCCGTAAAACATTTTTTGTGAGATATTTATTTACATCCTTCAATTGATGTTCTTAAAATGTACAAAGTTCTGACAAATGTATGTATATGTACATCCATATGACGTCCACTGTACTTAATATGGATGTCATCGATATATCCATATCCACAGTGGGATATTCTGTGGATATCTTATGTTATAGTCAAAATTCTAAAGTCACATTTAAAATTTGACGTGTCATTCTTCTTCTTATAGTGTCATACCCTATTCAGGGCGTTGGCTACCTCTCTCCTATGTCTGTGTTTGGTGCACGGAGATCATAGGGGACCTATATTTTAACGTGGGCTCCGAACCACAGGTAGTGCATGCCATTTTCCTTCAGAGAGGTTTTCCTGGGGAAAAATCTACCTCGCTGGTTTCCCGTTGGCTTGCGAGGGAGAATGACCGGGCCGGGGATCGAACCCGGATCCGCTGCATTGGTAGCCCGCGCCCGCTCTCTCCGAGATCTAATGCAATTGCTGCAAAATAATGCATCAAACCATTGGACTAATGTGACGTTAGTGACCAGTTTTGGTGAGCCATCATATGAAAATAAGTAAATCAGGTGAACAAAAGTGAATACAACGTTTTGAAGTGAATTAAAGTGAATAAAAATTAAAGTAACTCTAGGGGAACATAATGTTACTATTATGAATTTTTTATTAAAATATTGCTAAAAACAAGTTTAAATTTTGTAGGCTCGTAGAGCTGGAGATGAGCTACAATTTGGTTCGTGTCCCAGTCCGCTAATTCCTCTGTGACGCCTTCTATGAATTTTTCAAAATAGAAAATGCATACATGTTTGTTTAATAAACAGGGGATGTTAAAAAATATCTGCTTGAACTAAATTGCTCATGAGTGATAGTGGAATAAGATTCACAACCGAATTTGTAGGTGCAGCAATATTTAAGGGAGTCAATTTGACGCGTAAAACGTTGATAAATAATACTTTTAAAATACGATAGGTGACAGTTTTGAAAGCATATGAAAGTCTATTCGCTGATTTTTCTTGACGTATTTTTGGTAAAACTATAAAAATAAAGAACTTTCTTTTCCGGTTTAGAAGTTGTTTAATAACTTATTGTACACATACATTTTTGATGCACCTCCACATCGCCGACTTCGTCGCAACCGAGGTACAACATGGGACGAAAGAGACCCTCTACGGAGAAAACTTTCGTCACTTTTTCAATACTTTATTGGGAAGTTATGATAATGGTAGATCGGCACAGTGGCCTAACACGCAGAATGTGGCGTTATTTACTTTAAACTTTTCTTGCGTATATGTACGTATGTTTGAAGAGTACAATGCAAATCCAGCTACCGTGTGCAATGCCGTGGTCGGAGGACTACCGCAGTATTTACATTTTCAAAGGTTAAAGGTGGCGAGCCTGGATGCAACTTTGCCAGTACGTGATTTAAATGTTTGCATGGGTAATTTGCGACAATATGATTATTACAAATTTATGTCTCAGCTCGTTACTGCACGGTATAGTCACGGCGTGGGTGTATACCGTAAAACCTGTCGCATTCCAATTGATTTTACTACTTGTCCAGTTTTCATGTTGCAAAATACAACGAAATATTGAGTCATTTCAGTAAATTTGTTCTGCAAATTTTGCTAGACTTTTTCATATTTAAATTTATGAAATTAATTAGTTTTAAACGCAAAATTTTAATTTTCTTAAGCAGGCCAATCGAGCCCAAATAGAAATTCCATGATCACAAGTAAACAAAATACCTTACATTGCCTTGACCAAACTCCAACCATTAAGTGCGTCAGATGGTGTTTACTATACATTGCAAAAATGGAAAACTAAAGATTTTACATTATATCTACTTGTCAAGATCGATAAACCATTAAGCAAGCAATTGAAGGTTCCCAATTTCTCAAAAAAAATTCGAAACGCGTCCTCTACCTATAAAGGATTGTAGAACGTAACTACATCAACACTGAAAAGCTCCCCAAAAATGTATAGCAAACTTTGCGTTACGCTTACATAATTTTAAGGAATCTCCGATGTGTAACTAATTTCAAAACAATGGAAACACTGTGGTATAATGAAATCAAATCCGCCTGAGAACCTTAAATAATACAAAAAAGAAACAAATAGGAAAGAATTAAAAATGCCATTAAAATATAGAAAAAAAATTCTATTATCCTTGAAAATTATTCCCAAATTACAGTAACTATTTTAGAAAGGTCACCGAACAACTTTACACCAGCGGCAGCGTTGGTGCACGCTGCCTCTGCTGCCGCGTCCGAAAGAATCAGGTTCAGCTCCCACCAAGGTTGGTGAAATGCACTTGGCAATGTGTCATCTATCGGCGCGGAACTTCATGCAATATACGAGGTGCAATCAAACAGTTCGGTAAAGCCAAGGTGTCAAGTCGGGCAAATAAGCCGGCGATAGTTTTCCCAGGCAAAGTGATGTGATGCGTTCAATAACCAGGCAAAAAATTACGAAAACTTTATTATAGCATTTCTCGCATAAACTAACCATCTAAATGCCTCGCACCTCGGAAAGTTAAAACTGTCATACTGCAAGTCAAAATAAAAGTTTTTTTAGGTGTATTAGTGTAATTTATGCAATAGCAGCAATAATGGTCTTCTAGAATTTGAGTAACGTAGTGGTGTATTCTCTGGCATTGATGTTTAGCTTTAACCCTACAAAACCGTCCACAAAAAAAATTATATCAACGATCAACAAAATTTTAGATAAGATTTGACCATCAGAAAACCTCATAGCGAGACTTAAGTCACAAACTGTAAAATAAAACAATAATTTTTCATATGACAGTTTGTATGAATAAAGTTCCGGCATGAATGTTGTTTTCTCTTGCCTAAATTTTTGTTGATCTATACAGGGTGCCCCAATTGTGTCGAATTCTTCCATAGCTCTGTTAATATTAAATATAGAGGAAAACTTTCGGCATAAAAATAGTCGGTAATAAAATGCTACATAACCTATATTTATTATCATTTATACTGGGTGTTTAGTTACCACCGTACATCACCTTAGTTTGTTATTTTAAACAGAACACTGTGTATGTTGTTGCTTTTTTAGATTCTTCATCTAATTGGAGGTAACAAAGTATTCCGGCGTAATGGTATTAAATTAACCATTTTCGAAATATTTGTATGTTTTCAAAAATTTCGATATTTAAAAAATAATATTTAAGATACAAAAACCGTCCACGCTTTGTTATTACGCACAGACTGGTTACACACTATAAACATTTGGATGTGCGCTTAAAAAACAGATTATGAGGTACAGTGCTCATAATTTAATGTCCACTTGGCAAAAACTTCAAATATTAATAACTTTTTTTTTTAATTAAATGGAACACCCTGCATTTTTTAACATTATCAAATGTAGAATAGTTTTCTTTCAAATTGATGTAAGGTTTGGTATATCAACAATTAATATTTCTACGTTTCTTTTTTATTTGTTTTTGGAAAACCGGAAATTAAAATTATACGATTTGAAAATCTTCGGGTTTCGGTTTCGGAAGCGGGCGTTGAAGCAACAC
The DNA here is from genome assembly GCA_958336395.1 of Ctenicera cuprea. NCBI lineage: Eukaryota > Metazoa > Arthropoda > Insecta > Coleoptera > Elateridae > Ctenicera > Ctenicera cuprea. Next base: position 12,194,795 of record OY284493.1, read on the forward strand.
CCCCTTACAGTAAAAACTGCAAACGCCTAGTGCAGATACATGATACGACGATACCACCAGTCGTGGTATTATTATGCGAAATGCGAATACACAAATCTATGGAATGGGATTGCATAAAGACGGCCTTGACTGCGTCTTTCTCGCGCAGCACAACAACATAACTCTGTTTTGTCTCAAACATTACTATTTATTAAGAATTTCAACTGCACTGATTTGTTTCTCGTGATCATTTCAGCGCAAGGTCGTATTTGAAAATTTTAATATTGCCCGAAAAAGTATAAATAATAAAAAATATGAAAATAAACTTTTATGTAACAAGTAAGGAAATGAGGGTGATTATTTCACGTGTGTGAATCACATGAGTGAAATAATAATCCTCATTTCCTTACGTGTTGCATGAAATATTTTATCTACTTCCGTTCGGTTAAATGCAAAAGTGCATTTGACATTATGAATTTATGACATTTTCATGACACTTATAAATCAATTCGAAAATCATACTATCAAAAAACTTTTTATTGTTGTGCGTTACTATGTTACAGCGAGTGAAATAAACTGTATTACAGGGTGGCCACTTAAAACTGCTTTACAAATTCCCTGACTGATAATCTTCATTTTTCCTTGACTCATTTTTATGGTACAAAGGCTAATTTCAACTGTTTTTTTTAATAAAAATTGTAACCCAACATAAAAATTAGCAAAGTAAACTTAAATTACCTTACCTACAGCAAATGAAAATATATCAACAAGCATAACAAAATACAACATCTAAACTTTAAGGAAAAACCAAATGAAATAAATATAAATTTTATAAACATATACTTAGGTAACAAAATTCTCGTTTTGCAGCCAAAAATAAAAATATTAAAATAATTGCATTTTACAGAATTTTCCCTGTTTTCCAGAAAAGTGGCCACCCTGTATTACTGCAAGCAGTACACTTCACAACAAAAAAAATAAAAAAATTGATTATTTATATAATAATTAATAATCGGATTTTGCTGTTGTGTTGTCCCTGGTATAGTTTTAAAAAAATAATTAACTTATGAAACAGAAAAATGTATTCATTTTCGCGGTTTATAGAAATATTACTCAAAAATGAGCGAAACACTTCGCCTGGACTTTCCTATACATTTAAATACATTGTTTTATATTTTCCAACACCTTCGATATACACCTGTCTAGACACGACTAGTTAAAGTAAATCGTTCTTATAAGTTGTAACATCTTGAAGCGGTTGAAGAAAGACCGACCGCTGCGCTGCAAGCAGAAGGTTGGGTAAAATATTCGGACGGAATCAACGGAAGCGCGGAAATTGATATTTGAAAATATATTAATAACTCGAGAAGTATTATTTTTAGCAAGAAATTACTCTTATTAATTTGTATTTAGAATTTCAAAACCTTTCTGATTTTAAAGCCAAAATGCCACGTTAGCCTACACTGAAAATTAAACGACTAGTACAAGAATACAACTGCTGTAGAAAGTATGTGAAATTCTTCTAAGGACAAAAAGATTATTAAGGGGCAAAAAATTCGATTTTTTGATTTTTTGTAAAAACATTCTCCTAGAGCAAACAAAAGAAGAAATCAATTTTTTAATTTTGTAGCAAAAATTTTGGGGGGAGGGGGAACAGTAGCCTCCCTAAATATGAAATTATCAAAAAAATATTATTATATTCGGATTTTGCTATCAATGGTGAGCTATTTCACCTAAACAGAAATATTTTATTGACCCCCGTTAAATAAATAAAAGGGTACCAATTTTCAATTTTCAAAAATTCATAGAGGGCGTCACAGTGAAATTATAGCAATGCGCAAAAAAACAAATTGTAGAAGATTTCCAGCTCTATCAGCTAAAAAAGTTTAAACAAAAACGTGTGGGCATTTTTTGAGAAATATTTTTTTGAAAAATTCCAAAATTTTGGAGTGATGTCATTGCGATCGTTTTTATATTTTCAAAATTAATTATATTTCATGGTATAGTATCCTTGAAGGGCTACCAAACAAGATGTAGTTGATTCCAATCAGATAACTGGTTTTTGAGTAAATGGGCGTTAAAGTCGAAATGTTCAAAAATTCGTAGCGGCCGCCATTTTAAAGTAGAGAGTTCGGTAAAAAATCGTTTGATTTGTCCTAAGGCCTTCTTTAATCTCCACTCTTAAAATTTCCAAAATTTAGTTTCTGAAAAAAATGCTACCAAAAAAACATGTCTAACTTCCGCTTCCGGTTTCAATTTTTTTTAAAGCTTATTTTGTCGGTGAATTTTTGATATAGCCCCTCATTCCAAAGCACATCAAAATCGGTCCAGCCGTTCCGGAGATATGGAGCGTAACGGACCCACCCACCCACAGACAGACATTTTAAAAAAATTACATTTTTGGGGTCCATGCACCCCCCCTCCGACTATTTCCGTTAAAATCTCAACTTTGAAATTTTGCATGAAATCAATACATACTTCCCTATACTGAAAGTATAGGAAAAAAAACCCGGTCAAAATTAACGGTGAAATGTGATGAAATTAATAAAAATACTAATCAAAGCTGGAAGTTTACGCCATTTTGTCGTGCGGCCCGAGAAAAGACGATGAGAACGAAAATCTCTTCATTGGAGCATCCGAAAAGCAAACGACAGCTTTTTTACTACTTTTGCCCGCGAATGAATATATCCGAATGAATCAATCGATTATTAAATGGCAATCATTCGAACATGCTAATCATTTGATTCTGCCCATCATCAATTATTTGATCGATGAATTACTTGATTAATCGATTATTCTGTTAACCGATTCTTCGATTAATCAAAGTGATTAATTACTCGATGCAATTGATTACAGATTATTATTAATTTTCATATTCACACAGCCCCATCTGAAACACTGAGTTCTAGGTCCAACAGTAGCTATGCGATCAGAATACCTCCAACATGCTCAGCCAGGTAGCTAAAGAGCCTGTGACTCATTGTCCCCGTTTACGTCTATAAGAACAAAAATATTGACATATGAAGTCATCTGTGATATTTTTGCCTTTCACTTTTTACAGTATATTGCATGTAATTGTTGTTTGTTGTCTTCACATCCTTTGACGTAATTAAAGAAAATTCAAGAGTTATCAGTTGCAATTTAACACAACCACAGCTTAGTATTAACGCACTTAATTGAACGGGGAAAACCAAAAACAACAATAAAAATTCACTATGAAGACCTGTGCAATCTTTATACAATGCTGGAATTTTACCACAACAATTTCCTAGATAGGAACAGCTAACCGATATTTGCATAAATCATCATATGTATTTTGTTATGACATTAATCGGAGAATAACATTTTGTTTTGATTCCACTCTAGCAACTACAGCTAACAATGCTTAAAAGAAGTACAACAAAAAATTATCTGAAAACCTCAGTGCAAAGCTCGTGCAATTTATTATTTCCTACATTAAATAATTTAACCTAACAAAACTGTACAAATGAATTTGCTAGATAGCGACCGCGATATCATCATTCCTAGGAAAGTTCATCTAATCGATACCATTACATTCTGTACTTAATTACCTTACGAGTGCACCTACGAACCAGATTTTTCAAGTAGTTAACAGATCGCTATCAGAATCCTATTCAAACGCAATTTAATTCGGCGAAATGTCAAATTTCCTGCATGCTAATGAATAATTTAAAAAAAATTCCCGTTTATTTCAATGTAATAAATTCCCTTTGCATCAAGTGCTTGCGATACGACCGTAAATCAAGACATTGAAATTGAAATACCCCGAACATTTCGTCCTTGCTGTAGAAATTAAAAGTGGTACCTCTAAAGTCGAGATCGCGATCGCGATAGGCCGCGACCGATTGAACCTTAGATTTAGGTTAAGGGCGTCAAAAGTAAAACCAGTTGGAGAAAACGAAATTTTACACACGACAGTCTTATCTTAATTCTTTTCGCCGCCATTATGTCCAAAAGAAGGCGCTCGTCCGCTAATAACAGGGCAGAAAAAAGCCGATCTTGGCTAATTGCATTCCATTTCATTAACTTACCTCATTAGTATGTACGCTAATTGCGGCACAACACGAAATTATACAGGGACCCAATAAAATGTATTCCTTTTCTATGCGGCGGCTACTTTTAATACAATGACTTGGGTGACAACCTTCTCTTATCTATTTAATATAAATGCGAGATCGTTATCCCGAAAGTGTACGTATATTTCATATAAAGATAAAAGAGAAGCAACCTATGACCTTGCAATGTAACAATTGAAGATTCACTTCAACAAACAGTTAGATTCAACAACAATAAACTTCCTGGATAACTTGCAAAGTTGGTTTCTCTTTGAAGTGCAGCTTACCGTCCTATTTTCTATTCATGCTGTTACCTAAAGATCAATACATGGCTCCGGATATAAAAAACTAATTAAGGTCGTAGTTTATAATGAGATGCATCATGTGCAGTGCATCCCATTAAAGCAGGTGCGTCGTTGTTTTTCATTTCTTACAAACGAAACAAAATATGAGACGAGAAAATGAAGAATGTCAAGTCAGTTGTAAGAATTTTTCTAAATAATATACTAGATAACATAATGCAATAAAATCAATATTGCTTAGAGACAGCGACAGAGAGGACGAGAGAGAGATAAAAGCATAAAAGATAGAGTGAAAAAGCGCAGAAAGAAGGGGGTACGGGAGAGAGAAAGAGAAGGGGAGAAGAAGCGAAAGAGAACGGTAAAAGAGAAGGGGAGAGAGAAAAGGGGGAAGAGAAGGGGGAGAGAAGAGGAAGAGAGAAGGGGAAGAGAGAAGGGGAAGAGAGAAGGAGAAGACAGAAGGGGAAGAAAAAAGGAGAAGAGAGAAAGGGAAGAGAGAAGGGGAGTGAGAAGGGGAAAAGAGAATAGGGAGAGAAAGGGGGAGAAGTGAAGAGAGAGGAGAGAGAAGGGAAGAAAGAGGAAGAGATCGGGGGTGGGGAAGAGAAAAGAGGGGAGGGGTGTAGAGAGAAAGCGCGAGAGATGACGAAAGAGAAAATCGAAAAAATAAGATGAGAGTGAAGGGACAGAAAAAAATAGGAAGAGATAGAGTAAAAAATAGAAACAAAAAAATAGAAAAAGAAAGAGAAATAAGAAAGTATGCTAAGAAAAATAGAAGTAGAAAAGGGGAGAAGACATGAGAGCAGCGAGAGGAACCGAGAGGAAGTTGGGAGAAAAGCATAAAAGAAAAAAGACAGAAAGAAGATAAAGGGAGAGATAGAGATAGGAAGAGAGAATAAAGGAAAAAATGGGAGAGTGGAGGGGGAAGAGGCAGAGAGAACATAACAGGAATAAGGGTCAAAAACGTGGAGGCTTCCACTACCAGCAGTACTTGTACTCCATCTCGGCAACAGAAAATGCTCTGCAACACCTGGCAACATTCTTTAATATTTAAAAAGAATTACGCTAACGTCAACAACTTAAGCGGTATTATAGACAAGTAGCAGTGGGCAATACTCTAGAATCTCTAACAAAGAGATTTAAAGAAAAGGTACAAGAAAGTAAAGGGGTAAGTAGAAAAAAGAGAGCACTGAAAGAAAGCGGAAAAAGAGGGAAGGAAGAATAGAAACAAAAAAAAAGAGATAAAATGAGCGAAACACTTCGCCTGGACTTTCGTATACATTTAAATACATTGTTCTATATTTTCCAACACTTTCGATATACACCTGTCTAGACACGACTAGTTAAAGTAAATAGTTCTTATAAGTTGTAACATCTTGAAACGGTTGAAGAAAGACCGACCGCTGCGCTGCAAGCATAAGGTTGGGTAAAATGTTCGGACTGAATCAACGGAAGCGCGGAAATTGATATTTGAAAATATATTAATAACTCGAGAAGTATTATTTTTAGCAAGAAATTACTCTTATTAATTTGTATTTAGAATTTCAAAACCTTTCTGATTTTAAAGCCAAAATGCCGCGTTTCCATTTAAAAGAAAGTTATTTTTTACCGTGGCCGCCATATTAAAATTGGAAACTCAAGTTTTTTTCTTAAATACAATCGAGAAGAATTTGCCCTTGGGTTTGCGAGTCTATCAATTAAAATAAAAAAGTTAGCCTACACTGAACATTAAACGACTAGTACAAGAATACAACTGCTGTAGAAAGTATGTGAAAAGATTATTAAGGGGCAAAAAATTCGATTTTTTGTAAAAAGATTCTCCTAGGGCAAACAGAAGAAGAAATCAATTTTTAAATTTTGTAGCGAAAATTTTGGGGGGGAGGGGGAACAGTAGCCCCCCTAAATATTAAAGTATCAAAAAAATATTATGATATTCGGATTTTGCTATTAATGGTGAGCTCTTTCACATTAACAGAAATATTTTATTGCCCCCCCGTTAAATAAATAAAAGGGTACCAATTTTCAATTTTCAAAAATTCATAGAGGGCGTCACAGTGAAATTACAGCAATGCGCAAAAAAACAAATTGTAGAAGATTTCCAGCTCTATCAGCTTAAAAAGTTTAAACAAATACGTGTGGGCATTTTTTGAGAAATATTTTTTTGAAAAATTCCAAAATTTTGGAGTGGTCATTGCGATCGTTTTTATAATTAATTATATTTCATGGTATAGTACCCTTGAAGGGCTACCAAACAAGATGTAGTTGATTCCAATCAGATAACTGGTTTTTGAGTAAATGGGCGTTAAAGTCGAAATGTTCAAAAATTCGTAGCGGCCGCCATTTTAAAGCTAGAGAGTTCGGTAAAAAATCGTTTGATTTGTCCTAGGGCTCTCCACTATTAAAATTTCCAAAATTCAGTTTCTGAAAAAGATGCTACCAAAAAAACATGTCTAACTTCCGCTTCCGGTTTCGGTTTTTTTTAAAAGCTTATTTTGTCGGTGAATTTTTGATATACTCCCTCATTCCAAAGCACATCAAAATCGGTCCAGCCGTTCCGGACCCACCCACCCACAGACAGACATTTTTTAAAAATTACTTTTTTGGGGTCCATGGACTATTTCCGTTAAAATCTCAACTTTGAAATTTTGCATGAAATCAATACTTCCCTATACTAAAAGTATAGGAAAGTAAAAACAGAAACGGTTTTATTTGGCACTTTGCAGGACTCTGTAGTATGCGGCAATACTCTGCAGTACTCGACAATACACAGCAATTATTAAACAAAATCAAGCAGCAATACACCGGTAATAACTACAACTTTGGTTGTACTCCTACAGTTTCTACGGTCATGGCAGACCCTTCGACGGCTTATATAGACGTTGTGATGTATTTTATTAAATTAATTTTATCATATTTTCTGCCTTATGAACGAAAAACAAAATCAGAAGGTTGTACTTGCGATACATTCAATACTTTCGGACATTTTGATACTTCCACTACTTTGATACTTTAATACTTGCGATAGTGTTGCTACATCGATACTTTCGATACTTCTTACAGTATCGACACTCGATACTCATTTTCTGGTATCATCCAGCCTTAGTTGTGCCCGATTTAAGTACATGGTCGACATTAAACAATTATAATCCATAATATAGAATAGGGTGGAAGGGAATTAGAATAGGTTGCGCATTGAGAGAGTGTTCCTGTGTTCTTTTATTAACAGTTTGTTACATGCGTTACTTTCTTCGTTAAAAATTTTGAGTACTATCTGCAGTAGTACGAATCTTAACCATTTATTATTACCTATCTGTCTTCTATATACCGTCTGTCTATAAAGTACCCCCCCCCCCCCCAACAAACTTTTGAACGACTTGATATTTTACGACAACATTTGGTCGGCTTTAATGGGAAATTAAATATTATTTTTTTGCCAAAAATTAAATTTTGTGTCGTTGAAAACGGCGACTGGGCGCCATTAAAAATTTTTCTTTTAAATAGGAAGGGGGGTCGAGTGACACCTCATTTGAAAGGTCTTTTTAGTTCTGCATCTGATCCTAGAGTTTCAGAGAAAAATATTCAACCATAACAAAACGGCGGAGTTTAAACAAATGGACCCACTCAATTCAAAATTGTTTCGATTATTTTATCCAGTAGTCCACTTTTTCATTTGCAGGACAAAATTTTCCCAGAATTATCTCAGGCGGCTGGAAATAGTATTGAAAACGTTATGTTTCAACAAGACTGTGCGCCGCCTCTATATTATATGCCTGTTTCTGACTTTCTCAACGGACATATTCTTGGAAGATGGATTGGTAGGTGGGAGCCTGTAGAATAGCCGGCTCGCTCCCCAGATTTAACTTCCTTAGAGTTTTTTCTATGGGGATATCTGAAATCGAAAGTGTACAGAACCCGTCCAGAATCAGTTGAAGAACTGGAGCAACGCATTACAGAAGTTTGCAGAAATATCACTCCAGAAAGTTATGAAAATGTAAGGCAGGAATTTCATAACCGACTTTTTATGTGTCAAGCAGTGAATGGTGAACATTTAAAACATTTAATTTAATTTCCTTTTGCTTTTATTCTTAGTTTTTTTAGACTCCTTTATCTTCAAACATTGTCATTTTGTTATGGCTGAATATCTTTCTTTCAAACTCTAGGATCAGGGGCAGAACTAAAAGACCTTTCCAATGAGATGTCACTCGACCCCCCTTTCTATTTAAAATATGATACAAAATTTTAATATGGGCTAAAAAATAGTATTTAATTTCCCATTTAAGCACACCAAATTTTGTGGTAAAATATCAAGTCGTTCAAAAGTTAGTTGGGGGGGGGGGGAGTTACTTTGTAGTCACAGTGTATATAAAAGTGAATGTTTGTGTGTATGTTGCCTATAGACTCTGCCGATTGAGCTCAAACTTTGACACAAAGTGTTTTGAGGAGAGGAAGGTTTTTGGAAGGTTATTTTTTTTACAAAAATGGACCCGCTAGGTGTCGCTGGCGATATTTACGAAAAGGTATGTTTATTGTGTAATTTCGCTTTATTGAGGCGTAGCAACGCACGCCGGGTATTAGCTAGTTTATTATAATGAAAGTGAGCTTTGATGTCGCGCACGATTTTCTTAAATTGCACCATATATAGGCTTGGTCAAAAGTATAGAGGCAAGGGGTCTGGGCGAACTAGCTTGCATTTAAGAAGAAGCTCCGGGCCAAGGAAGTGCTTCAGAGAACCCTTCCTGGTCAAAGCATCGGCTTCTCCGTTTCCACTAATGACTGGGCACCCAGAGTAGTTTGACCCAATTGTGTGAGCCAAGTCTGATTTGGGCCTCACGGCCGTTGCTAATCAGCATTGATTTGGTTATAACAGAACCAAGAGCCTTGAGGGCCGCTTGGCTATCGGTCCATATATAGATATAATGAGTATCTGTATATAAAATACTTAATCACTTTAACAATTTCTATTTATTTAAACCTTATACGTATTTCAGCATGTTAACATGCCATTGTCAAAGGTTATATGAAGGTAAACAGTTAGCGTTGTTATAGCAATAGAACTTTTTTACTTATCTTGGTAATCGTCTGCAGATGACTTGATTTCTTATTCCAAAATGTCCAGTAGAGGAGAATTTAACAGATCAATTTGCTCATTCATTAACGGTACAGTTTTTAAATGTTTGTGAATTTCAAAAGCTTCTAGTATATCTAATTTACGTTTATCATCACAAAAGTGTAAACATTTTATGGTGTTGTTAGATGTCATTGAATGATTTTGTTCTAGTAAGTGTTTAGCGTAATTGGATTTATGTGGGTGTTTGTATTTGTAACAACGTACGTGTTCTTTATACCTAATATCAAAATTTCTAATTGTCTGGCCTATATAAACCGAATTACAATGCGAACAATTTAATTTGTAAATGCCTGATTTTAACAAATCATCTGTTTTTGATTTTGCATTAAACAAAGTGTTTAAGATGTTCCTAGTTGTTTTAAAGCTTACTTTATATTTATTTGTTTTGTTTATAATTTTAGCAATTTTTTCTGATTTCTCACCAAAATATGGGATCGAAGCATATTTAATTGTATCGAACGAAGTTAGGATATTCGGATAAATTTTTTGAATGGCTAATTTATAATCTTTTTCTTTAATTAATGTATCAATAAGTTTAGTATTATAACCATTACTGATTAAGTATTTTATATACAGATACTCATTAAATATGGACTTTAACGAAGTAAAGCTGGAATTGATAAATAAACATATATAGATATGCTTATTACAGTAACCTCTTCTTAGGTTCTCCCTGACACGGGTTAAGATAGCATGAATCTCTGCCTGGAACACTGTGGCAAACTTGCCGAGGGCTAAAGAAACTTTGCCCTAGGCTTATCGCCATAAATCTCTGCACCGGAACCTTCTGCCGTCTTCGATCCGTCTGTGAATCAGACTAGGTCGACGCTGACTTAAAAAGGTCCTCGGTTCGGGTCCAGTCTTTCCTATTGGAGGTGACAATGTGAAATAGTTTGTTAAAGGAGAATACAGGTGGCATGCAGTCGCTCCTTGTCCCGAGGAGCGCGTGCGTCCGTATCGTGAGAGATAAGACACGTACATGCCTACAAAGAGTTTGATGCCTGACCGTTGGACTGCGGGACACCGCACCAACGACGCATATGTCACCATTGGTCTGACAATGGCGAGTAAGGCCATCTAGAAACTTTGGGGTTTAATCCCCAGGTTTTACCAGGTCCGTCTACAGGCCCAAAGGCTTGCTCTTTGTATGTTTCCTATTTCTATGAATTCGTTCCTTCCAGGAGAGCCGAGCGTCAGTGCACTATCGTTGTACTATTGTACAACGATAGTGCACTGACGCTCGGCTCAGAGCTCTTTGTAGGAACCTCCTCACAGTAATTCGGCAGATGTAGGTAAATAAGTATACCGTGCAGACACATGAGGCACTCGCCTGGGGCCTTGACGCTTGCAGGCGCCTTTATACAAATGAAGCTAACATTTTATATTTATATTTAAACATTTTCTGGTCAATTATTTAAACTCGTGGTCGCTTGAGGTCACGAAAACTACGCTAACAAGAGAGCATGCGCTTTGTCAAGGCTGAAAATACGACCTGGGCCTCGCTACGCTTATAATGCACGTACGCGTTTAATTAGATGGGCACGGAGAGATCATTGTTGAAACAGTGCAGTCGGCGCTGCAGAGCATCGGTCTATTTACTCATTTAAAATTTTTAGTAGCGCTTATCTTCGCGCCATAGTTGTGGGGCCTCACAATGCTATTGCAGCTGGGGCTTTCAAGTACTTTAATCTGCCACTAAATACGCATTTGCAGGGTTATTAGCTCTCGTGGTACAATAATGATTTTCGCTGCATTTCCACGCGCAGCAATTCTAAGAAAATAGATTTTGAGGTTTTGATAGAAATCTACATGTTGTGAAAATCCAGCAACTGCAAAAAAGTTGTTCTTAATATCTATGGGTGGGTGGCTAAGTGTGCGCGCCTCATAACTCCTAAACGGATGGCGGATGGGCCGGTTTCGATTCGCTTTGAGAACAGAAAAAGCTTTTGAAAATATCTGAAACCGGAAGTGGAAGTTTGACATATTTTTTTGCTCGAATTTTGTTTGGAAAAATAATTTTTCAGATCTAAAAATGGTATCTGGAGAAGATTCCCGAGTATTCCATTTTGGCTTTTAACGCTTTAATATTCAAAAACGAGTTGCCAGATGGGCATAAACTTTAATTATTGTCGCAGCCCTAAAGGAACATAATGTTACTATACATACAGGGTGTTAATGAATTGTAGGGACAAACTTCTAGGGCTTGCAAAACACAACAAAGCAAACAACTTTTGTTAATAAACGTGTGGTCAAAACTGTTTCCTTTAGAAAATATAACCACTTAAAGATTCTTTCTGAAAATAGGCAACCCAAATTGCATTTTCAATTATTTTGCACAGGTCACACGGATTTTTGAAAAAAAAAACAATCTAGACATACATGCATTCAAATAACGTCAATTTTGACACAATTCCATATTAGGTAGTAAATTGAGTTGCCTACATTTAGGCGATTCTTCAAGAATCTTTGAGAAGCTCTATCCCTGAAAGGAAACATTTTTGACCACACATTTATTAACAAAAGTTGTTTGCTTTGCTGTGTTTTGCAAGCCCTAGAAGTTTGTCCCTACAATTCATTACCACCCTGTATAATAAAATTGTTAAAATAATAAAATGTGTGAAGTGAAAAATTTTTCAAAAAAATATTACTCGAAAACTTGCCACGGGATTTTTTGTAAATTTTGTGGCGTCATGAAGCTTAGAACGAGCTCTACTTTGATATGTGTCTTGGTGCCTAATTTATTCTCGACACTTTCTATGAATTTTTTCAAAATTATGTCTTCTTTATTTAAGAAGCGGGGGACGGTAAAACATTTGTTTAAGTTAAATTGCTCGTGGTCGATTGTAGAATAAGAATCGCAACTTAATGTTTATGTGCATTAATATTTAGGGGGGTTAATTTTCTAATGTTCTCTGTGTTTTCTGATCCCCGTTAATCCCAAGCAACGATTCTCAAGAAGACATTTTTTTTCTCACAAAGAAACAGAAAAATCCGTTTCTAATATAGATGCGAAATTGGCGGTGACGTCTTAGGGCGCAACCAGTTTGTTGTAGATTTTCTTTTGAAATAAACTGCAAAAGGCACTTGTTTTTCATAGAAACGCCGCTAATGCACCCTTCATCTTTAAAAATGTAGAAGGATAAATATTTTCGGCAAACGTTCCTTTTTAATTGAAGCGCTATTGATGACTCTGTCGATTCTTGTTAGCAACTGGGGCAGTTTTATGTTCATTTAGAGGTTACATCAGATTGTTTTACGGTGACCTTTAGTTAATCTATTCAGGATCTGAATTATGCGAGTGACATCTAGGATATTCTGTCGCTGTCGTGGGTGGACCCTTCTCTAAGAACCAGAAGTCGGAATAATTTGTTGAAATTGTATATTGCGATGTCTGAAATCGTTTGTACAAGACAATGTATTGGGATTTTAACAGCGACTGTTATCAAATGTCTGAAAATCACATTTTTATATTGTTTTTATTATAAAAAAAGAATATTTAGGTATTTTCACCTGCTACTGACGTTGAACTGCGTTTTAGGTATCTCTTGTCAGAAAATTCCTTTCGCGATTCTATTTGATAAAGCACAATTTTTTCATTTGTCACTAATTCAGCATCGCAGCATTCCTTAAGCAATATTGAACGAAATATGAACTCGGGACAACCTGACAGCATCTCGAAGAGTTTTGTTTCTTTTACATTATTGAAAAATTTTTGAAATTTTTCGATGTTTAAATGCACATTTTATAGAAGAGGTTGTCTATTTTTTAAATCTAATTCGCCAAATATCTGTATTTATCCATTTATTATTATTATTATATATTATTTAGCAAATTGAATAAACACGATTTGACGGGAGTTATTTGTGGAATAATATTATATTTGCTTTTAAAAAACAAAATTAGAGACGATTTCCTTAGAAAGTCAAATTAAACCAACGAAAAATATATTGTTATGCTTCGCAACCGTTGCTATTGTCTTCGAAACTTCGTCATTACCATCTTTGTTAGGGTTGTGTGACGCATACAATTCGCGTTGGTTATTAATCTGAAATTTTAAAGTTTTGGCAAGTCTGCGAGGTTTTCCAGAACGAATAGGTAGTGACTCGCAATACAAAGGCGAAAAGGTAATGTCCGATGGTAATAGTTTCTAGTTTCCTACGCTGTATTTTTACCAAAGATCTGAATAGGTGTTCTTTACTTCTATATTCATACATTGAGTTGGAGTTTTTATTTTTATGGCAAAGCGAACGCTATCTTGACCGTCGCGGGCCATGAATGGTAAAAATCTACGACTTTGCAAAAAATGTCTTTTTTGCCTTAAAGATTCAAAATCTGCAACTTATCAAAAACTCGTCCTGTGCAAAAGGACAAAGTTTTCGAGGCGGCTACAAAAAAAAGTATTGATGATAAATTGTAGCTTGATTCGTGCTGATTCAGATGATGTAAAGTACATAATTTTGCAAGCTGTAGTAATCACACAAATAATATAAATAAAGGGAGTCGAAAATAACTCGAATCTACAGGATTGCCGCTACCGCATTTATGAGTCACGAGTTCTCGCTGCTTTCCGCTTGCTGCGCTCATCGCGTGCCCATACTTTGGTACGGTACTAGTGCTAAAGACCAAACATGTTTTTTCGCAAAACAACTCCTTCAAACTGCCTCTAAAAATTACACCTCTGTCGAATCTGATCATCCTTTTGATGTTTTTTCACGCATTACTTCTATGTTCTTTGCACTTGTATAACTTGTACAACAACTCTTATGCCAAATTAAAAATTTGCTTTGATCTAGTTGTTTACTTAATAAAGTAACTGCACGAATTTATTGATTGACAGTTTTTGTTATTTCTTCCTTAATTTTCAAACATGCGGCCATATTTGCCTGTGACTTTTCGGTGCCGCTTACAAAATTCCCGTAACTGTTTTTGCAGATCAAGCACTGCTTCAAAGGTTTCGCGATGTCAAATTTAAATTTTGATTCAAGTTCACTTTTTGAACCTTACTTTCCAAAATATCCATGCTTTTGAATTTTTTTAGAAATTGCAAATAATAATTAAATGTAAGTGTCAACTATTATTTGTTATTTACGAGGACGAGAAAAGCCCAAGTTAAGTTGAAGTTGGAGTTTTAGCCTATGGGTTTAAGATTAAGTTGGAATGCTAGGAAAAACTGCATTTTTGCAGTTACATATTACCTTATTCCACGTTTTTTAAAGTATAATAACATTATCTTGATGAGGAAGTAGAATTTGCTAACACCAACAATATTAAAAATTTGATTATAAATGTCTCGCTTGTCTACTGCTCGATTCCCACTAGTAGCCTACTAAAGTATGAGCACGGGATGAGCGCAGCAAGGGGCAAGCAGCGAGAACTCGTGACTGACACATGCTGTAGCAGCAATCTTGTAGATTTTAGAACTTTTTTTTGCAGATCAAGCACTACTTCAAACGTTTCGCGATGTCAAAATTTAAATTTTGTTTCAAGTTCACTTTCTGAGGTTGTACTTTCTAAAATATCTATGCTTTTGGATTATTTTAGAAAATTGCAAATAATAATAAATGTGTCAACTATTATTTGTTATTTACGAGGACGAGAAAAGCCCAAAGTTAAGTTGAAGTTGGAGTTTTAGTCTAAGGGTTTGAGATTAAGTTGGAATGCTAGGAAAAACTGCAGTTTTGCAGTTACATATAACCTTATTCCACGTCTTTTAAAGTATAATAACATTATCTTGATGAAGAAGTAGAATTTGCTAACACCAACAATATTAAAAATTTGAATATAAATGTCTCGCTTGTCTTCTGCCCGATTCCCACTAGTAGCCTACTAAAGTATGGGCACGGGATGAGCGCAGCAAGGGGCAAGCAGCGAGAACTCGTGACTCACACATGCTGTAGCAGCAATCTTGTAGATTTTAGAACTTTTTTTGCAGATCAAGCACTACTTCAAACGTTTCGCGATGTCAAAATTTAAATTTTGTTTCAAGTTCACTTTCTGAGCTTTTACATTCCAAAATATCTCATGCTTTTGGATCTTTTTAGAAAATTGCAAATAATAATTAAATGTAAGTGTCAACTATTATTTGTTATTTACGAGAACGAGAAAAGCCCAAGTTAAGTTGAAGTTAGAGTTTTAGTCTAAAGGTTTGAGATTCAGTTGGAATGCTAGGAAAAACTGCATTTTTGCACTTACATATAACCTTAATCCACGTCTTTTAATGTATAATAACATTATCTTGATGAGGAAGTAGAATTGCTAACACCAACAATATTAAAAATTGAATATAAATGTCTCGCTCGTCTACTGCCCGATTCCTACTAGTAGCCTACTAAAGTATGGGCACTATGCGCAGCAGGGGGCAAGCAGCGAGAACTCGTGACTCACTTTTTCAGCCGCGATCACTATACTATAACCTCTGACGTCCACAGAGTGGGTAAAAATGGCACATTAACAAATGCAACTGTCCAATGTATTTTATCAACATCGCTGGGAATCGATCCCAGATACCTTAGGCTCAAAGCAATTGTGCAAAGCCTTCTTCAATGTTCACAACTACGATAGGTGTTTATGATATTTTGAAATTGGAAAGGTTGCGAGCATTTGATAAATTTAATTTCTCTCACATGTTTGGAACGAAATTGAATATTTTTGGAATGTGAAATTGCAGCAAATTTGTCATTACCATATTTTACAAAAATCACCTTTGTCAGTTTGAGCTGTATTTGAAATAAACAAATTACAGCCGCAGGTGCATCCAAGAATAAGCTATAAAGTGATTATATGATAGTAAACCTAAATTTCGTCATATTAAATTACAAAAAACTTTTCTATCATATCTAATCTCAAATAAACATTTTCAGACACACGTGTGTGCGTGTGCGTGTGCTCGTCTCAATATCATCGTGGATAAGCTCTTATAAACCCGTGATAATTTAAATTTGTGTGTCTTGCCGTACAATCTGTCGAAGAGTCCATGAATCGGCGTACAAGATCGAAGCTGTTTATTTTTTTTTTATTTTACGCAGTTCTCTCTTTTTACCCAGTTTTGCTCCTTATCACACCAGATGTTGTATAGAACGCCGCGCATTTTACTTCATTATTTATTAATCATTTAAGACAGAAAATAGGTTTTTGATGTCCAGGGGCGTATATTGATACTGTGAGGCAGGTATGAAGGTAAAAAAGGCGCATATACTTTTATTATGATTTTTCTAACTACATAATTTGTCGCAGTTACCAACAAAGTAAATTATTTGTGTATATTAACAAAAAATATTTTTTTTTCGATAAAATATAAAAAAACTTCCAACACTAATATAGGAAGTATAATACGTGTAATGTAAACAAATTGTTTATTATACTAGCAGAACTCGTGGGCTACGCCCCCTGATTTTGTTATATCTTTATAACCGGCGCTCGCCGCTTCTGTTTCGTGCGCTGAGTCGGTGTCGGTAATTAGAGCCGGCCCTGGAAAGATAATCCTGTGAATGAACGGAAAAAATTCCGAAAAAAAGGGAAAAAACTTTAAGAAAGAAAAAACCCCGTAGACTGTAGAGTCACAAGTAAAACAATCGCACAAAAAATCCTACCACAGCCCCTTTGCAAAAAAAAACGAAAAACATTAAACTTATCACTTGTCTTTATTTCCAGGCAGGAGTCTTAACAGAAATTTGTTTTTGGAGCTAACAAATGCGCAGTAAACATATCTTGTTTGATATTTGCATATAATTCCAAAATGAAATTCGCTCTTATTCGTATCAATCGATCAGCAAGGTAACAAACACGTATCTTTTTCAGGGCAAGCTCTTTCTCAATTATACGGTGATCCACCAGCAAGAAATTATACAGTAATTGCCAATAAGAAAATACACGTACTTTCTTTAGTGGATGTTTGTTGTTGGCTGTTTTCTCCGGGAAATTAATTTATCGGAGTTGGTTTTTCCAAGGAATGTTTGTTTTTACCAGAGTCTTTTTTCAAGACCCCTTTTGTTGGCAGCTGTGTTCTCCATAAATATTTTTCCAAGCGATGTTGTTCTGGGACTTTTGTTAGGAACTTTTTTGCCGTAAACTGGCCCTCATAACCAAAGCAAACTTAGGCGCCAGTGATGATGTATGTCTATGTATAAGCAGTCGCGCATAGCTTGTTCTGATTTTTAGACTTTCAAATATTTAGGTAAGGTCGTCGCTGCACGTTGCAGCGACTAACAAACGTGCGCTCTCATCATTCTTTGCAGGCAAGTATTTGCTTTTCACGTTATACGTTACTCATTTTAGTAGGGTGGTATCTTAATATTGGTTCAGTATTGTTGTTCTTATTATTAAATATTGGTTGTATAGACCGGCCACTGTGGGACGGATTCGACAACTAGGTGGCCAAAATTATTCAGCCATTGTTATACATAGAAGCCATTGCGCTCAATTCACATATGATGTTAGTTTTTCAAAAAACATAATTAATTAAAAATTTCGACTCGTTTCTTAAAAAAAAATTCTAAAAATTGGAAAAAACGAACATTTATTACAGAAATTAAAGTTATAAACAGAGTAATATTACCAAAAGAAGAAAACACTAAAAAAGACTATGTTTTGTCATACGACTGTCAATAAAATAAGCAAGTGCTTCATCTTCAGTATATGAAGAAAGCGTATTTTCTACTTGTTATGGTTCTCTGTAGATTTTCCGAATTTTTACTGATCGGCCTGGTGAAAATTGGGTAGATTGTGGTATCAAATTTGCCGCTGCACAATTTCCTTCTTTGTGAAGTGTTGATCTTGCAGCGAATATCAATTTTTCAGGTGGTACTGTATGTTTTAGCTGTATGATCTTTCTTCGTTTTGATCATTCGCTTAATAACGAAAATTCTTTTTGTGGTCGACCACGGATGGTAGAGAGTTGTTTGTTTTCCTCTATAAATTTCTTTAAATTGAAATCCAATGCTAACTAAGTTGCATGTCTTCGGGTAAATAAGGACAAAGTTTTGAAGCAGTCCCTTTTTTGTTTAAATTACTACAAAATCCAGAATTTTATTTCGCCTAGACTTCTCAAGCTCTTCATCCTCTGAATCACAGCCACATCCAATTTAATGTTTAATATAACTTTTTTTAAATCTGTGCGATTCACTTGTGCACGGATTTAGCGTCGTTCCATGATGTTTTAAAGCTTCAAATAATTGATTATTTGTCACCTTCATAGTTTGATATCTAAAATCAAAGTTAATTAGAAATTGCACTATCCTAGTTTTGGCAGACAGCTTAAGTAGTATTAAAAAGAAGATGCTTTTGGACACAAAACAAAGCCAGAACAAGATTGCCTTAACCCCCCCTTAATTTGTACTTCTCTACAGAAAACGAGAAAAATTTTGTAAGTAATCGTATTACTAAAAGTTATTGTTATTTTAAAACAAATGAGAAACTATTTTATAATTAATTGTCATTTAAAAGCTCTTACCTTATATACATAAAACATACACTTTTAAAAAATTCAAACAGAAACTTGTTGAGTTGTATAATAAATTCCACTCGTTGACGTTTATAGATCATTTGTTGCGAATCACACATGCGCCAACTACATGCTAATACAAAGTCGCGCATGCGCGCTAGATGTGAAATATAGCATTCTGTATGCAGAAGCAGATGTAAATTGACAAGTTTAGACAAGTTTACTGCTGTTTTAAGAAAAAATAATTTGCATTTTTGACCGCCTAAAAATTGAATCCGTCCCACAGTGGCACAACTAAATGAAAGAGAACGCAAGTTGTAGTCCAGAAGCCGGAGCCGCGGTATAGAGCGAGTGAGCTTTGCAGATGTTTCTGCCGGCCGCCGAGTTTAATTTATAAATGAATGCGAGTTATGTGCGCACACCGCCGGACGGGCTCACAATAATCCGAGCATCTACTATGAACTTGAGTTTGCTAAGCTGCATTGAAAACTGTAGCAGTTTGCAGTAGAAAGGAATATGCGCCTTTCATAATGGACGCGTAGCTATGTGGGTTCTAGCACTAGACGTTTCACGCGACTTCTAATTAATTTTTCCCGCTTTGTAACTGTTTTTTTAAATTTTGTAGATGTAGAATACGATTCCGTAATTATTTTCCAGATATACTAATATATGTTTGGATATTTTACACTCTTAGCCATTGAGTTTTTTAATTGTTGTTCCTGTTCATCGAAGAATGCGTTTTTACCTTCCTCGGTACACGAAGTATAGTTATAGAGGAAGGTATTGTCATCGTCATGCAGGATTTGGAGCAAATGCGTACATTCGCGTTTGTTTTTTTTTTTCGCTTTGGACCTACTGGTCTGTATGCGAGTTATGCCTAAAAGAAAGGTACTTTTATGTCAAATATTGTTTACGTAAACATTTTGACTAATAAGCAGGTTTTAGGGCCTTAGGAGGCCGATAAAGCGCACGTTGCAGCGGTGTATGTATGTGTGTGTGTCTGTCTCTGTGTGTGTACAGGGTGTGGCAGCTCGCTGTAATTGGTCGATGGCTGGTTAAGTATTAGAGGCAGAGAAAACTTTTTTAAATAAAAGTTATTCGGGGTTGTGTGTACTATCACATAAAAATATTTTGCATTATACAGGGTGTCCAATATCAGAGTGGCGTAGCCAACTTATATTTTTTTTAATTAAACACCCTGTATATTTTTGCAAATTATTATTCGCCTTTTAATTTGCTTTCCGCCTGTTTTTTGTTTTTTCAATTCCGTTGCGGTGTTGCCAAGTTATTTAATTTTATGACACATTAAAGTTAGAAAACTTTGGACCGCTGCAACAAACATCCTGTATAACCAAATTCAACTTTAAAATATTTCAAAAATAGCACATGGCCTGGACTAATATTTCCCAGAAAAAAATTGTTTAATCTGTAAAAATACGGCTTGTACAGATTTTACTAGTAAGGTCTGCAAATGTCAAATTTACAGAAAAAAGTTGAATAACTTAGCAACACCGCAACGGAATTGAAAAACAAAAAAACAGTCAGAAACCAAATTAAAAGGTGAATAATAATTTGCAAAAATATACAGGGTGTTTAATTTAAAAAATATAAGTTTGCTATCCCACTCTGATATGGAACACCCTGTATAATGGAAAATATTTTTATCTGATGGTACACACGACCCCGAACAACTCTTGTTTAAGAAAGTTTCCTATATCTCTAATACTTAACCTGCAATCGACCAATTACAGCGGGCTGCCACACCCTGTATATACTTTACAGTCCAGACGCCTCAACGCACAAAGCCCAAATTTGGCTTAAAGATTGGTACTTGCAGTCGGATGAAACCGCAAGAAAATGAGGTTGATCCGCCAAAAAAAAGAGGAGAAGGGTGCTCTATTTAAAATAAGACCCGCTCCAAAAAATAACCTTAGAATTGTATTAAACGCATCTCCCTATCACCCCCACTGCTTCTCACCATTCATTTTTTTTTGTAAATTTACGTATTTCGTCTTCAAAATCGGTATGAACATGTTAAATGGCAATAGGAATAATTTTCCATTGAGAAAACGCCACTGGACGATTTCGTTTTGGTCGTTTACCTGAACAGATTTATTGAGTAAGCGCCAAAAGTTTGAAAATTTGATTAATTTTTAAGTTTACATATTTGAAAGTATTTGTAAAAAAAATTGGAACATTTTGAACATTAGATATTGAACTAGAAAAACTAAATTTAAGAGAATTATTAAAATTTTTGTAAATTACAAATTTAAAATTTTTTGAAAATTTTTAAATTTTTAAAATTTGAAAACAAGCGTGGTAGAAAGATGCGACATGCGCAGATCGGCTATTCGACATGCGTATGATGCAAATCTAAAGTTCCTTCTTTTTTTTGGCGGATCAACCTCATTTTCTTGCGGTTTCATCCGACTGCAAATACCAATCTTTAAGTCAAATTTGGGTTTTGTGCGTTAAGGCGTCTGGACTGTAAAGTGTATACAGACACACACCCATGCACACACATACACACACATACAAACCTCCTAGCCTCCTAAGGTCCTAAAACCTTCTTATTAGTCAAAATGTTTACATAAAAAATATTTGGCATAAAATAAAAATACCTTTCTTTTAGGCATAACTCATATACCGGTCAGTAAGCCCAAAGCGAAAACCAAACAAACGCGAATGTACGCATTTGCTCCAAATCCTACATGACGATCACAATACCTTCTTCTATAGCGATACTTCGTATAGCGAGGAAGGTAGAAACGCATTCTTCAACGAACAGGAACAACAATTAAAGAACTTAAGGGTTTAGAGTGTAAAATATTCAAACATATATTAGTATATCTAGAAAATAACTACGGAACCGTATTCTACATCTACAAAATTTAAAAAGACAGTCAGAAAGCGGGAAAAAGTTAAAAAAGAAGTCGCGTGGAACGTCTAGTGCTAGAACCCACACAGCTACGCGTCGATTATGTAAGGCGCATATTCCTTTGTACAGCAAACCGCTACAGTTTTCAATGCAGCTTAGCAAACTTCAGTTCATAGTAAGTAAAGTCGGTCGCACTACACTCCAATGAGGAGTTTGGCCTGCAATGCGGTGGGTCAGGGCCACCGGAATATGTAAACTTCAAAATTAATTAAATTTTCAAAAGTTTGAAAAATGTTATAAAAAGATTTTTAAAATTCCAAAAATGATTAGAAATTTTATAAATTTTCCAAAACCCTAAAATTTTTAATAAATTTTAAAATAATGAAATTTTTCATTATTTAAAATATTTATAATTTTCAAAAAAATTTTAAAATAGACAAAATTTTCCAAAAATTAAAAAAAAGTGTTGAATTTTAAAAATATTTTATATTTCCATGAAATTGTCTAAATTTACGAAATATAATAAAAACTTTCAAAAACGTCAATAAATTCGAGGGAGGTTCCGCGGCAGTTGGCCGACAGCTTTTTAAATTTAATTTTCATTTTATTTGCTGGTATAGTAAGGTGATGGCAGAGTTTGTTGATTGTTAAATAATCTCCACGAAGTTATACTGTATAGGTGTGTCATGCGTCTTCTGCAGTTGCTTGATTAATGCCCCGGTTGCAATTTTCATTATTCAAAAAATGTTTGGGTATATTAATTGTTCAATAAAAGTCTGTTTGAGTAATTAGCAATGTAGGGCTTTACAAGTTTTAATTTACATCATGGAGTCCTTATCGGTGTTTATAGTCTGATAACGTACCTACATTGTTTTATTTTTTATGTTTCATTGTTCCGACTATTGTTCAAACCAATTCAAAAGAAACTAGCAATAATGTTTCATATAATATTAAAGTTTATGATTGTTCTCAGGCTAATTTAAACAGTAAATTTTCCGTTATAGCGTGAAGTAAATGATTGTAATAGTAGAGGTTTGTTGCTTACTCGTGTTTATAAAAATTAAATTATAGTTAACAATTTCTCGTTGGTAAAAGAACTTGCAAGAAGTATGTGTTAAACGTAAAATTATTTACATACCAATTACTTGGCGTTTTTTTTTAATTTTTTAGCGACTACATGAGGGATTGAACGGGCAATTGAAGGCAGCGATTTGTTAAAATTAAAGATGCTACATTTCGTGACCAAGTAGTGAGATTGCAATTGTTTGATTAACTTTAATTTATAGAATTGACCCGACAAGTCTTGCTAAATTGTCCAGGCTGCAATGTGGATAACTCGAACGATGTAACGATGTGTGTCACGTTGTCGCTTCGATACACGTGTTATTGCCATGCAGTTTTCCTTTGAAAGCACTTGTGTGAGAGAAGGCTGTACTTGACATTGTGGTATGGCGATGTTATGAAACACATTCTTAAAGTTCTTCGTCAATTTATTGCCCGCCGTTTGTTATACGAAACAGCAACCGTTGGTAGATTTCTATTAGAGTAAACGCTCTTCTGAAAAATCAGCTTTATATTCATTGTTAGCATTTTTGATTAATTTATTTTTGTACGAAGCTTTTGCCCCAGATTTGTTTCTTAATAATACATTTTTGTACTTTACTGCAGTATTAAAAGTAAAAAATAATTGAATCAAATTTAACTTCAGCACAATTAATTGCCATTTATTATTGGAATAAATAATAATTTTGTTCGTATTATTTTAAAATGCGGGGAGGTATTGTCGCATAACGTTTGTTATGATTGATTAAGTCAAGTTCAGGTCTTGAACTATACCCAGTACTTTTAAAGCTATGTAGGATGGGGAAAATCAAATTCTGTATTTACCAGAGCGATGCGATACCAAAATAAAACGGACCCATACTGCAAATACGTAAATTAATATTCACTCGATAAAGGTCTTTATTTAGCAGATTGACTGATGCGCCCAGGTTGCGTTCTTAATCAAACTTCGTGCAGGCATACGCCATTTGCGCACTTCTCGTAAATGTATCGCTCTCTGATACGTCAAACTTTTAGCAGCGTTCAGAATATTGCCAGTATTAACATGCGAAAGCAAGCCGATTTGTACATATAGAGTATATTAGTAAAGCTTGATCAAGATTACTTGCGGGAGAGGTATTTCCCCGTTGTAAATCCCACATTGCCTCTAGTAGTTAAACTGTTTCAGTGTATTAGAACATTATCTTCAGTGCACTAGCTCTAAGGGTAGGATACCGCTTAATCGATTGTTAACCCGACCAATGCAGTTTTAATTCATGTCACTGTGCTCATCACTCGCCGTCCCCAAATCCATTGAGGACTTTGGCCACTCCAAGATATATGCTTTGGCGCTACTAATTAATGCTCTTTTAACTAACCAGGTCGATAGATCCTTTAGTCCCGCCGTACTAGCCGAATCCCAAGATCACAAGTACTTGTTTCAGTGAGCTTAATCAATTCACAACAACAAATAGAAGAAACACCAGTAACAAATAATAATATCAATATATTAGCAGTACTATTATCTCATCAGCAATCGCGTAATCAATAAATCGTTAACGGTAGACACAACACAACACTACCACTTTATGTTTATCACCACCAACAATATTTATCTTTGGGCCGGCGGGTGGTCTAGTGGTTAAAGTCCCAGGCTTTGAAACTAGACTTCCAATGGCAGTTGGTTCGAGTCCACTGCTGGTCGGTAATTTTCTGAATAAGTTAAATCCGACGAGTCCATGGATGGTGTATGCAGGTGTGTACGTTGGGTTGCATGTCTTTCAGGGGTGGGGCATGTTAGACCGGTGAATAGCACTTAGTGTGCTGAGCCCGGGTAAGGGGGTGGGATAAGAATCATGGGGTCGTGCTCACGCACGGCTTCATGATTCTTAAAAAAAAAAAAATATTTATCTTTAACCAAATGTAACCAACACAACATTGTTATTTGCACACCGGCAACAGCTTTGCAACTAAAACTGTATTTTTTTAGCATCGTTTTTCGTGTTTAATTTCTGACTCCTCTCTACATTTCTTTTACACTCTCGCTTCCTATTCCAACACCGACCGTGCTTCACCCTCGTTAATGAACCGTGACAGTTTTGCAGTCGGCCAATTAAACTTTTACACATTCTTAGGCATATGCAACGTTTATTCTGTAAAATTGTAAAAAAAAAAACTGAATATAATGAAGTATAAAGAGTACAATATAATAGAATAATTCACCCCTCCATTAAAACGTATACAAGGTAATTGGCAAAAATGGCCATAGTAATATTCCCTCAACTTTGACCGTTGAACATTAACGAAAACTAAAAGCTGGCATAAGCTTGTAGAATCATGGACGGCGTGTTCTTCATCTGCAACAATTCACTACAACTTTGAGTGTTATTTGGGCTTACTGAACGTCAGAATTCATATAAACGCTTTATCAACCTCAGTTTAGTGATGGCATATTTCGAATGAAGATAATCGATCCAATTGATTATCAAGATATCTCAACCGGCCTAAAAATGTCGGGAGGTATTGTCGCGTAGCAGATATTTAGCAAAACACATTAATAAGTTAATTTTAGGAAGTGTTGATTAGCTATTACTTAAGTCTATTAAATTTCAGAAAGTAGCTCTAATCATAATCTGTCAGCTCTAACTATCATGTAACCTTTAAACATTGCCCTGAATCTGAATATTGGGTTGAAAGCTCATATACGTTTCTTCAACTATGAAAAGTGAGTTTTTCATCTAGAGCATTTTTTTGCAGTTAAACATCTTTCCAACCACAATTTCTTCGAAGTTTAGCTCAACCATGACGTTTTTGTTGACCTTGGTGGAAGTTCAATTAATTTAACAATCTTAGTATATCAATCAAGCACCTTATAATGGTTAAAAAATAAATACATTTTAATTATGAGGAAGGTATTTCCCTCCATGGTCGTCTCCAGTAGTTAACTTTTTAAGTGTTACAATATTATCTTCAGTGCACTATTTCGAAAGCCTGCAAGAGAAAAACATGGCGCTTACTACGCCGGATACCGGTTAACCGATTGCTAACTTAATCAATAGAGGTTAATCAATGTCATTGTGTGTTCCGCTGGAAACGCA
This sequence comes from Ctenicera cuprea, assembly GCA_958336395.1. Taxonomy (NCBI): domain Eukaryota; kingdom Metazoa; phylum Arthropoda; class Insecta; order Coleoptera; family Elateridae; genus Ctenicera; species Ctenicera cuprea. The sequence continues at coordinate 12,220,730 of OY284493.1, forward strand.
GGCATTCCATGCTACACCAGAGTATACGTTCATGAAATCACTGGTGAATTTTCTTTCAATTAACCAGGTCGAGGGATTTTAATAGCTGCGCATAGCTAGTAGAAGATTATAAACACACAACTAGTTATATCGACGGGTTTAATATTGTTAACAACAAAAAGTATGAAAATAATGGCAACACACTAAAGTTGCATAAATGGGGTTGTATCAACAGTAGCCTCATATCTGAATGCTTGAACTGGTTTATTTACACCTTCGTTTCTTATTCCTGGTCCGTAACTCACCCTTACAAACAGACCGTAACATTTTTGTGGTCGGCCAATTAAACTTTTAACACATTTTTAAGTCAATGTACGTTTATTCCACAAAATTACGAAACTTAATATAAAGAAGTGTGAAGAGTACAATATAATAAAATAAATTTTGTTAAGCTCGTAAATTAAATTAAGTTACGAATTTTTTTGGGTTCTACCAGAATTTAGAATTTATAAGACGCAAAGCAATTTTAAAACCATGATTTGGTATGTAGTTGACATCATTTTTCCGTGTCTCTCCGGTGATTATTTTCACGTTAGAGTTTAACGACTAAAATCTGTTTGTGCTTTTACGGTTTCAGTCAAGGTAGTTGCTAGTTATACACGGTTTAGCTGCTCTAATGCGCTTTTTGTTGATGACTAAAAACAACGATTCGTGATATTTCGGCATCAAGTGTAACTTACTACTTTCGATACTTTTACTATGCCTCCCACGCTGCTTACGAAATCGACGACGACAAAACGGATTTCTTGCAATTTTATGATTCATTAATCATTTGTTGATTAGTTATTTCATAATTTCGTAACTGTATTGAAATTGTTTTGTTCACTAGTAATGTAACAAAACCCGCATTACACAAACGCTTATTATTATTTTTTCAATGCAATCTAATTGCGGGACTAATTTAGGCTTACACACATATAAGGATATAACCAGTTTGTTCAGGTGTGAGATGGACCAGGAGAACCAAACCCTTAATTTGTGGCAGTGCAGACTTGCCTGATAATAAGTTGTTTTCATATTATCTTTTAAACAAGATCGATGCTAGTCATTTCTTTTCTTCGGCGAGTTGTTTTTATTACCTATTAGTACCTTGTTTAGACCGGTGTACTTATTTTCGAGTTGATCGTAAAACATGTATTTATGTATTCATAATGCATGGGTAACAGTCCAAGGTGGTAACCTTACATTATTTTAAATGCACTCGTGAAATGAAGGTTTGGGACAATTTTCTGTCGAAAGTTATTTCCTTTTACAGAGTTTTAAATTTCACCTTGTCTCTGCTTATTGTTAGCTGATTTCGAGGGTAAACCAGCAATTTTGGAGCTCAATTTCCGCACATAAATAATAAATAAACGGTACTTCAGAATTTAAGCAATGTTCAAAAATTATACGAGTAGTATGGGCTATAATAGTGCATTATTATTATTCTCTTTGTCCTTAGAATAGTAGTTTCGCAATTATTATTACGATTATTGTGCGGTATACGAAATTGTGGGTTGGAGTTGGGAAATTCAAATTGTTAGTCGAGTGTCTCGCAAGCACCTAATGTGGATATTTTAATATTCTGCGTATGTACTTGCCATTGGACGATTAATCTTTCTCGTCAGAATTCAAATTAACACCTGCAAACCAATTTGCTATGCTGCACCTCCGAAAGTATTAATAGGGGCGGAAAGCTGCCGCCTATGTCAATGTGACATCGCGAGAATTGCATAGCACGTATCATGTCACAGGATCCACGGATTTTTAGGCTTTAGCAATTTCTTTTGCTAGCCCCTGGTTAACCACACTTGTATAAGTACACCTGGCCAAACCTCGACAACTCTAACCTTCCAAACAACACAGATAGCACAGTAGCTACACACCAGAATATTATTCTGATTATCTATTAATTAATCACTAGCCACTAGATCATTTTACAGGTAAATCACCCAGTTTTCATGCAGAGCAAACCAAAAGCATGCTAAATCACGCCGCATGCGTAAACGATCTACCCCAGTTCAGCTAAGGCGTGTTTTCCTCACCCTCTGGCCAAAGTCGTCTTAACCAAAATTCTCAATTACTTTACGCCAGTGGAATAATATGTGTAGTCAGAACTGGTAGACGTATCGGAAAGGGTCGATAGATTGGAAAAGGGCGACGGATTGAAACGTCGCGAAGGATTGGAACAGACTGTTTGGAACGGATAAACAGATCTAAACGGGTTCCTTGAAACTTCCCGCGTTTGCATCGATTTCGGGTACCGGTTGTATGGCGTCGGGAATATGTAGAAACGTCACAATTCTACACCTTACAGAAAAAGAAGTTAAAGTGTTTATTTTGAGTGTATTTTCTCATACCAAATATTGTGTAAACTTTATAATTATAGAGTTGTACAGTTGAGTGCAAGCAATCCTTCTTTCTATCCATACGTCAATTTTATTACAGCTCAGTCAGTTTTTTTTATCGTGACGTCAGCAAAGATGATGCCAGCTTTTAAGTACTTATACCTGCTCGCATCCGAACTTGTCGAAGTACAACAACCCGGCAATGATTCATACACTATCATATTTATCAAACTGCTTAGAACACTTACAGATATTTGAAAATCACGATTACGTTCCTCAAAAAATATAATAATTTGCAAAAAATGCTCAAATATGAGACTAAAGTTTGTTTTAGGCTGTACGTCGTAGTCTTTTAGTCAAATCCGTCTTTTCACGAAATGCTCAGATAATTTTTCGAATTATTTAAACAAACGCGCTGTCGACAATAACCTAGAAACATAGAAATCCTGTAAACATGACAATACTGTTTAAAAAATCTCCCTACGATATATCACAGCACAGTGACTAGCCGGCCGGTGCCGGCTGGCAACATTTCGCCGGTATACAGTATACCGTCATCGGATAACAATCAATATGCAGCGTTGTTTACTGGTAATTTAAATTTGGCCGGCGGATGACGTGTTGTTTATGTGATCTATATTCCAGCATCAACTATCAACACATGCTGTGCCTCAGTGCTAAAATGCGTGTACAGCGTTGTGGACGTGCGAAATGCGAAGATTAAATAGTAAATACTTATGTTATTTGCTACAATAAAACACTTCCGCTTCCGGTTTAGAATTGTTTTGAACAGCTTAACTAGACCTGCAATTTTTGATATACTTCTTTATTTAAAATTTCGTTAAAATCGGTTCAGTACTTTCGCCTTTACACACCCGCAGACAGAAATTTTTTAAACAACTTTTTTTGGTTCTTGCAGATTCAAATCGTGTATTTCCGTTAAAATATAGATTCCGAAAATTTTCATGAAATCAATACTTCCCTATAGGTATCGAAAGTAAAATATAAATCGATGTGTCTACCATTTTCACCGCTATTGTATATTAAGCTTTATTCACTGATGGTCGAACATCTAATTGAATATTGTATTATTTTGTTGCAGGTGGCCATAAAAATAATTGATAAGACTGCATTAGACGAAGAGAATTTAACAAAAATATTCCGTGAAACTGCCATTATGAAGAAGTTGAGGCATCCACATATTACAAGACTGTACCAGCTTATGGAGACTAAACAAACAATATATCTCGTCACTGAGTATGCGAGTAAAGGTGAAATATTTGGTAAGCAGACTTTTTTTATTATTATTAATTGTAAGTATTGATTGGTTTTTGTATGTTTGCCATCGAAATTGTTTTGTAGAGGAAACCACCCTAGTAGATTTATCGAATATTCCCCACTGTTTAAGTACAAGCAACCTGTAATGCCTGACGTTTACAGTAGTAAACTTATTATCAATCACCAAAACACGGCTTTCATCATATTTTTTTTATTTGCCACTTTGTGAAGTATCGCGACCCATGATTTATCTGGAAATCAAAAACTCCGCAAGATCCCCTCTATCTAGAATAGTACTGTTACTCATAAACTGGATAGGGGCCAAAGACGCCCTAAGTAGCGCCCGACAGCGGGAGTCAAAAAGTTTAATCGTCCCCCTCCCCCGAAAAAATGAAAACTAAAAAAAAAACATTAATCGGTATTTTCAGGAAAATGGCTAGTCGTACAAAAAAATTAAAGCGTCAATTTTTGTGCGTTTATTAACGTAGAATAACGTTACTGACTCAAATTGGTAAAAAAATGAATTGATTACAAAATTAATAAATAAAATGATTCAGCCCCCCTTTTTCCACGCGCCAGTTTAGAACGCCTCTGATTTAATTAATTTTATTTGGATGCTGTTAGATAGTAGCACGTACTAGTACTAAACTTTATGCCAAATTTCATTAGTTTATGTTAAAGAGTGTCTGAGATAGTTAATTTAAATTTCTTTCGCCCCCTTCAGTGGACCGTAGCTTCTTTCAAAATCACTTTGAGACACATGTTCATGGGAACTTTTTTTTAAATGGGCTAAGGCATAACCTACCAAAGTTTAAAAGGTAAATTTTTGACCACCGGCAGGGGCCTACTCGCCTAGAATTCCTGAGAAAAGCTGGAATACGTTTGATTTGAAAAAGTACAGTTGAAAAGCTTAAAAACGCTGGAATTTTTTTACTTATACTTGGAATTTTGAATTGGTTTCCCTTTTAAAATTCAAAATGCTTTTACGCGATGTAATAACTGAAATATTAAAAAATTTTACCGCCTAAAAATTCGTTCGCGCTCGTCAACAACCGCACAAATCGCGGTAAAATGTCATCATTCTGCATTGAAAGTGGCGGGATGCGTTTAACACCGCGACAAACCCCGTAATACAACACTTACTAGGTCACTTGCAAAACAGTAACCTCTGTAATGTTGCAGCTATTATTATTAATTAGCAGAACCCGTGGGGTACGCCCTTTGATGTTTTTTGGTAGCTTCATACTCGGCACCTGCCGTTTCGAATGTTTCCTCTGCTGAGTCGGTCTGAACAAGAGTTGCTCCCGGAAATAAAATCTGAAAAATTGAATAGAAGCCCGGAGAAACGGCCCCCAAAAATTTCTTTTTGCTTTAACGGAGATTTCCAAACTCTTTTTGGAACTAATAAATGCGCACTAAAAAATGTTAGACATTTGCATATAATTTCAAAACTAAATTCGTTCTTATTCATGTAAATCAGAGATGTAACGATACATTTAATAAACATTCTCTCGATATAGGCGAGCTTCGTGGCCCTACGTGATTTTAACGTAAATATCAGAACTTACAAACATTATAAGTATCTGCCCGACATGACAATGAATGCTTCGTCAGTAAAAATCTAGTTCTACGGATGCATCTAACATTTGTAGTAACCAGTAAACATTGGTTTGTTGTCAGAGCAATAAATACACATTTCCGGCCCGCTAGAATTAAAGTAGCCATAAATAACCAAATTATACCAACAGAAGTGACAGCAACGTAAACTTTCATTGAAAACAATCAATAAACCGTGCCGACATGTAAGGGCCCGCGGGTGTGTTATAGCAATAAATTTTTTGAAACGCAAGATTCAGTCGTGTTGTTATGGCGAGACAGTTACGGATTTACTATATAGATACATGCGCATACGTAGCGTTGCCGTTGTATGTGTTAAACGTTATTTTTAACATAACCTTTTTAAAGGTTTTGTGATTTTATGTTTTATTACATTTACTAGGCTTGAATGGATTTTACGGTATTTACAGGCACGGAATTGCTTCGAAAATAATTGTAATTATGGATATTTTCATCAGTCCAATAATTTCATAAAGGGCCTTTATATTAGTTTGAACAAATTTGGTACTTAATCTTTTTACTTCGAAGAAAAACCTGGGTAACTTTGAAAAATTTCTTGAATAAGCTGGAATTTTAAAATAGAATAGCAGTAGACACCCTCACCCTGTATAACATTACCACGACCCTCAAAACCATCCCTTGACCACTAATTTCGTGTTTACTTTTTTAACTCGGGCGGAAAATAGCATCTTAATAACAAGTACCATCCTTATTGCCTTATACCGTGTGTTCAAAAAGTAATTACATAAGGGTTGGCCATGGCTAATAAAATTTCTGTCTGCATGCTTTAGAATTTAAAAAACAAAACATGATGTAACTTAAAATTTTAGGTTAAGCTTGTAATTTTTTATTTCTAGTGACACTGACAGAGTGATGACAGTTAAATTCTAAAGCATGCAAAGACAGAAATTTTATTTTCCATGGCCAACCCTTATGTAATTACTTTTTGAACACACAGTATTTCTTTAGGATCCTACTCATTGCTTGGTTTATCTTTTACTTCCAGTACTCCTTATTTTCTGTAGTTTATATGAATTTGATTAATATTTCTATTCAAATTTACTCGGTATTTTTTTCTGCTTCGTTTTTTACTTGAAACCCCATCAGTTTTGTTTTATTTAATGTGGCGCATAACTCATGTTAGTGGATGGCAATATCCAACCCCAACGTAATTCAATTTTTCTGTACAACTTGCGTCAGTAATAATTACGTCATTCGCATGTGATTATAGGCAACATGCAATACACGCGTAATTGCAAATTCTTATCGCCGCCGTCTCGCAGTTTATCTACATACACATTCTAATTAAACCATTACTTCGAATGAAGGTGGTAGTGTTTATTTATATTTTTGTGTATTTTTGCAGCTATCGTTGATGTAATGAGTCATGTTATTTTTTTTTCCAGATCACCTAGTTGCGAAAGGTAGAATGTCAGAACCTGAAGCCAAAAGGATATTTAGTCAAATAGTATCTGCTGTAAATTATTGTCATTCACAGGGGGTGGTTCATAGAGATTTAAAGGCTGAAAATCTTTTATTAGATCATAATCTGAATATTAAGGTAAATATATTAGTTTAGGTGTTTGCGTTGAAGTACTCACAAGTTCTGTTTTAAAATATGGTAATTTGATAAGTTGGAATTTGAAAGTACTTCATCAATATGGGGCGCCAAGTGTAAAGTGAAAATGTGCTGTGCATTTCACGGTATTTAAGGCAATTTGTCCCAATATTTAGTATATATACACACATTTAGCTAAATGCTTTTTATTTTAATAAATCATTCTAGATTTAAATAAATTCTTTAACACTTGGTTTAAATATTCCAATATTTAATAAAGCATTAGAGATTTAAATAAATCTTAAAACATTTACTTTAAATTTTTCAAATATTTAGTAAATCTTTATGTATTTAGATAAATCTGCACATATTTAATTTAAATCTTTCGATATTTAATAAATATTCGCATATTTAAATAAATCTTTACCGATATAATTGAATCCTTAAAGATTTAAATAAATATTTCAACATTTAATTTTAAGCTGTCATATTTAATGTTAACTTGTCATATTTATTTGACCTTGGTAGACCCAGCCTACATAGAAGACCAAGACCGTTTAAACTGGTGGTAACGTTCAACAATTATGAACACGTTTTCTGTATTTCAAGAATTTGTACAATTAATGCTAGTTCAATCATTAATAACAACATATTTAACAACATAAACATTGCATAATTTATTATTCGTACAATAAAATTTCCTCAACATTCCCCTGAGAATATATATTTTAGTCTGTTTTGTTTAAGCGTTGAACGTTCCCACCAAGACCCTGCCTTGCGCATTACTACCGGTGCAAACGGTCTTGGTGTCCTAAGTCGGCTGGGCTCACCAAGGTCAAATAAATATGACAGGTTAACATTAAATGTGACAACTTAAAATTAAATGTTGAAACATTTATTTAAATCTGTAAGGATTTATTTATATCTGTAAAAATGTATTTAAATCTGCGAATATTTATTAAATATTGAAAGATTTAAAACAAATATGTGCAGATTTGGCTAAATACATAAAGGTTTACTAAATATTTGAAAATTTAAAATAAATGTTTTAGGATTTATTTAATTTCTAATGCTTTATTTATCAAATATTGGAATATTTAAACCAAATGTTTAAGAATTTATTTAAATCTAGAATGGTTTATTAAAATAAAAAGCATTTAGCTAAATGTGTGTATATATAATAAATATTGGGACAAATTGACAAAATACCGTGAAATGCACAGCAAATTTTCACTTTCACTTGGCGCCCCATACATCAACGAATAGTTTAAGATCATATTTTAATTTCGTTTTCCAAAAGCCATAAGAGCCCATTTCAAGCAGGCAGCAACCTGAGCCGTTTTTGCTAGTTTAACTAAAATGTTTATATACAAAGAGAAAATTAATTCAGAAACAACTCCAAGAAAATTGTTCAGTTATATGCTTACTTAAACATAATTTCCTGTACAGTAGCTTAATTAGATTTCAGAACAATTACCTTTTCTCTTACATGATGTAACATTTGATAATGATGCATAGTCAATGGTGTGGTACTAATTATATTTACATTTAATTTCTTAGTTGGCTGACTTCGGCTTCAGTAATCAATTCACAGAGGGATGTCATTTGTCCACATGGTGTGGTTCTCCACCGTACGCAGCTCCAGAACTATTTCAGGGACTTAAATATGATGGCCCGAAGGCTGATATATGGGTGAGTTTTAAGTTCCATTATTATTATAGCTTTAGACGTAATTATAAGAATAGTTAAGTCTGCTGAGGAGTGTAACAGGGGTACTCGCCGTCCCTTATAAACATTTTTTCCAATTTCGATTATTATTTTTTATTGGAAATAAAAACGTGCCTAAAGTAAAAAAATAATCAAGCAACATAGTTGTTTGTGTATTTCATAGCTTCAGAAGGTTTGGGGTCCCTGTAGAGACCGGGCCGAGGGTTGGTGTAGCTTCACTCTTAAAGGGGCTTGCAGTGCTGGGGTGTTTTCACCAGGATTTAGGAAAACTGTTCGAACACAGTTGTTGAAGAATACTATTTTTACATTTAATAAATTACAGAAAATGCTAATATAATTATAATAATATGAACGATAATAAGAAATGTTGTAAGCAATTGCAGGCATATATTGCAACCTTCTCTTCTCTTTAGCCCTCTTCAGTCCACTTTGTGACATAGGCCTCTTTTTCTTGCTTCCACCTCGTTCTATTTTGTGCCATTTGAAACCTCCAACTGTTTTAACATCGTCAGACCACCTTGCTTGCGGGCGTCCAATTGGTCTTCCGTGATTCCATGGTCTCCAATTTAATAATTTCTTTGTCCTATTGTAACATATTTTGAAATTTTTGTTTAAAAAAAACATGTTTTTAAAAAAACGTTCTTCGGAAAGTTGATATTTGGAATAATTGTCTCAATCGAAAAATTGTTTTTCACAAAATGGTTATCGAACAAGTGTATTTATATACACTTATACCATTTTTCCGAGACCTGGTAGGGGTTGTTTGGCTTCATACCGTTTGTTAGTTCGATCTTGAAACAGGTTGGAGCTCTTGAATAAACGGCAACGTTGTTGTTGTTGTTGTTGCATAGTAACGTTTGCACAATGCAAACAAAACGTTCCTGCGATTTTGTTAACAGCGGGGCCAAGATTTACTTCTACTAAACATTCTGTATTAGATGTGGTTTGCTTTTCACAGAAACGGGAAAGAGTGAGATGGATTGTGGTTGTTGTGCATAGATAAAAAGTTAACGAAGTAGAATTCGTTGTTGTAAACGACCACGCCTTCTCGACAGTGATTGGCTGTGAGTGGGTCCGTGGGTTGAAATTTATCATTAGTTTGTACATTTCATAGAGTGTGGATGTAAGCTGCTGGTCGGGGACATGTAAATCCGTTAAATCATTGGGATTTTTTCTAAAAACAAACTAAAACCTTAAATTACAAAAAATGCTAATATAACAGTGGAAATAAAAATTAAAATATGAGCGAAAATAAGAAATGTTGTAAGCAATTGCATGCAAATATTCTAACATAACCTAACCTAACCTATTTAGCAAAATTGTTTTTAACGAAATTGTACTTCAAAACATAATTTTTCAAAAAAATTGATATTTCGAATAAATGTCTTAATTCTAAAAATTGTTGTTGAGCAATTGTATTTGTATAATTAAACATATACCGTATAGCCAAAACCTGGTGTAGAGGTTGTTGGGCTTCGGACCGTTTGTAAGTTCGATCTGGAAACAGGCTAGAGCTCTTACAGGGTTCCCACTGACCCTGGATAACCTGGAAGTCATGGAAAAGTCAGGGAATTAAAATTTTAACCTGGAAGTCATGGATTTTATGAAAAATTTGGCAAAAGTCTTGATTTTTCCCATGATTTGCAGTAGAAAACCTGATTTTCCTGCAGTGGTGTTAACATAATTTTAAAAAATTAAAAATTTTACGATTGAATTTTTAAAACTGCCGCTTATAAAACAATTGCTGCTAAAGGTGTTTAAAATATCATTGAGGTACTTTTCTTACCCTTGTTAAATTCCAAGGAACATAATATGGCTTATGATTAGGTGCAAGTGAGACCGCAACGTGATTATTTTTGCGTCTCTAATTTTATTAATTTTTTTTGTTGAAAGTCCCATGTAAGTATGATTTTTGGTCATGGATATCCTGGAAAAGTCATGGATTCTAATTCTTGACAGTTAGTGGGAACCCTGTCTTAGGAGCTACAGCGTTTTTTATATACAGGGTGTGTATAAATTGGTGAAAGAACTACACGTGGCGATGTTGGTCATAAAATTCTGAGTCGAAAATCTTAATACCCACGTGTAGTTCTTTCGCCAATTTATACACACCCTGTATATGATCGCGTTTCTTGGCACTATTAACAAATTGCATACGTCTACACAATACAAAAGAAACGTTTTTGTGCTTTTGTTAACAGTGAGCAAAGGTTTATTTCTTCTATTAAACATTCTTTAGCACTTGCGATAGAAAATTTATTTGATCGTACGGTATTACCTACTTAAAATATTTCTGTACCATATTTTTCGTTCTGGGCTGCGCACCCCAGGGTTGGTGCGTCCCTGCGAGTATTGTAATGAGGATTAAAGTTGATTAAACAAAAATCCAATGTTAGTAAACCAAGCTGAATCATACAGTCAGTTATAACTACTAGCGTCTAGCCCCTTATATTCCTGCCGATCATACCTCACATGACTAGCGCACCTCCTCTGCATGCAGCTGAAATGTATTTAAACCACAACACCGTAGTGGCGCAGATGGATATGTGGGTATGTTCGGTCGTGCTGCTTTTTTTACTGCATAAGTAGTTGCGGGGTCGAATCTCGGTTGGAACCAAAATTTTTTTTTTAATTTAAAGTTTTTTTTAAAACACTGCAGTTGCGTCTTGCTGTTAACGCGAGGTTATTTGTTAAGAGCAGTTATATTTTTAAAGAAAAATACGAAGACAAATTTGCATTCACTCACTGATTGACGGCATACTAACACTGGTAATAAATTAAAAAAAAAGGATTTGTTGTTTTCTATTGAATGCAATTTATTAGCAATGAAAAAATCGGCTTTAACAATGCAAATCTCGATGTAAATATCACACTCGCACATATGCGAGCCAATATTACATGATATTGCGCAATTCATGATCGGCAGGAATATAAGGGGCTAGACGCTAGTGTTATAACTGACCAGGAAGTCTTGGCAGTATCAGAATATACTATTTTATAATAATAATAATAATGGCTTGCTTGAAACTGCTTGAATTTTTGTAGAACTGTGACTAGACAACCCGTTTAACAGATCTTGTATATTACATTGGCCTTGGCAATAAAGTGCTTAAGTGATAAAACAGCTGTTAAATGTTACTTTCAAATACAAATTGATTACGTGCTGTATAGAATTTTAGTCTCTGTTCAGACGATTATACAGGGCGTTCCAAAAACACTGTACAAAATCTTTAAAATTTTCTTTGCCATAAATTATTGTAAGCACTAAATAAATCATTCATAGGCTTCAACACTTAACAATGGTCCCTGAATTTAATTTTTTTATTGCATTGTAAGTGCTCAGCCCCAACAAAGAATTGAATGTATTGTATGCTCAAGGTGTCATTATTTATTTATGCTTAAAATGTTCAATGGTGACAGTCTATAAAATAAAAATGAATGTTATTGGACTGTAATATTTTATGCCTGCTTCTTTTGAATTAATAATATATATTTTGTTTGGCGTTTTTATCCAAGTTTTTTTTGACACTTTTATTTAAAATATTAATTTGCTCTGTTTATATTCTACCTGGTGGGCCAAAAGCGTGGAATATTGATTGTAGATGCCTTAATATTAATTGTATTAAAAACATTTTTGTAATAAATTTTTGACCTGTTTTTAAAAAAATTTTTTACCATTTCAAACCGATCTGATTAACCAGACTGAAAAACTGGTCTGAAAAAACAGTCTAAAAAACCGGTCTAAAACCCGGTCTGACAAAACGGGTCTAAAAACCTGTCTTAAAACCGTCGTCTCATGACTCATGTCGATATACGTAAACTAAAACTTCTAACCTATTATTATCTATGTAATTCTACTTATTGGAAATAAATAATAAATACCCGCTTACAGCTTATACTTACAATTTTGTTTTTTTTATCTATTTATTATTATTTAAACTTAATTTTTCTTAGAAAAATTACTGAATTGAATAGTGATTACATCAAAACTGATTATATGCATGCATTGTGACCAGTTTTTGCAGACTGGTTTTTCAGGCCGGTTTCAAACCGGTTTTTCAGATTGGTATCGAACCGATTTTTCAAACCGGTTTTAAGAAAATTCGTAAAAAAATAAACTGGGTAACCCGCAAACAGTGATTCGTCGACACCACTGGTTCAAATTGTTCCCCGTTGACTTCTTGATAGAGTTTCGTATTGTGTCAACCGGAGTATCTAGGTCTTCACAATTAATAAGAATAATAATAATATTTGTTCGCTGCACATAAACAGGTAAAAAGAAAAGAGTACTACAGAAAAAACATAGAACAACATACTACATAAGCTGCAAATATGGTGTGAAATCAGCCATAGCTGTTTTTCATTCACCCCACATTGATTAACTATAATGATTATTGAGACATAAAACTGTTTTTTTCAAATTGTTTAAATTCTGTGGCTTTCCCGTGTGTAGTCTGTTTTTTTTAAATATCCTTCATTAAAATAAATTGTGTTAGGTCTGGTGAGCGTGCGGGCCATTTGTTTGTATCTCTTTCAATAAGACGTTTAAATACTGGCTTACAAGTAGTGCTTACTGAGACGGAACTCCATTTTGCTGAAACCGCACGTGTTTGGAACTTGATTATTTGTTTTGTATTTTGAGATATTGTTTTCAAGTCAACTCAAGTGTTTTACATTAGTCACTGTTCTGTTGATAAAAACGATCCAATAATGCTTTCACTCTAAATTTCCACCTATATGTTGCTTTTTCGGGTCGTGTATGGGATTCTTTAACCCAGTGCGGTTTATACTTGCCCAGTAGCGGCTGTTGTACTTATTAACTGTCCCATTTAAGAAACATGTTGCTTCATTTGAAAAGCTCTTGTCTGCTTCAACAAAAAGTTGTTCGCGTTTTCCTAAAATTGTTATATTAGGGCCAGGGCTTAATCACTGCCGAAAATTGTGTAGGTACTACGTAGTATTGAAATATTTATTTTTTAAATGTAGTTTTGTTACTCGAATATATTGTCTATCCCAAATTTAGTTGTTGGTCAAAAAATAAATTATATTGTACATTTAAATTTTGTTTTTAGAGCCTTGGGGTTGTTCTCTATGTTCTTGTGTGTGGTTCGCTTCCGTTTGATGGCCATACACTTCAAGCATTACGAAATGTAGTTATATCTGGCAAATTTCGAATACCATACTTTATGTCACAGGGTAAGCAACACGATTAGTTGGACTTTATAATGCAAATTTTCATTTCTTCTTGATATTTCAGACTGTGAACATTTAATAAGACACATGTTAGTGGTGGATCCAGACAAAAGACTGACTATGACACAAATCGTAAAACATCGCTGGTTATCAAATACGCCACCAGTTGATACAGGGCCGGATAGAGAGCTGCACCTTAATAAAACCGTAATAGAACATATGTTGCAGTTACCAGGTCTAAACCAGAGTATGATTCTACAGGTAATGGTCTTTTTTTGTAAGACTTGTGTTACTTTTATGTGTGAAGAAACAATTGTAATATGTAGCATTTCTTGTTGTTGCAGTCACTTAAATCCAATTCTTTTGATCACATTTATGCAATATACAACCTTCTTGTGGACAAATTGCATCAACGAACCATCAACTTTCAGTCAAAATTATCTCAACAGAGCACCGAAACCGACCAGTCCTCTGAAGAATCGGCCGAAGCTAGTGGGGAAAGTAACGAGCTCTACACACGACCCCACAAAATTAATGAACGCAGCGAATCATTTAATGAACAGCTTGTTACACATGCACATAGTTTATCAAGTGAGGTTAGTATTTGCGTCGTGAAATTATTTAGATTAATAAAATAATTGAATTGGAAAATTGTGATTATTATTAATTTTATTCAGGTACAAGGTGAAAAATCTGAGGAATCCCAAAACGGTAGGCGAGAGAGCTTCAATGAAAATTGTTTGAGGGAAGTGCGAGATGATGTTAATGAAAGGCGGAAACTCTTTTCTGAAGCTAGCTCGGAAGATATGGGATCACCATTTGTATCCATGCCCACCATTCCTGCTGTGTACCTTGCTGGAGATGGAGATGGGCAGCCTCTTGAAAAGGTAAATTTGTTTTTACTGGCACTGTTGGCCAAATACCTACAGGGTGATTAATAAAAGTGTACAACTTTACAAAGTATTGTTATTTTAAAACATAAAAAAAAAACAAGTTTAAAACGCCAATTTTCCATCATATCTTGCTCTGTAAAGTGATAAAATTAATTTTTTCCAGGGTATTTGGTTTAAGCGAAGCAGTACAAATAACTTTTTATTAATAATAACTCGTGTCGCTTTTTTGTTTGAAAAATTTAAAATATTTAAAACGCAGTTTCTCTGTTTCTAAAATTGCCGATATCTTGACAATATTGTACAACTTAGGTATAAGAATACCCTATACCATTTTATAGAAATTTAAATATTGTTTTAAATAAAATGTGGTAATATACAGGGTGTTCCATTTAAAATAACAAAGTTGCTTATGGTCCCTTCATAAGTAAAGACCCTGTATAAGTGATTTACAGTGATGCGGAACTGTCTACCAAATAACTTTTGCATTTAACTTATTTTTGTTAAGTTATTATTTAAGGCTTGCAACGATATTTCATACTTTTAAATCACCCTGTATAATGCATTTATGTAAAAACAGAGGGTGTACCTAATTTCGTTTTCACCTGGTCAAAAGTTTAAACAATCTCGAGTGTTTCAAAAATACCTTAGATATGTCGAGCACTCCCAACATCTACGCAACTGGTTAATGAATTTCAACAAAAACAAGTAAAGAAACATCATTACTAGTAAAACATCCACATTCATATCTCTTCACTGTTTGGGTATTCAATTCTCGAATTGTTAGCAATACCAACCAAGTTAAGTTGATAAGATTTTAATAGTGTAAAATTGATTTAGTTTGGAGAAATGGAAACGGATCCTGTAGAAGACTCCTGTGCTTTGACAGTACCTTCCACATCGTCTTCTATAGGATATGGCAGTTGTTCATCATCTGGTGATAGGTATCTTACCATACGTAGACACACCGTAGGACCAGGTGACCCAGCACATGAACAGGTAAATTCATGCTCATTTTAAAAGTTGGATGCAACCATTTAAAGAGTACCAAAAAAAGTAAAATTATTTTTGTTTTAAGGTGTTGGAATCACACTACATGGCTCAGTCCCAACAAGATCCAAATATGGGAATGGGTACACGACTTCTGCCAAACACCAACCTTCCTTTGCATTTACCGTTACTAGCCCAACAAAATCCTCATTATTTCAGTGGGAAGGACCCACATCTCCTTAAACCTCCAACTGTGCTCAATGCAGCTGGTGGTTTTGGAAGGCGTGCTTCAGGTGTGTTTTTGTTAAAAGATTATTTTAATTTTTGTAATTAATAACGTTTGTTACAGATGGTGGTGCTAATCTCCACATGGCATGGGGCACTCCAGGATCTCATGAGCAATTGTCTGTGATGTCTACTAGTTCCAGCGGAAACCCCAGTCTTAGCAGTGGTACCGCCACCCAGCCATTGGACCACAGTCAGCCTGCACTTGATGAATTGGCTGACCCCTACGCTATTGCCAGGTAATTATAATAATTTTTTGGTAAGAAATTATTTTACTTTTAATTGTAAACATTTATTGCCAAAATGATGGTTTACTCATGGGAAGTCCAATTTCACCTCTTTTAGCTAACATATTTACGGAAAATCTAGAAGATCAAATATTCGAATCAAATTAGTCTGAGAAAGTTATATTTTATTTTGTTTTAATGTTGATGACATTTAAGCATGTTTTGATAGTTCATTTGAGTTAATGAATTTTTAATTTTTATTACTAACTTGCGTCCAAATAAAAATTTAGAATAGAAACATCAAAATAGGCCTGTTAGCTTTTTAAATTTAAATATAAAAATTAATACAAATAATCGAAACATAGATTAAGATTAAGCCATCAAGTTCTATTGTTCCTATAGCAATACCAACTGTTTACTTTTTAATATTACCTTTGATAATGATGTGGAAACATGTTGAAATACGTATAAGGCGTAATAAAAATTTAGTAATGGGCAGCTGGGAAAAATCCCTCAAGGGAAAATTCCTAAATCGGGGTTTTTCCCAGAGGGAAAAACCAAAAACGGAAGGACACATTTGTTTGCCAAAATTAGGGAGGTAGAGGGAAAATGAACTCCCTTAAATATTGGTGCACCCAAAAATTATGTTCTGAATTCATAAAAAGAGTCACAGAAAAACTAGGGAACTGAGACACAAACTAAATTGTAGCCTATTTTAGCCCATAACAAATTATTGTAAATTTTTTTCACTTTATAGCTTTTTACTTTTCGTGCACTGTAACATTGTGCGTTAACAGGGCTATTACGATAAAATTTTTGAATCCTATCTGTTAACATGTTTTTGAGTAATAAGGCGCTAAAGTCAAAATTTTCAAAAAATTGTAGCGGCCGCCATTTTGAAGCTAGAAATAGATTCCTATACTAGAAGTATGGGGAAGTAAAAAAGACACCTTTTTCATAGGGACGAAACGGGAATTTTTCTAGTCCGACCCTGTAAAAAAATGATTTTAAACATACGGTGTTTCAAAAGGTTTACGACTTGCTAAAGAATAGCTTTTGGCACCACCTGGCAGCAAAACTCAAAAATTGACGAAACCGTTTTCTTATTTTCGAATAGAGTTTGCAGAGCTTTTTCAATTGGTAAAAACAAAAAGTTGTTTATAGGTTTTGTTTCTGGAACTGTAAGGCGCCCGCCCTAGATCGGAATTTTTTCTAAAAATTACAAAAAATTCTCGTAGAGTCTCAATGTGCAGCGCTAATTGGTGAAAAACCGAGCAAGAAATTGTTATGTGGTATGTGCATTTGGTATATGGTCTGAAATCGATGCGTCTAATCACTTATGTTGATATTTATTTTTAGCACTTTGAACTCTTTTATAATGAAAGATTGGGTTAATGAATTATTTTTTGTGTTTGGAGTTAATTAAATGTTTTATTGAGATTTGATGTTTTACGCAGGTACATGCAATGTCGTGGTAATTCAAAAAGGCACACAATGGCTAATCCTGAAGATGTACATTCCTTACAAACCAGTACTTCATCTGGAGCACGTACTCGACGTACAGGTCTATTGACAGTTATGGAGCGACCACCAGGTGAGATTTACTGTGACTGTTGCCTTCATTACTAAGCGTTAGTATTCAAAATTATTGTTATTAGAATGGCAGTACTAAATACAAATTGTGATTAATAATAATTAATTTTCTAATCATTTGGATTTAAATGTAGCCTTGATGCAGAAACGTTAAGGTATAGTAAGCGTTGCAGTGTAAAATTTTATTTGTGTTGGTGATTAATAACTACACCGTTTTTGTTTTTTATGCTGAACTTTATTTAATAGTTTATTTTGTTTTTATAATGCACATGTATACAAATTGGACACCCACCAGGGGATCTCACATGCCTTTAGAGATAAAAGGTTTGCTTAAATTTGGTAAAGTTGCTAAATTATTTAAATGATTCATATTTTGATAAATTTTTGTATAAACTAAAGAATAAATTCAAAATATCTTTGTTCGGTCACGACTCTGAATTTTAGTTCAACAAATAGAACAGTTTTTTAATATCTCTTCTTTCTGCATTAAAAAAAACCATTTTTTAATTCCAAATTCAGTAGAAGAAAACACAAAATCAAACGGAAAAACGCGAAAGTTTTTAAAAAACAACTAAGTTTGTTGATACCTTTCCATAGCAACAGCGAAGTCATAGATAATTTGAAGTGCGAATTCACAACCTTCTGGATTAACATTTATTTGACGCCTCCATATAAGGCCTACCACGTTATGAACATTTTTTGTTTTTCTTAACTTAATCTCAGATATGGCATTTTTGGTTACTTGTGCCTCTGCCGGGGTTGGCAATTTGAATGGGTTCATTTAAAAAACGTTTTTTGGGTGGGTACAATTAAAAAAGCCCAGTGGTTGTTTTTAGCGATTTTTTGGTGGTTTATAGGCGGGCACAATTTAAAAAACCGAGTGGGTTTTATGCAGGTTTTAGAATCTTGAAAACTAAAAATACCCGTTGGGTTTAAAGAAAAACCCGGGCTTTTTCCCAACCCTTTATGGATTCAGAGAGATTTATAGGATCGTGGTCGAAATAAACAACTTATTCAAAAAATTGTTATAATTCTAAACCAATCGTGTGTGTTATATATTTTATATCGTTGATTTACAAAAAAATGCTATTGAAGGGTGTAATAAACTAAAATGAAAAAATAACGTCTCCAAAAAAATAATAACAAACATCAATTAGGAAAAAAATTAAAAACGTGTAAATAAAACTTACAACGAGAAAGTTTTTACGGAGTATAAAAGGAGTAGGAGGCGCCTGTGGGCTAGCGGTTAGAGTGTTGGACTGCTATACTTGGGGTCTGGGTTTCAAATTCCAGTACAGGAACATCGGATTTTTAACGACCGTTCTTCTTCCAAGGCAATGGCAAAGCCAAACCTGCGAGGAATTCTGCCTAGAAAACTTTCTCTGGAGAAAAAGTGCTTGCACTTCCTGCGGTTCGGAGCCCGCGTTAAACAGTAGGTCTCCTACGTCTGTGTGATTCATTAAGCACGCTCACCACAGGCATAGGAGAGAAAGTCACCATGCTCTTTCGAGAGCAAAAGAACTCTAAAGAGATAAAAACTTACAACGAGAAAGTATAAAACTTTTATTTAAAGGTCGATTTATAGAGTTGCATTTAAGCAACTTTATCATCTTTTCCTTACCCCACTTACTCCAAATCAGGGCATAATAGCTTTACAGTGGTTTATCCCTTTACCCCATCCCCAATTCCTGACTAATTCTCAACCTGAACAGCCCAGAATTTTATAAATGTTCGTGACCACTCGAGTTTTTAATCCATGTTCAAGAGTGTGGCAGTAGCAGTGTAAATTGCTGTGCCAATCTCTTGGCCAGAATTTTTAATTATTGAAAAATAAAAAAGGTATAATAGGCAAAATACGAAAAACTGATGCTTCAGTTTGCTTTTCAATTTTCTCTTAATATCCGTGGAAGATATCTGAACAAATTTTGCGCATTCTTAACCAGTTTAAAATTTAGCAACTTTTCTGAATTTAAGCCGGTCACTTTGTTTGTTAAGGTAAGCCAGATCCTCATTGAGGAAGGAAGTCCAATTTGAATCAGCCTGTATTTCAATGTGTTATGTAACTCTTAACTCTCTAACTTGTGAAAGACTGACTTGGTTTAAAAAAGGTGCAATGAAATACATTAAACCAAAAATACTATTTCTATAGCTTAACAAAAAAATAAGCAAAGCTAGACTTTCCTATACATTAGAAACTGTTACTTGTTATATTTTTGCAACAACGTTTTATGCACCAACACGTGTTTATGCACAAAATGTTACAAACATATCTTCGAAATATGATGAGACAATTTCTAAAGTATAGGAAAGTCTGGGCGAAGTGCTTCCCTCATGTTTTGTGTTCCTAGAGGTTCAAAACATATATACTGTATTTTGTTGAAAATCTCGAAATCGTAAGTTTTCATGAAATCATACTGAAACTATAGCAATTTAAAAACCAATTAAAAGTGGACCGAATGCCACCTTATTTTAAAGCACAAGCACTGTAGTGTAAATATATACCACCTTACGTGTGCTATTTTGCATGATACTAAGCCTTTAAAACAATTTGTTGTTATTTTTGTGTGCTACGTTTAATAATACAATTATTTTTATTTTATTTTACTTTAGTTATATTTATTTTATAAATATGGGTTGCTTTTAAAATGATTTAGTAATTAATTTTTTCTATTTGTTTTTACAAGATATTGTTGAAAATAAAATAAAAGCATCCCATATGCTAGCTAGTTTTTGTTCAGTAGTAGTTGTGTAATCTGCAATCTGCATGCATTTGTTAGTAATCTCCCCCGAGCTAGTGATGGAAGTAGAAGCTCGTATGCGGCGCAACTATATGCCGCCAATGATCCCTCAACGCAAGCACTCTCGACAGTCGGTCAAACCTCACCTACCCACCGTGCAGGAACTTCAAGGTATGTGTAATTTGCCTTCAGTGTCGTATTTTTTTTGTGTTACGCCTCTCTTTAATAACTGTGTTGCCTTTTATTTAATTATCACTCTTAAAAATTCTGGAAAACGTTGGTAAGATTTCTAAGTTTTCTAACGATAATGAATTCGAGATTTATGGCATTGTTTTTAATTTTTAATTTTGTAATATTAAAGGCCGAGAGCAAAAATCAACAGAGAGGTTTAGTCCTGTTAGAAGAGGTAGTGAAGGCTCGGCCAGTGGAGCACCACGCACTCTTAGTCCCACAACTCCACAACAAGAATGTCAGAGATTACAGAGAGGCCTAGCATCGCGTGCGAGCCCACCTAGATCCATTCCAGGTATTCCTATATAATTGAAATCTTGTAAACACACAGGAAGCTAATTAAACATTTAATTACAGGTTCACCAATTCACCAATTGGTTACCGATTCTCGTCACCAAATTTCAGAAACCTCCTCACCGGTTCATCAAATGTATCCAACTATGACCGAGGCTAACTCGTCTCTCGGTTTGGCACATGAGAATTATCAAGCGCAATCAAATTTGGTGCAAGCTAGTTTCGGATATGATCCGAATCGGAGTTTTGGTAATAGTCCTTTGCATTCCGGAAATATATCACCTTACAGTCCTAATTGTGGGAGTAACTTGGGTTCGCCCATACATCAGAATTTATACGGTCAAATGCCCAATTTGGTTCTGTATTCTGGTACCAGTTCACCTATCATGAATCCTCTACTTAGTCCAAACACCTCACCGGTTTTTGGGGGCTATGCGCCGTCTTCTTCAGGATCACTTTCACAACCCAGCAGTGTTTCTTCTATTACACAAGGTTTGTTGATAACATTGTTATTGTTGAGTTGAATTAATTTTGTTTTTAATTTTTTACAGGTATAAGTGGTTTAAATACTACTGGAACTGGTTCTATAACTCAAGGAACACCTTCAACCAGCCTGCAGTTGGAACTTCGTAATCAACAACAATTACAAGAAGAGAACAAAATGGATACGGCTTCATATTCTGGTAATTTAGCACAACAGTTGCAGTCGAATTACTTACCCAATCAAGCAAACTACCTGCATCAAGCCCCACTGCCGCATCACATGCACCACATTCTCAATATTCATAATCATCGAAGCCTGACAAACTCGCCTATCAGTAATCCTGGAAGTCCTGGACTTGATATGATTCAAGAAGAACTGCCTCACATACAGAATATACCCAAGATTGATCAGCAACCTGTGTGTCATCCTCAAATATCTGTAACGGATGTTTTAGGTAAGTGTTGTTTAATTATTACATTTTGCACTTACGTTATGCATGAATTTCTACAGCTGTTGCCATCTCTCCCTCCCCAGTTTCCATTCCTTTCTGTCATAGCGGGATTCTTCTTTGAGGTTCGTTGTCTTCCTCTCTTCGTTTTTTTTTGTTGGTATGTATTATTTTAATTTAGCTTTTTCCATGCAATCTGTATGTGCAACTCATATGAGATATAGTTTTTATTGTTTGTCTCATTGATAATGTCTGCTTCCACTTCACATCTCATTTTCATTGTAAATTTAGAAATTCTTGTTATTTTTCTAAATTTTTGGTACTATTCTTATTACTTGTGCTTGTTTTCTAGTAGTAGGTCAGTTTCCCTTCTACCTACAATTGAAAACAGAATTCTTCATATTCAGTCCTCGCAATTCTTGTTCTTCCTTCTGTTTCCTAGGTATGTAGTAGCTCAGTTCGGCTTCATTGCCTGTTATAACTACTTGATTGTATGCAAATTATGGGGTAAAAAGTACTTCCATATTTCTACACTTTTCTGCCACTCCTGGCAGTAGTCTAAGTAAACTTGAAAAAGTGTTGGGGATAGACTGCCTTCCTATTCAATATTTATATCTTAGAAGTGTTGTTATTCTTGTATACAGTCTAACCTATTTACCCTCAACCCCTATAGAAAAATCTACTCGATTTTAGTAATATTTTCGAGAAATTTGCTTAAAAATGCACTCTATAGTTTCTTTTTTCTCGAATCCCCTAATACGTGCTTGAGCCTAGCTTTGTGAAAGATACCTAACGAGTTGCGGATTATAGATGTGATTAACAGTGGATAATGACCTCGGTTCTTTGTTTCTTGAAATTTCAAGGGTTGTAAAATACGCCCACTAGGGTGGTCCTTATTTATGAGTCTGAATTTTTTCAAATACGTCTCCCAGTTTTGTTTCATTATATGAAGACGTAAACCTGTAAAAATTTCAGCCTAAAAAAATATTAACACATGCCGCTTTTGGCTCAAACATTGTAATAATTTTGATTTTACAATTTTTCGTTTATTTTAATTTTTTATGAATCCTTGAAAGTAAAAATAACTATTCAATTAAAATTTTATTATTTTCGAAACAATTGTAAATATTTTAATTCACATTTCATCAAAATCGAACGAACATATCAAAACTTATTGTATTTTAAATGTAAAAGCACATTATCGATGTGACAGGTTTAATTTGTAGATAATGGAGAAAGTACAGATCCGGATGTAACTCATTTTAAATAAAAATACTGTTTATTGCTTTGAATTTTAAAAATAATTAAATTTGCTACTTAATGCAAAAAGTAAGGAAAATTAGTCAAACTAACAAATAAACTTAATATAAAAAGAAATTGTTTTCCTTTTTTATACGTTGTTTATTCGAAAGATTGTGATATCATTTCGCAGCTATGTCCCGCATATCTTTTTCTACAGTCTTGAATAATCTGCATTACAAAAATCAGAAGGTTTATTAACATTAATTAGTTAAAAATAAAGATAAATAAATACTAAATGCAATAGAATTAATTAGTTGTAAAAGGTACTGTTGTTGATCCAATTTTTTGGTAATTATATTATTAAAATTCAAAATTAATTTTATTTCTCGCTCAGCAGTATCGTTAACTACCTTCAGAGATTTTTTTATTTTAAAACCTTTAAGCTAATTTCTCTATGTTTCAATTCTTCTGGATGACAATGAAGAAAGTCTGTTTCTATTTTAAAACGACGAAAAGGTTTATTGCATTGGCAGATATAAAATTTTCTATATTTCTCAAAACAAATGTATTTAAATCTTCTGGTTTCATTAATAGCCTTTTTTCAAGTTCTTCTTTTTTAATATCTTCTTTACCATGTTGCTAATTAATTTTTGCGGCCATATGAATTTTAGTTTCCAGTTTCCAGGCTTTCATCAAAAAGTGAAATTGCTACTGTTTCTGTATTAGGTACCACAAATGATTTGTAAACCTATTGACAGTAACAGTTGCAGTATTGATTAGATTTTTTTTAAAATCCGCAGCGTAGATAAAAAAAATAAAATAAAAAACAAAGAAAAGTTTATTTCTTATACTTATAATATTAATTAATTAATTGTCGATGACGTGTCTTCACTATGTTTTTGTCTACGTTGTATTTCTTTGTCTTCCCTCTTCATTCTTCGCTCTTCAATTCCTTCTAAAATTTTGTCCACGCCGAGCATTCAGCTTGGTCGTCCTGTTTTCTCTGTTAAAGTAAGAATTCCTTGTCTTCATTTATTGTAATCATATTCAGAGCGTTTCCGTTGTGTAATGTCGAAAAAATTGTCCAACTTTCGTTTGCTGTCGTTCTACTGTATTTTTACGATTGTTTCCTAAGTTTCTCCAGTCGTTATATAATTTTTCTAATAATTGAACGCATGGTTGTTGTAATCTTGTTGGTATTCGGGCTGTTTTCCAAAATATAGTACATTCTTGTACAGTAAAAGTAGCACTCTCTCAAACACTTAGTTTTACCACTTGTAAGTTAAAAAATAAAAACTTGAAGAACGTCCTTATTGGAAGACAATTAACATCCTGTAATTTGACTTTTCGTATTTCCAATTAAAATGATTTTTCTTTCTCACATCGATACTACTTAAAGAAGACATTTTCAGCGTATATCAATAAGCCAAAAAACAGAAATTAAATATTAAAATAACTGGACATTAAAATTACGTAGGTATTCCTAAAGTCGTTGTTCTGGTCACGATTTGAAAATAAGAACTGCCAGATGTTACCCTGCGCAGTACTGCCAACAACTGCAAAATAGATAACCTAAACGTAATAGTAGTAATCTTGAATAACAAAATGATAACTATATAGTTATTTTTTACTTGGAATAATTAATAAAAAATGAAAGAACAGAAAAATTGTAAAATTTTGATTTTTTCGATTTTTAAGCTCGAAGAGGCACGTGTTAATATTATTTTTTGGAGCTGAAATTTTTACAGGTTTATTTTCTCATATAAAGGAACAAAACTAGGTGGCGTATGTAGAACGAATCGAAAATTTCTTTATTCATATCTAAATAAGGACCACTCTAACGCACACGATAGTTCTTAGATAAAATAGTACATATTAGTAATACGATAATCTATTAATCATTTTAAACAAAACAATTTAGATTTGCATTAGCCATTGCCATCACTTCAATAATTATGGAGTACCTTATAAAAAATTAAATTGATTAAAAAAGTGTGTTTAATTCAAGAAATTGAAAAAGCAATAATCCTATCAACAATTTTAAAAACAAGGATTTCATCATCGGTGCTTTAGCAGCAAACACCAACTGTAGGGATATAAAAAGAATTTCCCAATTTAGAAACGGCTATGATGGAATAGTTTCGATGCGTTCGTGATCAAAATGACCAATTTTGGGGGCCAATTATTTTCCAAAAAGCTGAAGAATTTGCAAAAACTATGAGGACTTTAAAACTAGTCAAGGGTTGTTAGAAGAATTTAAGAAACGAAATGCAATTTAGCAAAATGTAATGTGCAGGGAAAGTGCGGAAGTGCCTGAACCATAATTGCAAACAATGTTTATCCGTTGAAAGCTGAAAATGGATTTTGCAAAAACATAATAGTCGTGTTTTTTTTGCAATTAAACTGGTAAACGACCAAATGAAAACCCCCTATAGGTCTTTTCTCAATTTGACTAATTTTGAAGTCGAATTTCGTAAAATTTTGAATAAACAAAAAATCCCTGCAGGAGTGACTGCATCGGTGGCTATTCGACATGTGTAGAATATGAGTATAAGCTTTTTGAGCACATCTATATTGATGTATAGCACCCTTCCCCCCTTTTCTATACCTTCGGTATAAAGGGAAATATATTTTCATGAAACTTTTCGAAATATAGATTTTAACGGAAATACACGTTTTGGGGCTCAAGGAATGCAAAAATGGGTTTTAAAACTGTGTCTGTGAATGGGTAGGTGTGTGGGTGGGTGTGTGACGCCTCTAAAGGCTGAAGTACTGGACCGATTTTGATGAAACTTTAAATCAAGAAGTATATCGAAAATTTTATTTTTAGCTACGCTGGTCAAAAAATTCAAACCCACATCTTTTTTTTTGGGCGAATCAATCTTAGTACTTTGTGGGTTCATCCTTTCTTTCTAACATAAAAGTTTGATGCAACTGCCAACTCTATGATCTTTCTTAAAAAAATACGATACTCGAAGAAAATAAAAAAGTTGACTATTTCATATAAAAAAAAATGAAGATTTAGCAGTTTTATTATTTACTAGTATTACCCCAGCGCACAATGCACTGACAGACTGAGTGTTGACTGAGCCGGGTAAATGCTAAGTCACGTGATGCATTAGTTCCATGAGGAGACGCGGCGCGGCGTTGGTGTAGATGTCGCCTCAAGTAAAGCGCGTTTAGCAGACTTTCATATATAAATTAAAATAATTATTATTGAAAAATGGACGTAGAATAAAAATATGAAAATGTTTCATGTTTCATCTGAGGATAGAGACCTTTCATTGAAAAAAAAAATGGTCCAAATTGTTGAAGCGGTAGCCGCTTGAGGAACCGGAGAAAAATACCCTTTGAGCTTTTATATATGTATGGATATTTCAGTTTGGTTTATAGCAAATTCTTTGGATATTCTTAATAATAATAAAAGTACGAGACTTTTTTATGGTTTAACCAATTTCTTATCTCGTATCAGATCCCAACGATTGTGCAAAATTAATTTGAACATTGTACACTCTTTAAAAGTCAATAACAATACCCAGTTATATTAAACTTTTGTATTTGTATTTTTATTTTACATTAAATATTTCAAAAACATGATGTACCTGTTTTTCTGATTGTACATTTTAAATTTTAGTAAAAAGCAACAATCGTTTGCTCATTTAACCATTTAACTTTAAAAAAAATTGCCAGATAACTATGCACAAATAGTGTTTTCATGAACATCCTGTATATGTTTCCTTTTTAACTTTTTCATAAAATAATAAAACTGTATTTTTGTTTGTTTTTACAGGAAGTGAAGTAACTCTTGTGGCTGGTTCCGACACGTCTGAAGATTCTTTGGACAGTTTAGACAACCAAAAGGTGTCCAAAATTCCATCTTTCATCATCTCTGAACCATTGGAGAATCAACCTTCAATAACACGTGGTATTGGAAGGAAAAGCAGCACAGAGAACGATGACTCAAAATTTTTTAGTAAACCACCCGATGGCGAAGTCCCAAATGAAGAGTTTTTTCTGAGACGTAATTCAGATAAAAGTTCTTGTTATTCAGATGATTCACTGTCTAATGATAGCTTGAGCATTGGCAATCAGAGTCCAAGCTCAAGTTCCAATACTCAAAGTAGTCATGCTACATTTGACCACGATATTCGTAACCGATCCATTGATCCTAATTTTGAGAAGATGCAAATTAATCATGAACTGGCTAATGCGGGAACGCAAAATTTCCAGATTTTCAAGAACCTCAATTTGGCTTTAGCACAAAATGAGGGCGAAGCCAGGTTTATTGTGCAGAGAAGGGACGACAACAATTTCAACTCCTCGAAGCAGCAAGAGGGAGCGACTGAATGTGTCGAAACGCCAACTAACATGCAACAGTTTGCAGGATATTATAATACAAACTCGGAAAACGGTAGTGTGCAGAAGATGGGCGCCATTTTTAGTATTGCAGATCACCCTAACTTAGTGGATATTATTCATAAAAGTTCGGGCTCGTTTGAGTTAGAATTGTCGGAAGTGTGTTCGAAATTAGAGACGAACGATATTTTAGAGATGGTGAAACGAACGATTAATGACCAAATTCCACCTAAACTATGTGTATTAAACTCCACATCTGAAGAACTCTCTAACAAATTGTCCCTCGAGTACGAGGGTGGTATTCAGATTGAATTAAAAATTGTCGATAAACAAAAAGACTCGAAGGGACTTAAGATGCGGAGAATTTCGGGTGATTACTTAGTTTATAATCAATTGTGTCAGCAACTGATTTCGTGTATGACGGTTTCCTAGCATTTGGTGAACACTTCATAACTTTGCTGAAATTTACGGGCGTTTTAGTTCGTGAGTACATTTATTACGTTTTCGTTGTAGAATCTTTGTTTTAAGTAAACGACAATTTAGAAGGTAAGAATTACTTTCCAAAATTACTTTGGCTATGAACATCTTTATTTTTTGTTGTAATAAAGTGACAATCAGAATATATTTTTTAATGGTGTTTTTACATCTCTCATTTTCTTACTGGTTCAGTTTGACAAACGTTGATTAACTAATCAGTGTTCTACAATAATAAGTAATATTTATTAATTTGACATGTGTTGGCATTGGAATTGTGGAAACCACAAGGATATAATTTTTAAAAAGGAAATTATTTTTTTAAATAAAATAATTAATAAATATTATAAACAATATTATTTTACCGTTGATAATGAGATGGAGACATTTAAGTACATATTGTTATTAAGTTATTAATTATTTTATTTATACTTTAATATGAACTTCAACGAAGTAAAGCTGGAACTTATTAATATTTTTTGTTTATCTTTGAAGTTCTATTGTTAACTGATGACATATTTTTAAAAGATTGCAGACTAATTTTGATTTTATTTATAATTATTCGACTCATAAAATATCGATTAACCATTAAAGTTTAAACCCACATATTTTTGATGAACAAAATTTTATTTTTAGTAAATTTAAACAAGTACTCATTTGTTTTATTGACTAGTTTTAATAATGCATATTATTTGACAGTTCGATATATTCTGCAAGATTTAATCTACTCATGTACCACTCGTGAGTTGAAAAACAACTGGGGAAATTTACTCAAACTTCCTGCGTAGCAACTTGTGCTTTAAAAAATTCAAGCAAAATTAATACTCATTGTTACACAACAAGTTTTTGTAATTATTTGCGTGTTTATATTTCAATTCACTTCTGGTTTTAAAAAAATGTTGAAAAATGAACAGAATATCAAAATTATGGGAAACAGTGGAAATATTCAAGAGGGAGGAATAATGGAATAAAATGGATAAAATTAAAAGTGATATTAAGTATAGAAAATAATTTTTGTGTGTTTCGAAAATTTTTATTTTTTTTATTTTTTCATGTTTTATAGTTTTTTACCTTTATACAGGGTGAGTAAAAAGTTATGCATAATATCTGTAACTTCGTAAGTATTAGTTTGATGACAAAATAGCCTTAAACAACTTTAATCAAAGCTGTTTTGTTATAGAATCAATATTTACGAAGTTGTACGTTATACCTTACATTTTATTCACCCTGTATATAATAACATTATGTCTGTCCTATGGATACAACGACACCAAATTTTATGCTGATACGGAGATATATTTTTGAGTTTTTGTGCGAACCAAAAAAGCATTTGATTTGTTTGGATGCCCATTTATCAGATTCTGCTTTTAAATTTACATAATTCTGTTTTGGTAAAAAATGAAAAAAACATGTCTTTCTGTCACTTTCACTTTTAGATTTTTTATAAATCTTATTTTTCTTTTGAATTTTTGATGCAATTCCAATTTTCCAGTTCTCAGTTTTTTGAGCCCAAAAACGTGTTTTTTGGTCTTATTGGAGTCTGGTTATAAATTTAGTTTGCAAAATTCTGCATTTGATAGAATAATATCTAAAAATATTTAAAATTTGACAGTCTGATAAATTATTTGTGCAGTAGTTTAATCCTATACCAGTCGTGAATTGACATACCCCGGGAAAATTGCTCAAACTTCCTGCATAGAAACAAAGTTCTCCTAATTTTTGCTTGGTTATTATTTTTTTTCTTTGTTCAACTGTTGTGAATACAAATAAAAGACAAAGGTGGGAGAGACAAAGGTATATAGATAAAGCAAGAAGTACAGAACTGAAGGGAAAGATAATTTTCAATCATTAATAAATTCATGTTTTGCAAATTAATTGTATATTGCTTATAACAGACAGTAAGAGGGTAAGAGTAGTAAATATATTAGAATTATATAGAAAATTACTATAATGCTGTGTAAAATTATCTTTTAATTCATGTCTTGGTTAATATCCAAATCGGCTGCTATATAAAACAATATCCTCTAGAAAACTTACGAGTTATAGAATAAAAGTTTTACAAAATGTCTACAACAAGAAATGCTTGGAAATCAAGATTGGAGACATAAGAGCTTTAACTTGTAATTTAAAAATAAAAAGTTGTTTACAATTTAGACTTTAGACGGATAATGCCAATATTAGCCCGATTTTGGTGTTGAATCATTAACAGATTTGTACAAGTTACACCTAGCAATGCTTTTTATACTTTGCTGGAATGTAAGATTTATTTTTTTATTGTTTTTCTTCTATTATTACCTTACCCAAAGCAAATTTTATGCCAGCAGTATAAAAATAATTCAATTGATCTAATTTATAAATAACAGATATGGGTGAGTCAATAAGGCTATAGTGCTCGATATCTCCTTTACTATTTAAAATACAGGAAAAGTTTCCAAATAAAAGTTGTAAGGGACCAAGAGTAACACGTTTTTCAATTATTTTCGACACAAGTGGCATATGTTTTTTTTTGTTTTCTTGCACTCTATAAACTTTATTCACTGTTTTCGAGAAAATTACATGGCAAGGAAAAAATCGGTTAATTTCTAGAAATCCAGATATCATAGGAGGCATTGACACCTGTGTTTTTGCAAGAAATAACTATGAACATGTAAGAAGTTTATTTACAATAAAACCGTTAAAACTACTCTTTTTTAGTAGAAGCTAGTTTGTAAGGTGTTCAATATGTTCCTCGTTTTCTTGAACAAACATTTTTAAACAGTTCATAAAAGACCGGCTAATGTTTCGTAATATTCCTTGAAAGACAGTTGTAATTTTTTTTTTACATAACCTCACGAAATCAAATCTAATTTTATTAGGTCTGGAGACCTAGGTGGCCAACGAGTTGGTTTACCTCTACCAATCTATTTATCTGAAATTCATTATTTAATTAGTAGCATGTTTATATACTGCAAGGGTTTGGTGCACCATTATGCTGCAACCATAATCTGCCTATTGCTGTTAAAAGTACATTTTCCACGAAATCTGGAGGACTATTCTCTCTATTTACTCTGCCATCAAAAAAGTATCACCCAATCAAGTAGCCTTCTACAAAAAAACAAGTGCCTGCGTCTCCTATTATAACAGGATTTCTAGAATTTACCTGATTTTTCCCTTGTAATCCAATTTTCTCGGAAATCATTGCTTTTATGTTTAACCATTGGATAATAAAATCTTTACCATGCAAAAATCCCTATCCAACTATGTAAAAATGTATTAGTGATGGGCGGCTGAGAAAATTCGGAAATTGTTTTTTTTCCCAATTAAATTATGAAGACAGTTTGGCAGTATTTTATTTAAATTTAATTTTAAATTATTTATGTTAAATTTTTACTGAGTAAGTAAAAAGTAAATACTGATTCTTTGAAAAGTTTGCCTTTACAAAAGTTATTTATTAAATTACATACTTTATCGATGTTTAATTTTTTATACGTTTCGTTATTTGGTTGCTATGGCAACTGGAAAACTTTTAAACTTCAAAAGTAATTCATTCAAATATTTTGTTATGTAATCCTATGATTACAGAGTGGCCGAGTGGTTAGGGCACTTGGCTGTTATGCTGAAGGTCTTGAGTTCAAATCCGAGACTGGATGCCTGGGGGGGGGCGGCCTAACCAGTCGTTTTTTAAAAATTGGGAACCAAACTCCTTGAGGGGCGAGGGAAGTAAGGTCTAAGGCGTGGTGCTTACCACACCACCCCCTACTCCATATAAGAGTACGAGACCGCTGGGTATCGGAAGCGATGGTCCGGTGTATAGTTTTAGTTATTTTTTTCCTTTGAATTTTTCACAATTTATAAAAGGGAAAAATCAATACGATATTAGTAAAATTACTAATTATTGTGATTTTTATTAAAAAACAGGGAAAAACACATGAAAAATAGGGTTATTTGGTACCAAAATTAATGCCTTTGTCTTTGTTAAAAGGGGGTGAATTTTCCCGGGAGCATTCAAGAAAAAATCAACCGGGATTTTTTTCTAAAACAAGTAAACTCTTGGCGTTTGTCTATCTAATATACACGGCAGGGATGTAAGTGAGGTAATTTTCCAGATGGGAAATTTCCCGGAAGTTTTTCTGAGCGCATTTGATTCTTATTTGATTCGTTAAAGTAAGTAGAACTCGCTTTTGACATTATTAGTAAAATTAAACCTTTACCAATTTTCTGAAAAATTAATTAAAAATTTTTCCAATTTTATTTTTCGGGAAAATGTAGCAACACTAATACGGGGGTCCTATAAAAGAAACAAAGTTTGATATGCCATTTTTACATGAAACTCCCTGTATAACTCAAATTAATTCTTCAATCGGTTCATTCTGTATTTTAAATAGTAAAGGAGATATCGACCATCAACATATAAAGTTGTCATTTTTTTACTGGCAACATAGGCAACTAATGAGTGCGACAAGGAAGAGAGATAAGGGGCGGGCCAAGTGGGGATCTACATATGCATGGGGATACTTCGATGTTTTAAAATTATATTTAGAAATATCTCCACTTGGTGCGCCCATTAGTTGCCCAATGCTTCAGTAAAACAGTGACAGTCTGCATTTGTTTTTTATGTAAACGAATCCAGTCTAGTTAATACTAATAAAGGTTACATTTCTGTTTTTTAAATTTATACTTCATAACTAAACTATTTAGCGTGTTTTGTAAATTTCTCAATCCAAAAACAACAAACATTTACGTTCAAGCCAAAGTAATTTAATGTAGTTAGTTAGATAATTTTTCCTCAAAAAAGTTCACTCCTACAATTAAAAAAAAATTGTTGGACTTTTTTTATTGTTGCTGTAAATATTCTTTTCATTCCACATTCCAATCTAGGCAGGTAAATTGACTGAATTTAATGTGAAAGTTTATTGACTAACAATTCTTGATCTGATTACGACTATAATTTCTGTTACTTAGTAAGGATGAAAATTTGTATAGATAATGGAAATGTTCAGAACATGGTCTTGAGTTTGAGTACGATAATGAAAGTGCGTTTGGATACTGATTCTATTGTAAAGAGCCAACTTGGGAGAAAATTTTGTCACTTACTTAAAACAATGAAAATGACATCACTAAAGGTGCGTATAAACTTTCACTGGATTGGTTTTATAGTAAGTGTTGGCGTCTTTATCTTTGTATAAAGCAGTTTTTCATGTTTAACTTTAAAACTAAAACTATAGAGTCTAAACTGCTAAGCTTGTGATGCCTTTCCGGTAAACCCTACAATTGATAATAAAATCCAAGCGTTTCGGCTAACATTTCTGAGCTTTTCGAATAAAGGCTTGTATCGAATTGAACGCAACTTTCAATAAGACCTAATAACTTAAACTAGCTAATAAAATGCGTGTATATATAATATGTATTATTATAGAAGAGGGTTATTGTAAATATAATTTTCGCACAATGTGTATATATAAATACTGATATTACTACTATTATTACTATTGTTGGTAATCAGCTTCGAGATCATTTTGAGCATCTGCTCTTTGTTTTTTATATAAAGCAGTAATCTGTAATTCTGTATTTTTATCTAGTTTAGTGCAATATTTTGCAATTGTAATAGAATTCCTATTATTTCAATGTGTAGGTTTGTAGAGTCTTGTTTTTATTCTTAGTATAACAAGTACTGATTTGTGTACTGTTTGTGATTAACAAAAACGAGCAATTTCCAACCATGATTGGATTTTACAATAATACCATGTGCTTGACAAAAATTCGTAAAAGGTAAATTGATTGTACGTTTTTGTTATCACAACCTAATCGATAAGCGTTCTCTTATTGACTAAATATTAGTAAAGGTATATAAAGAAATGTATATTTTTATAAATACTGTAAATATTAAACTTTAACATTCCTACTAGTTAGATCTTTAAAAATTTGTTATTATCGCAGTTCACTAGCACAATTATTACCTTTTACTATGAAATACTTACTACGAGTAGAGTGTCAAGTTTCTATTGACCAAATTGCCATAAATTGTTCTACTTATTTAAAACTTGTTGTAGGATCGTGAATGCGCTTAAATGCTTTTTATTTTTAATATGGCCAGTCGGTATGCGTCATAAAATCAGTGGGGTGTATTTTTTTCGTTACATCATAGCAGAAAATACACAATAAAATACTGCAAACACTGTACTTCTGGCCGAATTAGTGGTTTGTAGGCTGGAATCGGACTAATCAATTGTTCATAATTATTCGCGAGTCAGATATCAATTTCGTTTGTTTGAAATATGAAGCTGCTTTGTTTTGCCCACCATTTGCTTCGTGAAATTGTGCAGATGTACATGAAAACATCGAAAATAATTATATACAGTGTGCTCTATGAATAAACAGGCAGCAAGCTTATAACTTTATAAGTAGTGCAAACATAGAAATACTTCTTTAATATATAGGTTCCAGCAAAAGTATTAAAAAATGTTTTCAGCAAAAGTTGCTTGCCAAATTTTTTGCCGTTTTTTCATATATTCAAATTACCACATTTTTCAGAATTTTCAAAATTATAAAATTATTTCAATATTTTGAAAATTTTCAAAAATTTTCACAATATTTGAAAACTCAAAATTAAAAAAAATGTATACATTTTTATGAAATTGTCAAAAATGTAAAAAATTTCTAAGAATCTTCAAAATTCTCAAAATATTTCAAATATTTTCAAATTTTTTTTATAAATATTTTAAAAAATTTCAGAAACGGCTTGGAATATTCTATTGAAAATTTTGATGCCCTATAACCTTTATGGCTATAATAATTAAATTCCAAAAATGGCACCAGGAACGGTTTTTATTCAGATTGCAACAAAAATTTCAAAAAACTAGTCAAAAATTAAAAACTGGCGTGGATGTTTTTAGTACGTTTTTGTCTTATTTTAAGGTAAACAAATCTGCCTCCAAATAGGGGCCCATGTTTTTCAAAACAGTATATTGTTATAAATCTGTCAATTTACATCATACGTTTTTCTCTTTCATAACCTATGCAGATTCGGTTACTTATTGATCATTCTGTACAGAGTGGCTAGGAAAACCCCGGCCACTTTTCTTGCGGCGGTCAAGAGATGGCGCTTTAGTAAAGAAAAATTAAATTAAAATACTGGCAACAACACGGAATCCAAGCCGTTTTAGTTATGTTAAATCAAAACAACTAAAACGTCTTAGATTCTGCGTTGTTGCCAGTATTTTAATTTAATTTTTCTTTACTAAAGCGCCATCTCTTGACCGCCGCAAGAACAGTGGCCGGGATTTTCCTAGCCACTCTGACTTTTTTAAGAGAATAAAATTAACAATCTAAAAATATATAGGGTGTTTTGTTTAAAAAGATTTTTTATATATAACTTGAAAACGTGATGCTAAATTGTTTTTTAGTTTTTTTTTCGTAATCAGACGAAAAAGTTACAATTCCTTTCTGATTTCACTGACTTTGGAAACAAAAAAATTGGCAATATTCGTCTGGTTTTCATGATCACCCTGTATATCTTAAATAAAAAAGAAAAGGTAAAAAAATTATATAAAGGTCGATCTGGCGTAAAGTAAAATAAAATAAATGAAAATCCATCAGGAGTTTTTCTATTTTTTCATTATGTATGTCGTTATAGGCTTGCTAATTTACTTGTGTAACACACTGTACACTTTGAAGTTTAATTTGATAGTTCGTTGATTAAAATGTTCGTAGACAATTGATTAGCTTGATTTCGGGCCTTTAAATACCCTTTCTAGTGGCAAAGGTATTTCTTTGCACTATGTTATTTAATACAGAAATTAGTGCTATCCTTTTCTAAAGGAATCAATGCTACCAGTTTTAGTTATTTTTATTTTTTAAGTCCTAATATAGCGGTTAAGCATTATTAAAAGAATTGTTTTGAATTAAGCCACCAGCATTTGATATTTTGTCAAATTCAAACTGGTGATTACCATTATGTCAAGTACACCAGACATTCTTTTGGTACTATCTTATATAATTTGTAGGAAACCATAAACGAAACGGTTTTTCATTATACAGTGAAGTCATAAAATGTGCCTCCCTCCCTAGTACTAACTTTTGAACGGCTTGATGTAGAGCTACAAAATTTGGGTTATTATTATTGGAGAACAAAAGGTATTTTTTGAAAAACAAATGCCGACTTAAATTTACAAAATGGCAACAGGGTGCCATTTAAAAAAAAATTAAATGGCACGAAGGGTTTAGTGACCCCTCAATTGAAAGGTCTCTTTCTCTTTCTCTCATCTTACATTTTGGGAAAATTTTATCGATTCAAAAACAAATGTCAGGTTTCAGCAAAAATACAAATTGCTTCAGTTAAAATTTTTCTAAAATCTGGGTCTACTCAAAGAGACCTTTTAAATGAGGCGCCATTTAATATTCTTATCAAAATTGCACTTTGTATATTTAGGTCAGCATTTGTTTTTCTAAAAAAAGAATTTGTTCTCCTATAATAATAACCCAAATTTTGAAGGCGGTCAAAAATTGGTTAGGGAGGGGGCACTTTAAGACCTCACTGTATTGAGATGCTGTAAAAGTACGGAATACTGGCTGTAATGTCTTAACTATCAAATTTATGAAAAAATCCTTCAAGGGGTTAACAAAGTTTCATAAAAAGGAATATAACACATTAAAAAAAATTTGTGGACAGCCATTTTGAAGTTATGGAGTCATCGTTATTTTTTTATACGGAAACATATGTCAGATGACATCAGATAGATCAATTGTTTTTTTATTTAGTGACATGAACGTTTGGCTTTTTTGTTGTACCCAGAAATTTAAGAAACAGTATTTAAAAGATAAACTAAAATGCTTAAATTAAATTAAATTTTTTGAGCATAGCAGGCTTTGAATTTAATTATGGAGTTAGAAAACGTAAGAAATAATAGAAATTCTTGTGAAAATAGAACATTATATAAAGTTACAGCAATTGGTGTTTTGATGTAAATATGTAGTATTTGTTGCCAAATCCTGTTACGTTAAAATCGTCTATGCTAGCAACATCTTATTGATCGTTTAAAGAATTTTTTTAATTAAAAAAAAATAAAAAAGCTGAATAAATAAAAAAAAAGTACCCCCTCAACTTAACCTCATCAAATTTGACATTTGTTTCTATTGAAAACAATATCGATGATGTCATAAATTTAAAGCAGCTATCCAATTTTGTTTAAATGTAATTATATTCTTTTCTATCAAAATTTGTATTCTTGTGGAAGGATTTTTTGAAACAATAATCAAAACACTACAGCCAGTATTCCAAACTTTTTGGGCACCCTGTTTTTATATGCAATTTAAATTAACCTTCCTTTTACAGAAGTTCTTATGTAATAAATTAAAAGAATTTACAACATGGCTGAAATGGTAATCATCAATTTAGCCTAGTGCTTGGCATGGTATCAAATTTAACGCTAGTTGCTTATATCGAAGTCTTTTTTTTAAGCTTATTCCCTGCAACACTAGGAACGAAGTAAAGAGGTAACTGACAAGTCTCATGTGGAGGTACATGTAGTGCTGTAATAAAGTAGATAGCGAACTTTTGAAAGTAGTTTTATGTGTAAGAAGTAAAGTAATAAATTTAGTTCCTCCACATAAGATTGGTTCAGTCTTCTGACGTCACTACTGTTGATGAAATTAGTTGATTAAGAAAAAAATTATTAATATTTGCTGCACTTATGTATTCATCATTGCTGCCAGAACAAGATTTTAATTATTATTATTTAGTGTATGTATGCTAGAGCTAGAATAATTTTTTTAATGAAATGCTAGGACAACCTACACAAGTTTTGAATCTGTGTTGTTTTTTAATTCTTCTGTATATATAGGCAAATTTGGCACCACATTTAAAAATCTTAATAATAAAAAGGTTGTATAAATTTAGTATTTCTGTCAATTCAAATCTGTGATGTGAATAAATGACTGGAAGAATAATTTTTGAGTTTTTATTAATGTTTTGAAGAGTCCGGGTGGTCCAGTTGTAGAGAATCAGGCTCACAATGCGTGAGTTCTCGGTTCGAATCCTGGAAGAGGCAGAAATTTTTTCTGTAATTCTGTGGATCGGTATCGAGCTCGGTAAAACGTTGGGTTACAATTAACGGCGCTTGGCGCTTGCCTTGATTACTGACTGACCAGGACAAGTACCAAAGTCATAAACAACATAAAACATACAATTAAACACATGTGTGTGAATGACATTGAATGAATGTGCATGAAGGGTGGCATAAGCTTCAGGAGCGTAGCGGTCTAAAGGCCCCACTAGCTCCTATTACACAAGCAAATAGCCTACCCGGAGTGAAAGACCTCCGACGCCTTCAGGTATAAGAGGTGAAAGATTAAACAAACAAACAAACATTAATGTTTTGTTTATAGACTATTAATTTTTTTCTAGTGATGCTGATTTTCCGAAAAAATAAGTTGTAAAATTTACCGGAAAATTTTCTGGGAAAACTAGCAAAGGTTTGTTTTTACCGAAAATGTCGTTGTACTCACTTTAGCAAATTAAATAAGACTAAATATGAGTACAACGTAAATTGATAATTTTCTCAAATGACGACATAAATATATCCTAGAATGTGCAGCGATTTTGTTCCGATCCATGGCCTGCTTAGTTGAAACAATTTTTTGCATTTTTCTCTTGATTATTTATTATTGTAGTGTACAAGCGTCTATGGCCTGACCATGCTGCAGGCTTCGCGCAGGCGCAGATTAGGAGTAATTTATCAGTGAGTGAATGCAAATTTGTCTTCGTATTTTTTCTTTAAAAATATAACTGCTCTTAACCATAACCTCGCCTAAACAGCAAAGATCAACAACATTGTTTTAAAAACAGCAGTGTATAAAATAAAAAAGAAATTGGCCCCAACTGGGATTCGACCCTTCAACTGTTTATGCAGGAAAATGCTGTACAGTCGTATTTCCATATGAGCCACGATAAACTTGCAGGCGGTTACTGAAACACCTAATATAAACTTGTAAAGTCCGACCGTGTACGAAGCCGCGCGAAGCCTGCAGCATGGTCAGGAATGTTCTTTTGGGGAAAGTGTCCAGGAATATTTCTAAAATGGGAAAAGTTGTAGGAAAGGCTAAGTATGGATAGATTTTTTTGTATGTGTAAATTACAGTGGCTTACCCGGATTTTTCAAATTTACCACGGTTTTTGAGTTACAACACAAACATGCGTTTTTTGAAATGGGACTCATAGTCAACTTTGACATCAATTAAAGGACATATTTTTAATAGCTTTTCAAAAATATATAGTTTGCTATACTTGATTTTCAAAATAATTAATACATCATCTAATATATAAAGGCGAGTTAGTGTCTAAACGTTGAACTACACAAATGGATCTTTGGACCTGTATGTAAGCGCTATAATACATTCCGCCAGTTAATTTTTACATGCACATAAGAAGCAGAGGTTGCTTTTTTGAAAACCATGCCTTGTTCGTCCAATTGTAAGGCCAATTCCATTTCCCTAATGTTAGTAAACCATCTATGTACTGTAAAATATTCAGATTTGTTATTTCAATAAAATATTTTTGCATATAATAATAATAATAATAAATCATTTATTTCAGTCTAGTTTACAATACATCACAAACATACTTTTGAAACAATAAATAGCAATTTCTAAAGTACAGAAACGTGTAGGCGAGGTATTTCGTTCATTTTAATAGCACTACGCCGAAATTTTTTTTAGTTTAGACTCCTGATCAGTGTGCAATGTATTGTGTATTATGTGGTGTAACTTTTCCGGTTTACGTAAATTGAAAGCTAAAATTTAAAAAAAAACAAGCGAAAGGATTTTTATAATAAATTTTTTTGGTGTTTGCTCAAATAAAGCGACTTATAGCTAATTCATTTATTTTTTTCATTTTTTGGCAAACCTGAAGT
This sequence comes from Ctenicera cuprea, assembly GCA_958336395.1. Classification (NCBI taxonomy): domain Eukaryota; kingdom Metazoa; phylum Arthropoda; class Insecta; order Coleoptera; family Elateridae; genus Ctenicera; species Ctenicera cuprea. Next base: position 12,260,607 of record OY284493.1, read on the forward strand.
CACGGAACTTATGTCTAAATCAATTTTTAGGTTAATTAAGATGCAGAAGCGTCCCAAAAACTAGTTTTTATAAAATTCTAACATTCGTTCCATTGAAAAAGCAAAATTAATGCCACCGAACACATGATGGCATGCATATATGAACCTAAAAACTAAAATAAAGTTTTAAAATATTTTAGTGGCCATACAATAATAGTTGAGCTTATGCCAAAACACGTACTACAATATGATTAGGTACAATAGGTAGCGTTTTTAATAAATTTTAGTAGAAATAGTTATTTGTGCAACTAGTGTGCAAATTGATACTGTAGCGTACCAAAATGAAAGTTGTTTGACGAGGCAAAAAATCATTCGAGGGCGCTAAAGGCATTTCTTGCACGAAGTGCACACTATTTTTTCTACAACTGTATTCCAATAAAAGAAAATTGAGATAAAATCGTTTTAATTTAATTGCAAAAGAAAATAGGACTGTTGACGTTGCCCATGGCAGCGTGCGCTACAGTACTTTAGCGCACGCCATGCAATAAAGTTACGCTGCTATGGCCAACGTTAAAAAACAGCCACCGTTAAAAAAACGTATTTTGACAAACAAAGGCTAACCTGAAAAAGTTACCTATTTTGACAGTTGAACAAAAATAAATTTTTTTGCATACTTCCTGTAGGTAAAGGAAAGTAATAATAAATTATCGATTTTTACTGTCCATAGTTTTAGTACGGGAATAAAACTACATTTTTGAGTTTTTGGCGGAACTTAAATTAAATTAAAAAAGTGATGTGAATTTTATATAAAGTTTGAGATATCCAGGCATATGTATATGCCATCGACAGAGCAAGTGTTTGAAAACGATCTGGAATCGGAACCGGTACTTAAATCCGTTTATTGGTATCACTTTAATGTACAAAATTTTGTAATACTAAAGCAGATACTGATAAAGGGCTCCGAGGAAAATCGAGTTTTGTTTCCCAGCTATCTAGCTTTAAAATGGCTGCCGCTATAATTGTATGCACATTACTTGAGAAGGAAGTCGTACTAAAAGTAAACGAAGAGAATGCAAAGTGCATGCCTATGACCAGATACATAAAAAGAGAACCGGGAGATATACGAATAAACATCCACACTTTCGAAGAAACTCAACAATTTATAAATACCTCGAAAGTACAATTATAAGAAAAAATGAAATGAGCGATTAAATAAAAGCAAGAATTGCAGCTGCAAATAGGAGTTACTATAATCAGTATGAGGGAAGATGGAGACTCCAAATGGCGTACGTAAATAAAACTGAGAAGAAGAAGGAGAAAAGCTCTAGATAGAGAGGAATGAAAGAACGTTATTGAGCAGGCCAACGTCCTACATAGACCATAGTGCCATAAGAGAGATATTACTAAAAAATTAATTTCTAGTCAATGCATTACCTAATATCATAAATTATATATTCTTTGATGCTTTCGCGGTTTCTTGAACTGTCAATATTACTTATTACAATTTCCTTTCGGCTTAGATAAGAATCGACCTGTAGCTTGTCTGTATTTACAAGCATTTGCTCTATAAGTTTGAGCAATATTTGTTCGTGTGCCTTGCCTGCCTAAACAGGGCTTAGATTACTTAAACCTTGGAGCGGACAAGGATTTGATCTTAATTTATTTTGTTTGCCAGGACAATAATACTTAATCGGCTTCCTGGATTTTAATTTAGTGTTCTATTCACTCTGAAGATGCAAGCTGCAATGTCTTGTGAAACGTTAGTTTGTAATTTGTATGGGTTCACAAACAGCTAACAGGCATAAGCCGATTAAGCATTTTTGTCCTGGCAATCAAAATACATTAAGATCAAATCCTTGTCCGCCTCAAGGTTTAAATAATCTAAGTACACGGCTCTGTTTGGCACGCAGGGCCTACGAACAAACTACAGGTCGGTCCTTAACTATCATAAATTATTTTCAGATTAGTCATCAGTTTTATCGGATTCACTCAATCCTACATCGTTTAAAAAACTTTTCTTTTAGCCAAAAATTGCATTAGCTATTGCACATTTTAAACTTTGTTATAACTGTAGCCGTATAATAAAAAAATTGACCGTTTTAAATTCAATTAACTAGTTTTTCTGGTATTGTTTCATATTTTTACTACTTTCTTTTGGATTTTGATAAGCTGTTTTACGCGTCTCTATGCAAAATTAAAAACCAGAATGCCGATAGCTTTCGCGTTTCAAATATTGGCTGCGTATGTGAGGTATTCAAGGACCCTCGATTTTGAATTCGCACCGAATAATACAAAAAACTTTCGGAATAAATTACGAGAACTACGAGAATATGTCACATCTGTGCTGTTTCATTTCAAGTGTTATTGGAAAGGATCTGGAATATATTTTTTTACGGGTCGTATGCAGATATTGCTTGCGCATCCGTTCAATGTGCTGGAAGTCCATAAAGGTATAATATTATATTTTTCCTTTACCTATGCATTTTTGGTTAAAACTCGATATACAGGGTGTGTATAAATTGGTGAAAGAACTACACGTGGCGATGTTGGTCATAAAATTCTGAGTCGAAAATCTTAATACCAAAATGTTGGACTATGCTTCCTCTGTTCTCAGAAACCATTTTAAAGGAACGTACATTTGACAACATTGGATCCACACACCACAGGTGTTTTGTTATAATGCACGGTAACTAAGGATCATTGAACTAAAATCCATTGTTAGTGAATGAATATTGTTTTACAATGCTGAAAAAAAAAGAAGATGAATACTTCAACAATATCTAAACCTTATACGTATTTCTATATGCTGAAATTCGTGTAAGGTTATAATAAATAAATATTATTGACGCTATAAAGTATTTTATTAATACATCGCTGATTAATATAGTTTTCAAAATATGAAAGATTAAAGATTGTTGAAGTATAGGAAAGTCTAGGTGAAGTGCTTCGCCCGTTATTAGCAAGTAAAACCGTAAAGAAACGCTTACTTCTAGCGAAAGGAAAATAAATTTAACAGAAGCTTCATTAAGGTAAGTATTTGACAGTTACCTTCTAGTAGATGATTTCAGAGTTACGTATTTGTTGTTGAACTAATAATTTGGAACATTAACGTTGATTCTAGTAGTTATTTCATAGCATCATTATTAACTAGGCATAATTGCTCATTGTATAACGTCAAACAGTGAGAGAATACTTAAAATTGTAAGGCACTGAGTAAATGGTAAATACCCACAGCCTCGCCGATCTGTAGCAAATCATAATAACATGTCTCAAGATTTTGGAGATTTGCAAAGCAATTTAATGAAAGATTTAGTTACATAAAAACATCTATTTATGCAAATATTCTCCAGTGTATTTAATACTAACAAAGCTTAATTATACAGTATATGTCCGTAAATATATCCGCGTGATAATTCCAAAAATAAATTAATTACGGGCAAGAATTTTGTTCAATAAACCCAATCGATTTTGCGCCTTAACCATCAAAAGTAGTTATTTGGTTGCGTAATTTGATTGCATCTTTAGAAGCATTAATACGATAGTAATTATTTGTATAATTTCATAATTACACTTTCAGTGGCAAACAGCCATCAATACCTACGTAACAATTGATGCAATTACCATTACCATCGATAATTCCAAAATTCGAAACAATTGGGTCGGTCGAGTACTCGAAGTTTAAGCTAATATTTCAAAAAAAACTAACAAAGTATTGTGTAATTACTGGTATGTCCCTGAAGAGGTAACCGTGATTCTTAGAAATGCACTATAAGGAAGGTTGCACGCAGGAAATAGTTTGCAGCTGCAGCCCTCATCTTTACTTATGGTTAAATATTTGGTGTTAACAATTTTTATTGTATTTTGAACACCTGCATAAAAGAGCGGAATTTATACGTAAAAGCTTTTTGCAGAAAAACAAGCAATAAACTTCAAGAGGGTTGTTTATTAAATACTGCCCGCCCTTAATTGAATAATTGGATGACAGGGTTTTTATTTATGACAGCTTGTAAGGAAACATGCATGTGAATTTCCCTATACAATACAGTATCTATCTCATGCTGGTTTTATGAGTTTCGAATTGCTTCACGATGCAATAAACAGGGTGTGTATAAATTGGTGAAAGAACTACACGTGGCGATGTTGCTCATAAAATTCTGAGTCGAAAATCTCAATACCAAAATGTTGGACACTGCTTCCTCTATCCTTGGGGACCATTTTAAAAGAATATACAACATTGGATGTGTGTTTTGTTATAATGCACGGTAACAAGAATCATTGAACGTAAAATCCATTGTTAGTGAACGAGTATTGTTTTACAATGCTGCCATATGTATTTTTTACAATAATAAGTTACCGAAGAAATGTTTAAAACACGCTTTTGGGGCTGAAAAACAACATCTAAGATAAAATATTTATTACAATTCTTATTTCTTCTAATGTGCAGCTCTTTCTGTCAACAAATAATGAATTACACAATGCACTGACAGACAGCGTTGATAGAACCGGCGAAATGTCAAGTCACGTGATGCATTAGTTCCAATAATGACACGCGACGTTATTGTAGATGGCGCCCAAAGTGACGCGCGTCTAGCCGACCTTCATATATACTATAAATTAAAATAATTATTATTAAAAAATCGACGTAGAATAAAAATATAAAAATGTTTCATGTTCCATCTGTGGATAGAGACCTTTCATTTAAAAAAAATGGTCCAAATTGGTGAAGCGGTAGCCGCTGGAGGAACCGGAGAAAAAAACCCTTTGTGCTTTTATATATGTAATATGGATATGGATAATATGTTATGTACTCAAACAAAAAGTAATTATTTATTTTTTCTTATTTCATTAGGAGGTCAATGACCATTTGACCCAATGGAGAAACCGCCACTGATGATTACAGTGTCATCTAAATTCTATTTAGCCCACATTTTGCATTATAACCTTTACCGCAATGTTTGCTGTACGTAAAGTGAAATATAGCTCCATTTTGTATTTTAATGACTATAAAACTGAATTATTGCCACCATTAAAAGTTAATAATATGATTTGGCGAAATGTTGCAGCAATGCAGAGGGTGACGTTAAATCTTCTTTACAACATTACCTGCAACGTTGTTTACGCGTCGATTGCCGTTAGCGTTTAAGGTCGGTTTAATATCGTTGCGTTGGAATTAGCTGAAGCGAATTCAGTTCAAAAGTGGAAGTAAGGGCAACAATGAGAACATGAAAGGGAAATCCTTGCATATGTGTTTATTTGGATGTAAATTACGCACCCCATTGCTTTTAAATGCAAATAATGTGGGATTACCTGGAATATCCCAGAGCTTTAAGCTGAGTTATCCTCTCGATTTCGGTCGTTCTGCACATTGGAAAGCTTAGGGTATGACGTATTTTTTGAATTGCGGATGGTTTTTCGTTTAATTCGGTGTGGAAAAGGCGGCACTTAAACTTGACTGCAATGATATACAGGGTGAATCATATAAAATGTTGGACAGCGTAACGTATAACAGTCCCATACCGGAAGCACTATACTTTACAAAATTTTTACATAATATATTTTCAAAATCATTTTTGTATCAATGTCTTACGTTCCAGCTGTGACTATGATAGTGCGTTTCTCGCTCGAACCAGAGCGCAAAGCGAGTAACTAACGCTCACTTGCAAGCAGGACATAACTCCAAGCAAAAGCGCACCTGCGTTCTAGTGTATTACAGTGGCGGTTTCTCCATTGAGTCAACTGGTCATTGACCTCCCAATAAAATAAGAAAAAATAAATAATTATGTTTTGTTTGAGTACATAACATATTATACACTATAATATTTAAAAAATACTTTATAGTTAACTTTTGTATGAGATTTCTATGCGAGAACGTTTATTAAAGAGCTGCCGCAGGATCCGAAACCGTTTGAATGTTTGAGTATTTCGCGCGCATTAAACGAATCTATGCGAGGGTCATTTGGCTGTCCCCAATTCAGCTATATGCCACCGAATAAAGCCGACGGCTTAAAAGGCTTTCAAATGAATAAGAGTGAAATAGAAAAATCATTGCGGTAAAGTTCATATTACACAAGCTAAAAGAGGATAGAAGTATGTGCGTATTAAAGACTTCAGGGTCATGGACCCACTATTTCCGAGAATTATGCTGTCAGCTGTAAGTGATAAGCGCATGCCAATAGCCGCCTAATTTGCGGGATTTGCACGTACACGACGTAGTAGTGTGAAAACTGTTGTTGGTTGTGTAATCATAATTTAGTGATGTTGTACGATGTCCGTGCAAAATAATTTTGGATTGTGAATGCTATGTAAGAAAATGCTTTCCCTTGTTTCCACTGTCTGCTATTTTGTGATAATTCATTGTGTGATATTGACTGCAAACACTTAAAAACTGAAATTCAAACACATTTTTGATCGGTAAACCACATGAAAAATTTTGTGCATTTTGACACACTGGCAACGTGGGTATCAATTTACAATAATTTCATTAGAGAGTGCTTATCAAAAGTCTATTAAAAACTTCCATGAAAATATTAGTTAAAATAGATCATTTTGCCAACGTAAAGGATGGGTTTGAAATATAAGGCTACCTAAAATTTGGGTAAGAACAAATTTTTTCCAAAAAAATACTTTAAAGTGCCTCCCAGCACATCACACCACTAGCCGCCACTGGTGTAGTAGAAACCGATTTTTCAAGATTTGTGTGAGAAAGTAATACAATTTTTGATTACTTGGAAATGATGGAAATTAATGAACCAAAAATTAGGTGGAAGGAGAATATTAACCATTCTAAAATGCACCTAAAAATTAATTTGTAAATTTTTCGGATTTTCAAAAATGCATTGAAGGCGTCTCAGAACAATAAACACTGGAACACCATCCAAATTGTAGCTCATCCCTATCTCTACGAAACTACAAAATTTAAGAAAAGATTATCTATCAGATTTTGAACAATAATTTCGTGAAAATTTCCAAAATTTAAAAAATATTTCTTACTGCACAGTAGTTATTCGTACAAAAACTCTCTAACACACTAAAATTTGTCTCACTAACAACAAAAGTTTATGTCGACCTGGCAATTTGTTTTTTAGCGTTGAATTCATAATTTAAAAAAAATGGTAACAGCTGACTTTTTTAAGCTTTGAAAGTTCCAAAGTTGTGAAGACATACAATGTTTTTCAACAAATTAGTTATAACAAAAATGCTACTTTATTAGCGCCAAATCCTCTTCTGGTTTGCCACAAACAGTCTTATTTTTAAAACTGTGAGCTGAATCTGCGTGAAATTTCAACGGGTTTGACGTCTTCAATAACGAGAAATGGAATGATGCACAAAAATGCACCAAAACTGACAGTTATTAACGTATTCGAGGGCGTGTTGTTTTAACCTAAAATTATGGAGGTATACGTTTGCATCCATACCTTATTCACACCCGGTTAATATGTGAAACCGCAGTATGTGAACAAATAAGATAACACATGCCAAACCTCTAGCAGTGGGATTTGTGCCATAACAATATGAGAAAGGAACAAAAGAGCTTATTAACGCTGCACTGCGCTGGCGTCCTTATCGTGTGTTATTGTATAAACAATAATTTTAGCAAGGTGATAAAGTTAAATTACAATGCAGTACCCATTGCGCTGTTGGGTTGCGATGAATGCGGGAACAATATTTTGAGGTAAAAAAAATAATTCGTAGCAGTTTACTCATGAGGTGAGCTTTAAATAAAAAATGTTTAACCATTTTCGCCCCAGATTACAAACTAATCAATCTGACAATAGATAAAGTAATTATTAAACTTATAAAAGTTAAAATAATTAAAAGGTTACGATTTTTTTTGTTTTAAACTGATGAACAATGTACGGAGTACTTCAGGTACGGCTTCAGTAAATTTTATTGTTCTTATATTCATCAAACTGCTTTTCCTATGGGGACCTCTTTAGGTTGCAAAGTTAAATTGTTTAGTAAAATTAAACAGGCCTATCTTTACTAGCTGGACTATTTTCAGTATTTATGTACAGAGTTTTACTCTTTTCTTCCCTTTTTGTATAACTCAAATTAGTACATATTACTGTCTTGGATGCTAGGTTAAGTGCTTATCGTTATTTGCTACGGTAAACAAATGCAATTTGACATTTGCAACCACAACAAATAATTACTGGTAAAACGTCATGTTTCAACAAGACGGTGCGCTATTATTGCATTATTATCGGCCTGGGGCCTGTTTCTGACTTTCTCAACAGACATTTTCCTGGAAGATGGATTGGTAGGCGGGGTCCTGTAGAATAGCCGGCTCGCTCCCCAGATTTAACTCCCTTAGATTTTTTTTCTATGGGGATATCTGAAATCGAAAGTGTACAGAACCCGTCCAGAAACAATTGAAGAACTGGAGCAACGCATTACAGAAATATCGCTCCAAAAACTTATGAAAATGTAAGGCAGAAATTTCATAACCGATTTTTTATGTACCACAAGTGAATGGTGAACATTTTGAACACTTAATTTAATTTCTTTTTGCTTTAATTCTTAGTTTTTTTAATAGACTTCTTTATCTTCAAACATTTGTCATTTTGTTATGGCTGAGTATTTTTCTTTGAAACTCTAGGATCAGGTGCAGAACCAAAAGACCTTTCAAATGAGGTGTCCCTCGACCCCCTTTTCATTAACAAAATTTAAAATGGCGCCCAGCCGCCATTTTAAATGATACAAAATTTAAATATAGTCTAAAAAATAGTATTTAATTTCCCATTACATCAGATAAAATTTTGTGGTTAAATATCAAGTCTTTCAAAAGTTAGTTGGGGGGGGGGGGTTACCTTATAGACACAGTGTATGGGAATGAACTACCAGGATTACATATTGGTATTGAATAAATTAGTCATGGAAAAGATATAGCACAAAACCACTATTGGTATTTACAATATTTATTCTACTAAAGTGTAAACCTTTTTACATAATGTGCACATTATCAAAACTTTCTCGTCATCTTTTAATTAAAAGCAAAAATAACACCATGCTGCTTAACCACGAATTTGGAACTAATGAGGTCGATCTTCCTGACATCATTGTTTCCAATGGCGCTGGTTCGACGCTGGGCAAGAAGTTATTAAATGGAACTTCCACCATTGGGACTGTAACTATTTTTAAATTATTATTATTGCAAACGTCGTTTTATTTATTTATTTACCTTCTATTATGGTAGGTGCTACCGTTACTGGATATGTTATGGTTGTGGTTTCTCTTTCTGAAAAGCAAATTTTTGTAATAAGATTTAAACTGAATGAACACACGAAAATTGTTTAAGTTTTCAAGCTTCTTTGTGATTTTCATGTCAAAACTATGGAAGCGTGTGGAAAAATCAAGAAACTCAAAGAAATTTACCTGTAGTTTTAGTTTCCAATGTAGTGGTGGGAGGTCTGGTCTGCAATTTTATTTCTAGAAAATAAATAAAGTAAATTAAGCTAAATATTTTAGACACCGTTTCTACAAATTTTGTTCAAATTTCATCTGCCTTATTATATGTACAGAGTGCCCATTTTAAAACTCCGAGCCTAATTTTTTTTTAAATAGGCAACACACAATACAAGTCACTGCCGACTATTATTTTAAAACAAAATATTTCTATAATTAAGATCAGGGCAATCATGTTTGCATTAACTTGACAGTTTACTAATCAAATTCGTTAAGCCACATTACTTGAACGGTGCAAAACAAAGATTATCGATCACTAATCTTTGGTGCAAAATGTATTCCAACGCTGACAAAGTGGGCATGCTTCTAATTCTGGGTGAATGTCGGTAAAATGCGAGTGCTGCCAGTACTTCGTATGCGCAACGCTTTCCAGGTAGACGAATTCCAACAGACAAAACATTTAGAATGCTTCTTCTGAATTTACAAGAGTATGGGCAATTTTCAAAACCAAAAGTAAGGGCACGGCAAGTTACGGTTGAACATAACGAAGTAGCTGTAATTGAAATGGTTACGGATAATCCCCATACAAGTCAAAAAGCGATTGCAAAAACATTAGCAAAGGTTCTGTTTTCAATATTCTTAAGGCGAACAAATTTCACCCCTACCATGTTTATACCATACACCATCTTTAAGATAGGGATTATGAGCATCGTGTTCAGTATTGTCAATTTCTTAGACGGCAATTAAACGGCAATGCGGAATTTTTAAGTGTGGTATTATTCTGTGATGAAGCGAGGTTTTCAAACAACGGCATGGTTAATCGACATAACTGCCACTATTACGCCCAAGACAATCCCCGCTGGATCAGGATAACTGATTTTCAGAGAATTTTTTCTCTTAATGTGTGGTGCGGTATAATTGGCGATTTTGTAATAGGTCCACATTTCTTTAATGGAAATTTAGATGGTGAAATGTATTTAAATTTCTTAATTAATGAACTACCGGCTCTCCTCCAAACAGTTCCTCAAAACGTACGGAATAGCATGTGGTTTTTAAATGATGGTGCACCTCCGCATTTTCATAGGGATGTGAGAAATTATCTTAACCAACGTTTTGAGGGACGCGTAATTGGACGAGGTGCATTGCATCCTTGGCCTGCCCGTAGTCCCGATTTGACTCCGCTAGATTTCTTTTTGTGGGGCAAAGTAAAAAATGATGTCTATGAAGTGCCCATTCGAAATGAAGAACATCTACGCGAAAGGATAATTCAATGTTGTCGCTCTATCACACCGGAAATGTTAGCTCGTGTTAGAGGTTCGATGCGTAGAAGAATAATACTCTGCGAAAACGAAGGGGGAAGACAATTTGAACACCTGCTTCGTTAGTTTTTGTACTATGTTCCTATTAAATTATTGTAGTTATTGTTGTCAAATATTAAATTTGAGTTATTAAAGTAACCTTAAATTTGTACTTAATCATTAGTAGATACATGTACTGTAAAACAACTCTGATCTCAATTTAAAAAAAAAATGGTAAAAATGCATAGTGATCTGGGGGTTGCATTGTGTGTTGCCTATTTAAAAAAATTTAGGCTCGGAGTTTTAAAATGGGCACTCTGTATTGCAATCGTCATTTTAATCCAAAAGTAAATGTTTTGTCTTTAAACAAAACTTAACTAGTACAGAACAGGGCCGACTTTAGACATTTGCGGGCCCTAGACAAAAGGGTCTAACACGGGCCCTAAATATAGGTTTAGTGGTGGTATGATTTTAAATAATAGCACCGCCCATTTGACTAGCACCAAACGTTTATTACACGTGAATTTACAAACAAATAAAGATAAACATCAGCTAAAGGAAATACATTATTTAAACAAAATCAATTTAATAGGAACAATCCAACAATAAGTCACAAAACGAAAATAAATCACAAGTAATAAACAATAACTAATAAAAACAATTATATAGTTTTCTTCTTGCTTTTAATCCACCGAAGTCGTCTATTATTTCGTCATAATTCAAAGACTGCATTACTTCTGCTTCTATTTGAAGTACAGATAACGTTGACAATTTGCTCTATCCATTACAGTTTCCTAGATATTTTTTTACGCGTTTTCAAACAGAAAGATCTTTCTCCAGAAGCGCTACTAATCGGCACAGTATGATATATTCTTAGAAAGATTTTTACATTGGGAAATGTAGAAATAATATTATTTTTTATTATAAAATTTACCATTTTATAGGGCGAGATTAAAGAATTCCTAATACCTAAGTATGGATTTAAACTGAATTAACTTATCAGAAAAGTTTTTACTTTCTCATACCTTTGGTATAGGAAACTATTGATTTCATGAACATTTTTGAAATCTAGATTTTAACGAAAATACACGTTTTGGAGCTCAAAAAACTCAAAAAAGTGTCTGTCAAAAAATGTCTGTCTGTGGGTGGGTGGGTGTGTGACGCTTCTACAGGCGAAAGTACTAGACCGATTTTAATGAAATTTTATACAAAAAGGTACATCAAAAATTGTAGTTCTAGTTAAGCTTTTCTAAAAAATCCGAAACCAAAAACGGAAGTTAGACATGTTTTTTGGTACACGGAATCGGAGAGAAAAACTTAAAAGTAATCGAAAACTTTTACCGAAATCCTAGCTTTAAAATAGCGGCCGCTACACCTTTTAGAAAATCTCGACTTTAACGTTCATTTATTCAAAAAGTAGTTGTCTGATCGGAATCAGCTACAACTGGTTTGATAGCCCCTCGTGGGTAGTATACGATGAAGTAAATTTAATTTCAAAAATCCAAAAACGATCTCAATAGCGGTGCTTCAAAACTTTGAAAATTTTGAAAAAAATATTTTTAAAAAACTACTGACGCGATTTTTTTAAAACCTTTTGAGCCGATAGATCTTGCAATAAACTACAAATTTGTTTTTTATTAATTTCTCAAATTATACTTTGACGCCTTCCAGGAATTTAGGAGGTTTAGGGCGGTTATGTTCTTACTATTCTTATACGGTATGCGACATCGTAGTGTTGTCTACATAAATTGTATTTTCAGAAATCTAACATACGGTCAAACGAGAGAAGAGCAAATCGAAAACTTTCACCGATCTCTCTAGCTTCAATATGGCGGTCGCTACAACTTTTTGAAAATCTCCAATTTAACACCTATTTACTCGAAAAGTAGTCGTCTGACCGGCATCAGCTACAACTTGCTTGAGAGCCCTTTGTAGGTGGTATATGATGGAACAAAATTAATTTTGAAAATCTTAAAACAATCGCAATGGCGCTTCTTCAAAATTTAGAAAATTAAAACAATATATTATTATTTTTAAAACTTTGTAGGCTGTTAGAACGGAAGATTGTCTGCAATGTTATTTTTTTCAGAAAGCTACAATTTGAGCTAGGTGCTTTCTATGAATTTGGATGGATAGAATGGAGGGTTGCCTATACATGTAGCTTGCTTTCTTAGAAATGTAACAGTCGATGAAATGTACAACGTTATAATTATAAAATTTTCACTTTTGCAAATACGGTAAGTATTCATATCTAGTATGGGAAAGTCCACACTTCAGCTTTTTTAAGTCGATGTCGCTATTATATGGGAATTTCAAATTTCAGCAAAATATTACTATACTTTTAACTTTTTTTTATATGCACATAAATAATATGGATATGGGAGGTTTTGAGTTGTGAATGAGAATTTAAAAAATGCGAGCCCGGCTTGGTCTAGTCTTCGCCTGGGCCCTTGCAAACTACGGGCTCTAGACAATTGTCTTATTTGTCTAGGCCTAAGTTCAGCCCTGGTACAAAATCAAATTTTCTGCAAAATAATTATTTTCCACAGCTCACTGTTTTGTTCACTAATCACTAGTGAAATGTTCGTTTAATGATACAAACTTTCACAAAATGTTAAAGCTATAACAGTTCGACATTTAACTATTTTGTATCCTTTAAACAGTGCTGCAGTAGTTTTTACTTTCCTATACTTTCAGTATAGGGAAGTATTGATTTCATGCAAAATTTCAAAGTTGAGATTTTAACGAAAATAGTCGGGGGGGGGGGGGGGGTCCATGGACCCCAAAAAAGTAATTTTTAAAAAATGTCTGTCTGTGGGTGAGTGGGTGGGTCCGTTACGCTCCATATCTCCGGAACGGCTGGACCGATTTTGATGTGCTTTGGAATGAGGGGGTATATCAAAAATTCACCGACAAAATAAGCTTTTAAAAAAAAACCGAAACCGGAAGCGGAAGTTAGACATGTTTTTTTGGTAGAATTTTTTTCAGAAACTGAATTTTGGAAATTTTAATAGTGGAGATTAAAGAAGGCCTTCGGACAAATCAAACGATTTTTTACCGAACTCTCTAGCTTTAAAATGGCGGCCGCTACGAATTTTTGAACATTTCGAATTTAACGCCCATTTACTCAAAAACCAGTTATCTGATTGGAATCAACTACATTTTGTTCGGTAGCCCTTCACGGGTACTATACAATGAAATATAATTAATTTTGAAAATATAAAAACGATCGCAATGACATCACTCCAAAATTTTGGGATTTTTCAAAAAAATATTTCTCAAAAACTGCCCATACGTTTTTGTTTAAACTTTTTAAGCTGATAGAACTGGGAATCTTCTACAATTTGTTTTTTTGCGCATTGCTATAATTTCATTGTGACGCCCTCTATGAATTTTTGAAAATTGAAAATTGGTACCCTTTTATTTATTTAACGGGGGGCAATAAAATATTTCTGTTAATGTGAAATACCTCACCATTGATAGCAAAATCCTAATATAATAATATTTTTATATTTAGGGGGGCTACTGTTCCCCCTCACCCCAAACGTTTTTGATAAAAAATTAAAAATCTAGTTTTTTGTTTTGTTTGCTCTAGGAGAATCTTTTTACAAAAAAACAAAAAATCGAATTTTTTGCCTCTTAATAATCTTTTTGTCCTTAGAAGAATTTCACATACTTTCTACAGCAGTTGTATTCTTGTACTAGTCGTTTAATGTTCAGTGTAGGCTAACTTTTTTATTTTAATAGATAGACTCGCAAACCCAAGAGCAAAGTTGTAGGGCAAATTCTTCTTGATTGTATTTAAGAAAAAACCTTGAGTTTCCATTTTTAATATGGCGGCCACGGTAAAAGATAGCTTTTTTTTAAATGGAAACGTGGCATTTTGGCTTTAAAGAATCAGAAAGGTTTTGAAATTCCAAATACAAATTAATAAGAGTAATTTCTTGCTAAAAATAATACTTCTCGAGTTATTAATATATTTTCAAATATCAATTTCCGCGCTTCCTTGATTCAGTCCGAATATTTTAACCAATCTTATGCTTGCAGAGCAGCGGTCGGTCTTTCTTCAACCGCTTCAAGATGTTACAACTTATAAGAACTATTTACTTTAACTAGTCGTATCTAGACAGGTGTATATCGAAAGTGTTGGAAAATTTAAAACACTGTATTTAAATGTATAGGAAAGTCTAGGCGAAGTGTTTCGCTCATTTTTTACTTTACTGAGGTGACCAAAGGTGAAATTAGCTATTTTTACTTACCATATAGGCGAACAGTTCCATTCACTTTCCCTAACGAATTAGTTGCCATACAAGTATAAGTTCCTATATCTCTTCTTAAGATATTGTGAATTATCAACGTCATGTACACCTTATATCCATGTCGTTCTTCCGTTATGGAATGTTTCTTTCTGGAAAACAAAATATTGTTGAACTCTTCGCCAGTGAATATGTAAGAGCTCTAGAAGTTGTGGCAAGCAGTTTTCAAAGTTACATGTTTCATTCAAGCACCACCAGTAACAAGATTAGATCATAAATATTGCAAGAGCTGTAAAACCGTCTAGACGGAGTGGATGTAAACATGGTGTCCTTAGTTATTACTAATCATTTTTACGACGCTTTTATTCCCTCGAACGTGGTTGCGAAAATGTAACAAGGAGAGAATTTTTTAAGTGGAAATATAAACGAGACAGTAAAAAAAACTTACCCATTCATAAGCATTTCTCTATTTTTCATCCAATAATTTATGGTGTGTGGAAAAGCTTCAACGTAACACTCTAATTGTACGTCTGTATTTAATGGCGTTCCTACAAGTTGGTTGGGCACTTTAACCACTGGCGCAACTGTAAAAAAAATAAAACAATATTGTAAAGCGAAATATGTTTAATCTCCCTTTCAAATTGTATTCAAAACAAGCAAAGTGAAGGTAGCTTAACCACCATTTTAAAAGATTAAGGTTAAAATAAACGGCACCTCCACTAAACATAACAAATTATTCGCAGCGACCATAAAGGATTCGGAAAGAATACGTCTGACAAAACAAAAACGGTTAAAATTGTTAGCGGTCAGAAAAATAGCCGAATTATACGGCTGGTGAATAAGGGATGATAAAAAATTCACACGGCACGTGGGATTTATTTGGTAAGCTCCAGCAGGGCAAAATAAAGGGCAATCTGCCTAATGCACGATCCGGGGACAATCCAATGTGTTAGATAAACATTGGGTCTGTAACACTTGTTTTAACTCACATTTCAGGGCTTTTTATTTGCAGCTTACTCCAGCGCTGCAGCTCGGTCGCTATAAAATTTACGATGTAAGAGTTGAAGTAATGCTACTTGCTCTTATTTTATACCTTCCGTTCTTGCTTGGTTGAATCGTCTTCACTTGAGATAATATATTTTTAAAGCAAATCTCTATTTCTGTTCTTTTTTTAAGCTTTTAAGCTAAATGAGTCTCTGTATATAAAATACTTAATTACTTTAAGAATATTTATTTATTTTAACCTTATACGTATTTCGGCATGTTTACATGCAATTGTCAAAGGTTATATGAAAAAGTAAACAGTTAGTGTTGTTATAGCAATAGAACTTGGTGACTTGATCTCGGTAATCGTCTGCAGATGACTTGATTTCTTATTCCAAAATGTACAGCAGAGGTGAATTTAAGAGATCAATGTGCTCATTCATTAACGGTATAGTTTTTAAATGTTTGTGAATTTCAAAAGCTTCTAGTATATTTAATTTACGTTTATCATCAGAAAAGTGTAATAATTTTATAGTGTTATTAGATGTCATTGAAAGATTGTGTTGTATTAAGTGTTTAGCGCAATTGGATTTAGGTGGGTGTTTGTATTTGTAACTGGTACGTGTTCTTTAAACTTAATATCAAAGTTTCTAATTGTCTGGCCTATATAAACCGAATTACAATGCGAACAATTTAATTTGTAAATGCCTGATTTTAGCAAATCGTCTGTTTTTTATTTTGCATTAAACAAAGTGTTTAAGATGTTTCTAGTTGTTTTAAAGCTTACTTTATATTTATTCGTTTTGTTTATAACTTTAGCAATTTTTTCTGATTTGTCACCGAAATATGGAATCGAAGCATATTTAATTGTATCGAATGAAGTTAGAGTATTCGGATACATTTTTTGAATGGCTAATTTATAATCTTTTTCTTTAATTAATGTATCAATAAGTTTAGTATTATAACCATTACTGTATGCAGTTTGTTTAATAATTGAAATTTCTCTATTATAATTAATTTCATCTAAAGGGACCGTCAAAGCCCTATGTATCAGGGACCTGTATGCTGCTAATTTATGTGTTTTATGGTGACAAGAATCGTGTGGTATTGTAATGTCTGTTTGTGTAGATTTTCTATAAACTGAGTACTCAAATTTATTAGTTGAATTAATTTTTATGTTTAAATCTAAAAAGTTAATGGACTTATTTTATTCAGTTTCTAGTGTAAATTTTATGTTTGGGTGCAAGCTGTAAATAAAAATTAAATGTCATCAACATAACGAAACCAAAATATAACTTTTTCAGATTGATTTGATTCGAATATTTGATCTTTTAGATTTTCCATAAATATGTTAGCTAAAAGAGATAAAATTGGACTTCCCATGGGTAAACCATCTTTTTGGAAGTAAATTTTATTATTAAAATTAAAATAATTTTGATTGGTGCAAAGTTCAAATAATTGAATCAACTCAGTCCGTTTTATTAACTCAACGTTTTTGTTAATAAGAATTTTATTTTACAATGGAATACACTCTTGAGGAGGTATTTGGAAAAACATATTAGTAACTAGCTTGCTTTGTGGTGGTAAATGTAAGTTAGACAACTTTTTGATCATTTCGGAAGAATTTTTAACAGAATATTTGTTATTTATAATGTAAGGTTAAGTTCGTTGTTGTAAATAAAACACTAGTTTGCAGGAGGAATTTTAATGTGTTATCTACTTTTTACAAGAGAATCTTGATAACCACCTATAGCAACGTAAATAGCAACACCAGTCGTGAGTCGTCCATTCTTCCACAGACTGGTGGTAATTCATCTGTTCAACAAACAAATCCTCCTAGTTTATACAAGTCGCAAACAATTATAAAACCTTGAAACGAATCATCTCAACATTTAAACAACTCTTCTCAACTTACAAACAAATCACAACCATCACTCCAACCGACTTCATCACAGTCAAAGATGCAACAAATCTCTCAATTATCTCTCTCAAACAAATCACACATCCTAATCAACTTTCCAATCTTCTTTCTTCTGAACTTAACGACTGCCAATCGCCTTATACGGTAGAAACAGATGTTAATGTTCAAGAAATTTCTTCTAATTCACTCTCTTTACAATATTTATCACCTGAACGCACTCTTTACTCTAATCTTCTTCAACAATTTCCGGCTTTAACAGCTAAATTCGACATTAACACCCCTATTAAACATAATGTAGTGCATCGAAAACTGACGGTCCGCCAATTAGTGCAAAGTGTCGAAGACTTAATCCAACACAATTACTGTTTTTAGAAAAGCATCTGCATGAACTGTTTCGTGCTGGAATCATCGAGCAGGCAGACAATCCTTGGAGTAGTCCAATTCATATGGTATTAAAAGCTGATGGCAGCTACCGTGTCTGTGGCGATTACAGGCAGCTGAATGCGATGACAGTTCCGGATACCTATCCAATTCTCGTCATGCAAGACTTTACTCACAGAATTTATGGATCTACGATATTTACTAAATTGGATTTAAAGAAAGCATACTTCCAAATTCCTTTGCATCCAGATGATATGGACAAAACCACAATTACCACGCCTCTTGGTGCATATCGTTACAAAAGACTTAATTTTGGCTTAAGAAACGCTCCTTCTTCCTGGTCCAGATTCGTCCAGAAGATTCTTACAGGTATGCATTACATTTATTTTTACCTCGACGAGATATTAATTTTTAGTAAAACCGCGTCAGAGCATTTGCGTCATGGCTAGATATGGACTTTTGTTGAACGTTGATAAATGTGTTTTTGGGGTTAGTGAATTGGATTTTTTGGGGCACAAGGTTTCATGTAAAGGCATTCTGCCACAAGACTCAAAAATTGAGGCGATAAAGAACTTTCCAATACCAAACGTGCAAAAAAAATTGCGCAATTTCATAGGCTTAATAGGATATTTTCATAAACACATTAAGAACTGTGCAAAAATTTTGGGTCCGCTGAATTCTTTAGTTATTCCGGGTAAGGCTTCCACGAAACCAGTTGTTTTGCAAGGTAGGACGTTAGAAGCTTTTTATGAAGCCAAGCAGGCACTTATTGAGGCCACGCTTCTAGTACACCCTCAAGAAGGAGCTGAGATCAGTATTTCTTGTGATAGTTCCGGAGATGCTATTGTAGGCACATTACAGCAACTACAAGCTGGTTTATACAAACCTCTCGCATTCTGCAGTCGATCGCTTACGCCTACTGAAAGAAAATATAGCATTTTCTCACGCGAACTTTTGGCTATTTATTTTGCAATTAAAAAATTTCGATATTTTATAGAATATAGGACTTTTCACGTGTATACGGACCATAAACCGCTTTGCTCAGCTATCAAAAGTTGATTCGACACTTATTCACCACGAGAGTTTCGTCATTTACAGTACCTTTCTGCTTTCACCCCGGATATCCGATATTTAAAAGGTAGCGAAAATATTCCAGCAGACGCACTTACACCGGTTTCAGCAATTTTACCCGAGTTGATTGATTATGATGCAATTGCACATGCGCAGGTTCAAGATGAAGAGTTATTGCAGCTTCAGTCGAATCAAAATTTCAATTTTGTCAAAGCACGTACACCAAACAATACGTCAATATGGATCGACACGAGTCAGGGGTTGTCGCGACCTTACGTTCCATTGCCGTTTCGTTTCGACTGGTATGAGATAAGACATTCGGGATTGGGTAAAGAGCTGTTCTAATTGTCAGCAGAATGAAATAACACGACACACGAAGACACCATTGCAACCTATAATCGAACCTGATAATGGTTTTGAACAAATTCATTTGTACATTATGACCCTTCCTCCTTCGAATGGTTTTAAATATCTGCTAACAATAGTAGACCGTTTTTCACGTTGGCCCGAAGCAATTCCATTAAAGAGCACCACAACTGATATTATTATACAAGAACTTATCAATACTTGGATCAGCCGTTTTGGAGTTCCAAAGATTATTTCTACGGATAATGGTCCGCAATTCATTTCTGCAACGTGGGAAAATTTTTTGAAGACTTTGGGGGTAAAACATATTAAGTGCAGTGTTCAACACGCACAGAGCCAGGTTTGGTGGAAAGACTTAACCGTACGATTAAACAAGCAGTAAGAACGACGGGGATGGGCGATTGGATAGATAGATTACCATGGATTTTATTGGCTTTGCGCTCAGCAATATTAAAGAACAAGTTCAAGTGTCTCCTGCGGATATTCTGTACGGAGCACAATTGCGTCTGCCCGGAGATTTTTTCAAGATGACCTTGATGATCGCACCGGGTTAACACATTTTGTTTTTAAATTACGGAAACACATGCACAACGCCAAGTTCTTTTTTACTAAGATTTTTAAAAATAGCAATACTTTCGTGGATCATCAATTAGAGTCGTGCTCACACGTGCATGTACGCAACGACAGTCATACGGTAGGCTTAAAGCAAAATTATTTGGGTCTATTCAAAGTGATCTCTCGAACGGAAAAATATATGGTATTGGAGGGTTTCGGTAGAAATGGGATTGTTTCTCTAGATCGCCTCAAACCAGCTTTTTTTGTTTAAGTATTTTTGTTTATGCACATTTTTTTCCCTTTTTGTTTTATTTTTTTTTAGTGAACTGAACTTTTTCTGCTCTGCTCTTGGAATCTCAGGAATTGGACACGCACCTAGAAAAACTAGAAGCAACTTCAAGCTAATTTAATTTTGTTTTCTATGATGTTCAATTATTTACGTTACTTTCTTAATACTTGTATTGTTTTTGAAAAGATCAGAAGTTTTTGTAGCTAAGATAGCATGCGTTTCACGTTTGCTGCGTAGTTTTTCTTCTTCTGCGAAGTTGGGGGGGGGGGAGGTATTAATGTAGCAGCCCTTGGTTTTAATATTATTCAATTGTATTTTGTAACTTGGCGACTGGTGTTGCTATTTACGTTGCTATAGGTGGTTATCAAGATTATCTTGTAAAAAGTAGATAACACATTAAAATTCCTCCTGCAAAACTAGTGTTTTATTTACAACAACAAACTTAACATTCCATTATGAATCAAAACTGGTAACTATATTATTTAGTATTTTTGGTAGCATATGATTGGGTGCATTTATGTATGATACCACTGGTCTAATGGGCATGTTGGGTTTGTGTATTTTTAATAAACCGTATAGTTTTGGTGGTTGTGGATTTGGATTTATTCTTTGTCTTTTTTAATAATCTGTTAAACAGACGATTTGCTAAAACCAGGCATTTACAAATTAAATTGTTCGCATTGTAATTCTGTTTATATAGGCCAGACAATTAGAAATTTTCATATTAGGTATAAAGAACACGTACGTTGTTACAAATACAAACACCCACATAAATCCAATTACGCTAAACACTTACTAGAACACAATCATTCAATGACATCTAATAACACTATAAAATGTTTACACTTTTGTGATGATAAACGTAAATTAGATATACTAGAAGCATTTGAAATTCACAAACATTTAAAAACCGTACTGTTAATGAATGAGCAAATTCATCTCTTAAATTCTATTGGACATTTTAGAATAAGGAATCAAGTCATCTGCAGACGATTACCGAGATCAAGTCACCAAGTTCTATTGCTATAACAACACTAACCGTTTCATATAACCTTTGATAATGGCATGTAAACATGCCGAAATGCGTATAAGGTTAAAATAAATAAATATTGTTAAAGTAATTAAGTATTTTATATACAGATACTCATTAAATATGGACTTTAACGAAGTAAAGCTGGAATTTATAATAAATTTTAGGCTAAATAATTATATTCTCTTCGCATTGATAGATATAATTTATACAAAATGCAATAAATAAGTAATTTTGTTGTTTCAACCGTGCACGTTAGAGGGCACCATGTATGATTTTCTTTGCAAACGAAATATTTTTATTGCTTGTCAAGAATTTCCTCACAGTACCACTGCATAACACAAATGTAAATGAAACAGAGCAAAATAAGCGGATTTTAAAATTTCAAAATTTAGTAAAAACTTTAAGTTACTAAAAAGATAAATAACGCTATATAACGTAAGACTTAACTTCTGAATGTAACTAGACTATTTCAATGTGTCATCAAAAGTTATTCCCAGCAACTTTACCGTGTCTCCTTTTGAAAAATTCCTCATAAAAGAGAATACCAGCATCTGCGTTTTATCTAAGTTGAGTTGCAAGTTATTTTGATGAAACCAGACCATTGCATAATCTTTAATACTTTCTGATTTGTGTGATATATCCGTTCAGTCAGAGTCACTACATATTAATGTTGTATCTTCTTTAAATACAGCAGAAATATAAGGATTCTTGAATTATTGGCAATCATTTACATACACTAAAAATAAAAATGGCCCCAATATTAAACCGTGAGGCGCACCATAATTCTGTATCGACGTCTGAGAACGATATTATTACTGACAACACACTGGCTTCTCTATTTAATATAGTATTGGAAAAGTCTCAAGTGGGAAGACAATTAAGATGCGAGAAACGTTCAAAACAGCTGTAAAAAAGTCGATATATATGTACAGGTGTTTAGTAAACATAGGTACGGCAAAAATTCAAGGAATGATTCCCTGGGTTAATTTAAAAATATTTTGTCTTTTGAGGATTTTCGGAAAGCCGTTTTGTTTCAAAGATACAGGGCGATAAAGGTTTTTCAACAATAACAATATTTAATTACCTAAGTACTACATGTAAAGCTTTTTAATCTGAAAGAACTGTTGAAAATGACTACCACCAGCTAGGATGCATAAATCCAATCTTCACTGCATTAACTGCCGAACTCTTTCAAAAACACCAGAGTCGTTTCTTATTGAATTACACCCACCAGGTATCCCATTTCTTAAATCTTCCACATTTTCCACTGAAATAGTGTAAACTAATGACTTTAGATAGCCCCATAGGAAAAAATCCAGGGAGTTTAAGTCTGGGGACCGAGCAGGCTATAAGTGAGGTCCACCTCGACCAATCCAGCGATCTCGATATGTTGCTTCCTGGTTCTCCATTTCGTTTAAATGTACCTGTTTCATGAAGACGTTGATGAATACTTTGGAAGGTTTTTCTATCAGGAACATTACGGTTGGGAAATCGTTCAATGTACAACCGCCTAGCCCGTCACGAATTCCCATTGGCAAGTTCATACATGAAATGCATGTTAGTCATCTCGGCGTTCGTATAGCGATTCATGATAGAGAACTTCACTGACAAAAGTTTAACTATCAAAGATAGAAAATACAAGACGCAATCAATTTTTACAACAAAAACACTACTGGTTGTTCGGAATTTGTAAGTTTTCAATTTGCTAATACTGTGCGCAATTAAGGCAAACCAGAGGTAACCTGGCTGTAGCAAAATAACATAGGTATAAAGAAAGGGTAGTTTATTGACTCGCTTACAAAACTCGTTAACATGTGGGGTAAAACATGTTCAATTCGCCTTAGTTATGGAATTATTCAGTTTCATAGTTTCAAAACAGTTTAGTTATAAAAAACTAAGAAATTAAAAAAAATTACTTTAAATTTACATCAAACACTCGAAATAGTCACTTTCGGCTTAAATTCGAGGCCTGATATCAATGTACTAGTGAATTTGACATGGTGGTGGTCCTGCAATCAATGCGAGGTAAGCTTCGTGAAAGAAATGAGAACCGCTTCTTCACAACCATAGCCTTTACCACTCTGTCTGAACGCGAGACAGAGAACTCATCATCCCTGACCACGAACCAAGAACACAGAAAAGTCAGTTTACCTTTCGGATCGAATAAGATCGCCCCGGGTTTTAGCTTCTGGTCCTGAATTCTAGTTACAGTTTATGGTCACCGGCACTACCCCCAAATTGAGCTCTAACTTCCGGTCTTGAGATCTCGCTTCAGCCCACGGTCATCAGCACTACCCCAAAATTGACCTCCAGTTTGCGGTCCTGAGACCGAGCTTTAGCGCGGCTTATCAGAACCAGTCCCCAGATCGAGCTCCAGCTTCCGGTCCTGACATCGAGTTTAAGCTTCCGGCCACTAACACTAGCCTCACCTCGAACTTTAGCCACGAGCTATAGCTTCCGGTCGCAGAAACCATATTCATAGGCTCCTCCTAAAATCGTACACACTACCCCGCTCCGGTCCGGGACAACATCTCTCCACAGGTGAAGCTGCCTTCAACTTCGAGGCTGAACTGTGTCATCTGTGTTACTTATCTGACAGCGGATGGTTTTTGTTTTATTATTGTTACCGCAAGTGATAAATATTAATTTAACTAAGAGGAATCGGACCTATATTCCTATAACATTTTATACAAAAAAATGTTAAATTACTGTTTCCCTGTTTGAAGATACCTGAAAATGTATATTTACGGGAACATTGCAATAACTCTTGTGCTAGCGATATAAAAGCTTCAACAATATTTTTCGTTTAATTTGCGAGTTTCTTGTTTATTTTGAAATTTGTACTCGATCATACCGATAAGAACAAAATTATAAAAAAATTAAGAAAGAAGCCACCAAAGTAAAATATACATAACACAGGATAATAAAATACGAAACCAGCCAACAAGAGTGAAAGTTGTGTAATTTGTCTAGAGTTTGATGGCGCTCCTGCACTATAAAAAAGTAAAAGAGCAATCCATAGCAATGGCTACTTGGAACGTCTGCTAGGTTTACTTACTTACGCTTTCCGTGACACAATAACCCCTAAGTGACCGAAATTTATTACCCTTCTAACCTCATATTAACTTTTCTTTCCCTGGTGTTTTGGGTCCACCTTATATTTCCGTTTTGTCAATGTTCAGTGACCTTGGACTACCAACAATGGTTTATTTTTCCTTCACTCTCGATTTTTTTTGAGACAGCATGTATAATATAGTGTCGTCGTACAAGATTAATATTTTACGTGATTCAACAATGTGATCCCCTCGACTAGCCTTGTACGCATTTCCAATAAAAATTATTTATTTAAAATAACTACTTCGCCCTAAGGGACCACCACCCATCTACTGGTATCTACGCGACCGCAACCTTCTGAAGTTCCAGCTTAAACCATTGTCCTTAGTTCTATGAAACAATATGCTTAAGTAAATCTTGTTTTTTCTTCATGTATTATTTGTATTGTGGTCCTACAACTAATGCGAATTCTGTTTGCGAAGGAAATAAAACCGGCCGACTCTTACCTCTCTGTCTCTCCCTCTATATCACAACTATAGTTTACTTCACTCTTTCACGACATTCTGAACAAATTGTCTAATACCGAAAATAATACAACATTCACCCTGAGGATTCCAATAGCGTGGAAATAATTTTGACAAGGAACTCGTCATTCGTGGCAACAAAAGGGTATAAAAGCAAACGCAAAGACGCAGCAAAATCCGCTAACCTTCAGGATAGAATAACGTCGGTCATAAGATAAAGTTTGAGAAATCAAGTTTTACCTTCCAGTCCTGAGATCAAGCTTCAGCATATGGTCACCAGCACTACGTCTCAAACCGAGCTCTATCTTCCGGTCTTGAGATCGAGTTTTAGCCTCCGGTCATTAGTACCAATCTCGAATCGAGCTTGAGCCTATGGTCATGAGATGGAGCTACAATTTTCGATTACAAGAATCATCTACGCAAGCTCTTCCTGAAGTCGTATGAACTACTTCCCCCCACAAGAGCAAGCGCTATTTTTTATAAAACTAGATTGCCCCATTTTTTGAATAAGCGTATTTGTTGTTCTCGGACCAAGCTATCACCAGCGTCTTGTCTTACCAAACAAATATTAAAAAGTGCTAGATGCGCAACAATCATAAAAACTCACAGCCAATCAGCGTCAAGGAAGGCATGTTGTTAAAGATTTGAAAATTCCGATTTGTAAATTTATGGCCAGGTTGAATTCCTCTGTATATGAACCGTCACCGCTTGTCTCACTCTGCAGTAAACAAACAGTTATTATCTCTGAATATTTTAAAATAAATAGCAAAGCTTAATTCATACGCTTTGTTAAACAGTTGTGCATAATTTTTTCTTTTTTACTTAAATACGGGTTCATAAAACGCGCATTTGGACAAAAATTTGGAATACATTCTCAAAGATCACGTCGAATGGTTTAAACACTTAAACAAAGCAATCCTGCCCCTTCAAGGGCGAAGCAAAGCCTCTCAGAACCACTATCTCAAATGAATCAGCGCACCGCAAAGACCACCACTAGGACATGCTAGCCTCCGGCCCAGTCTCTAAGCGCCCACAACTTTCTGAAGTCCAGCCTAAACATGGGCGATGTAAATGTCAGCTATACTGTGAAACATCATGTTATAATTCAACTTTCCGCTACGATTACTCGTTAATGAAAACGTTAAACCGAATAAAAATTTACGCAGACTCATCTCACAGTCTTATAATAGTACATCCATGACGTTGCAATGAAATTAAAATGAGCAAACAGTTTTAAAGAAATCAGAGATTTGACTTCAACTAGGAATGCACCGAGTATTCGGTATTTCTGATAATATTCGGCGAATATTCGGAATTTTGTATACTACATGAAAATTATACTGCAATTTTTTTAAATTTTGATAGTATAACTAATATACATTGAAACAAAACTACAATTTCGGTAGCCAAACACTACTAAGTATTTGGCCCATGGCCGAATAATTAGATCACTTAAGTAATATTCGGTATTTAGCCGCATAGTTGGTCTAATATTCGGTACTCGGGCGTGTGTTACCAAATATTTGGCAGTTTAGCTGAATACTTGACCGAACAGTTTGCCGATTATTCGCCGAATACTCTGCCAAATAGTTTGCCGAATATTTGCCAAATATTTTGCCGAAAATTCGCCGAATAGTTGACTGAATATTTGGTATAAGGCCGTCAGAGACTCGTCGAATATTCAGTAATATAATATTCGGTATATCTCTAGTTTCAATTGTGGTTAAAATAAACCACTACGCAATTTTTTCTCATTTGAACATATCAGGTGGACACAATCCTAGTCATAGTTGGACCCAAGAGCGAGGGCAGTAAATACGTCAGAAAACCGAAATTGTGAGTTTGTTGCTTTGCAACTTTCATCGCCGCACATTAAAGGGCATTGTATTTGTTGGCAAGTCTTCACTGAAGATTTCGTTTTAAAAAGGTTCAACCGCAACCAATACCATTTCTGGTGTCATTAAACGTGTTGAAGCTTTGATTAATGCAAGTCGCCGAATATATGTCCCTGAAATAGTGGTGAAAACCGACAACACGTTTAATGCCAGCAAGAATGACTCTTGTTGCAGTGGACCCTCCCTCTTCCTGGATTGTCACCAACACTCTCACGACCATTTTATCTTATTTCAATGTGCCGTTTCACGGCCATGTTGATGTGACAACGGTTTGAATTGTTTCCTGTTTAGAGTAGCATACGTGTGTCACTGCGTAAATTCCGGTATTGGCGTGAACTACCCTCGTATATAAAATTAAATACTTACAGTTAACATGAAGAACGATTCTTTTGCTAACCGCTGGTGGCACGTCGTTGCTAGCTATGCATAGGTAGGCGCCCATTTGTCTTCTATCAACTCGAAATAGTCCTAGTCGTTGCCCGCTGAAAGTATCCACTAAAAGATACAAAAGCAGTAAAAATGCGGAAAATAAAATGTATTTGTTTATTCTACGCTATAATTAAGTAAGATATCAGTCTTTTCATCTTCAATAATTCATTGTGGTAATGAGTTTAATTTTCAGTTGTAATTTTTTTCCCAAACGTTAAATATGAACTGCGCTGTACAATTTAATGATGCTTGAACTAGTATCAGAATATAAATTTAAAGGGATGACCTTATCTTTCCAATCTCATCGCGAGGCATCGACTTTCATAAAAACAACGTTTATCCTTTACTAACACCACCCGCTTA
Organism: Ctenicera cuprea; assembly: GCA_958336395.1. Lineage (NCBI taxonomy): Eukaryota > Metazoa > Arthropoda > Insecta > Coleoptera > Elateridae > Ctenicera > Ctenicera cuprea. The sequence continues at coordinate 12,288,410 of OY284493.1, forward strand.
AAGAAGTTTCTCCCACAAACACATCTCAAGTAAATTAGATCCTGAATTCAAAAGGAAGCCGAGGACGAGGGGGAAATAAAAGTAACAAATGAATCTCCTGGTGTAGTAAGGCATAAAGAAATGGGACGACACAAATGTGTACCTACAGACCTTTAGGTCGGGATGCTATTTATCTACTTATACATATAAACGACCTCTTTTTTTATGAACACTATTTCACATGTCTCACCTCTTTCCGTTTCATGTAAACGAAAATGGAGCTGAAGGTGGTCTCCGTCTTCTCTTCTCCAGAGAATTCTGGGTGAAGGATGGCCCGTTGCTTTGCATGTCAGAGTGACATTTTCACCCTCTGACACGGTCACGTCGCTGCTGGTTTCTGAATCGTCAATGTCCGGCGGAACTACAACAAAATAAAATATAACAGTGAGTTACGTGATAAAAGCATGTCTGGTTTTCTTATTTGTGTTGTAGGTATCACTTACAGATTCTTTTACTTTATTACTAAGAAGCTCTATGAAAAAAATCTCTAGAAAGAAAATCTATAAAATTCTCAGAAAAAAATCCTATAAAAGAAAACGTGAAAACAGTTAGCTGTACTTAAACTCCCCTGTTGCAGGAGGCTACCCTAACGGAGATTTTCAAAATAATTTTGTAATTAATAAATACGCGGTAAAAATCTTGTTAGACATTTGTATATAATTCCAAAATGCAATTCATCTTTATTCATAAAAATCGATCATCAAGGAGCAAACACTGTCTTTTTCAGGGAAAGCTCTTTCTTAATTAATAACAAATTGGGAAAACATGTAAAAACGAACAACTCCTGTAAAAAAGCTCCATGAAAAACTTCCCTAGAAAGAAAATCTACAAAATTTTCAGAAAAAATTCCTAAAAAAAACGTGAAAAAAGTTAATTGAACTTGAACTCCCCATTTTCAGGGGACTGCACTAACGGAGGTTTTTAAAATAATTTTGTAATTAATAAAAACGCAGTAAAAATCTTCTTAGACATTTGTATGTAATTTCAAAATGCAGTTCATCTTGATTCATATAAATCGATCAGCAAAGAGCAAACACGTGTCTTTTTCAGGGAAAGCTCTTTCTTAATTAATAACAAACTGGGAAAACATATGTAAAGACGAACAACTCCTGTAAAATAGCCCCATGAAATAATCCCTAAAAAGAAACTCTATAAAATTAGCAGAAAAAATTCCTGTAAAAGAAAACGTGAAAAAAGTTAGTTGAACTTGAACTCCCCATTTTCAGGAGACTGCTTTGACGGAAATTTTCAAAATAATTTTGTAATTAATAAATACGCAGTAAATATCTTGTTAGACATTTGTACGTAATTCCAAAATGCAATTCATCTTTATTCATAAAAATCGAAAAAACGCGTATCTTTTTCAGGGAAAGCTCTTTCTTAATTAATAACAACCTAAGAAAACAATTATAAAAACGAACCACTCCTGTAAAAAAGCTCCATGAAAAACTTCCCTAGAAAGAAAATCTATAAAATTCTCAGAAAAAATTTATGTAAAAGAAAACGTGAAAAAAGTTAGTTGAATTTGAACTCACCATTTTCAGGGGACTGCCTTGACGGAGATTTTCAAAATAATTTTGTAATGAATAAATACGCAGTAAAAATCTTGTTAGACATTTGCATGTAACTTCAAAATGCAATTCATCTTTATTCATAAAAATCGATCAGCAAGGACGAAGCACGTATCTTTTTCAGGGAAAGCTCTTTCGTAATTAATAATTATACAGTGCTCCACGACCAAGAAAACAGAAGTACTTTTATTTGAGGGATGTTCTTTGTGTGTTTATCTTTTGGAAAATTATTTTACTGGTTTGGTTTATTGTGGGAATGTCTCTATTGCAGTCTTTTTATTGGGGTTGTTGTTTGAACAATTTTTGTCGGCGTGTGTTGTGTTTATTGTGGAGCTTTTTTCAGAGACGTTATGTATTTCTCTGTAAACCGCAATTAGCCTCAATAAGCAAAAGAAAATGTATGCACCACCGATTAATAAGCGTAATAAAGCAGTCGCAAATGACGCAATGATTTATGAGTTTTATTTTGTGTAAGTAATAACTTTATGTCTTTGGCTTTTTTAATCCTAGAGTTTTTCAATGATATACTTAAAACTTGCATATCTTTTTATATCACAACAATTTTTTTAAAGAAGCGTGAGGCCATGCGTGAGGACGATTCCATGATTCCCATCCCACCCCCTTACCCGGGCTCAGTGCACTTAGCGCTATTCACCGGTCTAACATGCCCCACCCCGCAAGACATGCAACCCAACATACACACCACACACACCGTTCATGGACACGCCGGGTTTAACTTATTCAGAAAAATTTACGACGGGCAGAGGATTCGAACCTACTGCCGTTGGGAGTCTAGTTATAGAGGTTGGGACTTTAACCACTAGACCACCGGCTATCCCAACAATTTTTTAAAAACAGTTATTGGGTCAAATAAAATAGTATGTTACTATGTTAGGAAGTTTGTGCAAGGTTTCAAATGCCACTTTATGTGTAAGAATGTGTTTGTTTCCAAGGAAAATGGGACACACATTATTCGCTGTAGATTTATTTATTCATACGTATGTTATGGCCCGGAGTTTCAATTCTATATTCGAATCGTAAACAACGTCATAAACGGAATTACTATTTCATAGGTCAGACGGCTTACACTAGGCAGAAAAAACGAGAAAAAAAGCCGAGGAAAAGAAGCTGCGGAAAAAACCCAATAAAAATAGCAGCTATAATAAAGCATCATTCCACGTGTGACATACAAAATTGTATATAAGACTGTTCAACATTTGTTAAAAATCAAATTTTTTTTGCTTGAAATGATGTTTGATATTTCGCAGTAATTTATTTGCAAACTTTTAAAATACTTTTGTTTTAAAATCAGAGGAAGTTGTGTAGTGAATTCATTACCTAACTCATTTTACACTAGTGCGATAATGAACTTCAATACCAAACGCAAATGAATGACATAATAGGTCCTATTCAAGCAGTCGGAGATAAAAAAATTTATCTGCGACTGCTTCGATAAAGACTTATTATGTCATTCATTTGCGTTAGGTAATGAAGTTTATTATCACACTTGTGAGATACTGGATTCATTATCCAACTAATTTTATTTACACAAACAAAACTAAAGCTTTGTTTCTAAGAAAACTGGTTGGTGGCCATAGTATTGAACAAATCGAGTCAATCTCGTTCCTTTAATTTTAAAACAAAAGTATTTTAAAAGTGACTTGATATTTGCAAATAAATTTATGCGAAATGTCAAATATCAATTCAACCACAAAAACTCGGTTTTTAAGCAGTCGTGAATAAAATTTTGTATGTCGCACTTGGGATAACGCATTATTATGGCACTCGTTTGATTACACGACTCGGTCTACGACCTCGTCGTGCAACTTTCAAACTCGTTTATCCCACTAGCAACATAAGTAACTAATAACTTACTCTAGCATATAAACAATTATTAGGGTTGTTGTTATGGAGTTAAAAATGACAGTTTAAAACGTCAAAATTGAATAAAGAAAACTCAGTTGTCACTCGTTTTATTCCGTTAACTGCAACTTTACAGTGAATTCTCAAAACTAACTATTTCCCCAGCTTCTTGTTAGTTTGTTAGATGTTTTTTGTACATTCCTACCAGAAAATTTTAAGGATAATTGTCTCAAATTCTCCGTTGTTGTTTGTTCAATCTCGAATATTTTCTATAGGTACATGGGCTTTTTTTTAACAAAAAAACGGCTGTGTCTAAACTTGTACTGATTTTCTCAGTACTCCCACATAGGAAAACCTAACAAAAGAAAATAAAAATTATGTAAATACATTCTGGTACTTATATAGGCTAAACGTTGAGAGGATTACCTCATCCATCCAGCGAATCCACTCAGATATTCACATTTCATTTTCTAAAGATATCACTGAAGATATTCTTTTGAATGCTTTTGTGTGAAAAAGGAAATACTTCACGTGTAGGTCGAGTTTAGCGGGATTCTTTTATACAAAAAGCCCGCGTTCATGCTCAGCATAAAACTGTCGCCAGGCGGGATCTAGGACCTCCGAAATGTTCCAATTGCCACTTTTCACACATGTCGTTTAACTCGTAGATACGTCGCGTTGTAAAATATATGGAAGCCCTACATTACTACAACTGTCGTCCAGTCGACTGCGCCCTTATAGGATTTGGTTATCGAGTTCACACATCTGGATTTCGACTGCGCTTTCCCCGCGTTGTTGCAGAAAATTGTTTGAAATTGTCGAAGGTATTGGGAAATTGAGCAACGCAAATGGCGTAAGGGAAATGATAAAATTTTATTTGGTCTGTATGATTGCATGCCAGTCTTCCTATGAAATCTCTAAGGCATTTGACTGTACAAAATTTTCTATTCGGAAATTCAGGTTGAGTTTAAATTCTTGGAATCAAATTAAACGAAGCGAATACTCCGATAATGCCGCGAACTTGAATCTTTGATCAAGTTATTGACAGAAAGTCACGTTTATGCTTTTACCAGATGAGAATAAAACTGGAAAGACAAATTAAGATGGAAGAATATAACAGCAACATATTTTGCGGTCTTGGAAACACATTTATAAGGTGTTAGACTTCAATATTACAAATTTAAAATAGAAATTAAACAAGAAAATATTATTGTGGACTTGTGAAATAATGGATAGTACATGATGATACAATACGTATGCGCGCACACCTACGCATTCCCGCAAATTCAAATTCACATATTGACGTATTGTATACATACTTGCAATCACACAAATGCGCTCGTACCACGTAGGAACATTAAACTTCAGACAATTTTAACAAAAAATTAATCACATTGCACAATCACAAAATATCGGTTTTAACTTTTTTACCTACATACATGGAACGGCGTTATTTTATTTTATTATTATTAGTAAACTTTAAGTAAAGTATTTTCAGTAATTTTTTTGAAGACATGCAATAAATTTTTGACTTCAAAAATTTTGATTTTTTGACGCCGGAAATTGCTGCCACCTAACAGGATACTTATGGTAGTAGTGTGGACTGGAACTAAACTGCAATACTGACCGATTGAACTACCTGCCAAAAGGAGTGCGCATTAGAAGTAATTATTATAATAATTATTCTGAAGCACGACCTTCTTGACTAGCACGATGCGCGAATAAAAAAATGGTGCTTGAGATGGGACGTATAAACATTCTTTGCTATAAAGCTTGTACAGATCCAGCATATAAAGCACTCCTGTAGCAACTAGATCAAAGACGGGCATATGATTTCGTATAGCAGCTGAATTTTTAAGAAAATTTAGTTGTTGACGTAAAAAATTAGTTTTTTGACATCAGTTAATACATTTTACACGTCAAAAACGTTGACGTTTGAAAATAATTATTTATGGTTCAAGAATAGCATTTATGTTGATTTATTATTAATATTCAAAATTGTGTAAAGAATTTTCAGACGTCACCAAATGAATTTTGACGTCAAAAAATGTTTGCCGTGGCAGTATTAAATTCGGACGTCACAAAAGCAAATTTTGACGTCAGAAATCTAATTTTGCATCTGAAAACGATGTTTTGATTTCAGTAAACAGCAACAGCAACAGCAAAAAAAAGCAATTTTTGACGCGAAAAACGTCTAAATATATTTTTTGGGGTCAATAAATATTTAATGAAAAGAGGGATTCCATAAATACATGTAATATACAGAAGAATTGTAGAATTTATTTGCCATACATCTGCTAACACTACTACACGTTGACAAAAGAAAAAATTTCAAGACAATGTCGAGTCTAACATTTTTTTGAGAACACTAGTGGATTGCACGTTACAGCGTTTTACGGGTTCGAGAAGAAAGAAAGAATTTAATTCAAGTTTTCTGTGTGTTTGTATATATTAACTTTCTAACAAAAGCTTTTAGTTGACCTACAGCATAATTAGAATGAACAGTTTGGTAATGCCCAATTTTGAAATAGTGTTATACCCGTAACACGCACCCCATACAATAATATACTACTATTTCCACCTATACAGGCCGCTCAGCACACCATGAGCGAAACAAATCGCGCGTCACCTGGCTAATAGCAGTAGTCCGACCAGGCCACCGCAAGAGGGCAGCAGCGGCGTATATCGCTATAACGCTATAACGAAGTTAATGTCAAGTCCGGTGATATAGACTAAATCAATAATCTTTTTGACAAAATTGACTGCTGAAAGGCTTGAAACACTTTTAATTTTTACTGACCACTTCGAGAAATGGTGGCAAATTCATAGCCAACTTGAATTCAACGTTTTAGCATGTAACCATTTACCTCTTGGAATAATTTTTAAACATGGCCAAAGAGAGAATATAATACTCGATTATAATCTATCAGCAAATTATAAGGTGCTGTGTAAGAAGAAAAAGTTGATAATATAATATACAGAGTGGCTAGGAAAACCCCGGCCACTTTTCTTGCGGCGGTCAAGAGATGGCGCTTTAGTAAAGAAAAATTAAATTAAAATACTGGCAACAACGCAGAATCCAACACGTTTTAGTTATTAAGAGCACGCCGCCGCGGCACCTTTTTGTTTTTGACGCTAGAGGCGCTAGTCGTTCTAAATTTGAATTTAATTACTGATGGTTCTATTAAACATAAACAGGTAGCGTCACATGCGTTATGTTGACGTGCATGTATTTTTCTTTACAGGACTGTAATAGCAGAATTATTGATTTCTTGCATAAAATCAATTCTCAGCATTAATTGCTCGTGGGTTTGTGTGCAACTAATCTCTTATTTATGAGCGATATTTGTTAAAAGTTTTAAATTAACGCGCCAAATGCCTATCGCGTAGCGCCATCCGTGCTGATTCCTATGAACTTTTGTTCCAAAACATGGCTGACGTTACTTGCATTGAATTTTTAAATTTACTCAGCTGGCACATAGTTTAAATAATTGACAAAAATTTTAAATTGGTGTACCTATTATAACAGTATCTAGATGATCAGCGTAAATACAAATGAAGAATAGTGTTAAATTTTAGTTTTATGTTTGCTAAGAAAAGTAAGTTTTTTACCTTGTTTGCATGTTTCACAAGAAAATAATTATCTGAGAATCTAAGTTACTTTATTAAGTAACATCTATTAACTTGTTTCATTTCGTTTTCTTTTTAATTATGTCGCTGAGTACATATAAAAATGCCTATATGATGTCTATACTAGCGCCATCTGTGTCGTGTGCCTCGGCGCGGCGCGCTCTTAAATACGCCCTATAATTAAATCAAAACAAGTAAAACGTCTTGGATTCTGCATTGTTGCCACTTTTTCAATTTAATTTTTCTTTACTAAGCGCCATCTCTTGACCGCCGCAAGAAAAGTGGCGGGGGTTTTCCTAGCCACTCTGTAATGCCCAAGTTTCTTTTCTTTATCGTACAAAAATGTTAAAAAATTGATCGTGTGGCTGGTTTCGTTGTTTCCCCATATATTAACCAAGGATTTTAAACGACAGAATTTTATCAACGGAATAAAAAAGAATATTTTAATTAGTAACTTTGTTTAGAAAAACATTCCTATTTTTCATCTTAAAAGAAGTTACTCGCTTGAAAAAAGTTCGCTCAATAAAATATGGCCCTTAAAAAATATTCTCTCATAAAATATTTCTCTCTTGAAAAATGTCCCCATAAACATATTTTTTTCTAGAAAAAAGTTGTTTCATAAGAATATTTCTCTCACAAGTAAAAATTTCTCTCAGAATCACGGTTAGCGTATGATACAAAGAGATGGCGCTATTACGTTCACTGAATTCATTGCGAAACTGCAACGCGTAGTGAATGCTGTAGAGCCGGTACAAGTTTGCTTCTTTTCACTTCGAGTTATAGCGTAAAATGAGACAAAAATTGAGCACTTTTAATTGACACACTTTGTTTTATGCATAAACAGTTTTTACCTGTACTTCGTCTGGTTTCCTCTGGCTAGGTGGGGCTTTCTAGCTTTAGTAGTAGAGCCATCTATTTGTACCATACGCAAATCGTGGTTCTGAGAAAAAACTTAAGCATCGTGAAAAATATTTTTATGAGAGAACTTCTTAAGACAGAAATATTTTTCTGAGAGGAGTTTTTACAGGAGGAAAGTTTTCTATGAAAAAACATTTTTCAAGAGAGTAATTTGTATTTGGGTGAACCTTTTTTAAGAGAAAAATATTTTTCAGTAAATTTTTTTCACACGACAAAATAATTACTGTAAGAAAACCTTCTCAAGAAGGAAATAAAAATATGTATTTCTTAAAAGTTTTCTTTTTAAAATATATTGAAAAAACTCTCTTTTTCTCTCTTTACAATTTAAAATCGTCATTTAATAAATTGATTTTTGAATCCTATCAGTGGCTCGTGGTGTGGTGTACTGGGAGGCATTTTAAAGTATTTTTTTGGAAAAAAATTGTTCCTACCCAAGTTTTAGGTAGCCTTATATGTCAAACCCATCCTTTACGTTGGCAAAATGATCTATTTTCACCAACGTTTTCATTGAAGTCTTTAATAGTCTTTTGATAAGAACTCTCTAATAAAATTATTGTAAATTGATACCTACATTGCCAGTGTGTCAAAATGCACAAAATTTTACATGTGGTTTACGATTAAAAAATGAGTTTGAATCTTAGTTTTTAAATGTTTGCAGTCAATATCACACAATGAATTATCAAAAAGTAGCAGACAGTGAAAACAAGTGAAAGCATTTTCTTACATGGCATTTACAATCCAAAATTATTTTGCACCGACATCGTACAACACCACTAAATTATGATTACACAACCAACAACTGTTTTCACACTACTACGTCGTGTACGTGCGAATCCCGCAAATTAAGCGGCTATTGGCATGCGCTTACAACGGACATCTGATAGCATAATTCTCGGAAGTGCTGGGTCCGTGACCCTGAAGTTTTTAATACGCAGATACTTCTATCCTCTTTTAGCTTGTGTAATATCAATTTTACTGCAATGAGCTTTCTATTTCACTCTAATTCATTTGAAGCCGTTTTATGCCGGCGGTTTTGTTCGGTGGCGTATAGCTGAATTGGGGACTGACAGCCAAATGACCCTCGCATAGATTCGTTTAATGCGCCCGAAATACTCAAACATTCAAACGTTTTCGCGGCAGCTCTTTAATAAACGTTCTCGCATACGAAGCTCATACAAAAGTTAACTATAAAGTGTTTTTTAAATATTATAGTGTAATAATAGAAGATTCAAACGGCAACATGACCATCTCAGCTGTTTCTTCTCCCCCTAGATACCCAGTGAAACAGGAGCAGTTCGAAAACTTCTACAGGACCCTGGGACGCCGGTTTATAGCAGGAGGCGACTATAACGCCAAGCACACTATCTGGGGTTCTAGACTCATAACGCCCAAAGGGCGGGAACTGTACAAAACACTAGAAAAAAACAACCTGAAACACCTATCGACGGGAGAACCCACATACTGGCCATCTGACATGAATAAACTGCCTGACCTAGTTGACTTTTGCATCACAAAAGGTATCTCGCAAGGCTGTGCCTTAGCACAATCATGTTTTGACGTATCATCAGATCATTTCCCAGTCTTGATCACATTAACTACAAAAGCGGTAAGCAAAAGGAAAGAACCAAGCAAAAGGAAAGAACCAAGCATAAGTAACAAACATACGAACTGGGATAAATTCAGACGTCTTGTAAATGAAAACTTAAACTTAAAAGTCCCGCTCAAAACTGAAGAAGAAATCGAAGAGGCCATTAAGCACTTCAATGACACGATACAAATGGCGGGCTTGAATTCTACCCCAGAAAAAGCAACATCTCCCACAACGTATGACTGCCCTATACTAATCAAGCGCAAAATTGAGGAAAAACAAAGGTTACGAAGACAGTGGCACAGACTGAGAACACCCGATAGTAAATTACTACTTAATAGGGCAACTCGAGAGCTTAAAGAAATGCTCAATGACAACAAAAATGAATATATTGAAACATTCCTGAAAAGGCTTACCCCTACCGAAGCTACTGACTATTCCCTCTGGAGGACAAAAAAAAAATAAAACAAGTTAAAAAAGCCTCTCCGCCGAGTAGGACACCACAAGGAACCTGGGCAAGAAGCAACAAAGAAAAAGCGCACGCCTTCGCTGAACACCTATCAGAAGTCTTTCAACCGCATCCCTCAGAAAATGAACCTGAAGAGGAAGATGACCTCAGTAAAGTACTAGAAACACCCTATCAGCTGGAACCACCAGTCCAACGCCTCAAAACTGCAGATGTCCAAGAAGTCATCAACTCCCTAAACCCTAAGAAAACTCCGAGTTATGACTTAATTACCGGCAAAGTTCTTAAAGAATTGCCTAACATTGGAATAAAGTATCTCACTCAGTTGTTCAATGCAGTACTACATACAGGGCTTTTTCCGGCACAGTGGAAAGTGGCACAGATCATCCTCATCTTAAAACCAGGTAAACCTCCCAACGAACTGAAATCTCACAGACGAATAAGCCTCCTACCCATGGTATCTAAAGTCCTTGAAAAGCTATTATTAAAGAGGCTTCTTCCAATCCTCGAGGACAACGAATCAATACCTCAGCATCAGTTTGGATTCAGGCAGATGCATTCTACAATCGAACAGACCTATAGAGTTGTACAGATGATCAATGATACCTTTGAAGCCAAACAATATTGTTCGGCAGCATTTTTGGACATCACACAAGCATTCGATAAAGTGTTGTATATCAGACTCTTATACAAATTACGCTTACTTATCCCGTTGAACTACTTCCTAGTCCTTAAATCTTATCTCCAAAACAAGCACTTCCTGGTAAAAGTTGAAACTGAATATACAGAACACTCGCCATTAAACACAGGGGTACCCCAAGGCAGCGTCCTTGGGCCACTATTGTACCTGCTGTACACTGCAGACCTACCGACTACACCAGAAGTATTAACAGCAACCTTTGCAGATGACACTGCAGCCCTAGCCACTGATAGTGATCCCATCATTGCCCCACAGAAACTACAAACAAATTTACTCGCAATTGAAAACTGGTTAAAGAAGTGGAGAATAAAAGCAAATGAGACCAAGTCCGTCCATGTAACCTTCACCACACGAAGAGAAACTTGTCCCCCTGTCTATATAAATAACAGAACCACAAGAAGAAGAAGTAAAGTACCTCGGGATGCACCTTGACAGAAGACTTACCTGGCGCAAGCACATCTTCACAAAGCGCAAACAACTTGGAATGATCCTCTCTAAAATGTACTGGTTACTTGGACGTAAATCCCAACTCTGCCTAGATAATAAACTGCTGGTCTATAAAGTAATAATCAAGCCAATTTGGACTTATGGCATTCAGCTCTGGGGCACAGCTTCCACGTCAAATTTAGAAATATTGGAACGATTACAATCGAAAGCGCTACGGATGATAGTGGATGACCATGGTTCGTGCCAAACACCCATATTAGAAGGGACCTCCAAACACTAACCGTCAAGGAAGAAATTCGCCGATACAGTTCACAATACAGTGTTCGTCTTAGTGCACACCCAAATGATTTAGTAGTAAACCTAATGAACCAACCTATTAATAACAGAAGGTTACAAAGACAAGTGCCAAACGATCTCCCCACTAGACTTTGAATATTAATAATTAAGTTTAGTTTTAAGATCTAGTTTGTAAGTTTTATCCAAAAATCAAAAAAGGATTAAAAACCCTAGTGGTACAGGAGTATGCTACTGAGCATACTCCTACAAGCGAATTTTATCACAACATTTGATAAATGTACTTTTGTATAGATTGCAAATAAAAATGGATATTATAATAAAAAAAAATAATATTATAGTGTATAATATGTTATGTACTTAAACAAAAAATAGGTAATTATGTATTTTTTCTTATTTTACTGGAAGGTCAATGACCATCTGACGCATTGGAGAAAGCGCCACGGAATCCTATAGATGCTGAGGTTGCGCAGAAGGTATTTCATAGATTTCAGAACTCATGCTAATTACTTCTGACTCTTTTTATGCGTCCTGGAGCTTAAATAAAACCCTAATGAATTAAACAATGCAGTCATTCGGCGATGCTTAGGTGCTTTTATATTCAGAGCCTTATCTGTGGAGTAAACAAATAAAATTATCATTTTACAGTGCAGCTGATGTGACAGCAAACAATAGATAACAACGTTAGGCTCATTAAATATTGTCGGTTTGAATTCCATCATCTCTCCTCGTTATAAATCATTCGCCCGCTCTGCGTTATTGTAGTCTTTTGTTGGCAGTGATAAAGAGCGCTTTCAAACTGTGTTTCCATATTTCCACATCACGACAACTTTTGTTCGAACGTGACAGCACGGGCGAATAATTTTTTTGTGCTTACTTATAGTAAAATGCAAAATCAGATAGGCGAGAAAGGTAGTGCATATATGTTCTTCACATCAATCTTTTCCGGTTCGCATATAACAGAGTGCTTAATGCGAATTTCAGAGAGAAAACTCAATATATGGCCGCATTCGTGCCGGCTGCACCTGCTTCTCTTTCTTCTATATTGCAGTTTTATCTAGCCGTATTGTTTCACGTTTTGTTTGCACATGGAGCCTTATATGAGAAAATGCAAACTCTTCGGGATTAACGCTTTGTTCCTCGCAGGCAAATCATGTTGATAAATGAGGACAATATTAGCTTAGGCACTGAAACTCGTGTTTTGCTATACTTTATCAACGATCAACAAGCATAGCGGTTGTTATTGCTTGCTCTTTCCATTACCTTCTTTTTGTCAATTTGCTTTTCGTTACTGTATGTTCCTTTTGCGTTTGTACTTCGACAGTTTTAATTAAAATTTTTGGAATGTTTTTCAAAGCAATGTGATTTTTTAAACACGAGTTGTTGTTAATTGGTAAAGCTTAAATGGTTTATTTTTTCCCCAACACAAACCAGCAGCATTTCTAGGAATTGTTCACGGGAACCGACTGAATTTAAATCAATTTATTGATAGTTGTTTTTAAGTACGACGCTAAACACGTACAACTGTTTGCTATCATCTCTACACGAGTACTGGCTTTGCTGATATTTAATATGAAAATATCTTCTGTTAAACTTGTGTAATGATCCAGCATTTATTTTAGCATTTATTGTATTAAAATGTATTGGAAATAAATTTGGCCGGGGCGTGTGTTCACGTTTTACGCGTGACCTCGGGTCATCTGCCGCCAAACCGAGCGAAAGGTCCGCTAGTAGATTTAGTTTAACATGCAATGTAACGTTGTATTAGTTGTTTTATTATTTATTTTGCTGAACTGTGTTCTGATTTTAAATGGATTTTTTCTACTTCCATCTTTAAAATGCCATTTATCGCATATGTTTTCATGACGCTAAGTGATCTTTTAAATACACCTCAACAAGCTGTATCTTTGTGCGCTTTAATCCCGGGCTGAAGTTAGCTCTAGGTTTTTTAATCGCAAAAATCAATTGAAACTAAAATCAAGTTAGTTGTCACTTGTCATCAATCTGTCAAAATAATTAATATGGCTTAAGATAATAAAATAATTTCCAAATTTTAGTATTTTTGTGATGGTCGTAAAAAAAGTATATTATGCAATTCGTTTTATAAACTTCTCTAGACACTCGTTTTAATAAACACTCGCTCCGCTCGTGCCTAATAAAACTCGTGACTAAAATGCCGTTTCTAAAACTTGTTGCACAATATACTATTAACATTTAAGTTAATAATGTATTACTTATTCTAAAATTGATTTTATTAAATTATATGTTACTTTAGCATTGAAATTAGCTTTAGCGGGGCCGGCAATTTAGTTTTACGTGTGACCTCGAGTTGTACATAGAGAAACGAGGCGAGATCTCCGCTCTAAAATTGAATGTAACGCGCGAAGATTTTAATAAATGTTTTAATCCCCGCAGGTTCCCTATAAAACCAGATTTTATACCGTTCCAAGCACAGTTTCGTTCATCAATTTTGTTCAACAGTTCCAGTCAACAAGTTATCTTCTCCAAGTCTCAAGTCCAAGTCTACACGAGAACAACCGGCCGAGGTAATGCCACAACGCAGATTTCTTCTCTCTTGGTTTCTAACAGTCGCGGGCGTGAGATACGAGGCAGTAATTTTATCTTTCTCATATCTGTCACAATCTTTTTTGGCCGCTATACTTGTCTTACCTAATTGATTTTAAAATGATTAACGTTTACACCAGAACATCTCATTGTTTAGTTGTGTGGGTAATCAGCTATCGCTTGCTACCGTGGACTATTGTATCTTAATTGATACTGTGGGCTACCGTTTGCTGCTGTAGATTACTGTATCTAAGTGGCTACCGTAGGCTACCGTATCTTATCCGCTACCGTTTGCTACCGCTTGCTACGGTAACTTGCCTGCTGCATTTTATCTGCTACCGTTTGTCATCGTATTGCTACCGCACCGTTTCCGTATGTTGCTTACTACCGTATTGCTTCCACATTTTGTTTTTGTATATATTTTGCTTTGATTGGCTTGTAATACCTTGCGCTTTAAGTGTAATTATAAGGTTTTGCAAATAGTTGCCTGTAAATAACCTGTTGCTTGATTTGAAACAATATGCTTATTAATATGTTATGAGCAAGAATAGTTTTGGTAAGTAAAGCTACTTAGACGCTTGGGGACCGTCATCTTCATTCCAGTTACTTAGGTATTCCACCGAGTACGAGAGAAACGTCACGGTCGTTTGGAAAAAAGTCCTTTAAACTGCAGTCACACTGGAGAAAAGCCTTCTGCAAAAGTGCATTTCTACTAGAAAAAAGCCTTTGTTCAGTGAAGCTGGTTTGGAGAATAAACTCCAGTATAAAATCTGGGGCCCGAGTATTTTTACCGAGGTTGTACGAACAATGCCACCGGCAACACACCGACACTCATCTCGGTGAAGTTGAATTTGTGATTGCCCGACCCTGCTTATTGCACATATCTGTTGAAACAGCAGATCAGAATCTGTCACTGCGCCTGACTTTAAAGTAATAATTTTTTGTATATCTTTGGAACCCCTGAGGTGAAATTTTGTTCGGCAAATTCTTCATCAGTGGTAATAAAAGTGAGCACAGTTTGCATGGTGTAAATGTCCTGCTCTGTGAAAGTGATGGTAGTATAGATTTGACAGTTTTAATATGGAATTTTTAATCTGCTGTTTATTCTGCCCTTATAAACTGCAAGAGAAGCAGGATTTGTTGAAAGTACTGAAGTTTTGGCTTGCAGCCTAATTCTTCACGTTCTTTGTTTGCTGTTGTTTTGCAAACTGTGACGGTTCTTAAGCTATAAGCAAAAGAATCAAAATTAAACCACCATTTTTCAAGATGGCGACTGAAACAGCCTGGATTTATGACGACTTTAAATATTGACAGCAAAGCTTACTTAAAAACTGTGCCAAGTCTTTATTTCCTGCTATTTTGTTAAGTGGATTTAAATTATTTTTTACGCTACCGGCAGTGTAAGTAGGCCTTACATCCATAGCTACAGGGATTGTAAGTGGCTGATAACATTCGTGTACTAGTTACCCTTGACGACGGAACTTAATAGTGTCACTTACATTCCTAGGAAAATAATGTTGATTTTAACTGTTCGTTGATATGGTAACAAACACAGACAACTTAGAATAATGGAGCTTTTAAAAAATAATTCCGATGACAGCTGTCAAAACGAACTTTTAACAATATGATTAAATTTCTACCTGTAGGCCTACTTACATTGCCGGTAGCGTGAAAAATTTAATAAGTAACACGGAATGTATCGACTAATAACATCCTCGACAGGCGACAAGCTTCGGCTCCGCCTCAGCTCGTATTCGCCTACCTCGGATGTTATTATGTCCTTACATTCCTTGATACTTAAATAACTATTTCCGCTACCGGCAGTGTAAGTAGGCCCTACATCCATAGCTACAGGGATTGTAAGTGGCTGATAACATTCGTGTACTAGTTACCCTTGACGACGGAACTTAATAGTGTCACTTACATTCCTAGGAAAATAATGTTGATTTTAACTGTTCGTTGATATGGTAACAAACACAGACAACTTAGAATAATGGAGCTTTTAAAAAATAATTCCGATGACAGCTGTCAAAACGAACTTTTAACAATATGATTAAATTTCTACCTGTAGGCCTACTTACATTGCCGGTAGCGTGAAAAATTTAATAAGTAACACGGAATGTATCGACTAATAACATCCTCGACAGGCGACAAGCTTCGGCTCCGCCTCAGCTCGTATTCGCCTACCTCGGATGTTATTATGTCCTTACATTCCTTGATACTTAAATAACTATTTCCGCTACCGGCAGTGTAAGTAGGCCCTACATCCATAGCTACAGGGATTGTAAGTGGCTGATAACATTCGTGTACTAGTTACCCTTGACGACGGAACTTAATAGTGTCACTTACATTCCTAGAAAAATAATGGACAGTAATAACAGAAATGCAAGGTTGTGATTAGGTAGAACGCACAGCTAACTATAAAAATTCCGATCACAAATGACACATGATTCGTATTTTACAAATAATATTTTCTTGTTATTTTAAGCTACTTATTACCGGTAGCGGAAAAAATGTTATAAGTAACACGGAATGTATCGACTATTAACATCCTCGGCAGACGACAAGCTTCGGCTCCGCCTCAGCTCGTATTCGCCTACCTCGGATGTTATTACGTCCTTACATTCCTTGTTACTTAACTAACTATCACTTAAAAATCTTCTGCTAATACTTGAAAAGAAGATACCCAAAAAAACGTGAGGCGTAGACCACGGGTTTCGCTAGAACAAATTGTTCCTCGTATTACAACATTTGTACAGTTAAATAATCTTTGAGTGCTAATGATGGACACTCCATTTTTGAGATTTGTAATACTGAAAATTAATTTATGTGAAAACTTTGTCTTAATTTTAAGAGGGGTGACTCTTTATTTGTCCTCCTAGTAGGTAGGCTTTTTTCACTGCGAAAAATTTGCGATGTTAACATTCGGTTCACTCAACTAGAATACCATCTGAAGCAGCTTTTATTTCCGATTTCCCACTTCTCGATGCGAAAAGGTACCTAAACCAAAATTCGCACTTACTGAGACCCTTAAACTAACATAAAACAAAGAATAAAGATAACCCACTTTGTATCAAATCTGCATGCTTCGAATAGCCATTGTTCCAGCAATCGCCGATTTTCGTGGCTGACTTCGGGACCAATAATTTCCATGCAATAAAACAGACCGCAGCCGCTGTTTTACAGC
The DNA here is from genome assembly GCA_958336395.1 of Ctenicera cuprea. Classification (NCBI taxonomy): domain Eukaryota; kingdom Metazoa; phylum Arthropoda; class Insecta; order Coleoptera; family Elateridae; genus Ctenicera; species Ctenicera cuprea. The sequence continues at coordinate 12,305,678 of OY284493.1, forward strand.
CCATATCTGAGGTTATGAAGGCAATATTGCGGGGGATAGTTTTCCTGCCACCCCTACCACAACGGCGACATAAACCCGTCTACATTCGCATTTGCAAGATGTATTACCTGGCTGTGGTTCTGCAATTTTATTGCCCGAAATTCCTGTAGCAACCCGAATATTTACCAATCATGCATATAACAAAGCTTTCGTAAAATAAGCATCCACACGGTGAAAAATTTTACGACGTTCAACACCGAGTAATGATGATGAAAACTCGCAAAGTCTAATTGGCAGTGGAAAATATTCCTTTTGCTTTCACGGAAAACTTTTAACGTTTCTAGGGCAAGAAAATTTGTAAAAGGAGATGCTATTTGCTTCGTTGATTTTTATTTCCTTTTGTTTGTTACCAAAAGGTTTCGTATTATGAGTCTCTAATTGTTCTTTTATATTAATACGGTTTGGTGGAAAACAACACACGTGCTGATTTTATACAGGGTTGGGCAAAAGTACGATAATCGAAATTTCGACAAAATTTTGTACCTTAAGCTTTCGATATACGGCGGGTACAATGAAAGTATTGGCGGTTCAAAAGAACTTCCGGTTTAGCCGGAAATGGTATCAACTTTATATTTTAAATAGAACTTCCTGTATATTTTTTGATATATCGATAGAACTTTTTTTGCGAGTTCAGTGATATAAGGTTTCATGCTTTTATTTTCAATAATTCTAGAGATATTGAACAATAATATTTCGTAACATCTAGGCTTCCGGGTTGGAGCCGCGTCATTGGTGCTTAAATTGCCGACGTTTCGTCCTCGGTTGCACGGGACATTTTCAGGGCTGTGGTCGCTTTGGGATCTGGAACACAACTGGCGAGACCGATGCAGGCACCGGGTTTATAAGGGATGGGTGGGTAACAAGGTGTGACTGCTGGGTCTGTGATTGGCTGTCAGGCTGTAGCGGTTAAACGGTTGCAGGGCGGGGCTTTCGTTTACTTGGAAATACTAGTTTGTAGGCATTGTGGAGGGGATAGCTGTGATCTCGGATCACACGGTTGAGGTAGATGGAAGAACGGGCTAGGATTTTGGTCTTGTCAAATTGAATGCTATGGCCTGTATCGAGTTTATGTTCTAGAGCAGAACATAAACTCGATACAGGCCATAACATTCAATTTGACAAGACCAAAATCGTAGCCCGTTCTTTTTTTGAATTTGAATTCGTCCTTTTTCTGTTAATTGAACCATTTCTGATGTTAAATTCAGCAGTTTAAATTAATTTTGGTTAATTAATTGATTATTGCAACCACACTGCTCAATCTATCAAACATCAAAACAACACAACACGAACCAAGCATATTTGACAACATTACATAACTGTTTAGGCTTCTCACATTCTTTTGTTTTCATGAGCTGATAGATAACAATAACGAAACATTATTGTTCAGTATCTCTAGAATTATTGAAAATAAAAGAATAAAACCTTATATCACTGAACTCGCAATAAAGAGTTCTATCGACATATTAAAAATATATAGGGTGTTTCATTTAAAATAAAAAAGTTGATATCATTTCCGGCTAAACCGGAAGTCTTTTTAAAGCTCCATTACATTCATTGTATCCGCCGTATATCGGAACCTTCATGTAGAACATTTTGTCAAAATCGCGGTTGCCGTATTAAAGATATTTGCATTGTTCCGTACTTTTGCCCAACCCTGTATATACACTTTTAGCGTTTATGAAGGTGGCCAACTGCTTCAATAATTATCTACAGCAGCTAATTGTAGATATTAAGATTTGCATTAGATGTTGGAGATATTCCAATACAAAGGGTGATCCAACGTAACAAATTGCGCGATTAAACACGAAAGTGGAGAAAAGAAAAGCAATCTGAAATAATTTTTCGGCAGATAAAGGTCTCAAGCTGGCAATATAATTAAAGTTTGTGCCGTTTCTCACCTAATCTGCATTAAACGAGCTCAAAGTACAACGATTTAAAACGAGAATTAGTTCTTGAATTAAGTAGGCGATTACATAATTTTTATTTCCATTTCCTTTTCCCAACCTGTGGAAATTAAGTCGAAATTGGATTTTCGATTACACTACCACAGTTTCGAATATACGCATTTGATGACAATTAAAACTGAACCGGAATTTCGTCAAACTACTCGTACTAATGGATATTTCCCGGTAAAATGCGAATGCAAGCCATGCTGTGAAAAGCATCCCCTCAGAATAAAAATCCAGGTTTGTTGGAAACCCCCAAGGAATTCGGATTAGGATTCGCTTGTGCTTTTTGCTCGACTCTCGCATATTGAAAATATCAAAAAGTATGTAGAAAGCAATAGCGTAGGAAGCAAGGTTGTTAAACGATTTGTAAACGCTATTGTTTCAGGAATTCGTTAAAAATACAAAAAGTCTTGAGTAAAATTACATATTTGTTTTTTTTAAATTTATAAGCTATAACACTAAATCAATGGATTTGAGAATAAGATATGAGATAGTCAAAGTTAGCTTAAACAATGCAATCAAGACAATAAGGGAAAAAAAAGGTTTGCTTTTTGAAATATTGTCCACTAGAGGGCAGCATGGTCAAACTGGCTGATGTTACGTGCTGCCATCTATTGAATTATTACGTATATCGATATCAAAGTTTTTTTCAATAAATCAAACTTTAGATATCGTAATTATTAATTGTTCATACAGTTTATACCATTTAATTGCACAAATTGAACTTAACTTTCAAAACTAGATATTTTGGCAAATATTATCTCCTCCACATAACAAATTAAACTCATTCTCGATTCTGGAATCAGATTTAGATTTGCAATTCTAGAACCGGATTTTGATTCTCGATTCTTGATTCTTGTAATTGAAAATGAAACTTAAATTTTAGAATAGCCAATAGGCAACTTCTTATGATCGGAAATAAGTCTTCGATTCCAGAATCGGAATCCACTTCTCGATTGTAGAATCGGATTTTGATTAGCGATTTTAAAATTGGATTTCGATTCGCGATTCTAGAATCGGATGTCGATTTTCCATTCTAGAATCGGATTACAATTCTTGCTTCTAGAATCGGATTTCGATTCTCGATTCTGGATTCATATAATTGAAAATGAAAATTAAATTTTAAAATAGCCAATAAGCAACCAATTTTCGATTCCTAGGATCGAAAATAAATCGATTTTAGAATCGGAATTTAATTCTTAATTATAGAATCGGATTCCGATTTTCCATTCTAGAATAGGTTTACAATTCACGCTTCTAGAATTGGATTTCGATTCCCGATTCTAGAATAGAATTTCGATTTTCTATTCTAGAATCGGATTACAATTCTCGCTTCTAGAATCGGATTTCGATTGTAGATTCTAGAATCGGATTCCGATAGTAGATTCTAGAATCGGATGTCGATTCTTGATTTTTATAATTGAAAATAAACTTTAATTTTAGAATAGCCAATAGGCAACTAATTTTTGATTCTTAGGATCGAAAACAAATCTTCGATTTGAGAATCGGAATTCGATTCTTAATTCTAAAATCTGATTTCGATTTTTGATTCTGGAATCGGAACGAATGTCATACGGATTGAAAACTTGCAGATTGAATTTCAAGTCAATAAATCTAAACATGAAAAAAACATGCAATGGCTATACGTTTATATTTGGAATAACAAAGTGTGGTTTATGTTTATAGCTTACGCATGTTTGTAAAGATGGACCCAATTTTCGTCCTTAGCTGTATGTATACCCGACTCGAGATAGCTATTTCTAAATGTATGAGCAATCAATAAATAACAAATCTAAATATTTGACAAAGAACTGAGTACATATGAAACATTGAACAGGGTAACAAGAGTGCCCAATCAAGAGCGTCTCGGTAGGGACCTCCAAAACCTGCGTTTTTTCAGTCAATTTTAATTGACAGCTGGACCCGCGAGTTTGATATCATTTCTAACAAACGGCATTTACATGTAGTAACTAATATCTATAGATAGTTTACTAACGGTGAATTTCTAGTCCAAACATTACGGGATTGAAACTAACGGTTAATGTTTAGACAGCCTTTGAATTATGTTAGTTATGAATACAGAATGCGTTGGCATTTCGATAATTACAATTAGCAAAGCAAAGCGTGTTTACTCAATAATTAACTTTAAAAAAAAAAAGGGAACCGACTTCAAATAAAAACACAAAAGTGACATAAGTTAACTAAAAAGCAAAAAATAAATGTTTTTTATACAACAGTTTAATACTTATTTGTTGTTCCGTTTAATGTAATTAAGAAATTGCTGTTTATTATATAATTATTAATTGTTTTATAATTTTTAAGTCGGTGCCAAGTAAAACATAAAAATTATATACCTTGCTGCAATAACAAATTAAATTCGAATTTTTATGTTTTACTTGGCACCGACTTAAAAATTATAAAACAATTAATAATTATATAATAAACAGCAATTTCTTAATTACATTAAACGGAACAACAAATAAGTATTAAACTGTTGTATAAAAAACATTTATTTTTTGCTTTTTAGTTAACTTATGTCACTTTTGTGTTTTTATTTGAAGTCGGTTCCCTTTTTTTTTAAAAGTTAATTATTTTACAATTTTAAGTGATGGGTAGACCTAGCAAAGATGCTTCTCGAATGAGGGAACGATTGCTAGTTGAAACGGAAGATGAAATACGGAAACACTAAAAAAGTCCGTTAAAAAAATAGATTTTGAGGAGTATCTTCGAAGTTCAAGCTCCAATGAAATTATAATGGGACCACCTTGGAACTATACTGAACCCAACACCAAAAAATCATTAAAATCGGTTCATAAACAAAAAAGTTATGCCCGAACATACATTAAAAAAAAAAAAAAAAATATATATATATATATATATATATATATATATATATATATATATATATATATATATATATATATATATATATATATATATATATATATATATATATATATATATATATATATATATATATATATATATATATATATATATATATATATATATATATATATATGTGCACGGCTATCTTACTCGCCTCCGAACATGTAACAGACGCCCACGCCTCCATCTCAAGGAATAGGTTTTTCCATGTGTATTCTTCGTTAATATATTAAATAAGGCTTTCTTAACAAGGGCATCAAGAGAGGGGTAAGGAATTTCGATATTTGAGATATACAAAAAAATTATGCGCAAGAAATAGCAACTCGACTCCGACTACACTACTACAATGTGGCCTCCAGGTGTATATGGTTGTGCAAAGACAGTCGACGTACTCGCCTCCAGCAATGTTGCCGTTCTCTTGTATTATTTGCGGAAGGATTAGAAGTAGCGCGACATTCTGCTTTCGCATTTCGGCACGGCGAACGTGATGAGGTACTTAGCATCGCGCGGATAGCATTGTGGGTGTGATAACAAATTCTTGTACCTTACATACAGTAATGCAAATAACCTAATTAAATCAGCTGCCTTGTAGTTAATGAAATTTTCGAGGTAATTTTGGAGTTAATGATTAATGTGTTAAACTGTGGGAAAATCTGCGTAAATTTTTGTTTCTAGCACCTAGTCCTTCTTTCTGAACAACAAACAGAATTGCCACAGTAATTTTTTGAATTGTCATATGTAGTCAGTTTAAAACGTCGCTCTGAACGAACGTGCTTGAGAGAACAAAATTTTCTAGAGTGGTTGCTTTAGAATTTTCTGCAGTATGCTTATAGTAAAACCAAATCCTATCAAAATAGGGCGTAGAAAAGGCCAAGATAGTACCCACGGGGCTATTTCCAAATACAAATACGATCCTCATAACTTCAAGAAAACACCGACCTTAACAAAACTGGCATTACAAAAGAATAACCAATATCCAGAAGAAACTAACACACCAAATATATCAACAAGCAATAAATTCGGCGAGCTGACGGATGATTCAACACCTATGGGGCCCAAAACCAAAACTTAAAACAACAACTACTTATTCCAATCAAAAAAATCAATTCGTTAGCGGGATCGCGCGTATCGAAACGTTCGCTCGCGATACAATTTCACTACGCACTTTCCGGTTGTCCCACTGTTCTAAAAAGTGTTTTTGAATTTTCAAGGGAAAATCAAAATGTTCATTCACCCTATTAGGTAAGTTTATACTAGGCAGAGAAACGGTTGTTTTTCCAGTAATTTCAGAGTTGGTTTGACAATTTTCAAATGCTGACTCATTATTTTTTGTGCCATAAAGTTACGTAATACGATCCTGAACAATGACCTGCTAGGTAAAAGGAGACCAAAAGAGTCTAAGTCTCCAAAATGCTAAATGAGAGCGATCGATTTTTTAATTAAATTTTTAAAATTCAACTTTGAATCGACATTACAGTCGTTAACACGAAGTTTAACCATATTTAATACGAATAAGGCAATGAAAATCATAAATTATTGATGTTATTTTTTTCCGAACCATTTCAGAAAAAAACCGACTCTGTGAAATTCAAATTAATTCGTTATCTGGTTGATTTTTTATGCGGCTTTAAGCGGGATCGCGCCTATCGAAACGTTCGATATATGAAACGCCGACTCGGATTAAATAAGACTAAAAAAGTAATCCAGAAAATCACTTAATACTGCAGTACTTAGCTTATATACAGGGTGGGGCAATAGTGCGTGGGAGTTCGATAGCTAGTACACCGTTAGAGATAAAAAAATCTTTCTAATGCAGATGTAAACTGGGGGTAAATGCGCATACATAGAAATTATTTTCAAATATACAGGGTGTTACAAAAAAGTGTGGCACGCTCAAGGTAATTTTTTCTAGGTGGAATGTTCTGAATATTTTTGCATATTTAACACTTCTCTTGGGATGTTTATTCATATCTAAAATATTAGCGCCATCTAATGTCCGGTTTAGAAGTAATAATATTTTTTTCAAAAAAATTGATTTTTGCATTACTCCACTTAACAATTCACCACTTCCGCGGCCGCAGCTTTAAAGACGGAATTAAGTAAGGACCTTATTGTAGGAGCTTGTCGGGTGCTCTTGCTTAAATATCGTAGAGCCACCATGTACAGGGTGTTCAAAATTAATTTTCAAATTTTGAGAACTTCAAAGTTATTCTTCTCAACTTTTTCAAATGTATATTCGTTAACGATGTTATGCAGAATTAAATAGCGAACATTTTTTGTATGTACGTCCTTATGGCTATTTGTAAGTAGGGATGCAGCGAGCAGTACTTTTTCAAAATGCCGGATAACGAATATTCGGTATCCGGTTGCTCAGCCGGATAGCCGGATACCGGATTATTCACCATAGTTTTTACTATCGAAGTAGTTTCAGCTTAAACGCAGTAAAATTTAGGTTTTAATCACAGGGCATAATATATACTTAAAGAGTATGCAATGCACGAACCCTATGGTCTTATTCTGTAGTGTTTTAGAGAGAGGGAGCACAGAGACAAGGAAACTACTAAATGTACTATTTCAAGGATGTGCTAATTCGCGCTCATATTGTTATTTTTTTCACAATTAAGATTTGAAATCTGTCAACGAATTTGACTGTAATCCCAAAAATTAATAATTTTTAATAATGGTTTACGATATGTTCTGTTTTGATAGATCCGACACCGTACGAGAAATCAACTGACTAAACCTAACATATACGGTCTTTGTCGACATTTAAAATAAAATATTGACGATTGAGTACTTTTTATAGGTTCCTTGTCTCGGATCTCTCTGTCACATGTACTGCAAAATTGAGACCTGCACATCATAGCAACAAGTGGTTCATGCATCTTCCTTATGTTATACACTGTGTCCATAAAGTAACTCCTCCCCCCCAACTAACTTTTGAACGACTTGATATTTTTCTACAAAATTTGGTGTGCTGTAATGGGAAATTAAATACTATTTTTCAGACCTTATTAAAATTTTGTATCATCCAAAATGGCGACTGGGCGCCATTTTGAAATTTTTTTTTAAATAGAAAGGGGGGTCGAGTGACACCTCATTTGAAAGGTCTTTTAATTTGCGTCCGATCCTAGAGTTTCAAAGATAAATATTCAGCCATAACAAAATGGCGGATTTTAAACGAATGGACTCACTCAATTCAAAATTGTTTTGATTTTTTTATCCAGGGTCGAGTGACACCTTATTTGAAAGGCGTTTTAGTTTTGCGTTTGATCCTAGAATTTCAAAGAAAAATATTGAGCCATAACAAAATGGCGGATTGTAAACCAATGGACTCACTCAGTTCAAAATTGTTTTGATTTTCTTATCCAGTAGTCCACTTTTTCATTTGCAGGACTACATTTTCCCAGAAGTATCTCAGGTGGCTTGAAATAATATTGAAAACGTTATGTTCCAACAAGACGGTGCGCCGCCTCATTATGATAGGCCTGTTTCTGACTTTTTCAACGGACAGTTTTTTAGCAGATCGATTGTTAGGCGGGGGCCTGTAGAATAGCCGGCTCACTCCCCAGATTTAACTTTCTTAGATTTTTTTCTATGGGAATATCTGAAATCGAAAGTGTACAGAACCCGTCCGGAAACAATTGAAGAACTGGAGCAACGCATTGCAGAAGTTTGCAGAATTATCACTCCAGAAACTTATGAAAATGTAAGGCAGGAATTTCATAACCGACTTTTTATGTGCCAAGAAGTGAATGGTAAACATTTCGAACACTTAATTTAATTAATTTAAGCTTTAATTCTTAGTTTTTTTAAATAGACTTCTTTATCTTCAAACATTGTCATTTTGTTATGGCTAAATATTTTTCTTTTAAACTTCAGAACTAAAAGACCTTTCCAATGAGGTGTCACTCGACCCCCCTTTCTATTTAAAAAGAAAATTCAAAATGGCGCCCAGTCGCCATTTTGGATGATACAAAATTTTAATATGGTCTGAAAAATAGTATTTAATTTCCCATTACAGTACACCAAATTTTGTAGAAAAATATCAAGTCGTTCAAAAGTTAGTTGGGGGGGAAGTTACTTTATGGACACAGTGTATATTACTTTCGTGATTTTAATAAATAATACTTATTTATGTTGTTTGAAATCATTTCAAATTTTTAACTCGCCTAAATGCTGATCTCAATAATATAAATTTAGTAATTTTATGCAGATCTGCAAAATACTGGGCTTATGGAGGTTTTTGCTCTCTTACTTTCAATTATTTTAGTCTATACTTTCAAATCAAATTGCATGCATAATCTTTTTTACTTAAAGAAAAATCTCCGGCCGGATAATTCATATTATCCGGCCACACCGAATATTCGGTGAAATGTCCGGATAGGCCGGATAACGGATAAAAACCGAATATCCGTTGCATCCCTATTTGTAACCACTTTTGATTTTTTGAGCAAAAAGCAAAAAATTCAACATTATTTATTTAATAAAAAATTAAGGTTTTTTTCAAATAAAACAAAAGAAAAAAATTTGTGTTCGACAAAACAATAAAGCATCTGTTCGCTAACAATTGTTTTGCACAAACGTGAAGCCTACATTTCTCGCAGTTATCGACCATCAGTTTTTATTTGTAGTATTTGAGTTTTCCAAAATGAATTTTAATAAAGAAGAACTTGTAGACATGATTTTTGTTTTGGACGAATCGGAAAAAAATTGTTTGCTTGCCAATAGAATTTACCACCAACGGTATTCTGAACGAAGGCTCCCTAAAGTTGATAGCTTCCAAAGCCTGCTTGATAGATTTGTGGAAACCGGCAATGTACAATATAAAAAACGTGGACGAATTAAAAATGTTGTGAACGAAGAAAATGAGTTATGTCTTGTGCTGGCAACGATTGAGGATCCCCATATTAGTCAGAGAGAAGTGAGCTCATTAATTAATATCTTAGAAAAAAAATAAGTTTCATGCATTTCACATTCAAATGCACCAGGAATTAACTGATGACGATTTTCTAAAGCGTTTACAGTTTCGTAATTGGGACAACGGTAAAATGCAAGAAGATGCTACTTTCTTCAACAATGTTTTGTTCACTGATGAGGCAACTTTTCATAAAATTGAATTTGTTAACAGGCACAATTTCCATTATTATGCTACGGAAAATCCTCGCTTTTTCAGGCAACTTGATAACCAGCACAGATGGTCTATAAACGTTTGGGTGGGAATTATTGGAGAACATGTAATAGGGCCACATTTTTTGATGGTACATTAACTGGAGCTATTTATCTTCATTTTTTGGAGAACTATCTGCCTCAATTATTGGTGAATCTTCCTCAAAGGATCCGAAATAAGATATGGCTTCAGCAAGATGGTGCTCCATTACATTATTTAAATGCAGTAAGAGACCACTTAAATAATATCTACCCACATCAATGGATTGGAAGGAATGCACCCACTAAATGGCCTGCTAGATCTCCCGATCTTACAAAAATGGATTTCTTTTTATGGGGATACGTGAAAGAAATTGTTTATACAGACACACCAACAACAATCCAAAATATGAAGAAAAGGATAATACATGCTTTTAGAAGTATCACACCGGCAATTTTAAGAAAACTAGAAACCTCATTTCAAAGGCGCATATAAATGTGTGTCAATCAAAATGGGCAACATGTGGAGCACTTAATATAATTTTTTTCGTTTGTTTTATTTGAAAAAACCTTAATTTTTTTTAATACACATTGTTGAATTTTGTACTTTTTGCAATAAATCAAAAGTGGTTACAAATACCCATAAGGATTTACATACAAAAAATGTTCGCTATTTAATTCTACATAACATCGTTAAAAATATATAGGGTGTTCCACTTGAAAAAGTTGAGAAGAATAACTTTGAAGTTCTCAAAATTTGAAAATTAATTTTGACACCCTGTATATGGTGGCTCTACGATATTTAAACAAGAGCACCCTACAACCTCCTACAATAAGGTCCTTACTTAATTTCGTCTTCAAAGCTGCGGCCGCGGAAGTAGTGAATTGTTAAGTGGAGTAATGTAAAAATCAATTTTTTTGAAAAAAATATTATTACTTCTAAACCGGACATTAGATGGCGCTAATATTTTAGATATAAATAAACATCCCAAGAGAAGTGTTAAATATGTAAAAATATTCAGGGCATTCCATTTAAAAAAAATTGCCTTAAGCGTGCCACATTTTTTTGTAACACCCTGTATATTTGAAAATAATTTCTATGTATACACATTTACCCACAGTTTACATCTGCATTAGAAATATTTTTTTATCTGTTACAGTGTACGAGCTATCGAACTCCCACGCACTATTGCCCCACCCTGTATAGTACATAAGCTATTTTTGTTTTCAAAATCTCACCTGTACTTTATGCGTGTATTTTAAGTCATTACAGGTACTTCAGATTTTTTTTTTAAATTAATAATTTACTGTTATTTATGCACTGCTCAGTTATAGCTAAATTACTCAAACTCATCGGTCGGTTATATTAGTAAACTAACCTGGTTGTTTCACTGTCAAACTTTTCCGGGGAACATTATGTTTCTTTCAAAATAAATTTTGAGCTTGAGTCGTATTTTTTTTATAGATACCTGCTTCCGCTAAAGGACATCGCACTTTTCTTACGAAAAATTGGTACCATTGAGAATTTTATGAAATTTTAGTATGTTGTTATAGTTGCGTCAAGACAAGCAATTTTTACTACTGGCACAAAGTTGTATCTATACGGGGTGAATGAGAAATAAGAGCTAAAGATGCATTAATTGACTTGGCGTACAGGGGGTGTTTCCTAAGTAAGCTAAAATAATTAAGGGGGTGATTTCTAAAGCAATTTTCTGAAGAAAAGTTCCTATGAACATGTGCTCAGAGCTTTAGAGCTTAGAGCTTTCAAGATTGAAATATTTTATTTATTTTTCTATTTCTTGGACAACTTGTAAGATATTGATCTGAAATTCAGTACACACATATCTTACAGAAAGAGCAACTGTACTAGAACATTTCTTTTCATTATTGAGAAACAAGAATTGGATTCGCGTTATAAAATATGTTTATCGTATCGGATAAATAATAAATGTCAGGAACAATGAATCATTTATTTATAGACTGTTTATTTCCCATATTAGGTTACATACAAAAATTGTATGTTTACGTTTATGAATGGTCTTGTTTCTTTAACCATTGGTATTATTTAGTTGCACTCACTTCTATTTGTTGGTATATGTAAAAAATATTACAACCACCACAGCCTCGTTCATTAGAAAAAAATGTGACAATTTTTTGACATTTGGTTGCAACCAAATGGGTGATTTTCAATATAGTTAGTACGTATATGCAACTAATGTTTCTAATAAGAGCTGAAAATGAAATCACTTTTTACTTTTTAGTCCATTTAAATAAAAGCGTCTTTACAAAAAACAATTTTAATTTATTTTATCCTTGTTAGTCTTATGGAATTTTGTAATCAATTTTTCACTCTATAGTTGAGTAATTTTCATGTAACGGTTTTGTATATAAAAATTAATTTGTTTACAATTAGTTAGTTTAATTAATTAAATACTACGCGCTTAAAATTAAGGACACTGAATTTTTCTAATCGAAGAATGGGCTGTTATATCATTTGTGTAATGTCCAGTTAGATGCGGTTTTATTGGATTTACTTTAAATACATTACTAGCTACAGGCCTTCGAGCGCTGTTGCCAAGTCTCGGAGGCGTAAAACTACGGTGTATATGTGGAGGCGAGTACTACTGGCATACTTCGTTAAGTGTATATGTGTATAAAATGGTCGCGCCATCTAGAATCATTTCCACCAACTGAAGTGTATAACTGCATATGTGTATGGTCAAACTGGCCTCCACCCTAAAATCTGCTAAACACACGTGTGTGACGTCAATTATTGATTGATACACTTATACACGGGGATACCTACTCGCCTCCGATTTTACGTACTCGCCTCCGGATCGGAGGCCACTTCTACATTTCAGCGTAGAGTTTCAGAGGCGAGTTTGTCGTTTTGCATATATATATATATATATATATATATATATATATATATATATATATATATATATATATATATATATATATATATATATATATATATATATATATATATATATATATATATATATATATATATATATATATATATATATATATATATATATATATATATATATATATATATATATATATATATATATATATATATATATATATATATATATATATATATATATATATATATATATATATATATATATATATATATATATATATATATATATATATATATATATATATATATATATATATATATATATATATATAATAAGGCGTTTAGGCACCGAATTCACATATATATGGACGAAGTGGCGCCCGTATTTACGTTGTGGCACCAATTCGAGGTGCCACTACGTTTTTGCTCGTATTTAGGTGCTAAACCGTGGGATTATCTAAAATACGAAATATAACGAAGGTGCCACTTGAACCATATATATATAAAAATGCAGTTTTAGTTGAACCATATAATCTGTAGGGGGCGCTTTCATCTAAAATGTATAACACACCTAAGTGACTCCATGGAGCCACTACGGAGCTTCCCACATGACGGACAAGCACCGTTTGATTAGTCGTAATCTATAGAGTGACGGAGTTACACGTTTTAATAGGAATTTTTTTCTAATTTCACAATGTATGATGAGGGTGAAAAAACGAACCCCGCAAACCCGTGGTTGCGGCAAAGTGTCGTCTAGAACAATGCAAATTGTGCAAAAAGCATTGCAAGCTTCAGTATTAATTATCTAAGAATTAATTTATAATTACGATTACCAACATTTTAAAATTATTGGAAAATGTATCAATTTTATGTTTACATTTAGAACCAATAGAACGAACTCATACCGACTTCAGTACGGTGTCTCAATCCGAGAGGAATCATTTGGAAATAAAATCCGCCCCTCAAATGGACACAGAAAATCCCTCAAAACTTACGCTTCCGTTTTCCTTGTAAGCCACGTGCTACTACTACTAAAAGTTAAGAGATATGTCCAGTGTTGTTTTGAGTAATTCATCGTTTATGTAATTTTTTTTCAAATGTTACAAAAATTTAAATAATCTCTAGTTGCCGACAATTTTGCAACATCACTTTAAATAATCACGAAATAATAAATTGATTTGGGTAGTACCCATTGAAATACCGTCTAATTTCGGGGATTCCGAGATTCCCAAAATTTAATTTGGCGTAATAAAATTAGAATGGGAGAATATAATTCTGTTATCGGCAAAATTGCATAAATAACGTGCGTGGGCTCGCTAACACTCGATAGCGGATATAAAGGGTTACTTCATGCTATCACAATTCATCTTCCGGGGATTCCCTGGGCGCTAACAAGCATTAATAAGAATTCAACTTTTATAAAGTATTAATTTGAAAGTAATACGATCGGCGAAAATAACTTACACCGCCGAATAGAAAAATAAGCGAATCATGAGAATTGCGTAAAAGTGTGTAAAGGCACTCATTTTGAGGGACCGTAAAACTTTACAGTACTTGTGCATTTTTAGTGAGCAGTTTGCAGACAATTTGCGTCTATTTTAAATTATGCAAACCCAAAAAGAAAATTCGCAGTATCGACTCGTATTTTTTTTTCTCTATTCGGCTGTGTAGCTTTTTCTTAAATTCAAAAAACATGTATTCCTTTTAAATTAACACTTTTTAAGCGTTTAAAAGGGATAATTTTACATGACTTTATTTTCATTAATTACTGGAAAATGATCAACAAATTTTCCTATAATTACCAAAGGTTAAAGATAGCCTTGTGGTGGGGCAAGAGATTATTTTGCATAAAGTAGGTACTAATAAAAAAAAATTGTCAAAGGAAACGAATTATCAAAATTGTTTTTTCTTAAACGCTTTGTGAAAACCGCATAAAATGCGAGTAAAAATAATTTTGTAAATTGCATTATTGTTGCTACTTGTCCCTCCTCCTAACTATGTAGCAAATTCGTGATTTAAGTATACAAGATGTACCGAAAGGAATCCGAACTTTAGTTGTAGTTGCTTGGGATAAATAAAAATAGACAAATTTAATCTAGGATACTTTAGTAAAAAGTGCCCAATTAGGAAGATACAGCAGAGTGTTGAAGTCCAAAATTTCTTTACTATGTTTGGGGTAATTTAAAAACTGCAAAGCAGACCGTTAAAATTTAAAATGCTTATATTTTAGCGGTCGCAAATTACCATGGCCGACTTCTTATCTGTTGATTTTTGTAGTGGGCACCAATTTCTTTAAACGTTACTTTGGTATTATACTTTCGATGATATTATTTTTTAACTATTATGTGTTTGCCCATTTGCCCAGAATACAAAATTTTTGTTCAGATTATTTTTTTGACCAATATGTATTATTAAAATTGGACTATTTTAGTTAGCAGAAACGATTCATCCAACAATAAGTGCAAAAATGTGTTCAAATCGCGTTTGCATACTTCACACGAAGATTAAATTTTATTAATTTATAGATCTATTGATTTTTCTTTTGATTTTGTTAAAACGGATCAAATAAAATGAATGATAATATTAAAAATGTTTAATTTTTTTTTATTCTTATTTTTGCAAAAATAATCCAACGTTGTTTTTAGACAAATTAATTAGGATACAACGCATTGGCACAAAAACAAATTTGGCACAAAAAATGAATTATTAGTCCAAGCTAAATCATTTACCTATTCTTTAAATTATTGTCGAAATATGTATAGGTTATTCAAAAGTAAGTTACATTTTGAAATGCCACCTCTTTTTTAAAACTCAACGGATAAGCAAATGAAAAACACATTTGTATTTGTAAAGCAATGGGATTTGTTCATCGATCACATTTTTCAGTTTTGGTTGTCGTGGTAACAGGTGTGTTGATAATCCTTCAAAAGTAATTTTCTTGCTTATTGAATTTTTAAATAACTCATAATTTGCTGTGTTTTAAGGTTTAGACTTTACACGTTAGAATCGGTCTTATTCAGTTTTATTATGAATGCGCAAGAAGTAAATTAATGGTATTGTGGCTATTTCAAAATGTAGTTACTTTTGAACAACCTTACATTATGCTCCCCGAAACATTGTTCACCAGAAAATCTTTGAAGCTGTTTTTCAAAACTTTACTTATGTGGGTCGAACCATTTCTACATAACCACGTCCACTTGTCCAGGTTTTATTAATTTAAATAGGGCGTTCCTGCTTCATCGGTTACTAATTTTCCAACAATTATATTCACTATACAGGGTGAGTCATAATTAGGTGTAAAAAATTTTACCAACGCTACTTTAGGCCAAAACAAAGCAATTAACCTAATACACCTTAGTAACAAAATACTCCCTTAAAAAGATACAGGGTGTTAATGAAAAAAATTTTTATATGTATTTGGAGGGGAGCATTTTCAACATTTGCTGTAGTTTTCTATTTTTTAATCAATATTTTGTTAATTTTGTTCTCAATGTTGCGTTTATTATAATGTATTTTCAAATTAATCGGATAATTACTTTCCAAATACATATAAAAAAATTTTTCATTAACAGCCTGTATCTTTTTAAGAGTGCATTTTGTTAATAAGGTGTATTAAATTAATTGCTTTCTTTTGGCCTAAAGAAGCTTTGGTAAAAATTTTTACACCTAATTATGACTCACCCTGTATAGCGACCCTGGCAGTCTGTTGTTTCATCAACGCACGTCCATATAAAATTGTCTCCAATTTCAGCGCGTATAGCTTCAATGAGCTAAAGAAAAAAACTGCTTGGGAATAATACTTCCTACAATTTATTTCAGAAATTTAAAATGTACATTTTGCTTGGAAAATTGCTAATACAAATTTATGAATCCACCAATTTTTTTTTAATTAAAAATTTAAGAAAAAATTTCTTAAAATATTAATTTAATATACCGTAAGAGGCACAAAGAGGCAAGAAAAACAGGAATTTCCTCAAAAAAAAGCAAAATCCTAAAAAAGACGCGAAAAAGGCAAAATAAAATTTGCATTTTTGAATTGCACGCATTCTAAAACGGATTTAAAATTGGGTCTGCCTTTTATCCAATAATGGCCAATACTACTGCTCTGTTGAAATGCTTCCGAAGACGTTTCAAATTGCAAATGTTGCTGCAGCCTTCAAACCGTGTCCAATGATTAATAATCTACGCGGTGCAAAATTCCGGCTTATCACTGCTCAGTAGTCTAAACTAGGATGTATTTTTAAAACAAACCCATATATAGGGCGTCAAAACGAATATATACATAAGAAACATATATGGGTGCCATTTGCTCATATTGTGTGCAAAACGTTTTGGGTGCCAAAACGTCGTTTTAGTTATTGGTGTCACATAGTGGCTTTTCGCGTATATATATATATATATATATATATATATATATATATATATATATATATATATATATATATATATATATATATATATATATATATATATATATATATATATATATATATATATATATATATATATATATATATATATATATATATATATATATATATATATATATATATATATATATATATATATATATATATATACAGACGAATTGAGAACCTCCTCCTTTTTTTGAAGTCGGTTAAAAAGGGATCTTTGCTTCTTATTTGCATAGCACTTACAAAGATCAATTTTTGTAGTCTAAAAATTAGATACTCAACGCCTTGAATATATAGATTTACTATATATAGATATTATGTAAAAAGCTTGTATTAAGGAAGCATTTAGGGGGTTTCATTACGTTAAGGAACAAAAACCATAGGCCACTAGACCAGGTTTTTTATATACCTGCGTATTTGGTTAAATGGTTTTAATATCTTTAGAAAATTGTAGAGGTTGTATGGCTCTAAAATTGCGATTGCAGACGTTGAAAATAAAGAAGAAAAAATTAGAATGTATTAGACTTGGACTTATTGACGAAAAACTTTGTTGAAAAGATAGGTATTGAGACAAAAATGAAAAACAAGTTTGGTCTGTTTAAAAAAGAAGAAAGAATGTTGTTATTAAAAACTAGATTAAGTGGAAAAAAGCAGCAAATTCTCATTCTACGTTCTCTAAACAGACAAATCGCCGAAGCAAAGAATTTATACTACTTCTCACGCAGGCGATTAAACGTATTTTCTAACGTTCCGGTTGAGTTCTTTTTTATATAATAACTAATTTTAACTGTAATATCAATTTAAAGTGAAACTGTTGGTAAAAATTTCTATCACCTTGATTTAGTTTACTTTAAAAGACTAATGTTAAGTGTAATATCTCTTACTATTAAAGTTGATTCTTAATTGCGGAAAATTCATAACAAAAAATTGATAATTTCAGCAAATGCTGTTATTCAACGCAAAATAAAAAAAAGTGGGAAAAGGTGCTTACATAAAAGATACGTAAGATGAAGATCTGCAGGGTCCGAATATTTAGTCTAGTATTTAGTCAGTATTGAAAGTATGAGGCAATAAATTAATTTTAAATTCCCGCACAATTTCTGCAAATATATAAAAATAAAGTTATGCCGCTTATGTGCAATCTTAAACGAACTATTTACGTAATTAAAAGAATAACACGGCTATACAGTGAGTTTTTCTTTTTTGTATACATACCAGCTATGTATACTTTTATAAAAAAACATGTCAATGTATTGTTTTATTGCAATCTGTAGACAACCAACTATACACTACATTTCAAAGCTTCAATTTTTGAAAAGAATAGTCTGCTGTGGAAACAGTAATCAAATTGTTTAATGTCAAATTAATAGCAGTTAGTTTTGATTTTTTGAGTTTAGCATAAAATTGTTGATATTTTATGTTTTTAAAATAATAGTTTCATTAAAATATATTTGATATTCAAGTAATTTTGCGTTTTATTCACAAACATACTCATGATACTCATTGAACATAACCTCACACTATGAGAAATAACCCCCTTCTCTCTCTATTATTTTGTGTAGAGTTGGTTGCCTACAGATTGAAGTTAAACAATGCATCGACATGTTTTTTTTATAAAAGTATACATAGCTGGTACGTATACAAAAAAGAAAAGTCACTGTATGTTTGACCTTACGCGAGCTCGTTTAGTTACGTATTTTTTATTTGGGCAGCTGCTTTATCATTTGGAGTCGATAGATAGCGGTGTTCATGAGCGTAGAATACGAATGGTCACGGGTTTTAAAAGTACTACACGAAATAATTTTGTGAATATGTTTATTCCTTCCGCCACTTTAAGATACGGAGTGCAGTACCGGATTGGCCAGCTATTTTAAAGCAAGGCGAATATTATTGTATGCCAATGCTAAGTTAATCTAAACTTGAGTTTTGCATGTTGAACTTTACTTTTTACAATCTGCATTTTCTAGGCCAAGCGGCTACTTTTTAAATAGAAATAGACGATTTTTGCCAATGGAAAAATTGAAAAATGCAGCGAATTTGCTATCTTTAATTCTTTCATTTTTTACACGACCATTGGGAGATTAGGAATGAATGATTTGTTAAAAGTTCCAAAAACAATTTAAAAGTCGCCGTTAGGGCACTCTCTTGAAAATGAGGACAAGTGCTAAGTGTAGCAGTTCAACTTACTTTTTTTCTGCTCTTTTTTTAATGTAATTGTTTATGAGGATAGAAATTTGTTCAGAAGATGTTTTTCCTTGAGATTTTAAGAGGATTTTTTACGCTTTTTGTTTGTTTAGGTCTGTTTTTCGGATTTTTTTCTTTCGAGTTTTATTTTTGTATTTTCACGTTTTTATTTTTCTGGAAGCAGCTCTCATTCCCGAGAACAACTCAGCGGAGCTGTGTGCCAGCTCTAGCACTCATCTGCATAATCAATAGAGATTCGGGTAGTCTCACTTCAACCAATGAGAACAAGGGCTCCCAGTCTAATGTCGTACTGGTAGCTTGCTTTTGAATCGTCTTGAACAAGTGCTGTGATTAAACATGTCTCAGACCTCAGTAGCTTGTCAGTGGTGGTGGTGGCGGATTTAGTTAATTTAGTTAATTAAGAAATCGAGCAGCCCCCCTCCCCTGCATCATTATATTATATAAAGCATTATAGGTTTAAGCTACTTGCTCCGATAAATACTAATAATAATAATATTAATTATACAGAGGTAGCCAACGCTCTGAATAGGGTATGGCACTATTAGAAGAAAAATTATACCGAAATAAAACCTAAAAACTAACTATGAAAATGAGGATGGCAAAAATCTTCTGCCCAACACAGTTTTTTAATACGAAAAATAAAATTTTAATCGAAATCAAAGTTTTTCACTTCATCCAGCAAAATATACAGTTTGGCGTGTTTC
This sequence comes from Ctenicera cuprea, assembly GCA_958336395.1. NCBI lineage: Eukaryota > Metazoa > Arthropoda > Insecta > Coleoptera > Elateridae > Ctenicera > Ctenicera cuprea. The sequence goes on from OY284493.1 coordinate 12,325,902, forward strand.
ATCTATCATTAGCATTGCCTAACTTATTATTCATAGAGAATATTGCATTATTGTAATACTTCTAAATAAAAAGTATACCATCCTTTGTGCAAGGAATAAGTTGTTTTCTTAAAGAAACAGTGTTACAACATGGAGTATGTCCTCGTTATTTAAGTAAGGTTTTAAAAATGCCACCCATTTTTAAGTTAAAATAATTTTAAACGCAATTTTTATTGTTTTGTGATAGTCAGATATGATTGGCCGTCATGGTTCCCTGACTTTAAAATGATTATGATTACACCAGGTATAGACAGTAGCGTTTTGAGTACAAGGGTGTAAAACATTTTTGATAAAGTATTCTGGATTTTTAAAACTTCAATCACAATAAAAAAATAAATGCAAGTTTATTATACAAAAAGCACATGACCGCAAAAAAATGACACAAGAAGGAAGATACTACTGCATTTTTGGTTAATAATTTTGGCAATTTAGTTTGTTTTGATTGAACCTGTAAAACTTCTAAACTTCTAACTTATAAAAAAATAGATATTGTTATTCACATACGTTACATTTACTACCAAAACTTTAAGTTCCTACAGCAAGTGCCATTTAACCTTGCAAAAAAATGACGATAAGTTTAAAAGGCGAGAATCTGTTACACTCTCAAGCAAAAGCAATCCCGTAGTTTGAAAGCTAGTATAATATCTAGTTGCTGTTAATTATTTATGTCATTATTATTTTGTCATGCGCCAAAATAGGAAAGTATTGATTTTTGAAAATTCTGCTTGCACGGCCTTTTAATTTGTCAACAAATCCACAATTTTTCGGAAACCATACATAAATTGATTTTCACTTTTTAGTAGAGTGTACCACACTGTCCAACAGCCAATTAGAGCTAGTTTAAGTTACGACTACCGACGAAACAAAGCGTAAGTAGCCGAATCAAAGCCCACTAAAATTTGCAAGGTTAGGTGGCACATGCTGTACCTTCCAAATTAAAGTTCAATTTTCTGAAGGTAATACTTGCTTGAAGCATAGTCAAGCACAAAAAAATAATTATGCACGATCTAAACATTAGTATACGTGGTGAAACGCGCTTTTCGCTACTTTTTTTTCAAATTAATTTTTTAAAATTTGAGGTGAGCCACCTGCGCTTCGCGGGTAACCTGTAAATTATAATTATGTAAAATAAATCGACTCCTACCTTGTACATCAACGCATCCAAGCTGCTTTCTCATTGAGCTTGTGTTTATTTGGCACATGTAGCATCCACGATCGGATTCCTTCAGTTGACGTATTCGAAGTTGCCAAGTCCGGAAGTTATCTTCGTGTGTGACAGCAATTCGGGGGTTGTGAGTTATCACACGGGTGTGAAGACTCAAAATTGTTTGATCGTCGGCTTTCATCCAACCGACCTGCAACAAAGCAATACTTGAGATAATCGTAAAAAAACGGCTTCATTTATACTTTAATGTAATGTGTATATTGTGTGTCTTAAACAAAACGCTTTTATTGCCACGAGAAATAGAAAAAATTGCTTGCATTGGCACGTAAGTTTTTAGATAACAAATTTTATTACATTAAAAAATTTTAATTCTGGCTGCAGCGATACATATACCTCCATAGTAGTCACTACGTCCGTCCGGGCGATCCTACGGGTTATAAATTTGCCTAGGTAATAAACTGGGTGGTTGGAGGCCGTTGATTTAGGCAGGTAAAAGTGAGCTCCAGTAAGGAGTGGTGTGGCTGATGGCGTTAGGGATTAGAACTTTAGGCGTGTGGTGCATTTTACCTTCCCACGCCTACCAAGTGTCGATCCAGAGGGTTTGTGCATCTGCACACTGGACAATGTTTAGGTACCGGTCGCTGTAACCAGACCGGCTACCGACCTATTTGGGCGGTGCGAAGTTGATTAGTACTGACTACTGCAAGTTTTTCAACTGGTAGAGACAGCTTTGGCTGTTCCCAAAAGTCCGACCAGTGACTTGATTCATTCGTACTACGGAAATTAACTCCGAGCCCGCAGAGAAATGGCAGCCCCTGTCTTGGTCATGATGTAGAATGCGTGGTGGTAATGGTAAGCCTGTGCAGGCTAAGGTCGTCTTGGTGCGGCTCAACGGGTGAGCTCGTTCACTGATCTGCAGAAGCAGTAGGAATTTAGGTAATCTCTCCGTACCAGTGGAGGCTTAGTGCTCGCAGCCTGTTGTCGTGACTGATAGCTTGTCTCGTTGTTAATTTGACCAGTAAAAGGACGTGGCGGATTATAGCTCATGCCGCGAAGTTAATAATCGAGGATGCCCATAAGAACCACCTCACTTGCGACTCTTGTCTTTTAAACGGTGTGACGGTCAAGAACACTCATCTCTTTGAAATGCGACGGGGACAGCGTTGTAACCGTCAATTCGGTGATTTTGGTACGTCCACCTCTGTTTTGAGAGGTTCCAGGTCTTCGTAATTAAGATCAAGTAAAACTGGGTGAACGATGTCACGAAGTGGAGTGTTGAATAGCCCAACACGTGAGAGTTAGCGCGTGGTTTTGCAAATGGAAACTCTTAGTTTTCTAGGCAGTAAATTTGCCAGCGTTCCAGAAATTAAGTTTGAGAGACCCAATGTGTTTAAAATTGACTTGGGTGATACACTGGTTGGCTGCAGGCCATCGATGGGCAGGGGAAAGTGACGTTCAGGAAGGAGTAGCGTGTTTGTTAGTATTAGGAACCTGGGTCCTAGGAATGTAGTTTTGCTTTGCCTGTTCACGCTCATAGTCAAACTGTCTACCCAGGTAGTGGTAAGCCTCTGCAAGCAAGGCTAGGCAGGTGAGCTACATTTAAACTCAGGTACCTATCTAAAAAATCAGATAGGCTTCTCGTACCAGTGGGGACAAAAGCTCGCTGCATTATATCGTACTCGTAGCTTGTTTCTGCTTCATCTTGAGCAAGCGCGTCAATACAGAGTTTTTTAATCTGTCATCATTACTTGGTTCATCATTTGAAGGCCACTAAAAAACTAAGTTTTTTGTAATTTTTTTCTACTAAAATACCACAAATCATATTAACATATGGTATTTTCCTTTGCTCACATTGTGTTTGTTCATTATTAAATATTGTAACACTTTGTTAATTTAATTAAAAACGAAGACAGTATCAGTGGTAAACTAACACTTGGTACATAGCTTAGCTATCAACATACGTATCTGGTATTAAGTTACTTGTGTAGAAGAGTGCTGTATTTTTAAGGCGTTGTAATTCCATTGTGGAAAAGAGCTGTATTTTTTTAACATACAAGTATTAAACAAACAGAAGTTCAACGTACGTTATTAAGTACGCAGTATTTTAGACCCCGATGGTCACGTGAACTAGCAGCGTGCAGGGTCAGAGCTGTGTTTACAGTAACATCATCATCATCATAATCTATCACTTCTTATGACCAAAGGTGTCGAGGTCTTTCACTCCTTGTAGGATTTTCGCTTCTGCAATAAGAGGTAGTGAGTCTTTTTTAGTTTTTATACCACTGAGCTCCTGAAGCTTATGCCACCCTTCATGCACATTCATTCAATACCATTCACAGGTGTTTATTTGTATGTTTATGTTGTATGGGGCTTTGTTACTTGTCTTGGTCAGCCAGTGATCAAGGCCAGCGCCGTTAATTGTAATCCAACGTCGAATGGTTACCGAGCTTATATCGATCCAAAAAATTACAAAAACATTTTCTGTTTCTTCCAAGATTCGAATCGAGGACACACGCATTGTGAGCCTGGTTCTCTTACCACTAGACCACTCGGACATTTTTACAGGAACATACGATTTTAAATGATTTCTGTTTTATCATTAAGGAAGTGGTGTGATTCACGCAAGTGCCTTAGATTTCAACATCTTTGGCAATCGTAAACCATTTAGTGGAACTTTTCTCCCTTTTGACAGGTAAGGCAAGCCTCTTGCCCGGCATAGGTGCGAAGAGAGCTCATAGAACCCACACCAGTAGCGGGTATTAAACAGGCCATTGGCCTATAATAATAAGAAGATGATTATACAATATTTTTAAGTAAAGTACTTATAAGTCTGACTCGTGATAATATCAACTGCAACACTATTACTGCAGTAGTAGTGAATGTGGTTGCAGTGGCAGTAGCGGTAATAGTAGTGGTAACTAATATGTATTCGCAGCGGTTTTTTTTACTATTGTTTTGTATGTTGGAGTTTTTCCTGATGTTCAAACATTTTTCTATCCAAAGTTCCTGTTTCACTTCCATTCACCATTTTCTCCTTGTTAAAATTTATATTTTTTCCATTGTATTATTATGCCCCCCCTTCTTTCCCTAAATGAGCAATTTTCGAAATTTTTGTTATATCTCTGTTCCATTCAATTCCTAAAACTTTTTTAATCTTAAAATGGTTATTAAGCTATCATACAAAATTTCGTACCCGCATTATTAGTTATAATTATTGTAGTTCTCCCCTATGTTTTTACGTTCTCATTTTCCACCAGATTATAGTGTTTGTAATGAGTTTGCAGTATTTTAAATATAATTAAATATAGTTTAGCAGTTGTACGGTTATATAATTAGTTTATTCTGAACAATGCTTGGAGAAGTGAGTATATGCGTACTCCCAAAAGACGAAACAATGTGCGCTAACAACATAGTCATACAGTAATTGGATACAAGGAAATTTAGGTACGCTAGCAGGCACAAGCTGACGCATGCCGAAAGAAACTTTGCGGTTTGTGGGATGAAATGAATTGCCCGTAAAGAATGCGGGGACAGGACTAGTAGAAATGCTGAAAGCGGACTATTATCTGCATGCGGGCTCCTTGAGCAAATTTACGTTCTCCTTTCATACCTTAACATGTCTAACATTAAGAAAATTCAGGTCTCTGAAATTTGCGTATTCTGTTTACACGTTTCTGTAATAAGAAGGGTCACTGAGAATATAGCTACTCTGTTTACTAAAACATGATATTAATATTATAAAGTAAAACCTTGTTCAATATAATAATCTAAGAAGAAGATATCAGTTGATTCTGGTCATTATATGTGATTGCACATATTTTTGGGGTTATTAAACTATTTCAAATTAATTTTTGGCCATTTTAAATTGATTTTAAATTTCGTCGAAATGAATTGCTTCAATTACATAAAACATAAAAAAAAGAATGTGATAGCTGTAGAAATAGGAATATATACATATCCAACTCAAATACCGACTGCATGTTTGATACGAAGACGGCTAAGGACCCTTAATCTGGCAAGAGACGCGAACAATAGAATTTTTTTGCGGGACCGGCGTTGTAACGGTCTATAGGTATACGCAAGGCTATGCAGATGACCAAGCAATGTTAATTTCACATACATTTCCACGTACTGTCAGCAGACTCTTACAAATTCTGCGGATTGTACAACGATGGTGCATTGATCAAGGTCTTAGAAAGAACCCCTCCAAGACCGAGTTAATAGTCTTCACTAGAAGACTCCGCCATAGTTAGACCAATGGTGTGATGGTCCGCAGTCCAACGGTTAGGCATCAACCTACGGTTAACTCAGCTTTAAACGCTGTCTTATTTAGAAACCACAAAATCAAGGCTCCTGCACTTTTAGACCTTGTGCGTTTTCATATTCTGATTTAGACAAAGGCCCGAAAGGCAGCTATCAGGATGAAGTATAATGGCCAGTGCAAAGATAAGGTTCTAGGAGCATGCACGTGTCCTATACGATACGGATGTACGCGCTCTTTGGAACGAGAAGCGATTTTATTCCACCTGCATTGTCCTTCACCAAACCATTTAATACCATCATCCGTAATAGGAAACACTAGACCCAAACTAAGAACCTTTTTAAGTTAACGAATCTAGTCTGGTTCACCGACGGTTTGCAGACGGCAGAAGATTCCGGTGCAGATATTTGGCGATAAGCCTAGAGCAAAGTTTCCGTTTGCTTTCTGCAAGTTCGCCACAATGTTTCAGGCAGAGATTTTTGCTATCCTAACCAGTGCTCAGGACGACGTACGTGTCGATGCCACTCTTATGAGTACATCTATATATTTAGAGATAGCCAAATAGCTCTCAAGGCTCTTGGTTCAGTTATACCGAAGTCAATGCTGGCCAAAAAAGTCGTGAGGCCCTAAGCAGACGTGGTTCACACAATTGGGTCAAGCTACTTGGGGTCCTTGGTCACAATAACATTATTAGAAACGAGGAAGTTGATGCTTTTACAGGAAGGGCACTCAGAAGTTTTTTTTCACCCAGAGCCGGCCTTCGCATTCCCTAGGACTATCGCAAGGCAAAAAATAAAAAATTGGCCTCGTTCCTAGTTTAAAATCAACTAGACCTGGATTCCAGCGGCTACCGCTTCACCAATTTGGACCATTTTTTTTAAAATGAAAGGTCTCTATCCACAGATGGAATATGAAACATTTTTATAGTTTTATTCTACGTCGATTTTTTAATAATAATCATTTTAATTTATAATATATATGAAGGTCGGCTAGACGCGCGTCACTTGGGGCGCCATCTACAATAACGTCGTGTGTCATTATTGGAACTAATGCATCACGTGACTTGACATTTCGCCGGTTCTGTCAACGCTGTCTGTCAGTGCATTGTGTGCTGGGGTAACACTAGTGATTGTTTATATTTTGAATTGATTGCGTGGTGAAATTTTTAATAGTTAAATATTTATTAATAATTGTTTATTTAACAGGTGGGAAAACAGTACTTCTTTTTCATATTAAACAATTTTGTATGTCCAGTTAAATTGATCTTCAAGGTGTGGTCGAGGGCATTAAATTCGTTAATAATCTGATTTGTTTTGACTTTGTTGTCTTGTAAGTAATTCCACTTACATTATTAAAAACATAGATTCGTAATAGGCATTCTACAATTTCAGCAAACAACCAATTGACCTTGAAAGAGTATATTGTGTAATACACATACAGGCAAGAGAAGCTATCGATGGTGATGTTAACGTAGTTGATACAAAAACATCTTTAATATTTAACTATTAAAAATTTCACCACGCAATCAATTCAAAATATAAACAATCACTAGTGTTACCCCAGCACACAATGCACTGACAGACAGTGTTGACAGAACCTGCGAAATGTCAAGTCACGTGATCCATTAGTTCCAATAAGGACACGCGACGTTATTGTAGGTGGCGCCCCAAGTGACGCGCGTCTAGCCGACCTTCATATATATTATAAATTAATATAATTATTATTAAAAAATCGACGTAGAATAAAAATATAAAAATGTTTCATGTTCCATCTGTGGATAAAGACCTTTCATTTAAAAAAACATTGTCCAAATTGGTGAAGCGGTAGCCGCTGGAGGAAGGGGAGAAAAAAACCCTTTGTGCTTTTATATATGCATGGATATGGATGGATGGATTATGCATGTATGTTTGTAGTATATTGACGTTGCTGCTATGCAACGGCTACTTATGTTTCATTAAATATTAAATTTGTCGCGATTGTGAGCATTTGTTAATAAAACACTCTCAATATTTATTTGTATTGTGCAAGTAACAGTATTTCAAAAAATCGCATTTGAGTAGCGCATTTTCACAGGAAAGTCAGTTAATTTTCAGTATCGAAAATGAGTTATCAACGGTCTAAAAATTAACGCTTTAAAATTGCTTCTAAATCAAGCATTAGCTTCCGGTCCGAATCAAAATGGCAAGCTTTGCCTAGAGCTTGGATTCGAAATCGAGCGCAAAACTTCTGTTCAGAAGCAAATCACTCCGTCAGGTTCCTCGTAGATCCCCGAAGCAACACCGCTTGTTTTAGAGCCCTGCAGATTCCAGTTCCTTGTAGAACCCTGCAGCACCAAGATCTTTTTCAGACCCGCAGCATGATAGAACCAGCAGGACCTGCCAGCTCCCTGCCGACATTTGCTAGACCCCCGAAGCAGTTAACGCGTCTTATCTAAGAAGCCCTCTGATACCCCCCAGTGCCCCGCTCTTTATCACTTCCCAAAGGGCCTGTGATTTTTCTCATTGTTTCTTTCTATTCCATCCAATTGCGCTTCCTTGCCAATTATCACAATTTTCAAAGTAAACTAACTTTTTCAATCAAGATTAATTTGATGTCACCAGAAACCTAATAATTAATTAAGTAATTTTGAGATTAATTAATTGATATTAAATACCTAAGATGATATCATCAACACTCCGAAATGAAATTAAATTCAAGCAGTTACTGGAGCGTTTCCGCCTTAATTTTTAGGTTGCGTTTACAAGTTGTATATAATAAAATTAAACAAAAAGGAAGTAATGGAACATCCAATTTCTCCTATTCACTTGGTTGGTTGACTTTCTAGCGAATTTCATATTGCGCACGGCGAACTTCAAATCAAATGAATCATCAAAGCAGTTTTATGAGCTGCTCTCGATCGACCGCATATTATGAATTCCTTTAGATGGGAAAAGTTAAAAGGTTTCTGCGTCTACACTTACAGAGTACTAAGCCGGAGAGTATTTCTGCTCAGCACTGTGTTTCAAGTGCCTTTTCAAAAAACTCAAATATGGTAAAATTAGAAATGTTTACTTTACGCTGGACTGTTTGCGTCGAAAATTATTTCTGGGAAATTTAATTAACAACAAACTCACGACAAATTAGTGATCGCTGATTTGCAAACCGGGTCTATTGCAGAAGTTTTCACTCGTGAAAGCTTCACTAGCACAAACTAAACGTAAATCGTGTGCTTTCTCATTGGGATTTTGTAGGAAACAGATCTAAACATACAACTTCAACTCGTTAACGTTGGTGCATAGCAGTTTGAGTACTTCAAAAGCCCCAGAAATTAGTTCGCAAATTGGAACTGTTCGGTTGCTGAATTACGTACAAGTTTGCACCTGCCAACAGCCCGAAACGTAAAGTTTGGCAAACTCAAGAATTGCCTTTTAAATTTAGATGTGGCTTTACAAACATCTGAGAGTTTTTCTTTTAGTATTCGTGCTTCAAACTTTTACCTACATTCGTTCGTAACAAAGATGGTATATGCACTGCAAATTAATGAAAATTATTATTGTATAAATTTCGTTTTGAAACTTGAATTAAAAACATTTTTTTTTGTTTAGTAATACGCTTATATTAGTTATAGCATAATAAAAGTAACTTGAATCTTATGCAAAATATCTAGATCTAGTTAGCACTACTTCCGCGTAAATAATTTTTCCGTTGCATTGCAAGTTGTACTGAGGCGAAGTACACAGCGAGCAAAAAAGGTGAAAAACCACGTGACCACGTAACATAGGCAACCCATTCTACAGAAGTGGCCACCCTGTTTCAGGAAAATAAATCTGACAGTTGTGGCAATTACCATTGGCGTTGCACGTACAAATTAGGGCATAGAAAACTTATTTTCATAAGAAAATGAATTAAGCTGTAAAAATCATTTAATAAAGCAAAAGTAAATGATTTATTTAATAATATTATTGTGGAGAAACATATTTGATTTATAAATTACAATAGCTGCTCAAAATGAGTGCACGAACGCCTACTGGTTAGGCAACACAAGATGCACTTGCGTGTGGTAACAAGCCAGCATTTTTAACTTTGCTTTAGCTTTGCGCGCATTATCAGTGAGTGAATGCAACTTCGTTCTCGTATTTGTTATTTAAAAATATAACTACCCTTAACCATAACTTCGGGTAGAAACCAAAAACATTGTTTTAAAGAAAGCTGTATATAAAATTAAAAATTAAGAAAAAACAACGGCGGTGCCCGGAAGTAAACGCAGATCCTCTGCCTTGCTAGACGGCGCTTCACGCCTCTACACTACCGAGACTCGTTGCTAAAGCAGCCTTGAAATCGGTAAACAATCTAGTAAACTGTATGACGTCATGTATGTTGAGGAAATTCCGACCGTTTTTCTTAATTTTCTCGAAAACTCTCTTCATCAGTCAAAAAATGACCTGCTAAGCAATGTGGTAACTGTTTCATGCCAATTTTTCACATTGGTCAACAAAATGGGCGCTGATCTCTAACACTTATACTGTTTTTACACCAACTCTTCCCATTGGTCAACAAAATACTGCTTTGTAGAATGGCGAAGAGTGTGGATGGGGTTTATGTTTTCGCGCTTGCGCTGGATGCTGCAGGTTAGGTGCTTACTCAGCAATACCATCTGAACGTCATTGCTGAAGGCTTGTTGCAACAAATCAGTTTATGTTTGCTTTGTCTACCAGGCGATTAGCAATGACATTCCGATGGTACCGCTGAGTCAGCAACTTAGCTGCTGAGGTTGTCTGAACGCACCCATTATATTTTTGTTTCACGGCAGTTTAAATAAAATTAAACCAATGTCAGTTTTCATTTCAATGTATATTTCAACAAGCCAAAGCTCTAAACACAGAAGGTTGTACACAGAAAAAATTGCGAAAGAATATAAAACGTCAAGTCACCATACCAGATGCGGTTGCTAAAACGGTTCGTGACAAATTAGATGGAGTTTAAAAAAACTGGTTTTTGCGTGCTTAGCAACATAGCTAAACTTTTATGCGGTTTTGAATTAACTGACTGCAAAATAAGCGTAGAAGAGTTGCCAAAGTATAAGTGAAATGCCCTATTAACATCCTGTAACGTCGACAATTATTCACTAAATGCGAACATATTCTGACCGGCAGAAGCCCAAATGTTACACCAGATAACCGAAAAGTTCGTCTTCCTCCCACAAAATTAAGTAAAACTAAATTTGGAATACTAGAAGGGTTAACCTCACGATAATTGTATAAATTACACGACATGATTCAACTCATGCAAAGTATATTTCGGAACCTTCAGGGATATCAGAGGATTGGGTTCGGGCATAAGGTCTTACATTCTAGTTGTCGGCTGTTTAGTTTAAATTAATCGTAGCCGGTTACTAAAATTCTATTCCTACTCGTACTTATGAAAGAACAAACTCGCAAAAACTCTAATTAACTTAGCCAACATATAGATAAAACAAATTTAATGTTAACGAACCAAACGTCAAAAGGACAGAGCAGCTCATAAAGCAATTAAAATGTTCAATAAGCCTTACTGAATACTAATGCGTTCAAAGTCAAAATAAAGCTGCTTTTCCTACAGTACGGTTGTATTTTACACAGAGTAACAGCAGAGTACGCAAAAAAAGCATTACATAGATATATGTATTTATTCAACCACCTAACGCAAAAAAATATTCTTTTAACAAGCAGTGACAGGATCATAAATCATAATTATCAAATTACAAATACACGTACACAAAATTATACAGTGTTATTGCAAAGCATGGAATAATGGTTTAACTGACGCTATTATTCATTTTACCAAAAAAATACGTGTGCCGAGCACCAAGCAGTGAAACTCCTTAGCGTATCCTCACTGAACGTGGATTTTAAAATGTAAAATTTCACAAAGAAGATTGCATTACTGACCCAAGCATGGACCATAATATTATGAATACATGCCGCGCACAGTTTAGAAGAGAAGGGGCTCCGAATCAGATCGAGGCTCTGGAGTTTGGTAATTTTTCCAGCCTTTAACATTTATTTTCTTTTAAAATTTATTATAAATATCTGCTTATGTAAGACCATTCGGAACGGGGAAATATGTTTTCTGAGTGTGGTTCAGTTTTTTTATAACTTTTGGTAGAATAAAATTTAATTTCTTTGTTTAGAGTTGAATTTTCTACAATTATCTGAAAATACAAACACATTGTGTGAAATTTAAAATAATTTACAAATAGGTTAATTAAAAATTTCTGTGGTCTAATACTGGTAAAACGCCCTTTACACAAATAAGTTTCTCTACAACAAAGAGCGGCACTTTTAAATGCCACTTACGTTGTGTAGAAGGTTGCTTATAAAATCAATAACTCACAATTAAGTTATCATGAGGTGTCACGATTCATGACACATTTTTAAACTGTTATTTGCCAACATCAAACAGAATCGATTGTATAACATAATGGAAGGGTTTAAAATAATACTTTCAAAACTTTTTGGACCTATTTCAACCTATTACAAAACATAGTTTGGGTTTTTTCGACGTAAATTGATTTACCATAGAACATTATAAACTTCAAGTATTTGCAAAACTAACCCTTCATGGAAAGCTTTAGTTACACTCGGATTTAATTAGTGTTAGTTCGAACACTGGTTCTCAATTAATCTTAAGTAGCTCATATCCTAAAATGGAAATTCCTCCTCGGATACCGCTCCTAATTCGATCAAAGTTGTTAGAAGTTAAATGCGTGTACAACACCTAAAGGTAATTTTATCAAGGAACAACACACCGTTTTCCCTGCTCTTAGATTACGATGAAAACTGTTAAACGGGAAATCAAGGTTTGTTGTGTAAAGGTGGAAGCATTTAAATTCTAGGACAAGGGATGCTTACAGATGCTACTTAAATACTGTTAGATGGAGGTTGAAGGTAATTTTATTATTAAGACAAGGATGTTTTTGAGGCGTCACACAGGTAAAGCAGTGAAATTTTTAAACAAGACATGAAAATCTTGCATTACTAAGACTAAACAAGGTGGGATTCACTAAGGAAGTTTGTTTGTCCAAACAAAGAGAAAGCGGTATTGCTTGTATTAAGTAGTCTAAGATTGACGTTATAGCAATTCAAGTCAGGGCTCTATAGGTGGATATACCTACAGAAGTCACATAATGAGCCTAAGGCTCCTCTCTTATTTTAATATGGCAGCACCTGCCTACTATTAGTCACCAATGAGAAAGGATTACGATACCCCCAATCGAAACGGTTGCTCAAAGCAAATCAAAAGCAAGCTACCAGTACCACATTAGACTGCGAGCTCGAGTAACCACTGCTTGTAAAGCAAAACTACCGAGTTTGCTACTGATCATGCAGATTAGTACTCCGTACTCGCAGTTCACCCGCCGGAACGCACGATGATGCGCCTTGCTCAGACCTACCACTGCCACCACGATGGTTCTTACCGTGACCAGGCCGATAGGCGTAGAAGCTAAATTTTCTAGCTGAGGATACTCGTAGGTATTAGTTTTTGTTGACTACGCACCGCCCAAATAGCGGAAAAGACTCCTAGGTGGCGTTCGAAAGGATCTTCAATTTGCAAAAATGTATTGCTTACATTAACCCCAAAGGTAGCACATTGACCAATGCGTCTACCCAATAAATTCCACCAGCTTCTGCTAAGGATCTCATACCAACCTTCTTGGTGCGAACGCAAATCTGCTTGTCACTTGATCACTGGTACTGCCTATTCTAAAGGCAATTTTGGCTTAAAAAGATGTTGGTGATATCAAGATTTAAAATATTGCTGTACCGCAGTACATTCCCTTTTGTTTTATCGTGGTGCAACCTGTCTTAAGTTGCTCACGACAAATTCCAGAGTATGCTACTAGTACATAAGGCTGTGAGCCCAATTTCCTAGTGGTTGGAGCCATATTACCTCAATCTCCACTGATTATGTAAGCCTTAGCTGAAACGCAGTTAACCTGTCGAAACGCACGCATACCTGTATAGTGTACATGTGCCACAACGATAGGCCTTTCCGTAGTTAAGTCTAGAGCCCCAGTTGTCTTGCAGGACTACCGTGGTCTTCGTGGCACAATTTATTGTTGCTGGTAAGACTTTTAAAAGCAGCAGAGACTGCCCCTACCAGCTTGAGTTACTTGCAGTCCTGAATGCTTGTCGCTTTGTACCGTCCAGATGGGTTGGCAGGCGGTCAATGGTGCTATTCTCGTTTCATGTGCACAACTTCTTTTGTTCCCTATATAACGTCATGGCAAAGAGAATCAAACACAAACTCGTGACTAAAGAAAACACAACAAAGTCTAAAAGAACGCTCCTGATCATAGCGATCGGTACCTGTACAATGTCGGGATTGAGAACCAACACTATGATTGTGACCGTGGAAAGTTGAAGCAAAAGCTCAGCCTCAGAATACAGGTCCCTCATGCGGACAGACATATGTACAAGAACATCAAAGAAGTGGTCGGAATACGTAACAGAAACACTAACAATCTAGTAGACAATAACGGTAAACTTATTATAGATAAACAAGAGAAAATGAAGAGATGGGAAGAATATATAGGTGAATTATTTAATGACGAACGACAAGAATACAAAATACAAAATATTAGAACAGGCCCTGAAATAACAATAGACGAAATTGAGCATGCGATAACAACAGCGAAATTAAGGAAAGCGACAGGTCCAGATAACATACCAACTGAAATGCTTAACATTCTGGAGAAAAAGGGAAAAAATATCTGCTCCACATGTGCTACAAAATCTATGACACAGGAGTTATCCCAACAGATTGGCTGAGATCTACATTCGTGGCAATTCCGAAAAAAGCAAACTCAAAACAATCTAGTGAACATAGAACTATTAGCCTAATGAGCCACGTGCTAAAAATATTCCTCCGAGTCATACACTCCAGAATTCATAATAAAATAGAAGAAAATATGACTGATACAAAATTTGGCTTCCGCAACAATCTCGGCACTAGAGAAGCACTATTTAGCATCCAAGTCCTAGTGCAAAGGTGTAGAGACATTAATCATCTAGTGTACATGTGCTTTGTGGACTTTGAAAAAACATTTGATCGAGTCAGACACACCAAAATGATCGAAATTCTCCAGAAAACAGGCATTGATGATAAAGATCTTCGGATAAACCGAAATCTATACTGGAACCAACGAGCCAACATAAGAATAGACCAAAACCTCTCTAAAGAAATAGATATACGACGCGGGGTAAGACAGGGGTGTATTTTATCACCCCTGCTGTTCAATATATATTCGGAACATATCTTCAGAGAAACATTAGTCGCAGCAGATGTTGGGGTGAATGTCAACGGTATAAAAATTAATAATTTAAGATATGCAGACGACACCATTATTATAACTAGCAGCCTGCCAGAACTACAACTTCTTGTTGATAGTCTGACAAGAAATTGTGACACATACGGCCTAAAGCTTAATATCAAGAAGACCAAATTTATGATCGTCAGCAAATCACCAGAGAATGCTCCAAGACTCACAGCGTATGACATCCCACTCGAGAAAACAGCTAAAATAACGTACCTGGGATGCCAAGTCAACGATAACTGGGACATGACCAATGAAATAAAAGTCCGCATAGAAAAATCGCGAACTGCGTTCTTTAAAATTAAAAAAATACTCTGTGGCAGAAATATCAACCTTAAGCTGAAGATAAGACTGGTGAAATGTTATATATTCCCAATACTGTTATATGGAGTAGAAAGCTGGACGTTAACAAACACACTATTAAAAAAACTAGAAGCTTTTGAAATGTGGGTATACCGGAGAATACTTCGAGTGAGTTGGGTTGATAGAGTCAGCAACGAAGACATACTGCGTCGAATGGAGAAAGAAGTAGAAGTAATTAAAACAATAAAAATAAGAAAACTCCAGTACTTCACGATACAATATCTTACATCTAGTAATGAAAGGCCAAATAATCGAAAAAAGAGGCCCAGGCCGAAGACGAACATTTTGGCTTCGAAACCTGCGAGACTGGTATGTATGGCAGATCTACAACAACATTATTTCGGGCCGCTGTGGATAAAATTTTCATAGCCAATATGATAGCCAACGTTCAGTAACGGACAAGGCACAAGAAGAAGAAGATGCGGACAGAGAGACTACTCTTTCCCGAAGGTCACTTTCACCTGCTTTTTAATGTCCCTTCGCCATCCGTTATATTACCTGGAAAAATTTATAACTTGATATAGAGACTAGGACGTACGCGTTTTGGTAGCTTCGGCTAGATAATACAGAATCATACAAGTAGCACAAGGGCTCCTATTTGTAAATTAAAATGGCAGCGGTTTTATCCACCACGGTCAGCACTCTGGGCAAAGCGACTTAGATATGTTAAATCATCATGCTTGATCAAGGCTTGTCGAGAGTAGTAGTACAAAACTATTCTGATTATGCACAGCAGCAACTGAGTTGCAAAGCAGCTCATCTGTTGAAACGCCCAAAGATGTCCGCAACCGGCGCTTGCTTGTTTAACTACTACTACCATGAGTCCTTCCTTTGACCTAAACGCGAGCTGCAGTCCTCTTTTTACGCAATGTTGATTCCCGTGGCACTATTTAAAAGTTGCTGGTAATACTTTTTGGAACAGCCAAAGTTGCTCCTCACAGTGTAAGATATTCGCAGTTCTTAGTACTAGTCGACTACGTACCGCAAAAATGGGTCGGTAGCCGGTCTGGGGAGATAATTTTGATAATGTGCTTAGGAAAGCAAAAGAACTGTCTTTAACTAAACCTTTACCTGCTAATAAATGATCTCCAACCACCCAGTGTATCGCCTAAGCAAATTTTTAATCCTCTCCCTGGCAGAGGAATTGGGTGCAGGCAGGCTTAGATCATACAGTAAAATCGGTATTTAAAAAATAAACTTTATATGGTACAAATTTTGAAAGAGCTTGTGAGACTTGATTTTATTATCATTGTGCGACTGGCTATTCAAAATTTTAGAAATGACAACATAATTGATTTAGTTATTAGTACGCTGTGAACTCAACCTAAAATTAATGCATTTTAGCCGTTAAGATTAATTTAGTGGTGGCTAATTCGTAACAGCTGTGGTGCTGCAAAACCGTCACTTTTTTTTTTAAATATTTGTAATAAAACGATGTATGCCGTATATTGATTCCAAAACAAAGCAAGAATATTTGTAAGGTTTTCGGAAAATTTTAATTTACAAAATACTAGCGCGCGAGCTGTTAGACGGATAGGCACGAGACGCCCTCTGTTTAATATAACACGTAAGTGTTGCAATTTAATCTTGCGGACGGTTCTGCACTTTGCAGCTGTGCATTATCAATTAATTGATACTAAGCATGCCACGTAAGCGTTTCGCAATTTTAGCTTACAAGCGGGTCTGCACGCTGCACCTAAATAGGCATTGTATTATTATTATTATACTTTATTTACTAGTTTTGCTGCTTTTTGCTAACGTCAAATTGGTTCTTAGTAACCTAACAGCGCTGATAGTTTCTGTTAAAACGGCAAAATGTAGCAATGTGTTGTTGAGAAATATTTGTTTACAGATTTTGTTTACAGAGTTGTTATTTACCATTATAGGATAACCATATTGCTACACTTTTTTACGTTGTATAACACAAATACAAGAAATAATCCATAAAATGAACTATAATAATAAATATTTATATACCACATAATTTTAATATTTGCTTAATTTTATTTAGAATTTTATCGATAAAACTACGATTAGAAAATAGTTTAGTGGAAAAGCAGGCTTATAGTTACGCCTAATTTAATTTCAAAACCTGTGATTCACCAACATTTTACACATAATAGCAAAAGTAGTAAGAGAAAAGCTAAAAAAATCAATTACCTTATAGTGTCCCAAGTCGTTGACGGTGCACGTGAGAATTGCTTCTCTCCCAACAGCTGCTGTAACATTTTGTATGGGCCCTCTGAAATCTGGAGAAGGGTCTAAGAAGGGTGTTACGATAGTAGTGGTACTAGCATCAGGGGCCAAAAGGTCAACTGAAAACAAATCGAGCAAGACTTAATTAAATTATACTATTAGAGCAGTAAATATTTTAGGGTAGTAAGTTTAATTTTAATTATTGTTACTAAGAAGCCCCCAACGTAAACAATTCATACATACACAATTTTTTTTGTAGGTAATATTGTTACAAATATAGCCAAATTTCCGAAAATTAATATTTTCGTGTAACGTTAACTCAGCTGCCATTTGTATGACGTAAGTGTATATTCCTCTTTGTTTGACCTCATTTCCAACAACTTCCAGTTGGCACAAATTGGAAACATAGAGCAAATAAACCATTTACTTTCCTTAACGTGTTTACTTATAATTAGCTTGTGTTTCTAAAATAAAAATTTTAAAAGCAAGAATTTCGCAACTCAATATCGTGCTAAACCACGCAGCATAAAGTTTCTGCTGATAAAAATTCCGCTAAAAATTCCCTAATAAAAAATTCCATAATAAATAAAATATCGTTGTATCATTGATGTCTTTGAACGTAAAAGCTTCGCCGAACAGAATCTGTTTGAAATATCCGCAAACAAGAACAAAAGAATGCGCCGAAACCTTCGCCTCACCTTTCTTTTACTTGAAAAACTTCTGTTTTCCCAACTACTAATATTACTGTTTAGGGGATAAGGGTGCACTAAAAAGTTATTTTCGAGTGACATTTGTTGGAAAAGGTATTTCTTAGCAGTTGAATATGCTCGTTATATTTGTTAAGAAGCGAGAATTATCGATATTTTTAAGTATATTGTTGTTCAGGTGATACAGTGCATGGTGATTTGTGCAGTTCCTAGAATGTTTAATAGTTTTTGGTGTTTTGGTGTAGCGTTGATAGTTTTAAGTATATTTGTTGTTTAATAAATGCTTTAAAGACTGGTTTGTAAATTATTAGCGCTGGGGACTAACTTTGGACGGTAGTTTATTAACAAACACTTCAAAGTTGCATTTTTATTAATACGTATAGAAAAACCCACACCAAAATATGTTTAAAAACTTTAAGAAAAGAAAATTAAATAGTATCAAATACTCTAATGTTGTGCTTAAGAAATAAACAAATCTAACACTTTTTGCTATGCAACAAGTTTTCGTAAATTTTGGTCGGTTATTTTACAGTTCACTCGTAGTATAACTGTTGGAAAATGAAGGAAGCAATTAACCTAAAATTTCATACGCCTTAGAAATTGTTACTATATTTTTAAAAGCTCTTTTGTTTCAATGGTTTACGCGCCGGCAGTGACTATGGATCCCACTACTTCAACAACTGTAGCGGGATATCATAACTGCGCGCACCATCAACTGCATGCGGTACTGTTGTTAGAAAGAAAAGCCATGTTCAAAGCATTAAAATGAAAGAACAAACGGAAAGACCGCTAGAAAATAAAACTAAAATAACGTAGCTGTGCAAAAAGCGTTAAGAGACAGAGAGTCTGCAGGTTAGGGTAACATAAAAAATAAATTATTAACATATTATTATTATTATCAATTTTGCCATAGACTTTGTCTGATTTTTAACCTTAGGAGAAAAGTTCAGGTCATTCTATGTCAAAGTGCGTTTGAGCAATTGGACTTATCTGCAGCACAGCGGCTTTTTATAACATACAGGGTCGCTATTATGTATGGGACCAAAGCTCCCCTAGTCAAACGGTTTGAGATATGCGTTTTATATTTGGTATATGTTAATTTGAGGTTATTTTGCATATTCTGAAGTCCAAAAAAATTTTTTTTGCAAATAGTTTTTAAGCGCGGCCGCCATCTTGAATTTTTTTAAATAGCAACTTAGGCTGTGTGATACATCAATAGAAAGATTATTTTTTCTCTTTTCAGAAATATTAAACATGTATAGGGTTACATAAGAAAAATTAAAATAACATTTGAGGCATGCTTAATTCGTTGCTGCACATTTAGTGAAATCTAGTAACTCTTTCTCATCGGCGTTGGATCAAGAGAAGAGGAACCGTGGGGTGGCCCACTCGGTCACCAGATTTGTCTCCTTTAGATTTTTGTTGTAGGGCAATTTAAAAAGTCGCGTTTTTTTAAATAGACCTGATAATTTAGAAGAATTGAAAAACCGTATTCGTGCTGAAATGGTTGCTATTTCTCGCAATTTTTTGCGCGACCTTTTAGACAATTTTAAAAAGCGCATTCATTATTGCTAAGAAGTAAACGGGCAGCAATCTGAACATCTCCTCTCTTAACTACTGTTAATTAATAATGTTGTTGTTTTCATTTTTATTTAAGAAATGTTGTTTGTTATCCTATTAATTTTAATTACTGTTTGTGTTTCGTTTATTTATGACGTTTTGTTAATGCAAGGGTTACTAAATTTGAGTAAATGTGCAGTGACGAATTAACCAAGTACACCAGCTCGAAGTAGTCGCTACATCTGCTTCCGCGGAACTTCTGTGCCATGAAAAAGAAAAGGTTCTTTTCAGAAACACGATGTTGTTTAAAAAAAGAATTAAAAAAAAAAAAAGTTAGTCCTAAACGATGTAAACATGCCTCAAATGCTTTTTAATTTTTCTGCGTTATTTTCTTATGTAACCCTATACATGTTTAATATTTCCGAAAAGAGAAAAAAATAAGCTTTCTATTAATGTATCACACAGCCTAGGTTGCTATTTAAAAAAATTCAAGATGGCGGCCGCGCTTAAAAGCTATAGGCAAAAAAATTTTTTTTTACTTCAGAATATGCAAAATTACCTCTAATTAACATATACCAAATATGAAATGCATATCTCAAACCGTTTGACCAGGGGAGCTTTGGTCTCATACATAATAGCGACCCTGTATATATAGACTGGGTACGTTACTGGTCATAAACTTCTTCTTCTTCGTCTTCTAGCCTTGATTTACCCATATTTGGGGATAGGCCTTCTTCTCGTCTTTCCATTTTGTCCTATCTTTCGCTCTATCCTGCCATATCGTTCCTGCTACTTTTCTTATATCATCTATCCACCTGGCTTGTGGTCTTCCCATACCGCTCCTTAATTCTCAGGGTCTCCAATCTAATATGTTTTATTGCACCATTTGTCTACCATTCGGGTCACATGTCCTGCTTATGCTCATTCCCATTTTTATTTAGCTATTCCCATAGCGACGTCTTCCACTTCTGTTCTTTGTCTAATCCAAACAGCAGTCGTTTTGTTTTTTAAGGAGATTCCTAGAATTTGTTTTCTATGGCTCTTTGGGTGACTTTCATTTTGTTTATGATTCCTCTTGTTAGCACCCATGTCTCTGTCCTATACGTTAATACCCGTAATACGCACCGATCGAAGATTTTTGTCTTTAAGTGTAAGAATATTTTTTGTTTAAATATGTAGCTGAGTTTGTTTGCCAAAGGCCGACCATCCCAGTTTTATTCTTGTCTTAACTGTCACTGGCTGTGTGATTTTGTGCATTCTTATCCTCAAAGTGATATTGGTCTAATTTCTTCTTTAGGCGGTTAGATAGTATATTTGTAAAACTTTTATATATTTGGGACAGCAAACTAATTGGGCAATAATTGTCTAAGTTCTTTTTGTCCCATTTTTTATATATTAACACCACTATTACTTCTTTACATTCTTCCGGTATTTTTCCTTTTTTCCAGGCATTGATTGAACAATACTTTAAGTTTCTCTATTAGTGTGTCCCCGCTTTCCTTAATCATTTCCGTTATTATGTGATCCCACCCAGGAGATTTTCCATTTTTCATTTTCCTTAGAGCATTATGTATCTCATCATTTTCTATTCTTGTCATTTCTTTTGAATTAACATTTATCCTGTATCTTATTCACTTGTATCACCTTGTTCTTCTTCTTGCGGTATACAAAGAAGACTTCACAGAAGAAAATAAATGAATTTTCGCCACAAATTCCTAACAGCGATTGAATAATGGACACCACACTTATAACTGTTTTTTATTCCAAATATAGCCAAACATGTACGCCAGTGGCACAACATTTATTGTACGCAAGTGGGGCGGTATGAAGGTAGCACAAAAGGCCCTTTCTGTGGCCTAAATGCGCCTAAATTTTTTAGCCTCCGCTTTCTAATTCAAAAACCTGAACTCGCTAAGATTGGTTGCACAAGTAGAGATATAGTACGCACCCAAAATGTTAGACACCAATGGAATTGATAGATGGTGTAAATTAAAAACCTGCAGAAACAATAAAACAATATTTATGATAGTGAAGCAGCGCAGAGCGAACGATAACCAAAGCACTAAATTTGGAAACCAATAGGAAAGCTAAATCCGAGACTATCAAAGACATAGGCAACTAACTGAATATTATTGCCCATAGGTCCACCATAAACCGTGAAGAATTACAGTCTTACGTTTATATGGAAGCACTCGTCCATTTGCTCATCCATCTACACTTTAAGGGGACTTCCAACCCTTCTAACGACGGCCAAGGTATTACTTTGACCGCCGGGATCGACTATTTACGTGCCCGTTCGCCAGCACGAGGCGCCGTGTTTTGCGCGACCTTGGGACACTTATCCAACTGCCGACCACAGAGAACATTGCTGCAGTACCGCGATTGCAAGTGAATGGCCATCCTATCCGCGCCAACCCGGGACCTACACGAACAATAGAATTTTTAATTAACTTCACAGAGTATTTCCCCCATATTTTGATTGAACTTTTGTGGTGTTAAAGTTATTATTATATGTTTTTAAGTTTGGCTAATAAGCTATTAAATGAATCGATTGATTTGAGTAATATAAACTTTAGGTTCGTTGCCAATATTCTAAACAATATGAGCAGTTTATGTAAAATGATGTCTAAATAATTAGCTGCTCAGATCTCAATCATGCAATAACTATCAGTAATGAGGTGGTGATGTGTCCAGAAACTAAGATCATTAATAACGATTAGACAGGTGGATCGTTCAGACACTATTGCACAGTTCATTAGCTAACGTGCACAGGTCAGCCTGGAAACATTTAATCTCCTTCATCTAAGATCGATAGTCTTGCACCATAAGTGTGATAGCCAATTAGATACAATGTTTGTAAAACGGAATTAATCTTTATTTTGTGTACGAACGTAATTTTAAAAATTTGAGAGAAGATTCTGATAGCAGATGCTAAGACAAATCGAAGGCCTTTTTACGACCTCCATAGCTTCGAAATGGCGACTCCAGCGGTTTTTTTTTGAGTTTTAATGCATGTTTACTCAAAAATGAGTTGCGAAATTGGCTCTAGCCTCAAAAACTGTGTCTGTGTCGGTGCCTGTGCCTGTGTCTGTATGTGTGTCTGTATACTTTCTACAGCCCAGACGCCTTAACCATAGAAAACTCAATTTAGGTTTAAAACGTTGATAATAATCATAGTGGGATGAAACCGCAACAAAATGAAATTGGTCTGTTTAAAAACAGGGGCGGCGGGGAAGGGTGTTGTACTTCAATTAAGGGAGCGCTCAAAATAAAAAACTAGCCGATCTGCGCAAAACGCGATCTTCCTACCCACTCTTCGGTCACCTCCACCATCGATTTTTTTGTTTTTTAAAACATTTACTAATTTCGGCTTGAAAATCAGTAGGAACATGTTAAATAACAAGAACAATTTTACATTGAGAAAACACCTCTGACCTCCGTTGTCTTTTGGCCGTTTACCCGAACAGTTTATTTGAGTGTTTGGCCAAAAAACGGCTGTCCCAAAAGTGTATTAAGTGAAATGCGTAATCGAAAATAATTATCAAAAAAATCACAGAACGAAAAAAACGAATTATAAAAAGCACAGAAAGAAACGAATGCAAGAAAAGTCGAAAAATATCACAAAAATATCTTCTTATTTGATAGGCAAATTGCCTGTTTTATTCTGGATATGGGTGTAAGCCTATCCCTGTGATGTGGATTGCCAACTATCCCTCCATCTTTTATGTGGTCGTCCGGGAAGTCTTCTACCTGGGGGGATTTCGTTTCTAACTATCTTAACCAGTCTATCCTCCGTCATCCTATTTATGTGCTCGTCCCACTGTCTTCTGCGGTTTCTCGTCCACCGAACTATGTCGTCAACTTCGCATTTTTCTCTTATCTCTACGTTTCTTTTCCTGTCATGTAGTGTGTGGCCTGTGATCATTCTCAGAGTTTTCATCTCAGCCGTTCTCAGTTGTCTTTTGGACGTTGCCGTGTCAGCTCTTGATTCTGCCCCGTAAGTCATTACGGGTCTAAGGCAGGTCTTATATATGCGCGTTTTGCAATGGATGTTAATGTTCCTACTTCTCCATATTACGTTCTTTAAGCATCCAGATATTGCCGCCGCTTTATTGACTTGTTGTCGTACTTCGTCTTTAAGATCGCCGTAGCTCGAGATTTTACAGCCTAGGTAGTCGAAAGACATAACCTGTTCTATAGGACTGTCGTCGATTGTTATTTTACAACGTAATGGTTCTTTGGCTATGACCATACATTTAGTTTTGGTTTTAGAGATGTTCATGTTGTATTTTTCGGCTTTAATTTTGAATGCGTATAGTAGGCGTTGTAAGACGTCTTCCGACTCCGCGATGAGGGCGGCGTCGTCTGCGTAGCAAATGATATTGACTCGGTGGTTTCCTAGACGATATCCGATATCTTTTCCTTTGACTGCGTCTATGATCTTGTCCATTACGGTATTAAAGAGAAGCGGGCTGAGGCTATCTCCTTGGCGTATTCTTATGGTGGTTTTTATTTCTTTCGTCAATTTGTTCTTCTTGTAGTGCTATACCCTATTTAGGGCGTTGGCTACCTCTCTCCCATGTCTGTGTTTGGTGCGCGGCGATAGATAATTTTGCACAGACAGACATAGGGGACCTACAGTTTAACGTGGGCTCCGAACCACAGGAAGTGCATGCACTTCTTCTCCAGAGAGGTTTTCCTGGGGAAAAATCCACCTCGCTGGTTTCCCGTTGCCTTGCGAGGGAGAACGACCGGGCCGGGGATCGAACCCGGATCCGCTGCATCGGTAGCCCGCGCTCTTACCATTGAGCTACGGCCGCTCTGTCAATTTGTTGTTAGTTCTTATTTTGGTGGAGTTGTTGGTATTGAGATCTTGGATTATTTTTATATAGTCTTGGGGGACGTCCTTTTCTTGCAATATTTGTAGGACGTCATTTAAGTGTATTTAGTCGAATGCCTTGGTGAGGTCGACGAAACATATGAAGGCCGGTACGTTATATTCCAGCGATGTTTCGGTTATTTGTCGTAGGTCGACCTATTTTTTTTAAAACCCTGTTGTTCTTCGTTCATAGGGAAGGTGGAACTGATTTCGTCTGCCAGGATGCTGGTCATAAGCTTCATGATTGTGCTTAGCAGCGTTATTCCTCTGTAATTGGAGGGATCTTTTTTGTCCCCTTTTTTAAATATTGGGATGATGACGCTGTTCTTCCATTCTTTAGGGACTCTTCGTTGCTTTATTATCATGTTGAAGAGTTTTGTCAACAATTCTTTGAGTAGATGGTCTCCGCCGTATTTAATAAATTCGTTATGTACTCCGTCCTCGCTCGGTGTTTTTCTGTTTTTTAGTTTCACTACCGCGTTTTTTACTTGATTTTCGGTTATCGTAAGGGTTTGGTCATACCTTTCTATAACTTCTTCCTCTGCATTCCCTTCCATTTCTATAGTTGTTTCCCCGTTATGTTCGTACAGTTGTTCGAAGTGACGTGTCCATTCTTCCTCGTTTATTGTTTTCAATTCTATGTTTTCATTAATTGGCCTTTTCAACGCTCTTAATAGCTTCCATACTCTCTTTTGGGCTCCAAACATATCGTGTTCAATTTCACTGCTGAATCTTCGCCAGTGTTCATTTTTGATTTCACGAACTCTGTTATTGACTCGGTTTCTTACTTCTATATATTTAGCATGTGTTTCACGTGTTTGTTTCCTTAGGTGTTGTATATGTGCTTCTTTCTTTTCCAGTGTTAATTGCTTGATCTCCATGGTGAACCACGGTTTGTTGTTTGGTTTGGGGTTTGTTTTTACTGTTCTAGTTCCAACCGCTTCTCGCACAGCGTTAAGAATGTTAGTCTTGATTTTGTTCCAACTGTGCTCGATGTTATCTTCGATACTGACTGAGTTGACTGTTATCTTATGCTGGAGCCGGCTCTGGTATAATCTTTGTGTACTTTCTTGATCTAGCGATTCGATGTTATATTTTTCGATTTTTTGCACTGGTTGCTTTTTAGTTGGGGCTGCAACTATTCTTAATTTGCACAGAACGAGGTTGTGATCGGAACCAACGTTTGCTGAGGTTAGGGTTCGTACGTCTATAATTTGATTTGGTAGAATGTTTCTATTTGTAATGATATAATCAATGTCAAAAATATCGAATTGTGTCAAAATTGACGTTATTTGAATGCATGTATGTCTAGATCGTTTTTTTTTTCAAAATGCTGTGTGACCTGTGCAAAATAATCGAAAATGCAATTTCGGTTGCCTATTTTCAGGTACTTCTTAAAGAATAACACCCTGTATATATATATTTTTTAAATCTTTTAGATATTTTCATTAAACCCGAGGAAGGTCCCGTGGCGTTTGCCCGACAGCATTTTAATTACGAGATGGTCCAGACGAGCTACTATTTTGTATGACTGGAAGTAAAAAAGAATCGAACGCTCTCGCCGACTTTCTATTTTTAGCATCTTTTTTAATCCGAAGTAATTGAATTAATGCTAAAAACCCTTAATGGAACTATGGTTTTAAGAATATAAAAACACTTGAGGGTTTCAACTTTTCACTTCTCATTATACCTCCTTAAGTTTAATACGAAATAAAAAATCTCTTAAAAGCTCTAAAACTTCACCACTTGAAGTTAAGAATTAAATTAGCATCAAGGAAAAGCAATTTATCCTCCTAACGCAAAAAGCTTACTTGCTCTCAAAGAAAAGTAATTGGGAAGCAATGGCAAGTTCCAGCTTCAATTCTGATTTCAATAATCTAATTATAATGAAAAATTAGTTGCTGCACACAAAAACGATACAAAGCCGAGTGAAGATAGAACTCGGTTTTTGTTAAAGAATTCATTAGGAAAGCTTAAAAAGAAGTTGAACGCAATTAACTGAAGCGTCGCTTGCATTTTACATAGCTGCATAGAGGTAACGAGAAAACTAAGGATAAGCCAGACTACGTAATTACCGTAAGAAAATGTTGGCAATCTTAAAAAGAAACGTCTCGTCAAATTTCTGAATAATAAACCAAGTTTTCTTTTCATAAGCCGGTAAAGTAAAGAACCCATTTCAGCAGCAGCCCATTGTTACAAATCCGAATTAGGGTTTTTACATTCTTTTTAGCGCGAATGTGCCTATTGTGCCGGGAAATTTATTACCTACGGCTTTGACCAATAATTAACCCGCCTTTATTGTGATAACCAGACTATTGTTCGGGTTGAGCGTGCTCGAATAATTCATCCCTTTATACAAACACTTATAGTCTATTAGTTCCCGTGTATGCTCTCCATTAATTTTATCTAACTAATTAATGAACAAACGACAACACCTTCCTAATTATT
Source organism: Ctenicera cuprea (assembly GCA_958336395.1). Lineage (NCBI taxonomy): Eukaryota > Metazoa > Arthropoda > Insecta > Coleoptera > Elateridae > Ctenicera > Ctenicera cuprea. Next base: position 12,352,854 of record OY284493.1, read on the forward strand.
GTTTACTTAAAAGCCCATCTTAGCTACACACAGCATCAGGGAACGGTTTTAGCTTTTTCGAATTCAAGGTCATTTCTTTGTTTTTTGTTCAATGGCTTGACGTATATGGAAATTGATATAATAAGAGGAATTTTATTGTTACTGGTTTCGCAGATTTTAGTACATTTACAAACAGGCAGGTATATCTCCGACACAAAACATCGCTAGTTCGTTGTCTGTTTGCACGTGATATGTAACAAGATTTCTACTACAAAAATAAAACATATTTTAAGTACGAGTATGTACATAGTTAGAATTGTATTCTTCCTTTTTGAGTGATAATAAGTTAAACACATTAAAGTAATAAAAAGTAATACAGCTCCCGGAATTGGTGAAAGTCTTCCTACTTCCGGAGGCTGTAACTCCGTAACAACGCGTAAATGTAAAACTTATTCTCAAAATTTCTGGAAATTACTTAGGCATTTTGAAAACACGCTTAAACGTTTATGGCAACTCAATTTTTAAAAACATTGATTTACTTTGAAAACGGTGGTATTTAGCAACATTCAACAAGAGTAAATTTTTGTCTATTTTATTTTTTTGCAAATGTATTGAAATAAATTTTGCCGGGGCATGCAATTTAATTTTACGCGTGCTTGAGGTGTACATCGAGAAGCGGGCAAGCGTTTCATACCGTAGCAAGAATAGTCTATTTTCTCAATTTCAAGTCTCAACTCTAGGTCTGTAACCAAACCCCAGGACAACCAGCTGAGGTAATTGATCCTAGGAGGTACACTGAGTCAATATTACTTGAGTCATTCTGATGATTTTTTCATTCCCTTCATTATTGTGTAGATTACCTGTTACTCTATTACGTCTCCCTCTCTTAGTTTTTAATCTGTCGCGGACGTTTGACACGAGGCAGACCTTTTCCTCTTTTTTTCCCTGTTAATTTCTGATCTGTCGCGGCTGTTTGACATGAGGCAGATCTCCCGTCTCTCTTTTTCACGCTAGTTTGTTGCGGACGTTTGGCACGCGGCAGTACGTTTTTATCTCTATAATTCGCCACAATCCCATTTGTTTGCTATACCTGTTTTACCCGTTGAATTTTAAATTTAGTAATGTTTGCACCAGAACGGCTTCAAATAATGCTACAACTTTTGCAACGTCTTCTGCACTTCCAACCTTAAATTACAACAATATCAAATAAAATAAACTTTGAAATAACCCAATGTACTATACACAGCTGGTGCGTAAGTCAAACTTTATCTATTACTAGTTTTTTTTTTCTTATTTATAACTCCAGGACAACCAGCTGAGGTAACTGATCCTAGAAGGTACACTGAATGGATATTACTTGAGTCATTCTGATGATTTTATCATTCCCTTAGCTATTGTGTAGGTGACCTGTTACTCTATTACGTCTCCCTCTCTTTGTTTCTAATCTGTCGCGGACGTTTGACACGAGGCAGACTCTCTCTCTTTCTTTTTCTTTGTTAATTTCTGATCTGTCGCGGCTGTTTGACATGAAGCAGATTCCCCGTCTCTCTTTTTCACGCTAATCTGTCGCGGACGTTTGGCACGAGGCAGATTTTCTTCTCTCTTGATTACTGAGTGTCGCAGACGTTTGACACGAGGCAGTACGTTTCTCTCCTTTTTATTCGTCGCAATCCCGTTTGTTTGCTATACCTGTCTTACCCGTTGAATTTTAAATTTAGTAATGTTTGCACCAGAACGGCTTCAAATAATGCTACAACTCTTGCAACGTCTTCTGCACTTCCAACCCTAAATTACAACAATATCAAATAAAATAAACTTTGAAATAACCCAATGTAGTATACACAGCTGGTGCGTAAGTCAAACTGTATCTATTGCTAGTTTGTTTTCTTATTTATAACACCAGGACAACCAGCTGAGGTAACTAATCCTAGGAGATACATTAAGTGAATATTACTTGAGTCATTCTGATGATTTTTTCATTCCCTTAGTTATTGTGTAGATTAACCTGTTACTGGATTACGTCTCCCTCTCTTCGTTTCTAATCTGTCGCGGACGTTTAACACGAGGCAAACTCTCTCTCTCTCTTTCTCTCTGTCAATTTCTGATCTGTGGCGGCTGTTTGACACGAAGCAGATCCCCCGTCTCTCTTTTTCACGCTACTCTGTCGCGGACGTTTGACACGAGGCTGATTTTCTTCTCTCTTGATTTACTGAGTGTCGAAGACGTTTGACACGAGGCAGTACGTTTCTCTCTCTTTTATTCGTTACAATCCCATTTGTTTGCTTTTATCCGTTGAATTGTAAATTCAGTAATGTTTGCACCAGAACGGCTTCAAATAATGCTACAACTTTTGCAACGTCTTCTGCACTTCTAACCCTAAATTACCACAATATCAAACTTTAAAATAACCCTATGTACTATACACAGCTGGTGCGTAAGTCAAACTTTATCTTTTGCTAGTTTTTTCCCTCTTATTTATAACAATACTTCCTACGAATGAATTTCATATACTTAGACAAATTCTTCTTTGGCATGTTGCGAGCTTCACAATTATTAAGTAACAAGGACATAATTATATTTGTATACCCGAACGTTGCGAAAACAAGCGTAACAAAGAAATAAATGGAGTAGGTGGATGCTGAGGGTTTGTGAAAATTCATGCTGAACTTTCCGATACTCCCACTATTCTCCCACGAGTGTTTTTAGCATCAGCAAAGTTCCTTTAGAGTTTACTGCAAAGTTGTATAAAACATTTCCGTGAGACAGTTTTCAAACCTGCTTTCGCTCTTGCATCCCTGATACTTTTGTTTACGTTTTCGGGAGCTGAATAATCCCCCTTCAATAGAGTAATGAATAACAACGCCCGCCTGCAAATCCCCCGTGAAAGGAAATCTTTTTAACGAACTGCTGCCTGCAGGATAATTTAAAGAACTTTAGGTAATATTTACACAGGCAAGGGTTTATGAAGCTCGCAGCGGCTGATAGTAAAGATTGAGTGCGCAGCAATTTCTCGAACCCTTGTTCCTAAGACTATAAACACTGCTTATACACTGCTCTTGCGGGTGCCATTCAAGTAGGGTCAAGATTGCGGCCCTCTTATCCTTGCAATTCATCAACAAGGCAAGAACAGAAATCAGGAAATATCTTACTCTCTGAGTTTCCTCAACTGTCCTACTCGTAAAAATTAGGGCTGTGCCCTTGTTGCAAATTAGGTCCCGTATTTCAGTCCCAGTCTCAAATTTTCAGTTTGCAAACCACCAAGTTGGGAAACTTGTCTGGGCGAAAATTGCAGTTACCAACTAATCTGTTTTATGAATAAATTGCAAGGCTAGAACTGAGTCTTCCTGTGGGAACAAACTTGTAATTCATAGGTAGGCGTAAATGAAATTATTTAACATCTCTCGGGAATCTGGGTATCTTGTGAGGGTTTTCAGTTGGAAGTGCTTTAACCAGCAGTTACATTGTCGTTAATTTACAATTTACTGTTTTACAACTGGCTGGAAATTTATTTAAGCCCTTAGAACTACTAAGTCATTTTAAATTCTAACAGAACTTAAAGGAATATTATTCTTGTCGTGAAATACTTCAAGAGATTGATCGAAAATATATTTCACAAAAGCAGAATCTTCCAACTTTTGCCAAATATGGTCTTTAATGTGTATAGACATTTGTTTGCAAATAATTGCTTTTCTTCTTGGGAAACAACATATGGGAAGGAAATAATCGCTCCACTTCCTGCATTATTTTATTACAGAAACTTATGAGGGTTTTCTGAAGTGGTTAGTGTCCATCAGGAAAGAAAAGGGCAGTTCGAATGCTTCCAATCGACGATTTATTTTTTATTGTTTCGGACATGGACACGACGACCTTATTCGAAACTTTTTGCTAAGAATCTGGAAATTTTGTTCTTGACATACTCAATTTAAAGTCGATAATTTAATAATAGTAAGGTTTAGATAAGTTGACGTTACCATTAATTTTTAAGGAACTTTTTGTTTATAGTATCATTTTTCACATATACAATTTTCTGAATACTCAATCAGATATGCATAAAAAGAAATTAAAGGTGAATCGAATATGCTTTTTCTGAACTCTGCAGTTTTGAAACGAATATACCAACGAATATTTTTAAAACTTGATTTAACTGCCTCTTGTTTAAAATTAGGTTGGCGAACATCATTTAGAGCCGCAGTAGTCTTAGAAAACTCATCCATTTGCTCATCTATCTACACAACCTCTCTAACGACGGCCAAGGTATTAGCTTGACCGCCGGGACCGACTATTTCGTGCCTATCCGCCAGCACGAGGCGCCGTGTTTTTCGCGACCTTGGGAAACCCATACAACTACCGACCGCAGAGAACATTGCTGCAGTACCGCGATTGCAAGTGAATGGCCATCCTAGCCGCGTCAACCCGGGACCTACAATTAAGAATAAAATTTTTAATTAACTTTACAGACTATTTCCCACATATGTTGATTGAATTTTCGTGTGATGAAGTTATTATATATTTTTGAGTTTGGCTAATAAGCTGATAAATAAATTGATTGATTTGAGTTATACAAACTTTAGGTTTGTTGCCAATATTCTAAACAATATGAGTAGTTTCTGTAAAATGAGGTCTTAATAATTAGTTGCCCAGATCTCAATCATGCTATAATTATTTGTATTGAGGTGGTGATGTGTCCAGAAACTAAGATCATTAATAACGATTAGACAGGTGGATCGTTTAGACACTATTATACACTTCATCAGCTAACTCTGCCTTTTTCCAAAAGTGATTTTCCTTATTTTGCAGGCGCGTAGTTTGACATCCAACTACAATTGCGTTTCGTTGACATATTGTTAAATTTCATGTTCTCACGTCCGTACCCTACGGGATCTAGAAAATACTGAGAAGCTTTCAACAATTGCTGCGCACACAACCAACCTGCGTCGAGGGGGCGTGGTCTTTTACAACAACAACTCTCTCTCGTTCTCTCTTTGCATATGCAACCCTAGTCTGTCTTACTCTCTTACATAGCAGTGCAGGGAAAAGTTACTAATTCTAAATTATCAAAGACAAGAATTATACCTCCACTGCAACTGTTAAAAAAGCAATTATGCAATATTTTCTATTACGTAGACATTTTATGCGGTGTCAACTTAAACCGCCGTATATTATAAATAGCGCATTTAGACTAAAAAGAAGTTGATATTTAGATCACGCATACGCTCACGATCCGGAGTAAGCCCACATATTACGCTCTTCCTAGAGCCCTGCTTCCGAATCGAGTGCAACGTTCAGGTCTGGAGCAAACCAGCTCAGCAAACTCCTTTTAAAGCCCAGCAGCTCCCCGCAGTCGTTTTTCAGATCTTGAAGCCTAGCTTTTTGTTTTTAATACTAACGATTGAGTTTCAGCTCCCAGCTCGAGCATAAGATTTCGATTCGTGGCAAACCAACACAGCAAGCTGCTCCTAGAGCCCTACTTTCAGATCAAGTCTATATTTGGCGTCTGCGGAAAACCAGCACAACAAGTTCCTTTTAAAGACTTTTATCCCAGATCAAGCATAAAAATTCCGGTCCGGAGCCAACCTGTCGAACTCCACTACTCCTAGACCGCTGCATCAGCTTACTCCTTCTAGAAGCCCCTAGCACTCTGATTCTTATAGAGTGTTATTGCATCTTACTTTTTTTAAAGCCCTATAGTACCCCGATAGAACCAGCAAAACCTGTAAGTTCCTTGCTCGATTTCTACACGGGGTTCGGATCATTTACGGTGTCTAATTCGAGAAGCCGCTGTCTTTCGCGCTTTGTATACCATTTTCGTAATTACTCCATAGAAATACGTATGAAATGTAATTAAAATTCGTTGTTTGTTCATGTTTGGTGCTTATAACACTTAATTTGTTAAAGAAATATTTTAAAACACTACACTGATCGGATTCGATATCGAACGCTCAACTTAAAGTTGACAACTCAGTGTTTTGTAAACTAAAGTCAATGTTTGTGCCCAAAAAATTCAAATATACACTCGGTCAATAAATTCAGAAATGTCTGTAAAGAAGTAAATTAGACTGTAAGGTGTTCTGCGTTGGTCAGTGTTTTTACACTCGGCTTACCCAGGATGTGGCTTCGGCTGTAATTAAAATAGTTTGTGATTGTGTTTTGGGAACGAATTTTTCAGGTAAGTACGTTTCAATTCTTATAAACTTAAAATCGGAAACTGGCAAATAACAAAAATAACTAAAAATTAGGGTTTAATAAAATGTTTCTAATTTCAACAAGAGAACATCTCCAAATTAAAATCAAACACAGTTTATAAAGCAACAAAATGTTTAGTTTAAACAGGAGAAATTCCAAATCAAAACCAAACAACAACTCTCTGGTAATTAAATATTAAATTTTAACATAAGATCTGACATCTTCAAGTCAAAATCAAATATCTAATATTTGGTAATCAAAGATTTAAATTAAACAAGAGAAGTAGTACCAGGTTCGGTTAAATTCTAAGTTCAGGTTTTGAATTTTAAAATCAAAAATTACCAACAAGTAAAAAAGAATAAAAATTTTACTAAATCTGTATTCATATAAACTGAAAAGGTACAATATTCTTCAGTTCTAGATTGAAATAAAAGGAAGGTGGAAGTCTTCTTGACTGGGCTGGTTCAGTGGTTTAATACTTGGGGATTGAGGAAGGGATTTCGGATTGAAATTTAATTTCCCCCCGCACTGCTTTTCGTAACGGTCTCACCGAATACAAACGTTTACTTGCAGCGTTTCCAGCGCGTTTTCTTCAAACCAATGCAACAAAATAAATTTTTATAAATATTCAAACTGTTGCAGCAGATTTGTCCCGTTAAAATACAAGTATTACAAGATACTTCGTATTGCAATCAGAGTGCCGTGGTTTATAGGAAATAACCAGATACACAACGAAACAGTTGTTACTACTATTGAACAGTACATCCGAAATACTACAAAAAAGTTCTTCGACAACTTACGTCTATGCGCTACAAGCTTGTTAAAAGACATATACATCAACGGCTAAAAAGACGAATGCCACCGAATCTTCTACAAATGATTGAGACTAAACAAGAAAGTGATTAAGTAATAAAAAATCGTTAGTTAATATAAATTAACATCTCATATTATAATAATGTAATGCTACCAGAACAACCATTGTTTCATTGAAGTGTCGTTTTAAACTGTGATAACTGAAATAATGGCAATCTGTTTAAAGATACGATCAAAGCAGTTGTTGTTTTTGCTGTAATGAAATGTATACAGCCCTGCTTGATATGCGTATATCGTACTTTACTAAGCGTACGTATGTAAACAAAGTGCTGTTGTTTTAAATCTAAGTTACGAACGAGCACATTGCAAAACATCAAACAACTTTGAAGAACAAAATCAACGCAGCTACTTGAGTAAACGTGCAATGTATTTTCTAGAAGCAAATAATTTGCATTTTACTACAAAATATTCGGAACAGACAAAAATAAGATTGTGATATCCATAAATGGAAAACTTCAAATAAAAACTGATATGCTATGTCAAAATATTCTTCACTTTTTAAAAAAAGGCACTCCAAAAATGTTGTTACATTAAATTGCATGTCAAGCGGAAATTTTTAATTACCTTTACAAATGATGGATATCTGTGTGGGTGCGCGTCTCATAGCTCCTGAACGGATGAGCCGGTTTTGATAAACATTAAAATTTGGGGGTGTATCAAAAATGCATCGAGACATGAACATTTCGACTGTGGGGGTGAAAATTCAACTGTTTGCACAAATTGGCGGGGTGGCCAAGGATCCTCACCTAGGTGAGAGGCGTGAACAAAGACACCTTGTGCGGGGTCGGCGTTGTAACGGTCACTTCGGTAATTTTAACTTGGTACGTCCACCTCTCTCTTTGGAGAGATTCAAGGTTTCCTTAATTGGGACCACGGGGACTGGGTAAGTGATTTCACCAGCTACACTGACCGGGGTACCCAGACCTGGGTCCTAGAGGTGTCGCTTGCAGCCAGCCTTCAGTATGGGTCCTAACGCCTCAGGTACGATCGCTGAAGTTGAAACCCCGCTCCTTGACCGGTTAACTCTTACGTAGGGATGGGAGTCCCGGCAAGTGATAGTGCTTTGTAACGATAGAGCGGTGTGCAGTTGGCAGCATAATCGCTGAAGTGGAAACCCCGCTCCTTGACCGGATAAATAGGCGTTCCGGCAAGTGATGGTGCTTTCCAACGATGGAGCGATGTGCAGCTAGCACTGGGGACTAGGATTCTAGGGGTGAGGCGCACTTTGCCTGCTCACGTCCACTATCTGGTGTCGAACCAGAGGGTTTATACTTATGTACACCCGACGCTGTTAAGGTGCCGGCCACTATGATCAGGCCGGTTACCGACCAGTCTGGGCGGTGCGTAGCTCACCAGTGCTGGGACCTGCGAGTGACTTTCTTTGACTGGTACCACGGGGACCAATGCCGAGCCCGTGGGGGATTCACACCCCCCGTCTTAGTGCGGTTCGACGGGTGAGCTGCGTTTCAGCTCGGGCACTGATCTGCAAAATCAGTAGAGATTTAGGTAGTCTCCCTCCACCAGTAGGGGCTTAGGGCTCGCAGCCTGATGCCAGAACTGGTAGCCTGTTCTCTTTCTTGTATTGAGGGCAGGCGCGTTGATCGAGCGTACCTCGATGATGGCGTCCCGAAGGGTTTCACCGCCCGGAGGGGGGACGGATATGCTTCATTGCTGAATGCTGTCCTAGTCTATCAAATCAAATGGTGTTTGCACAAACGTTGGTAGACGCCGCAAGCGGTATGTACCAAAACATTTTTTAACTGCGATACATAGCTTCAGGAGCATGTATGTAGTTTCGAGATTAGAGTGCCTACCATCTTGGAAAAACAAAATAAAATATTTCAAAAACGGAATATGATAGATACAAGGTACAATTCGGTTGGCATCTCAGTCGGCTACTTTTTCTTCGACGTCATCTCTGAATGTTTGACAAGCGACAATTCATACCTGTTTATTTATTACACGGGGTACGATAAGGTATTTCGGTTTAATCTAAGCTGCTCATGAGTGATAGTAGAACAAAAATATTATTTTATTACTAAATACGATGTATGGGTGCAGCAATAATTAGTGGTGTTAGTTGTCTCTTTTCCACCCATTAAATTTCTTTCTTCTACAGTACAGCATGCAGCTGACCGTACCGACGGTTATGATGTCCTCTGTGTGAGGTTAGTTGGATTAATAAGGCAATCGATTTGTTATTTATTGTTTTTTTCAATTTTTTTTTAATTTAACAGCGAGGTGCGATTTTTTTAAGCTAAATGTTTGGATATTCAAAAATAAAAAGCGATACAAAATTGCGTTAAGTTTAGATTGTTTTGGAAGTTTGAGCCTAAAATTGTTTTTTTATTTGTGTCGTAGCACACCGTATTTTTTGGTATAGGTTCAGGTGAAGGTAAATTGCATAAAATGAATATTAAGACAATTTTGTTTATATACGATAAATGGAAGGTTACTGCGTTAACCAACGATTGGGGGAAAAGTTAACAATAAAGTTAGCGAAAACAATAAGCGTTTTTGCGCTTTTAGACATAACAGAAATTTAAATAAAATAACATTTGAGCAAGGTTCAGCGTCCAGTCGCATGCAAGTAACGATTTCAAGTTAATTTGGTTTCATTATTTCGAACTAAGAAAAAGTTCAGTTTTTCTTTCGTTTATAAAAATACTACGTTAATTTCTGTTTTAATTAACAAATACCTTTGTGCAAGATAATTTCAAGAGGAAATTAAAAGTTGTACATGATAATATCAAAGCGTATTACTCAGTATTTGTTTAATGAGTATTGTGCTTCCAGTGCAAAGCCGCGCCGATAACAAACACCGAGCAAATATGATGATAGCAGTAGCAACAAACTATAAACAAAAATATTTAGACAGTTTACAGTAAGTAAACGTTTATGAAAATTTAAAAGATGTATGCATTTATCTAAAACTTGCCGCACAAAAGTACCAGTAAGAAACAAAAATAATAAACTTCATACCTTGTTGTCAGTTACTCAAAATGCACATTCTTCAACTCGACTACTTGCGATGAGCTAGATTTACGCTGTTACAAGATTTTTCCAAAACTATTAAAGCCCGAGCAACAAAATTATTTATGGTTTTATGGGATGGAAGCTGCGGCTAATAGTAAGTTTAGCAAGGCCCTCTATTTTAAAAATAGGGGGTAATTTAAAAAAAATTAAATGGGAAGATACATAATTTTCATTTTTTGTTTAAATATTTGCAACAAAATAGTTACAGCCTATTTTTTCAGATTTTTTTAAAAAACATTTATTTTTTCTAATAAATGGTAGATGAAATTCTAACTCCGTCATTGTCGGTCCCAAGCCCGAATGCAAAAGGAGAAGGGGAGGAGTAACAACCTCGTTAAAAACTGATGGGGGGGGGGTTCAGCTGGCACCGGCTGATAGCACCCTGTGAAGGCCCCTTGCTTTACTCCAAAAGCGGAAGAGGTAAATTGTACCCAATGGTAGAAGAGCTCGATGATCCAAAATTTTATCGGACCCCCTTTGATAAATAAAAGGCTGCCCATTTTCGATTTTCAAAAATTAATAGAAAGCGCGTCAATGGAATTCCAGCTTTCAACAAAAAAGAAATTGTAGTTAATCTTCGGTTTTTTGTAAATGTTCAAAATTGTGGAGAAGCGCCATTGCGATTCTTTATAGATTTTCGAAATTAAATTTGTTTCATTGTATACTTCCAAGAAAGAAATCTCAAACAAATTGTAGTTGATTCCGATTAGACAAATATGTTTTGAGTAAATGGGCGTTAAAGTCGAAACTTTGAAAAAATCGTAGCAGTCGCCGTTTTGAAGTTAGATAGTTCGGTAGAAACGTTTTCGATTTGCCTTAAGTTCCTCTCTCAGATTCTCTGAAATAATTTTCAAAATTGAGTTTTGGAATGAAACACTACCGAAAAAACTTGTCTAATTCCCGGATGCCGGTTTCGAATTTTTTTTGAAAAATTCAACTGGAACTAAAGTTTGCGTTATACCTCTTTGTTTAAAATTTCATCAAAATCGGTCCAGTATTTTTGCCTCTAGATGCGTCCCCCTCCCCCACACCTATAAACAGAAATTAAAAAAAAAAATTTGTTGTGTTTCTTGATTCCCAAAACGTGTATTTCCGTTAAAATCTCGATTTAGAACATTTTCATGAAATCAATACTTTTTTCTATAGTCGACGTAAGATATTTGGTTACGAACGCATAAGATGGTACTTGAAGATAAGCGTATTACAAGCAACTTACCTCTACGGCACGAACTGAGTTGACTTTGTTACTCATTTGTAGCTGTAATTACTTGTGTTTCGAGAATACAAAGCAATAAACACTATCTGGCTTAAATATTTTATATACATGACTTTTAAATGATATTTATTGTATTTATCTCTAAAACTACAACATGTCGTAGTTGTTTTTACAATTTTGAGCGAAACGGACCAGGGTTTAAAATGTGGAGTCCGTGGAGTGTTGTTGAGAAAATCGCCGATGACGAAGACGTATCGCAAAAAAGTGATGGAGAAATTAAAGATTTATGTAAACTCAAAGCAACATTTATCATTAGATGCTAAACAAATTGTGTTCTTATAGAACCCGAAGAGGAAGTGGAAGCTAGACAATTATCACTTAAAACAGCGTTGCTAACAAAAGTGCCCTACACCACGGCAAGAAGAGTTGTAAAATTCGAAGTGCACGAACGTAAAATACGGTGCGATTCCGATATACGTAGAACATTAGAAAAGGACGACAGAGATGTATAGTTCGACAAAAAATGTATGAAATGTATAGGGAAAACATGGTACCAGCGATTAAATCATTACGCCAAATACTAAACGACGACGACACTGGTTTGGACTGTTCTATAAGTACATTAGAGACATTTACTAAAAGTATAGATTTTAAATATAAAACAATAAAGAAACGTCAATCAATTATGGAATCAAACAGGCAATAAAAAGTACATAAAAGAACGCAGATATACAGGGTGTCCCAGACTTCACTTCCCAGACCTATATCTCGATTATTTTTGAAGATAACCCCATCAAACCCTATATATTCGTAAATGGGATAAAATTCTCTACAAGATGGCGGTAAATTGTCAGCGATATCTCTGTATAGGCCAGAAAAGCGATATTCAACTTTTTGTTCTTAAATACCACCATAGGTATTTTTTTAGCTATTGTGATAGAGCTTATTATTTTGTTTTAAACCGTGTACTTAAATACCACTGTTACATTACAAAACTTTTGAGATAAACGCAATTAAACTTTTCGGTAGTGGTCGGCCGAGAAATCTATCCATCTTTAGAATTTCATCAAGTGGGCGTTGAAAACTGCTGTTTTCAGTTTGTAATTAGTTTGAATACTGTTTTTTCGTTATGATTAATATAGGTACAAATTTATTAAGCATAATAAGTATTTTGAACAGAAAACCAACTAAAAAATCTGCTATAAAAATTGCTTATAATTGCCTCCATTATTATTTGAGCAAATCTCTAGACGATGCAGGAAATGTTTATTTGTCACTTCTAATAAAATGTTTCTAGTAATGTTTGCACATTCTGCTCTTATTCTGTATTTTAAGTCATCTAAATTTAAGAAAGGCGTTTTAGAAACGCGCTCCTTTAAATAACCTTATAGAAAATAGTCCACGGGTGTGAGGTTCGGAAAAAACGCTGGCCATTGTACTTAACCATATGTTCTTATCCATCGCCGAGGACAATTATTATCCAAGTAATTCCGTATTGTATTATTTGCAGGAGCACCATCTTGCTGATAAAACATATTCAGTCTTATACGAAGAGGTACATTTTCCATATGTTCCGTCAATTCCTCCTCCAAAAAATGCAAATAGCTATTGCCAGTTAAAGTTCCTTCCTAAAAATATGGTCTTACTAAATGGCCATCAAGTATCCCACACCAGACATTAATTCCCCAATCACGTTGATCATTCCGTTTCCCCAGCTGCCCTCAGCTAGCGTGGTATTCCGTGCACCAGTATCTAAAATTTGTGTCAAAACCAATTTTTTATTATGTAATCGACTTTCATCAGACCACAATATTTTTCTACAGAAATCATGTTGTTGAACGTTGCACTAGGAGAGGGTTTTGTTATTGGTAATACTGTCGAACAGTCAATAACGAATGAACCAGTAACAGCTTATTGAAACTAAGAGCAAACTAAAAACAGCAGTTTTCAACGCGCACTCAACAATATACATTGCTATACATGGTTTTGATATTAATTACAATTTGGTAACTTTATTATCTTAGCTTTGAGGCTAACTAATAGTGTCTCCTCGAAGTTTAATTGTTATACTGTCTTAAATGTTGTCTATTACATCTTGGGGTAGTTTCCTTTTAAGTCGAGTGTGAATATTACGGCGACCGAGCTGTAGATTCACTGCACTTTCACAGAGATTTATATTATCGAAGAACTTTTTGGTTAATCTTTGGATGAATGACTTTATTGGTTCAACTCCGAGTTCATTGTGGATTTGGGTGTTGGTGACAAACCACGGAGCATTGACTGCTATTCTAAGTACCTTGTTCTGGAATACCTAGATTTTTTTTATGTTGGTGTCTGAGGCTGAGCTCCATACAGGGCAGGCGTACGTGGTAAGAGATCGTAATAAGGCTTTATACAAGAGTAGCGTACATTCCGTTCGTAGAGGAATTTTCTGTTGACTAGAGGGATAAGTTGAGTTAGTCTTGCATATCCTTCATTTAGTTTCTTGTTTATGTGCGCACTCTAAGTGAGACGTGTGTCCAGCAACATGCCCAGGTACTTAACGCTTTGAGTTTTGTCGATCCAGGGTATGTTTTCTCCGTTTATTGTTATGTTTGGTACGTTTGTAATACGCTTTAGTGTGAAAATTTTATTAACACATTTTGAAGAGTTAATTGTAAGTCCCCATTTTGTGAACCATTTTGCTATGATGTTCAGGGCGCTTTGGAGTTGTTCGGCGGCTTCTGCGAGGTTGTTATGTTGGACGATGATTGCCGTATCGTCGGCGAATGTTGCTATCTCACATATTGTTTGATGTGGGATGTCGTGAGTGTAGATATTGTAGAGTATGGGTCCGAGTACGCTTCCCTGCGGGACTCCTGCCCAAGCGTCTTTTGTCGTTGATATCGAGCCGTTGACTTTAACTGAAAAGGTTCGGTTTTCACGAAGGAAAATAGAATGGCCTTTAAGTAGCTAGGTATGTCTATGTGTAGTATTTTATGTTTTAACCCGTCAATCCATACTTTATCGAAGGCCTTTGAGATGTCGAGGAAGGCTATGACAGTAAATTGCTTATTTTCGAATCCTTGCTCTATTAGTTCTGAGACTCTTTGTAATTGGAGTGTTGTCGAATGGGTTTTGCGAAACCCGAACTGGGTTTTGAGGATTATATTGTTGTTTTCAATTGCTTGATTTAGTCAGTGACTGATTACTTTTTCTAGTAGCTTTGATAATGTACTGAGTAAGCTAAACGGTCGGTAGCTACTTTTGTCCTTGCCATTTTTTCCTGATTTCACAAACATCAAAATATGTGCATGCTTCCATCTGTTCGGGAAGTAGCCAGCTCTCAGGCATGCATTAAATAGGGTTACTAGGTAAAAAATGCCTTTTTTAGGTAGGTTTTTTAATACCACATTGGGCAGTAAGTCATTTCCTGGGGCGTTTTTTAGCGGCAATTGCTTAATGTAGGCCATGAGTTCTTTTGGGGTGACGGGAAGGTCAAAATCATTGCTTATTGGCATGTGTATTTCATTGTATGCAATCACCGTGTTGTAAAAATGCCTATTTTTGTCCGCGATTGATGGAGTAAAAGTTCTTTCTAAGTGATGAGCAAATAGTGTGCTTTTTTCTTCGTCTGTGCTGTATCTGGTATTGTTGTCAACCAGTGTTGGTATAATGGTTTGTTGTCTTGTAATCGCTTTTGTTGTTTTCCACATTCCTGGGTCATTCTTTTGTAGGTTCTCTATGTGCCTTCTGTAGCTGTTGATCCTGTGGCTGTCTAGTTCTCTTTTTATCCTGTGAGAAATGTTGTTTAATTAGTTCTTTACTAGGGGGTCTCGTATTTGCTGCCATAGTCTGCGTAGTCTACTCTTCTCGTTGATAAGATCTATAATGTGCGTTGGCGGTATATTTGGATTTGTTTTGCGATTGTTGGGTCTTGTTTTTGTTGCAGTGCGCACTGCACTGGTCACGGTTGATGTAATTTTTTCGATGTTAGTATCTATGTCTCGTGTATTGTTGACTGGGTAGGGATTGACTAGCTGGTCGTTTAAAATTGCTTGAAATTTTTTCCAGTTCACTGTTCCGTTTATTAACCTTGGCTGAGTTGTTATTGCAATGTTTACATCATTTAGGGTGATTAATATCGGTAGATGGTCTGAATCTAACTCATTAATTATCGTTTGTTGCAATGGATAAGCCAAGTTCCTTGTCACCTCTATATCTATATGTCTGGCTGGTGATCGCTTCGATATGGAAAGTAGGTGTATCCGTTGGGGGCGAGTATCTGAAGTTGTTGGTTTACTGCTATATTGTTGAGTTGGGTGCCGCTAGGATTGTTCGTACGACAACCCCAGTACATGCTTTTGTTATTTGGGTCGCCTCGTAGTAGCGTGGGCATTTGGTCGTCGAAGATGATGTTCAAATCGGCTGCGTTTAGTTTTAAATTTGGTTGTTTGTAGGCTGACGTGATTTTTATCGGCCTGGCGCTGTCGATTGTTACATATATAGATACAGCTTCAATACTATTACAGGTAGGGTTGTCGAGTAAGTTGAATCGGTATTTGTTTTTTATTAAAATGGCCACTCCCCCAGAAGCAACGCGAGCTGATCTGTCATTAAGTACTACGTGATAGCCACTTATTTTGAATAATGTGGTGAAATTCTAAACACGGGTAGATTTTTTGGCCGACCACTACCAAAACGTTTAATTACATTTATCTTGAAAATTTTGTAGTGTATTAGTGTTTTTTTACGTACATGGTTGAGAAGAGGACAAAAAGCTTTATCAGAATAGCTACAAAAATACCTATGGTGCTATTAAGGAAAAAAGAATTGAATGTCGCTTCTCTGACCTATACAGAGATATCGCCGATAATTTACCGCCAACTTGTAAAGATTTTCATCCCATTTACGAATATATAAGGTTTGATAGGGTTATCTTCAAAAATACTCGAGATATAGGCCTGGGGAGTGAAGTCTGGGACACCCTGTATAAGTGTATATGCTACTTAGATGAAACATGGTATGACACCCATGATATCATCTGCAAAGGTTGGGTTGACGATTTTAATAAGTGCAACATGCACCCTTTAAGGGTGAAACGGGCGATTTTGTTGCATGCCGGGTCCAACGAAGTGTGGGTGCAGTGTAGACCTTTAATATCAGCTAAAAATGTTCGCGATTCGAGTTTAGATTATCAGAAAGGTATGACAGTGGAATTGTTCGAGTAGTCGTTCGAAAATACTTTACTGCCGAATTCTTCCAGTAAAAAAAAAATAAAAAAAATAAATAAAATAATTTTAAACAACGGCAGCTACAATTCTACGCAAATTAATAAAGTGCCAAATTCCAATACTTTAATATACGTAATAGCAAATTTATTATATGTTTTTAGAAGAAAGCTACAGAAGAAAGAATTGTTAGAGGTGCTAAAAACTAAAACTTTTTCCAAGAATTTTACGTTGACGGTCTGGCGAATATATTATTGTGTATTTAATCTAGTGGCGGCTCGTGGTGTGATTGGTGTACTGGGAGACATTCAAAGTATTTTTTTTGAAAAAATTTGTTCTTACCCAAATTTTAGGTAGCGTTATGTTTGAAACTCATCCTTTACTTTGGCAAAATGATCTATTTTTATCAACATTTTCATTGAAGTCTTTAATAGACTTTCGATAAGCACTCTCTAAAAAAATTATTGTAAATTGACAGTATGTCAAAATGCACAAAATGTTTCATGTGGTTTACCGATAAAAAATGTGTTTAAATTTTAGTTTTTAAATGTATGCAGTCATTATCACACAATGAATTATCACAAAATAGCAGACAGTGGAAACAAGTGAAAGCATTTTCTTACATGGCATTTACAATCCAAAATTATTTTGCACGGACATCGTACAACACCACTAAATTATGATTACACAACCAACAACTGTTTTCACACTACTACGTCGTGTACGTGCAAATCCCGCAAATTAGGCGGCCATTGGCGTCCGCTTATCACGGATAGCTGGCAGCATAATTCTCGGAAGTGCTGGGTCCGTGACCCTGAAGTTTTTAATACGCAGATACTTCTATCCTCTTTTAGCTTGTGCAATATGAATTTTACCGCAATGAGCTTTCTATTTCACTCTTATTCATTTGAAGGCCTTTTAAGCCGGCGGCTTTATTCGGTGGCGTATCGGTATAGCTGAATTGGGGACTGGCAGCCAAATGACCCTCGCGTAGATTCGTTTAATGCGCGCGAAATACTCAAACATTGAAACGTTTTCTGATCCTGCGGCAGCCCTTTAATAAACGTTCTCGCATAGAAATCTCATACAAAAGTAGTTAACTATAAAGTATTTTTTAAATATTATAGCGTATAATATGTTGTGTACTCAAACAAAAAGTAGTTATTTATTTTTTCTTATTTTATTTTGAGGCCAATGACCATTTGACCCAATGAAGAAACCGCCACTGATTTCATTCAATTGAGCTGATATAGAGCCAGCTCAAAAAAATATTTGCAAACGTAACCAATCCCCCAATTTAGACAGTGAAGTGATACAACTTATACAAGAAGTGATAAATATTTCTCCGGAACTTTGGAAATATTGCATGTAAGTGGTACAGAAGATAATTAAAGTAGTTTTGTTGTAACACGTACGTAAGTAAATTCTGTTTTTATTAGTGTGTTCAAGAAATGACACTTGAAAATTTCTTTTCTGAAATAAAATCTAGAAGCCGGTTCTGGAATTTTACCTGCAGTACGCCTTTTTGTGGGTTTTACATAGGATAACTACTTACGCTTTTAAAAGATATAACCAAATATCTTTACGTTGACTATACCAAAAGTATGGGAAACTAAAAAACTTAAGCAGGCTTTTTATTAAAAAAAAAGCCGATGACGTCATTAGTCAAATGTAGTAAAAGAAAAGAAATAAAGCTTAAAATATAATCTGTGTTTTACTAAACAGTCAGTTACGCAATTACTTAATTCCTTCTGGTCATCCTGTATACTAACCGAATCTGAAGGTAATTTAACTTACGATTTAGGAAGATATATTTGCCTAAAATAGTAGCCGTTTATCACGAAAATAGTTCCAAAACTGTGATATATTACTTATCGCATAAGCATAAAGTAAAGCCCCTTGTGATTTCCATAATCCTTTGTGACAGCGCACTTTCGTCCCTAAAACCCTCTATGCTCGCGTGCATCATCCACGTACTTAGTGCGAGGATTAGAATAACAAGGTGTAAGCATGTAACACGAATATCCTGTGAACCGACAGCGGTTCAGAGTACTAAATTCTACTATTAATTCAGAACAGGGCAATTGCTATAATAAAGGAAAACTTACCATGCACGGCACCGGTGTGGAATATTAATGCAAACAATAGCGTCGACAGCATTGTCCATTGATGTCAAACACTTTCATTATTAACATTCATTATTATTTCACTGATGGCTGCACCTGCGAACATTTTCCCCTTCATGGCACTTCATTTAACATTAAAAGTCACTGTTTGTAATTTTTTCACTCATTACTTTTTACGATTTTATAAGCTATTTTAAATAAAACATTGTCTAAGCCTTTAATAAAGATTTTTATTATAGAATTTTTTCTGCGCGCAGAAAGCGTATTTGCTAACAAACAACAAAGATCAGTTTTTAATTGCATAAGTTCTTTAAAACTTTTTTAATGAGCGTTCAAAGCCGAGGTAACTGCTGCTTCTTACAGCTTCGAAAGATGGTCCATAAACTGACGCAAAGGGTTAGGTAATGAGTTTACTGTACCTCTTTAAACATCGGAGTTAAAATTTATTTAATTACGAGGTGTGTTTAATAAATCAGGTCGCAGGAAATGCTGTTAAGGCAAGAAATTAATCTCCATTAATTCAACGCAAGTTAATGAAAATTTTACCAAAGCTATAAAAATAAGTTATTTTGACTATTATCAAGATTGAATACCTTTTCCTGAGAAGAGTTAAAATAAATAATTTCCGATTTCATTTTTACTGTGATTTGTTTCAAGTTTTTAATTAAGCACATTAAAATTTAATGTCGTGTTTATCCACGCCAACCCAAAGAAGCTTATTGGCCCAATTTACCGTAACTGAAGGCGATTAAAGAGGAAGCAAAAATAGCTCCAACTGTATCCAACTGGTTCGTTTAAATGGCGTTAAATTCACTGAATTATTTTGGTTTTAAAATGTCTGGGATTAGAAGATACGAGTCTTCTGAAAATTAAGTAAGTTTGAATCTGCAACAACAAAAAGGATCTCATTAAAAACGCACCAATAGAGAACCTGTAAATATCATATATACTATACAGGGTGTCTCATTAAAGTAGCAATATTTTATTGTTCTGTTGACAAATAATTAAATTTGTTAACAAAAGATTGACTGATGAACGATAAATAAAGTGAAGTTAGTCGCATAAAAATTTGTGTAGTACAAAAGTCGTGTTTAAAACAAGTACCCGTCACCTAAGGGAGACAACGTTGGCAACGCCTTCTCTAGTAAGCACGCATCACAAACAATACCTTTTAGATACAACAGTGATGTAGAAGACTGGTGTTTGTTTTCATCTTCAAACTTTGAGAATCTTAGGGCTCCTTGTAAATTTTATCAACAGATGGCGCCACTGTAAATGTCAATTTTATTTTAAAATAAATTTGAAAAGTAAGAAGTGTTTTTATTTATTTATTACCACGGTAATATTCTAGTTAAGTTCATGTAGTGACTGCAAGAACGCTTAAATTTCGTAGTAGTAAGTAACGAGTTCTATTATTCTACTGACTACTTCTGTTATGAATACAGTTTGCTTTTGCACTATAAAACCAGCTTATTGTAGAGACTTGTTTGTTCATTGTTGTTGGTTGTTAGTATTATTTGGATTTTAGTATCATTATACCTTTTTTCCAACTAAAAACCAAAATAACTACAATAAACTATAAACATTACGTAAAAGTGCAGAATAAATGTCTCACTTACTTGCATATTTCATTAATAAAAGTAAAAACGAAAGTAACTTATCAAACCTAACCTTAGCAAATAAGTGTTGTATACAGGATAGGTGTCAAAAATAGTGAAGTAGAGATATAAATAATTATCAAACCGCGCCAAATATGAAATATTCCTTAAATTTGAGGTTTTAAGAGCGCCATCTATGCGGAAATCTTATAAAAAGTCCCGATATTATCAAACTTTTAGGATGCAATTTTTATATAGACAAATGGTAGGAGTTGCAACACCATACTCTTCCTTACATCACTGGTACAACATACTCTATTTTTTAAAACGTTATTTAGGGCCGGCGGGTGGTCTAGTGGTTAAAGTCCCAGGCTTTGAAACTAGACTCTCAATGGCAGCTGGTTCGAATCCACTGCTCGGCGGTAATTTTTCTGAACAAGTTAAATCCGACGGGTCCATGGATGGTGTATGTTGGGTTGCATGTCTTCAGGGGTGGGGTGCATGATAGACCGGTGAAAGAGCGCAAGTCCGCTGAGCCCGGGTAAGGGGGTGGGATAGGAATCATGGGGTCGTGCTCACGCACGGCTTCATGATTCTTTAAAAAAAAAAAAAAAAAAAAAAAAACGTTATTTCACAACAAGATTATCAGAACGGGAATATGTGCAATAGCAGTGGAGGTTAGAAACAAAGGAAGTTATTATATTTCGATATTTATTTAACGACGGCTCATTGGATGCTGCAGTTTTGTCCACATAATTATTACTGCTCTTATTTTATCGTATAAATAAACGTTCCCTCGGGAAGTAAATGTGGCATACCGATAGCAATCTTGTTCTAACTTAGAAATTAATTATTCATTTGACTATATACAAAATGAAGAATATATGCGGATCAATGTGTTCAACACCAATATGGATAAATTTGTGAAATGTATTTGCGCGTGCGAAATGAGAAGTGCTGTATTTGCATAATAAATGACTATGATGTCTCTGCTTAATTCTGCATAGTGACAAAACAGCGTTAATGATTTAAAGTATTTAAGTGGAAAGATAAAACAATAATGTCCAAAACACCGACAATTGTAATCACTTACTGATCACCATTCAGTGAATCAGTTATTTCATTCAACTTATTTAAAGGGTACATTTTATTTTTGTTTTAAAATGGTGTCGCCCTCCTGCAGTAAATGTTTACGAGTCGGCATTGTTTAAAACAAAAAGTGTAATGCACAGTTTTATTCTAAATGGAAGAAAGTTCTTATCCTTTCCCTTTTAGCTTCTCTACAAGCTTATCCTTTCTCTATCAATACTGCCCCACTTTTTCTCTCTTTTTTCTTTATTTGCTCCTCTTTTTTTTGCTTCACCTTCCCCTCTTAAACAGTCTTAAGTGTTTCACCTTCCCTTTTTTCTTTTCCTTCACTAGGCTTTCTCCTACCTACTACGTCTCTGTCAGTCTCTCTCTGTCGCACTTTTTCTCTATTTATATCTTATCCTTTTTTTTCATTCATTTTCTCTACTACTCAATACTTATACAGCGGTGATAATTTTGCTGAAACTCACGTGATGTGCGCTGAATATGTTAAACTAAATGTGAATTTCTTCATTTATTTATTATTATATGTTAAAACAGTTCTTTTCCGTCTATATCGTGCGAATGAACTTATTGTGGGTCGCTAAAATTATGTTTGGTGAGTTCAATAATCTTCAAAAGTTTAACTCAAAACTAGTTCCTTAACAAATTATTTTAAAATTGAGTGCGCACTCCGCAACTTAGTAAGAGTTGGAATAATTACCTTCCCAGACCATTTTCTATTTCAAATGCTTCAAGCCAGAAAGTAGAGAATTCTTATTTGAAAATAAAATATGATTTTGCTTACCTAGGCCATTCTTATTGTTTTAAATCTCCAAAGTTCACTGATTACGCAAACGTAAATTAATTGTATTGTATTTATTCTTAATTTAGCGCAAAAACCAGGGATTCGACTCGCTCAGGTCCACAGCTGCAGATGCCGACCGTGGAGCATTCAGAGTTATCGTTTATTTCTTGTGTATAACATATTTAGTTGAAGTTAAATATCTTATTTTGATTTGAATATAGTTGAAATGTCAATATATTATGTTCCGTTGATATACTGAGCGGCCGTAGCTCAGTGGTAAGAGCGCGGGCTACCAATGCAGTGGATCCGGGTTCGATTCCCGGCCTGGTCGTTCTTCCTCGCAAAGCAACGAGAAACCAGCGAGGTGACTTTTCCCCCAGGAAAACCTCTCTGGAGAAGAAGTGGATGCACTTACTGTGGTTCGGAGCCCACGTTAAACTGTAGGTCCCCTATGTCTGTCTGTGCAAAAATATCTATCGCCGGGCACCAAACACAGACAACGGCCTGGATAGGGTATGCCACTATAAGAAGAAGAATATACTAAATTTTTGACTGGATTGAACACTTGTGCTAAATTCGTAATTAACGCTGCTGGCGCGACGAATTTTCAGTTTTAAAAATGACGCAAAAATAAGTCAATTTTTGATTATTTATTTTTTTCCGAAAATGTAAGTGTAGGAACAGCAACATATAAGTGGCGATCCTCCACTTACACCTGGCTCAGTTTTGTTTAAATGAAAATTACGTCGCAAGCTATAAAGCTCTATATTTATGTGTCTTTGTACAGCGTAGATGGCCATATTGGCGATGTGGCTCTAAATACACGGTGTGTCACAAATTTAGCATCCTTGCACTACAAGGCGTCGTACAATATCTTAAAATAAATAAAATATCTTAGAACCAAAATTTTATTTTAGGTTTCATTCTGGCAACACAGCGAAGGAAAAAAATCAAAATATTGATATTCGTCTAGCGCGCGTTTTAGGCCAGTCCAATTAGCAATAATAAAAAAAATAATTTCAAAAGTTTGAAAATTGGCATAGACGTTAGTATAAGCTTGCCGTTAAACGTGTAAAAGGTCATGAAAACTTGAAAGATGAGGAATAGCCGCCATTTAGGAAAAATTGTGCACTATTACGATTTTTTGCATATATCTTGTAAACTATCAAAAGATATCAAAAAAAGGGTGATATCAAAAAAGAAAGTAAATTTAATGTTCTTTAAAAAAATAATAATTTATTTTTTTCGTTAGCTTCATAGTTTCTGAGTAAATAGGCGGCGAATGTTTAGTTGGTAGCTCCAAAAACATTCTATATGGACAGTGCCGTAGTTAAAACCCTAACAAATTGCGCTTGTCGACTAGTAACATTTTGTTAGAGTTAGGTTTCATAGTAAATACTTTTTATATTGTATTATTTAAATGTAACTTCTTCTTCTTCTTCTTCTTATAGGATTTCTCCTGTTTATTCCACAGATGATGAATTTTCGTTTTACATATTTTCGCTATTCTTCCTTCTTCCATTCTGTCCACATGATCATTCCACTGTCGTTTTCTTTCTTTGGACCACTTGATGACATCTTGTATCTGGCATTTATTTCGAATGCTTATGCTGGTTTGCCTATCGTGTAACGTAACTCCTGCTATGGCCCGTAATGTTTTCATTTCCGCTGCTCTTGTCTTCTGTTTTGTTTTCGTAGTTTCAGCACGTGTCTCTATTGCGTAAGTTAACACAGGGCGTACTGCTGCTTTGTATATCTTTGTTTTGCTCTCAATGCTCATGTATTTGTTTCGCCATATGCTTTCTCTCAGGCAGCCGGATATCTTCAGTGCTTTAGTGGCCTGTATTTGTGTTTCTTTAAGGATGTTTCTATCACTGGATATTTCCACTCCCAAATATTTAAAGCTTCTTACTTGCTTAATGATTTTGCCTTCTAATTCCAGTTTACATCTTTGAAAAGTGAGAGCTTTCGAGTGTTGGCCAGGTGTACTTGTACAAGTGTGGTTAATCACGGATTGGAAAAAGGTATTGATTACCAAGGCCTAAAAATCTTGGATCCTGTTACACGATACGCGCTATGCAATTCTCGCGATGTCACAATGACATAGGCGATCGCCTCTCTACCCCTATTGACCCTTTCGGGCATGCAGCAGTGCAAACTGGTTTACAGGTGTTAATCTGAATATTGACAAGAAAAATTAATTGTCCAATGGCAAATAATGTGGATGTGATTAACATTGAGATGTAGCCAACCGGAGTGTAATAAGATGTTCAAAGTACTGTAAATTATCCACTCTGCCAAGGCGTAAGGGGTGGTTCCCCTGGTGTGTTAAACTACAGTATATCAGAGAGCAACAGATTGATGGGCCTCTTTTCTTTGTTTAATGTTGCCATATGTGACGTCTTTTTTTGCGACCTTCGTCGGTCATTAGCGCCGGCACGATTCAGTTCCAATACTCTACCCCCCGTAAACGATCTTGGCTTCAACTAGCCTTTTACGTGCCTTTGTTGTTGACCAAGAAAATTGTTAATCAAAAATCGCGCTCCTAACAATTGTTAGTTTACTATGTTGCCAAATTTTCTTATAAAAAAGAGATAAGAGAAAACAAAATAATTCAATAAATAGTATATTTATTTCTCAAAAAACTGTTTCTCAAAAACAGTTGTTACATAATTAATACTTCCCGCAAAGTTCATTAGCTTTTATCAAGTGATATCATATTCTGGGTCTTTTTGTGGGTTTAAGATTTATAATGTAATTGATAAATTATTTATGGATTTATTTGCGAAGCCACCATTGATCTTCTTGTTTTCTTTATATTAGCAGCATACAGGTTCATGATACAAAGGGCTTTGGCGGTTCTTTTGGGTGACATTAGTTATAATAGAGATATTTCGATTATTAAACAAATTGCATTCAGTAATGGTTACAATACTCAACTTATTGATACACTAATTAAAGAGAAAAATTATAAACTAGGTATACAGAAATTTATCCAACAACTTTATTAGATAAATTGAAATACGCCTCTATGCCATATTTTGGCAGTCAATCAGAAACATTTCCAAAATTATAAACGAAACAAATGGATGTAAAATAACTTTTAAATAAACAAAAAACATTTTAAAGACTTTCTTTAATGCTAAAGGAAAAACAAACAATTTACTAAAATCAAGCATCTACAAATTAAATTGCTCGCACTGTAATTCGATTTACATAGAACAAACTAGTAGAAATTTTGATATTAGGTACAAGGAACACGTACGTTGTTACAAATACAAACACCCACATAAATCTAATTACGCTAAACACTTACTAGAACACAATCATTCTATGACATCTAATAACACTATAAAATTTTTACTTCTGTGATGATAAACTTAGGTTGGATATACTAGAAGCATTTGAAATTCATAAACATTTAAAATCTGTACCTTTAATGAATGAACAAATTGATCTCTTAAATTCTCCGTTATTAGACGTTTTGGAATAAGAAATCAAGTCATTTGGACGCAGATATAGAAAACCAAGATCAAGTTATGAAAATTTATTGTTCCTATAGCAACACCAACTGTTTACTTTTAATATTGCTTGTGATAATGACGTAAAACACGTTGAAATACGTTTAAAGCTAAAATAAAAAACCTGTTGAAGTTAAGAATTGTTTTATTTACAATAAATTAAAATGAACTTCAACGAACTTATAAATAAATTAAGACTTTTAATTATTTTAATTTACTTTACTAGGTCTAGGAGAGCATTGGCACTAATCCTTCATCCAATCCATGAAAACACAAGCAGCAAACCGAATATAAAGGTGAAGCAAAGCTCTTCTGTTTTCTCTTATTTAATACGAGAAAATGTTCTTAGAAGCTTGGAAACGCTTCAATAATTATAAGATGTCTGGGCATAAGATAAGCGATATAAGTCAGCATAGGAAGTAATAAATAATTTCCAACCCACGAGTCTTGATTATTGATTGTCAAGTCCAAATCCGCTCGAGTAGCAATAATACAAAATTTATAAATTCTTTCCGACCAAGCATGAACAATATTACTGGAGTAAAGGTAAAAATAGCTTTTGCGGAGAAATTTATTACCATAGATAAAATCAGGCTTCAGAAATTGATAGCTTTATAGGATTTTTCCGTATGTTTGTTCAGATTCTTTTAATTTCATACAAGCTGATTTAGCTAAAACGAGAAGAAATACTTCTTCGGGTCGCTTGTAATTTAATGACCATAAAAATCCGTATGAAATAATAAAATTTTTACAAAAATTGTTCTACTAAATTCTATTTTAGATAGGAATACGATACGATATATTTTTTGAGCTCGAGGTGATATTTATGATTTTTAGTGCACACTTGTACCATTTCATAAATTTAGTGTTCAGTGTTCATCGACCGTAATGATAGCTTGCAGAGTGTTTTCGTAATAAAAGGTATTTTTACAGTCATTTTGTCATGTTTGAAGCCTGTATTTTTCTTTTATTTAACGGACAAAAAAAGAAATTTTGCCGGTGGAGATGAACGAGACTGATAGCGGTTTTGTGCTTACTTAAGTTGACAAAAGCAGTGGTGTGCAACCTTCTTGTACGCACAACTCCTAAATGTCAGCCACACGCGACTCCCCCGTTGCTATAAACTAAATTCTGTTTTAGATAGGAATGCGATACCATACATTTTCAGAACTGGAGGTAAAGTTGTATTTATGATTTTTGATGCACACTCAGTGGCGTAACTTCAGATTTTGGGTCCGGGGGCAAGATACCTGAAGGACCCTGGCCCCATCCTCAAAAAAACTTCAATAATAAAGTAATTGATAATAAGAACAATTTCTTCAATAGAAAAAAAAATATTTGCAGTCTAGTAAATGAAAACAAATATATTAAAGCAGTGTCTAATTAAGATAAGCAAATCTTAAATTTTCTAAAGTTAATGGGTCTGGGTCGGTACCAAAAAGTGTGGGCATTGTGCTATTACTAAATATAATGCCATTTCAGTATTTTTTATTGTATGAGTACATACAGAGTGGCTAGGAAAACCCCGGCCACTTTTCTTGCGGCGGTCAAGAGATGGCGCTTTAGTAAAGAAAAATTAAATTAAAATACTGGGAACAACGCAGAATCCAAGACGTGTTAGTTGTTTTGATTTAATATGCAGCGTATTCAATAACTAAAACCTCTTGGATTCTGCGTTGTTGCCAGTATTTTAATTTAATTTTTCTTTACTAAAGCGCCATCTCTTGACCGCCGCAAGAAAAGTGGCCGGGGTTTTCCTAGACACTATGTACTTACTTACATGGAATTTAAAATGTTTTTTGTTGAATATAAAATTAAAGGCTGTCGCAAATCATAATTTTAATTAAAAAAACTTCGTAACAAAGAAATAAAAAAAAATTTAAACTCGTGGTAGGACCCTTTAAAGCCTCGGCCCGGGGGCCGTTGCCCCCTCTGCCCCATGATAGTTACGCCACTGTGAACACTAAAACCGTTTTACAGATTTACTATGTTCATTGACCAAAATAATAGCTTTTTTTCAATAACAACTATTTTCGTAATCATTCTGTCATGTTTGAAACCTACATAATTTTTATTTAAAGAAAAAAAAAAGAACAGTCGACGGTTTATATGAATGAGGATGATAGCGATATTGTGCTTTTGTGCAACCTTTTTTTTACCTGCAACATCTAAATTTAGGTGTCAACTACAAGCAATACGACTTTTTTTCTAAAAAATACATACAAAACAGTG
Source organism: Ctenicera cuprea (assembly GCA_958336395.1). Lineage (NCBI taxonomy): Eukaryota > Metazoa > Arthropoda > Insecta > Coleoptera > Elateridae > Ctenicera > Ctenicera cuprea. The sequence goes on from OY284493.1 coordinate 12,380,704, forward strand.
GCATTTATTGCATATTGCAAGTATTAAATTCAGGGGCACGCCAAGCGGGGTCCAAGAGGTGCACAGCATCCGAGCGGCAGGATCCCAGGGGCCGCAAAAAAACAAAATGCAAAATATAATATTATAGAAACAAAATTGGTACTTAATTAAAATTTAAAAACAATATTTTTTGCACTAAAAATAAAAACAATTGTATGGGGTTACTGTGGGTGCAATGTCTGCGAAAGCCGAAAGCTCGTTGATAGATTTATATTGAAGTTTGTAATATTAATTTATTGATGGGCACTTCCGAGAAATTTTTATCATTATTTATTTTTAGGTACGAGGGCGGACTGAGAAGTTTGGTAAAATTGCAACAGAGGGCGTCACAATCGCAAACCTCAGATGACATTTGTAAATATCATCTGTCACTAGACCACATTAAAATTTTCAAACAGATCTGTCATTTAGTTCACTTTTGACAGCCATTGAAAGCAGACAACTTCTTGTATTTGTGTAAGAATGAAAGAAAAACGTGAATTTTGTCTGTTAATTAAACATTATTATTTGCGTGGGAAAACCATTACGCAAACCGAAACAAAGCTTGATAAATATTATCGGGACTCTTCAGCATCGACTAAAATGATTCACAAGTGGTTTACTGATTTTCGTTGTGGTCGTACAAGCACAACCGATGCCGAACGTTCAGGATCGCCAAATGAGGTCAGCAGACCAGAAGTGATTGACAAAATGCGCGATATAGTTGAGATGAACGTGTGTGCAATTTATTACACACACATTTGGATATTAAAACGCTATCTACGCGACAGGTGCCGCGTTTGCTCACAATCTACCAAAAAACATATACATGTGACAACTTCAGAGGCAGGTTTGGCGATGGTTAAACGCAAAAAAAAGAGTTTTTGCGTCGTTTTATAACTGTGAAAGAAAGATTACTATATACCGGAGACAAGGAACAGTCTAAACAGTGGATTTCTACTGGTGAACCTGCACCGAAGAAGGCTAAGGCGGTTTTATCGGCCAACAAGGTCATGGCCACAGATTTTTGGGATGCACCCGGCATAATGAACATCGATTACCTTGAAACGGGAAAGACAATTTAACGACGAATATTATTGCAACTTATTGGACCGTTTCAACGACGTTTTGAAAAAGAACGACCGCATTCGGCGAAGAAAAAAGTGCTCTTCCATCAAGACAGTGCACGGGTGCACATGTGTGTAGTTGCCATGGCCAAAATCCATGAATTACGCTTCGAATTGCTTCCACATCCACAATATTCTTCAGACTTAGCTCCCTGCGACTATTTACTGTTTCCGAACTTGAAGAAATGGCTCGGTACTACATGAGCAGCAGCTACATCCGTACCATCCACAGAAGGTACAAGCCATGGTTCAAGCAGATTTTCCCAGAAGGGTAGAATTTTGCCAGGAATTTCTGCGGCGGTGTAATGAGGATCCAGAATTCCAAGTAAACGTTCTGTTTAGTGACGAGGCATCTTTTACGAAAGAAGGAATATTCAACAGTAGAAACAGCCACATTTGTGACGATGCAAATCCCCATGCTGTGGTTCAAAGAGGATACCAGCAAAGATTTTCAGTGAACATTTGGGCCGGGATTGTTGGCGATAGACTCATTGGACCATATCTGCTATCCCAAAGGTTAACAGGAGCAATTTATTTAAATTTCTTGCGCCATGTCCTACCTGAACTTTTAGAGGATGTTCCACCTCAAATGTGGCTGCAGCACGATGGTGCACCTGCTCATTTTTTGGCGGAAGTCAGGGAATTTTTTTATTACACTTTTCCCAACAGATGGATAGGTCGAGGAGGGCATGTAGCGTGGCCTCCACGTTTTCCTGATTTGACCCCACTTGATTTCTTTTTGTGAGGTCATGTTAAAACGTTAGTGTATGCTACCCCAGTTGAAACTGTAGAAGAACTTACAACGCGTATTCTTGCTGCATGTGAAAGAAGTTCAACAGACTTCTGGTATATTTGGAGCGGTGCGCAGGAATTTACTTCGTAGATGTGTTTCGTGTGTAGAAACTGGGGGGCGACATTTTGAACATTTACTATAATTTTGTTAATTTTTGAATTAGTTATTGTAAACTTTTCAAATAGTTGATTTTTGTTTTGTAATTTGGTTTTTTGCGATTGCTTAGTTTTGAAACATTTTGTTAATTAATTTATTTTAAATTTAATTTGAATTTGAAAAGTGGGAAAGAGGGTTTTATTTATCCTGTATTAATATCCGTCGTTATGGAAACAAATAGTAGGTAGTAAATTGAGTTGCCTACATTTAGGCGCTTCTTAAAGAATCTTTGAAAAGCTCTATCCCTGAAAGGAAACAGTTGTGACCACACATTTATTAACAAAAGTTGTTTGCTTTGTTGTGTTTTGTAAGCCCTAGAAGTTTGTCCCTACAATTCATTAACACCCTGTATTCGTTATAAATAATAAATACAATGTGCCGCGATGGAAGGGTCCATCGCCGTGGCTTTGATGAAATAGTTTAGGATTTCATAATATAGATTTTATTTGATTAAAATAAATTAGTCAATAGAAAGGTGTTAGTATTAATTTTAAGTCCGAGATTTTTGTATGGTTTTCTTGACAACCCCCAAATTTTTTAACAGCTTCTATGAGGGCGCGACCCTCTGGTTGCCCACGACTGAGCTAACGCGTACGAATCTGTTTTTTTTTCGTGTAGGGTACCATTTTTATATTTTGGTGGACCAACCTCATTCTCTTGCGGTGCGATTACAAATTTTTTGAACCTAAATTTGTTTTTTCTAAATACAAAATGGTATCACCATACGACACCACGGCGAAAATCGTTTCGTTTATATCCACAGCCCCTAAAATAACGTGCTTATGCTTTATAATTTCGAGAACGGTGTCTGGTAAGAAACTTAATTTACCTGACAGTTGCTAGGGTAGAAATATTTGTTTCATACATTTTAACTTAATATTGAATTGTAAATTAATGCCGAGCATAAAATATACATTTTCATGCATACCAACAGTACCAGTACCAACACAACTAGCTTGTAAATTTTAGTATAACTTTAAATTGTGTTTGGAGTTCTATTGTACCACAAAGGACGCCCGTTTATGTGTTCTCCATATTCACATTCACATGAAAGTTTTCCACACAGACCTTCTAAAGTACACGGCAGTTTCGTAAAGCGAGCCTTTGCATCTAGTTCAGCTGATAGGTAGCCATATTATTCTAAAAGGATACGTACTTAAAATTCAAAGCAGGTATTCTAAATTAACCGTTAATTAAGTCAGTCCCTTCTAAAATTACAAAGGAGAGATGGGGCGGATCTGGTTCTTTCGCGAAATTACCATCTAAATTCCTGTCTTTTTAGATGTTATTTGACTCGTCAAACTACGTGTTAAAGTTTTAATTATCAATACTCTTTTTATAAAATTGCTTCAAACATTTTTAGTTTGCAAGAAGGTAGATCCGCTGAAAATGATTTTTTAAAATTTTTATCAACACGTGTCACAAATATACAGTGAAGTGCCTGAATTCTTTATATAAATTTTAATTGGGGGCAAAAAATAAAACATGAATATAACAACAGAATATTGGAAAAACTTCAGGCCAATTACAGTAAATATCAACGGCCTACCGTCTTGTTTCCGAGAAACAGCACAATGCTGATTGAAACATCTGGAAAAAAAATTCCGATAAACGAGCGCTGCAGATTGAGAAACATCACCCAAAAAATTGTTGTCAGGAGAGACGTCTTCGTGACGGTTTCTCAATACCGGGTGGGGCAATAGTGCGTACACCGCAACAGAAAAAAAAATCTTTTTAATGCAGATGTAAACTGTGGGTAAATGTGCATACATCTAAATTATTTTCACATATACAGGGTGTTACAAAAAAGTGTGTCAACCTTAAGGTATTTTTTTTAAATAGAATGCCCTGAATATTTTTGCATATTAAACACTTCTCTTGGGATGTTTATTCATGTCTAAAATATTAGCGCCATCTAATGTCCGGTTTAGAAGTAATAATATTCTCTTAAAAAGAAATGATTTTTACATTACTCCACTTAACAATTCACCACTTCCGCGGCCGCAGCTTTGAAGACGAAATTAAGTAAGCACCTTATTGTACGAGGTTGAAGAGTGCTCTTGTTTAAATATCGTAGAGCCACCATGTACAGGGTGTTCAAAATTAATTTTCAAAGTATGAGAACTTCAAAGTTATTCTTCTCAACTTTTTCAAATGGAACACCCTGTATATGTTTTAACGATGTTATGTAGAATTAAATAGCGAACAGTTTTTGTATGTACATCCTTATGGCTATTTGTAACAACTTTTGATTTATTCAGCAAAAAGTACAAAATTCAACAATATTTATTAATTATTATTAGTTGTAAATTATTTTGGTTGTTTGTGTTCGACAAAACAATAAGGCATCTGTTCGCTAGCAATTGTTTTGCACAAACATCATACGTACATTTCTCGCAGTTATCGACCATCAGTTTTTATTTGTAGTATTTGAGTTTTCCAAAATGAATTTTAATAAAGAAGAACTTGTAGACATAATTTTTGTTTTGGGCGATTTGGAAAGAAATTGTTTGCTTCCCAATAGAATTTACCACCAACGGTATCCTAAACAAAGGCCCCCTAAAGTTGATAGCTTCCAAAACCTGCTTGATAGATTTGTGGAAACCGGCAATGTACAATATGAAAACCGTGAACGGATTAAAAATGTCGTGAGAAACGAAGAAAATGAGTTATCTGTTGTGCTGGCAACGATTGAGGATATTAGTCAGAGAGAAGTGAGCTCATTAGTAGGAATCAGTAGAAGTTCTGTTGGTCGAATTACAAAAAAAATAAGTTTCATGCATATCACATTCAAATGCACCAGGAATTAAGTGATGACGATTTTCTAAAGCGTTTACAGTTTTGTAATTAGGCCAGAGGTAAAATGCAAGAAGGTGCTTTTTTCTTCAACAATGTTTTGTTCACTGATGAGGCAACTTTTCATAAAAATGGATTTGATAACAGACACAATTCCGATTATTGTGCTACGGAAAATCCTCAGTTTTTCAGGCAACATTTTTAGTTTGCAAGAAGGTAGATCCGCTGAAAATGATTTTTTAAAATTTTTATCAACACGTGTCACAAATATACAGTGAAGTGCCTGAATTCTTTATATAAATTTTAATTGGGGGCAAAAAATAAAACATGAATATAACAACAGAATATTGGAAAAACTTCAGGCCAATTACAGTAAATATCAACGGCCTACCGTCTTGTTTCCGAGAAACAGCACAATGCTGATTGAAACATCTGGAAAAAAAATTCCGATAAACGAGCGCTGCAGATTGAGAAACATCACCCAAAAAATTGTTGTCAGGAGAGACGTCTTCGTGACGGTTTCTCAATACCGGGTGGGGCAATAGTGCGTACACCGCAACAGAAAAAAAAATCTTTTTAATGCAGATGTAAACTGTGGGTAAATGTGCATACATCTAAATTATTTTCACATATACAGGGTGTTACAAAAAAGTGTGTCAACCTTAAGGTATTTTTTTTAAATAGAATGCCCTGAATATTTTTGCATATTAAACACTTCTCTTGGGATGTTTATTCATGTCTAAAATATTAGCGCCATCTAATGTCCGGTTTAGAAGTAATAATATTCTCTTAAAAAGAAATGATTTTTACATTACTCCACTTAACAATTCACCACTTCCGCGGCCGCAGCTTTGAAGACGAAATTAAGTAAGCACCTTATTGTACGAGGTTGAAGAGTGCTCTTGTTTAAATATCGTAGAGCCACCATGTACAGGGTGTTCAAAATTAATTTTCAAAGTATGAGAACTTCAAAGTTATTCTTCTCAACTTTTTCAAATGGAACACCCTGTATATGTTTTAACGATGTTATGTAGAATTAAATAGCGAACAGTTTTTGTATGTACATCCTTATGGCTATTTGTAACAACTTTTGATTTATTCAGCAAAAAGTACAAAATTCAACAATATTTATTAATTATTATTAGTTGTAAATTATTTTGGTTGTTTGTGTTCGACAAAACAATAAGGCATCTGTTCGCTAGCAATTGTTTTGCACAAACATCATACGTACATTTCTCGCAGTTATCGACCATCAGTTTTTATTTGTAGTATTTGAGTTTTCCAAAATGAATTTTAATAAAGAAGAACTTGTAGACATAATTTTTGTTTTGGGCGATTTGGAAAGAAATTGTTTGCTTCCCAATAGAATTTACCACCAACGGTATCCTAAACAAAGGCCCCCTAAAGTTGATAGCTTCCAAAACCTGCTTGATAGATTTGTGGAAACCGGCAATGTACAATATGAAAACCGTGAACGGATTAAAAATGTCGTGAGAAACGAAGAAAATGAGTTATCTGTTGTGCTGGCAACGATTGAGGATATTAGTCAGAGAGAAGTGAGCTCATTAGTAGGAATCAGTAGAAGTTCTGTTGGTCGAATTACAAAAAAAATAAGTTTCATGCATATCACATTCAAATGCACCAGGAATTAAGTGATGACGATTTTCTAAAGCGTTTACAGTTTTGTAATTAGGCCAGAGGTAAAATGCAAGAAGGTGCTTTTTTCTTCAACAATGTTTTGTTCACTGATGAGGCAACTTTTCATAAAAATGGATTTGATAACAGACACAATTCCGATTATTGTGCTACGGAAAATCCTCAGTTTTTCAGGCAACTTAATAACCAGCACATATGGTAAATAAACGTTTGGAGGGGACTTATTGGAAAATAAGTAATAGGGCTACATTTTTTTGATGGTACATCAACTGGAGCTATTTATCTTCATTTTTTGGAGAGCTACCTGCCACAATTATTGGTGAATCTTTCTCAAAGAATCCAAAATAGGATGTGGCTTCAGCAAAATGGTGCTCCACCACATTATTTAAATGCAGTAAGAGACCACCTGAATAATATCTACCCACTTCATGGACTGGAAGGAATGGACCCACTAAATGGCCTGCTAGATCTCCCGATCTTACAACAATGGATTTCTTTTTATGGAGATACGTGAAAGAAATTGTTTATACAGATACACCAACAACAATCCAAAGTATGAAGGATAGAATAATACATGGTTTTGGAAGTATCACACCGGCAATTTTAAGAAAAGTAGAAACCTCATTTCAAAGGCGCATAGAAATTTGTGTCAATCAAAATGGGCAACATGTAGAGCACTTAATATAATTTTTTCTTTTGTTTTATTTGAAAAAACCTTATTTTTTTTAAACAATTATTGTTGAATTTTGTACTTTTTTGTTATATTTTAAATCAAAAGTGGTTACAAATAGCCATAAGCATGTACATACAAAAAATGTTCGCTATTTAATTCTACAGAAACTACCCCCACCAACGCCATCGATATACAACTACAACACGGCATTACGGCAGCCTGGATACGCTTACTCACATATAGCAGGCAACAGCAATCAATCAACTCAAGCCAAAAACCAACAAAGTCAAGTCCTAGTTGCCCCTCCGCAACAGCCAAATATTAATCTAGAAACTATGCTAACGAAAATGATGGAGAAAATGGATGCACTCCTAAATCTCCTCACTACTGTCGTAGCAAAACTATCTTAATGGCCCTAAACAATCTGAAAATTGCAGTCTGGAATGCCAATGGCCTGACTAACCACAGCCTAGAGATTAGAAACTTCTTATGTGCCCAAAACATCGACATAATGCTGATTTCCGAGTCACATCTTACAAGCAGAAGCTACATAAAAATCTCAAATTACACAATTTATAACACACAACATCCCGATGGAACAGGCCATGGAGGAACCGCGATTATAGTTAAAAGTAATATTAAACACCACGAATTGGGCAAATTCAGTGAAAACCACATGCAAGCTACAAGCATTGCGATAGAAGACTGGAAGGGACAGCTAGTCATTTCTGCTGTCTACTGCCAACCCAAACCGACAATCAAAACAGACCAGTTTGCGCAATTTTACCAAACGCTTGGGCACCGATTCATTGCAGGCGGAGACTACAACGCAAAACATTCACAGTGGGGGTCGAGATTAACCACAGCAAGAGGACGTCAACTCTGCCAAGCAATTAGAAACAACAACTTGCAACATCTAGCTACTGGAGAACCCACGTACTGGCCCACAGATAGGAGGAAGGTTCCTGATGCCATAGACTTCTGTGTAACCAAAGGCATATCGAGTAACTATCTGGAAATAAAGTCCTGCTTTGAACTGTCTTCCGACCACTCACCGCTACTAGTAAATGTCAATACGCAGGTCATTAACAAAAGCACTCCGCCAGCCCTTCACAACAAAACAGCGAACTGGGAAATATTCAGGTACGAGCTAAATGAAAAGCTACAACTTAAACTACCGCTAAAAACATCGAACGACATGGACCGTGCAATTGAACACTTTAACCGCTCTATCCAACGGGCAGCATGGAGTGCAAGTTCTGACAGTAATCCAAAAACAAATATAAAACAGTGCCCCACCTACATCAAAGATATGATTGCAGAAAAACGCAGCCTAAGAAAACGGTGGCAAACCACCCGAGCCCCGGCGGATAAATGCAAATTAAATCAAGCGATCAAACAAGTCAAAGTCTTACTAGGCAACAACAGAAACCGAGAAATCCAAGAATACCTCGCTGGACTCTCAGCAACAGAAGCTAATGATTACTCCTTGTGGAAAGCGACGAAGAAAATGAAGCAGCCACAAAAACCCATACCTCCCATTAGGAAAACTGACGACACGTGGGCAAGGGACAACAACGAAAAGGCGTATGCATTTGCTGACCATCTGGCCAAGGTGTTCGAGCCGTTTCCATCACAGCTCACAGCTGAGGAAGAGTCGCAGATTCACCAAACACTAGAAGCGCCGCTCCAATTGGACCTACCTATAAAAAACTTCAAGGTGAATGAAGTCAGAAAAATGATCATGAAACATACACACACCAAAAAGGCTCCCGGATATGACCTAATCACCGGTAAGATATTGCAAGAATTACCTACACGTGGCTTCTATTTTATCACCATGATCTGCAATTCAATTCTCAGATTGGGCTATGTTCCAGCACAGTGGAAGGTGGCACAAATTATATTAATACCCAAACCTGGGAAGCCAGCTCAAGAAACAAGTTCATATCGTCCAATCAGCCTCTTACCGATAGTATCGAAAATATTTGAAAAACTCCTCCTGCAAAGATTACTACCTATTCTCGAAGCTAAGGAAATGATTCCTGAACATCAGTTCGGATTCAGACAAAAACACGCGACGATTGAACAGGTGCATCGAGTAGCTAAGAAAATCAGACACGATCTTGAAACAGGTAGATACTGTTCAGCGGCGTTCTTGGATGTTTCCCAAGCCTTTGACAAGGTTTGGCATGAAGGTTTGCTGTATAAAATCAAAACTCAGTTGCCACATAACTACTAGCAAGTGCTACAATCCTATTTAACAGGAAGGTACTTCATGGTGAAATATCAAGATGTGCAAACAACTCTAGCGCCGATCAAGTCAGGAGTACCACAAGGCAGCGTACTTGGGCCAGTACTGTACGTACTGTATACAGCAGATCTGCCAAAAACTAGCTTAACTTCGATTGCCACTTTTGCTGATGACGCAGCAATCTTAGCATCACATAAGGATCCCAGAATAGCCTCTCAAAATCTGCAGAAGCATTTAAATAAAATTCAAAAGTGGCTCAGATGCTGGCGCATAAAAGCGAACGAATTAAAGTCAGTACATGTCACCTTCACCTTAAAGAAGAATAATTGCCCTACAGTTCAGCTAAATAACTGCGTTCTTCCACAAAAGGACGCTGTGAAATATCTGGGAATCCACCTAGACCGCCGTCTTACATGGCAAACGCATATATTAACCAAACGCAAACAACTTGGTCTCCAATTTTCTAAAATGTACTGGCTAATGGGTCGGAAATCTCCGATGTCACTGGAAAACAAAGTGTTATTATACAAAGCAATTCTGAAACCGGTGTGGACCTATGGGGTACAACTCTGGGGCTCTGCAAGTGAATCCAATATTGCTATACTTCAAAGATTCCAATCAAAAGTGTTACGCTCCATTGTTGATGCGCCATGGTTTGTTCCAAATGCAGTGATACATCGCGACCTCCACATTGAAACAGTGAAAAGTGAAATTAAAAACTTTAGTGCTAAATACAAAGTTCGGCTACAAGAGCACCCTAACGCGCTTGCTAGAGCGTTGCTTAATGTTCCCAGCGTTAAAAGACTAAAAAGACTCGATCCACTGGACCTCCCAAATAGGGAATAAAATGTGTACTTAAATCCCATGTATCATATATTAACATATTTGTGTTAAGCATCTAAAGGGGCAAGCCAGTGGGCTAGCTCCTACTATGTCACTTTTCACTGTTATACATTTTACTTATTGTTCACCTCAGAACAGATTGTAAAGTACATGGAAGCTATAAAAAAAAAAAAAAAAAAAAAAAAATCTACATAACATTGTTAAAAAGTATACAAAGTGTTCCATTTGAAAAAGTTGAGAAAAATAACTTTGAAATTTGAAAATTAATTTTGAACACCCTGTACATGGCGGCTCTACGATATTTAAACAAGAGAACCCTTCAACCTCCTACAATAAAGTACTTACTTAATTTCGTCTTGAAAGCTGCGGCCGCGGAAGTGGTGAATTGTTAAGCGGAGTAATGTAAAAATCAATTTTTTGGAAAAAATATTATTACTTCTAAACCGGACATTAGATGGCGCTAATATTTTAGATATGAATAAACATCTCAAGAGAAGTGTTAAATATGCAAAAATATTTAGGGCATTCCATTTAAAAAACATTATCTTAAACGTGCCACACTTTTTTGTAACACCCTGTATATTCAAAAATAATTTTTATGTATGCGCATTTGCCCACAGTTTACATTTGCATTAGAAAAGATTTTTTTATCTGTTACGGTGTACGAGCTATCGAACTCCCACACACTATTGCCTTACCCGGTATGTGAAAGGAAGTATTGATGTCATGAATATTTTCTAATTTACAATTTTGACGGAAATTCAAATTATAAAAGTGGTTTTAAAAAAATGTCTAATCTGTGAGAGGATGTTGGGGGATGGGGTTTGGTTTGTGTCTGCACCACACATCTCAGATTGGCCTGATAATGGCGTTTAACCAAAAGATGTCAAAATGTCAATGTCAAATTTTCCAAACTGTTTTATTAAGTAATTTTTACTTCTACACTAATCCACATAAAATAAACATTAATTCTGCACAACAATGTGAAGAGCCAAGAGATTAGCGCAGTGGCACCGGTGCTGCCACGCTCTTGCACACGAGTTCAGAACTCAGGCGATGTCAAGATTTAAAATAGCTGAAGTGTGGACTTCGAGCGGACTTTCCCATACTTGCCTATTTCCAAAAGTGTAACTTTTAATAATTATAACGTTGTACAGTTCAGCGATTGTTAGATTTCTAAGAAAACAAGCAGCGGGAATTTGAATTTGCGACAGCCTGTTCAATTGGTTTCCGTACCGTAACTCTACCCATAGAAGCAGCAACTCCTGCACGAAAGCAAGGTAAGCGCTTCGGCGAATTACAAATTCCGCTTCGGATGTCGGACAATAATGGCTATAATAGCTTTATTTCGGAAGTTATCAAAAATATGCACAATATGAAAAATATATTTTTTAATGCAGCTAACTGACAGGCGTAGTTAAAATTACGTAACTGCCGGAAAACGCGTTGTTGATAATAAAAAGTATGTTTTTTTTTCTTAATTTTTAAAATAGTTGAATATTCTAGCAAATCCCAATAAAGTACTTTAAATAGTCTATCGAACTAATAAAAGTTTATAACGATCGGCGTTTGCGTTTATAAATAAATAATTGTCAAATTTCAAATTTTTTAAAAATTCCTGAAAGGCGCCCGAGTAAAATTTGGAAGATAAGTAAAAAACAAATTTGTAGTTCAAGGCAAGCTCTATCGGCTTTAAAAGTTAAAAAAAATCGTAAAAACAGTTATTGAAACATTTTTAAAACTTTGAAGCCATTGCGATCATTTTTGGATTTTCAAAATTAATTTAATTTTATCGTATACTACCTAGAGACAGACTAGAGAGGTCTCCGAAACAAGTGGAAGCTGATCCCGGTCAGAGAACTACTTTTTGATTAAATGGGCGTTAAAGTCGAGATTTTTAAAAAGCTGTAGCGGCCGCCATTTTAAAGCTAGAGAGTTCGGTAAAAAAGTTTTCGATTTGTCTTAAGTTCTTCTCTCAGATTCCGTGCTTAAATTTTCAAAATTTAGTTTTGGAAAATAACGCTACCAAAAAACATATCTAACTTCCGTTTCCAGTTTTGGATTTTTTTGAAAAGCCTAACCAGAACTACAATTTCCGAAATTTCTTTTGATTTAAAATTGCCGTACGTCAACACAATTAAATTCGTCAATGAAATACAGAACTACAGATAAAGTTTAATTGACGAATGATACTTTTCAGGATATTCCACAAACGAAAAATTAATTTATTGTCTATTATAATTATTTGTTATGTATTAACGTATTAACGCGTATTTAATTGATAAATGCAAAAATCTAAAATTGCTGCTGACGTGTTTCTATAGTTATGCAGCACCGATAACACCGGAGCTTCATAAAAAAAGTATTATCGCTGCCAACGAGGGTATAATTGGTCAATACCCTGAAAATAAACAGCTGCCATTGGCTGTTATAATGTCGCTCGATACATGGATATTATCGATATAAATCCAATATCGATATCCATTATTAAATTTTCAAAATGTCCCAGTCGTAATACCTAAGATCTGTGTCCTACGAGAGTGTTTTGTTTCTTTTTTTTAATCGTCCATAGTTAGTCAGCCAAACCCTTCAAACCCATCAAAATGATTCTGTTAGTAATGTTATCTTTAGGCTTCCATCTACACTTTTTACTTAAATTCTTCGGAGTTTTGTTCAAGCTGCTTATATGCGTATTTGCGACACCTATTTTAATTAGGAAAAAATTGCCGTAGAACAAACTGCTACGCAAATGTTGTAAAAATGTGAAATACAAGAATTTGCTCAAAAAAACCAATACACTTTTGTTTGAATTCTCATAAAATTATTTGTTTCTTATTTATTTGAGAACAACTTTGTTTTCATCGATTTTATTGTTGTGTAACTTGGCTATATCTTTATTAGTAGGACATTTTCAAACGTTCTTTGACGAAGTATTCGAAATATTTTACAATATAGTGAGTTATTGCTTCATGTCGCTTTATCTTGCATGCTTGACCTTTTTTTAACAAAAACCCACGTTAGTTATAGAAACAATGAAGCCTTTTCTTATTGTTTATAATAACGCCTTTCTATCTGCACGTTATTCTAAACATCCCAGTTATTGAAAATTTTTTACAAAACAATTCACAATTTGGCAAGATTGCTGATAAGCAATGGTTACAACCAAAAGAGCGTGCTTTTTATTCTAGCCATTTTTACCGAAGTGGCTGAACTTTCTACGAGAAAAGACGACAAAACATGTTTCTCAAGAGTTTTTAAAATTTAGAAGTGGAGCAAGATAACCCGATAAGAAAAAAATGATTTACTTTATTATCTAAACTCGCTAGATTTAAAATGAGATAATTTACGATTTTTAAAATTTTTGATTGTAACGCTTTTGTACTTTAGTTGATTGCATGGCGGAGAACTGCGAATGTCGGCCACACGGTGTTCAAAGCTAAGCACTGCCCGCTCTGATCCCCACTCGGGTGGGTGACCAATATAGGGGTATATCTGCAACCAATCGTGCTTCGGAAGGCACGCTAAGCCGTCGGTCCCGGTTGTCATACTAACATCTTTGGCAATCGTAAACCATTTAGTGGAACTTCTTCCCTTTTCGACGGGTAAGGCCAGCCTCCTGCTCGGCATACGTGCAAAGACGGCTCACAGAACCCGCACTAGTTGCGGATATTAAACAGACCATTGGCCTATAACAAGAAGAAGAAAAAGCTTTTGTACTTAAAAATGAGTTCCCTGATCGACAAGATTTCTATAATTCCCATACTAATCTGTTGCTTTCCGCCATTTTGCTGACCTAGCAAGCATTCGATCGATTTTTTGGAACGAGCCGACTAAAAACCGTAATTAAAAGCTGTCCAGTAAAAGCATACAATTGGAAAAATAACATCCTATTGCGATTTTATGCCACACACAAACCTAGCCAGAGGCTGACGTGAAATTATTGTTCAGCCAGCTATGTCGATTGATTTACACCAACAAAAACAGTCAACACACACGGTATGAGTGGTCGGTTCCTGTGGTAGATAGCCAATCACACAGGCCGAATGTGGTTCGCAGTGAATATCCCTTATCTTTTCGCGGACCAATCTCATTATTATCTCGTTTTCATCTATTGCTATTATTAACTTTTTCAGTTCTGTTTTCCTGCGTTTAAACGTCTGAGCGGTAGAGTGTATACCGACGGATAGGTATTACGCAGATAAACGGATAGCAGCCATACACTCGCACATGCGCAATCGCGCGTTCACTCATGGGCACGCGCATGCACCTTATTAGGTGTGACCCGTTTTTGGTTGCTTTCTAATTCTAAAGCGAGCTTATTGATGAAAACCTCAACATGATTGTTTTGGTTAACACAATACCTTCTTTATAGCAGCAAACAAGGTCACGTCCATCGTTTTTGCCCTTTGCTTTAAACTCAGAAATATTTTCAGCTGTGTTGATGACGTCATTGTTGTTTGTTACATCTAACTTTCTAATACGTTTAAATCATGAATAATTTTTAATATTTCTTTTGTACAAACAAATCAACTTTTGTGTATTCTATTACGGTGTATATGCGAATTTCGTTATTTACATATTGATAGCGATGCAAATGCGAATTTGCTGGAGGCGTAAAGTGAAATCATGCTTAAATAAATTGTTTTTGATTATATTAAAATTATATGCTTTTTTAGGGTATATTGTTTGCGTTAATATTAGTGGCGTAGGCGACTTTGGTGATTTATTAATTTTACTAGGTTGATGAGCTTCAAAAAATTTGTTTCTAAAATTAAATGTAACATAACACAAAATATTACCCACTAACCTAAACTTACAATATTTTTTTGTAGGTACAATCTCAATTTAACTAATAAAAAGAAGATATTTGGCTTCAACTATGCTAGGATAGACCACGACGCGTTATGTTCTCATGTGAACTATGCAGGTGGCCTCAATCTCATTCATTATCTTTCTCTTCTCCTCGCCGCGAATAGAAAACGTTTCGTTTTCAAGTCCCGAGCTAAGATTTTGTCTTTCTGGCGTTTTATCTGCCACCGCTTTTGATTTCGACTATGGATGGGATTGAGGCCACCCGAAGAGTTTTAATGAAAACGAAACGCGTCGTGGTCTATCTTAGCCATAGTTAAAACCAAATCTCTTATTTTTATTGTTATTACTAAACGAGAGATTCGGTACTTTTGCACAGAGGTCGGTTTGACTGCTGATATTTGCTTAGCAGACTCTCTTTATGATCACCGGTTTGTTGCTTTGCTACTTTTTCTACCGCATATTAAGAGCATTTTATTATTTGTAAGTCCCCAGTTAAGCTTTTGAGTTTGTGGTATATTATATCTGCCGTCGCTTCTAGTTTCGACTATGGCTGGGACTGAGGCCACCCAACGAGTTCAAATGAAAACGAATCGCTTTCTGGCCTATTCTAGCTGTAGTTTTAGCCAAATCTCTTATTTTTATTGTTATATTTGGTCGGCCGTTTCCGCTGCTAATACATGCTTTTTAAGCAGACTCTTTTTATGTTCACCGGTTTGTTGCCTAGTAATTTATCTTTGCACCGTTAGAAAGCTAATTTAATGGGAAAAGGTTTATGTAATGGCCGCTTTTTTGATGTTGTTTGAGTTATCGATAATATCGTTTTTTTAAGTAGTCTAAAAATACCTTTAAAATAAGGCACGACTTAACCCCCTCTTCGTATTTGAAAATTTTGAGAACCCCCCTAGCTTCCCCCAAACTATCCTTTCTGGAGTCCCAAAAATGTTTAAATATTTTTACTGAATACCTCGCGTACAATTATGCGTGGGTGTTTCTAAACTAATACTATATGGTAACGAGTGTAAAGTTTTCAGACCGAGGCAAAGCCAAGGTTTACAACTACACTATTTATTTCTAAATCGCGTGAAACGCACTACTTTCTTTAAGAAAATTATAAAAAAATCCGTGAGAATCCGTGAAATGCAATTATCATTATACCATTTAAAACAAAACAATAATTCAAAATGTTTGTTGTTGACAACCAAAAGTGTACTTTATAGCACTAGTACTATAAAATCTACTTTATAGCACTAGTGCTATAAAATCTACTTTATAGCACTAGTGCTATAAAGTAACATTTTGGACACGACTTTGGTTGGAATAATAACGACATATTTTCACGCTTTTCAACTTTTGTTTACGTAATTACGACAGTTTTATTAAATAAAAAGGATTTGAAATATTTTTTAAATTACTCAAAAATGTTTACGTTTACAGTTTGTTACTTATTGTAAATACAACTGGCTATACGTAATAGAAAAGTTGTGTGCTTCTTTTTTACATAAATAAACGAATATTTAATCACTTTGTATTTTTTTTTAAATGTCGTAAGAACAGAAAAAAATATAAAACGAATACATTTATAAGAATTGAAACTGGCACCCTCGCATTCGTGCGCTTAGTGCTTTTCTTCAAGACCACTTTCACTAAACATCTGATTTGCTCTTATCGCCGGGATGTTAAGACAACTGTAATTCCAACCAAATTGCAACATGATTACAATGCTACGGCCTGTTTTGCTTGAAACACCCTGTATATTCGTCAAAAGTCAAAAACCGATTATTGCACGGTATTGCAATCGCGCTGAAAGTATGAGAAAATAAAAACAAATACATTTTTGGGGGGTATAAGGACAAGATGATCTTTCCAAAATAATCCAGTGGCGTACCATCATTATTTTGGTAAATGACTATTTTTTATAACTGACCTATCAGCATTTCCTTAATTGTACAAGTAAGTACACTACACAACTTAACAGGAATTCATAGTTTTTCAAAACTTTTCCGTGAACTGGAAAGTGGGCAAATTTCCTAGCCTTTAGTTCTTTTTCACCTCTGATTTTTATAAATTGTAACAAACTGCAATTAATTACAGCCCGCTGCGATCCTTTCGCCCACGAAACTGGAAACACGCACGTCTCGCGAGACTGTCTCGGAGAATAATTATTGTTATCGCTCGTCGGATACCGGAGACACACTGGACGCTCCGGCGTCGCGAGCGTCTCTCATAACAGACGCCCATGCGCTAATACACAAATTTTTTACAAGCTAGGTATTTTTTTGTTTGAACAACCCGACAACCGGAAATATCCGCAAGGTAAACTTGCATGTTTTATTTACGCTGTCCACGAGAATGTAACTGTCGTGAATTATTCATCATTGTTTTGTTTTCTAACGGGGACTTGTTTTTTAGCGATACTGAAATGTTACGGGAATTTCGAAATTATAAAAGCAATATTTTTTATTAAACGTAGCAAAATTGACGTCAAATTATAAAAACTGCCAGTGTAACGCTTAAAACTGGTATTATGGTAACCGGAAAAGCGCTCTTTTTTTCCTCAATAGTTCTAAAACAGGTAGCCTGACCTTGACATAGTTGATAATTAGAATCTCATCAAGCTTCAACACTTGCAGTTTGCAAAACTGTAAATGTCAATAACTTTTGTTTTGTAAATGAAACATCCAGTATTTTAGACACCATCAAATGTATAATTAAATTCTTATTTGAACTTGTATAGAATTTCATATACCAAAATTGTATACTTCTTTTTTTTTTAATATATTATACAATCACCGGATCGGCGCACTAGGGCCATACACAGTAGATTTAAATTAAGTTTTCATTGAGTAATACAGCAACCAAGGTCCCGAGTAAGCGCGGTTAGAATGGGTGTCCGAAGGCCGAGTCAATGCGGCGCCTCGTGCTCTCGGAATGGCACGCGAATAGGTGGTCCCGGCTGTCGCATTAACAACGTGTCAGTCGTTAGAAGGGTTGCAATTCCCCACAAAGTATAGATGGATGAGTAAATGGACGAGTAAATGTAATGTCAAGGGTTTGGCGTAAGCTGAGGGGGCGTAGTGGTTAAAAACCTAACGGACCCCACTACCCTCCGGTACATAGCAATAAACCAAACCTGGAGGGAACGGGACCAAGCAATGGGCTTCATTGGCCCGCAGTGCTAATGTATATATACAGGGTTGGGCAAAAGCACGAAACAATGCAAATATCTTTAATACAGCAACCGCGATTTTGACAAAATTTTTTGCATAAAGGTTCCGATATACGGCGGATACCATGAAGGTATCGGCGGTTTAAAAACACTTCCGGTTTAGCCGGTAATGATATCAACTTTTTTATTTTTAACAGCTCATGAAAACAAAAAAATGTAAGAAGTTATGTAATGTTGTCAAATATGCTTGGTTTGTGTTGTGTTGTTTTGTTGTTCGATAGATTAAGCAGTGTGGTTGCAGTAATCAATTAATTAACCAAATTAATTAAAACTGCTGAATTTAACATCAGAAAAAGTTTTCCCTTAACCTTCCACTGGTGGCGCCAAGTCCCACAGACCCAGCGCGCACGTTGTTGTTAATTACTGGGGGGTGGGGTAAGTTACACAACTACACTTTCTTGTAGCTTTCTATTTTAGGCTTCAGTATCACCCCAGCAAGTGTTGTTGTACGTGCTGTTATTGTTTGCGAGCTATTTAACAAAAAGTCTGTGGGACTTGGCCCCACCAGTCGTGTAACAAAATTTTGCTTTTGTGAAATACTGTGTTTTTGTTTTAAATGCATATTGGTGAGTTAACTCTTAATTTTTTAATAAGGATGTTTAATTAAAATAGTCTTTTAGTCATAGTAACTTATATTGAAATGGAAAAACTTCTTTTTTCTCCTAACATATATTTATATATTCGTCTTACTAGTTTCGAGCGTTTATAACTACACTCATCATCAGAGACTCAATTTAGTACAAAATATTGGCATTTATTGAAAAAATATTCTCATTTATTAAAATGTATTTCAAATCGTCATTGAATGTTTACTTGTCAAGATTAAAAATTTTTATTCGTCAACACATATAAAATTTGTGTGTTTATCTCATGCGAAAGTTTCGTGCCCTCAATGTGTAAATACTTCCAACAATATGAAAATTAGTGTCTTAATATATATATACTATAAGTCACAGTATGTATTTTTAAATTTTCTAATAAACTTAATTTTTTACACTATTTTCATTACAACCATGTTTTTGAATTAGCAGAGAAAACACATTTTTGCGAACACTCTCTAATAATTTAAAGTGTAATTGTTTTTAATGTGTGCAAACCCACCAACAAAGATGTAAAATTATAAAATAAGTAAAAAAAAATTTTTTATCACATGTTAACACACCCAAACAATGGCCCTAAGCGCTTGGGTCTGCTGGACTTGGCGCCACCAGTGTTGTTCCAATTATGGGCGCCACCAGTGGAAGAGGGTCCGGAACAGAAACTAATATATGTAAATAAAACAAAAGAAATAAGATACAAATGTACTGTAGTTTATTGTCATTGAAGGAGTGCGGCTCCAAAGGGAGTGGGTTGTTTTATACAGCACAGAAAGAAGTTTTTTGCTCCCAGCAACTTAAATTTAATTTGAATTAACACAAAACAACACGGTATTTTCCTAATAAGGTTATGACCAATAAAAAGAAATAATTTTAACTGACCACTCGTGCTTAAAATTCCCCAAGATACATATTAATTAATTATAAATTTTAGTACAATAGTTAAAACCTGCCTGACCTGATTGAAACCTTAATTGTCATGGGATGGAGTTCTAGTGTATACGCCCCTGGCCTGTTTCTGGAACCCAGTGGCGGCTGGTAGTGTGGTGTACTGGGAGGTATTTGAAAGTATTTTTTTGGAAAAAAATTGTTAAAAATAGACGGCTATTGGCATGCGCTTATCACGGACAGCTGACAGCATAATTCTCGGAAGTTCTAGGTTCGTGACCCTGAACTATTTAATACGCAGATACTTCTATCCTCTTTTAGCTTGTGTAATATGAATTTTACCGCAATGATTTTTCTATTTCATTCTTATTCATTTGAAGGCCTTTTAATCCGGCGGCTTTATTCGGTGGCGTATAGCTGAATTGGGGACTGACAGCCAAATCATAGTGTTATGTTATGCGGTTGCTATGTGAAAACAAATTTGATGATTATAATTTCATAAATATTATTTGTATGTCGTTTTTTAATGCCTAGGCAGTAAAAGTCGTATTTTACTGATTACGCAGTAAACGTGACACTTTAGTGACTGTTAAATGCTAATAAAATCAAACTTTTGATGTCAACACGCTTAAAATCAAAGTTTGCATGTCATTTTGCAATTAAATTAAAAAGATTTTACCTTAATTTCTTTTAATAGAATGCGGTTGTAGAAAAAATAGGGAATGCAACTCGTCCAAGAAATGTCTCTAGCGCCCTCGATGATTGATTCTCGTGCGCTAAAGTATA
Organism: Ctenicera cuprea; assembly: GCA_958336395.1. NCBI lineage: Eukaryota > Metazoa > Arthropoda > Insecta > Coleoptera > Elateridae > Ctenicera > Ctenicera cuprea. The sequence continues at coordinate 12,401,328 of OY284493.1, forward strand.
ATTTGCGCACTAGTTGCAAATATAACCCTTTTTTTATTTGCACTGTTATAATTTTTTGCTAATTTTATTAAAATTTAATTTTCTAGCTAATAATATAGTTTAGTAGTGTTCAGCATCCGGACCTTATTTTCGATGCCAGTTAATCATTTGACGAGCAACCCCAATACCATACATAGATCAGATAACAAACATATTTTAGCAGTTACAGCAATCTCATATCCCTGCATCATTAATTTTGTTGACGTACATGGTAGCTATGTCATTTTACTAATTAAATCAATTAGTGGTTATCTAACTAATCTGTGTAAATGTGATTAGTGAACCGTAATAATGAACATATGTTATGCAGCATTTGTGAAATATTTTCATTTGCCTTTAAGTTAATGAACATAATTTTGCTTATATTTATAGCTGCCGCAATCATTTATTTTAATAGCGGTACAGCGTAAAGAGCTACTATACCAAAATACAAATATTATTAGTAACGGACAAAGCCAGAATAACGTAGTAAATCAATGGATTAAAACTAATTGCACTATTACTTTGTTATTTATTTCAATGAATCAATGGTATTTTTATCAAAACTGAAACCTATATGCGCTTATATCTAGTATAACCATAAAAAAGCCAATCCTAGTTTTTGCTTTAAAAAAATAGAAAGGTGCAGATGAAGTAATAAGCACGATAGCATTGTGAAGCATCGTGAAATGGAGGAAGAAATGGTAATGGATGAAAAACGTTAATACCTTAAAATGACATATTTATAAAATTGTTTCGTGTAGTACTTTTAAAACCCGTGGCCATTCAAATTCTAAGCTTATAAACCCTGTTATCAAATTACTTACTTAAAATATTACAGCAGCTGGCCAAACAAGTAATAAGTAACTAAACGAGCTCGCATAAAGTCAAACATATAGGTGTGTTGTTATTATTAGCACGTAGATAATTTGTTGAAAATTGCATAGAAGCGACAACTATATCTTCTTCTTCTTCTAGAGGTGCTATACCTTTCTATTACTACATTTATTTTTCTTACTATAATACAAATACAGATGTATACTATATTATTTTATAATAGTATTCTATAGTTAGTGTGCACTGTTGCTGGTAGATGGTGCTGGAGTAGATCTTGTAATGTTTCATGGCGTTGACGATTTTCGTCTTAATATTAAAAATGAAAATTATCTTACCCTTTCTTCTTCTTGTTTTTTTTCTACTTCTACTTCTTACACTTTTTCTTCTTTTTAGTTTTCTTCTTCTTTTATCCTACTTTTCCTCTTCTTCTTATTTTTCTTCTTCTTGTTCTTTTCTTCTTGGTCTTCGTTTTTAGCGTGATTCCTTCTGTTCCTTTAGTTTTATCTTCTTTCTTCCTTTATTTACTTAATTCGCCATGTCTTGTACTTCAGACGTCTACCCCTCATGTCTTGCCAAAATAGATAATTCACAGTACTTCGGACATGTCATTACACTTTGATTGACTACATCTCAATGGTAATTACTTCCACATTACTTGCCATTAAACAAATAATCTTTCTCGTCGATATTCAGAGAACCACCTGTAAACCAGTTTGCACTGCTGCACCCTCACAAGGGTCAATGGGTGTGGAAATCCAACTGCCTATGTCATTGTGATATCGCGAGAATTACATAGCGCGTGTCGTGTAACAGCAATTAGCAATTTCTTTTACCAGTCCGTAGTTAACCACACTTGTACAAGTACACTTGGCCGAAACTATAGAGCTTTCACCTTTCAAACTAGACAGATAACTGTAGCTACATCTACCGGAATACCATACTTATCATTTACTAATTAACCACTAGCGTATTAGATCATTTTACAGGTAAATCACAGTTTTTATGCCGAGCAAACCGCTAAACCACTTCGCATGCAAAATCGATCTCTCCCAGTTCAAGCACATGTGTCCACGGCCCTTACTTATGGCGTGTTCCCGTTACCCTTTGGCCGTTTTGAATCAAGTTTTCAATTAGTTACGCCAGTGGAATATTATGTGTATTATATTCAAGACAAATGTTAAATTTGATAATTACAGTGTAAAAAATATTCACTATAAAATCTTACTCTAACAGTATGTCGAAATGCTTTAAATCTCAAGCACATCCCATACCTTCCGTTTGCAATTAATTTTGCAATTTTATTTTGTTTTTCGGTTTGTTTTCAAAAACTGCTACAAGTATTCTAATTGCAATTATGTTTTACTCACATAAAATATTGAACTAAATGAAATTACCTTAATTTAATTTTAACTTTAATCGATTTTAAAATCTCGATTTTTTTAATATAAATGACCTCGAATTTTGTAATCCTATATTTCTTTGGCATATTTAACATAAGTAAAAAGTTGATTGATGATCGAGATGCCGCCTCGTCGTTTAGGGCGCTGCAGCAATTCCTAGAGTCAATATTTGAACCGATAGCATTTATTGAGTCAACAGGCGCCGAATAACTAGTTCACAAATAAGAAATAAATAGCGTTGGGAAATATCGACGTTATCATTACCTTTTGCTAGGTCGTTGATTACCCGTCTTCACGTAAACTTGACACTAATTTTATTATGAAAAACTGTTACATAACACGTAATTTAAAATGATTTTTATGAAAAATCACACTGTAATAACAAATAATCGGTTCTCTGCTTTGTTTGGAAAAAATTCTAACGTCATTTTTTGTTTTCCAAATAGCAATTTCTTTGATTTTGGGTAAACTTTTGAATTTTCTATCCAGCACCATAAAAATGTTAAGAGATTAAACTATATTATTTAAAAAAAAATCACGAAAACTTATAAAGGGTGTCATAGACACCGCTTCTCGTATCTACAGAGTGTTAATGAATTGTGGGGACAAACTTCTAGGGCTTGTAAAACACAACAAAGCAATCAACTTTTGTTAATAAATGTGTGGCTAAAAGTGTTCCCTTTAGAAAATAGAGCCTCTTAAAGATTATTTATGAAGTACCTGAAAATAGGCAACCCAAATTGCATTTTCAATTATTTTGCACAGGTCGCACGGAATTTTGCAAAAAATTGATCCAGACATACATGCATTCAAATAACGTCAATTTTGACACAATTTGATATTTTTGTGATATTTTTGACTTTTCTTGCATTCGTTTCTTTCTGTGCTTTTATAATTCGTTTTTTTTTCGTTCTGTGATTTTTTTGATAATTATTTTCTTCGATATTTTCGTTCTGTGTTTCGTATTTTTGTGTTATGGCGAATTATACGTTTGCCGAACAGCATGACATGATGTTCATGTATGGAGCTGCTTGGGGTAACGCACGGGAAGCTGCTCGCCTGTACCAAGAACATTTTCCGAATAGGAATCATCCATCGCACAAGGCCTTTAGTGTAGTTTTACATCGTCTGCGGGAGGAAGGAACATTCATTGTCAACAGACACAACTGTGGAGCTACCAGAAAAAGGCAAACGGTGGATTTTGAGGAAGACGTTTTGGAGAGAGTGGTTCAAAATCCTTCTACTAGTTCAAGAGGCATCGCTCATGACATTTTAGTTTTTTCTATTGCTTAGTTTTGAAACATTTTGTTAATTATTTATTTTAAATTTAATTTAAATTTGAAAGGTGCGAAAGAGGGCTTTATTTATCCTGTATTAATTTCCGTTGTTATGGAAACAAATAGCAGGTAGTAAATTGGGTTGCCTACATTTAGGCGCTTCTTAAAGAATCTTTGAGAAGCTCTATCCTGAAAGGAAACACTTTTGACCACACATTTATTAACAAAAGTTGTTTGCATTGTTGTGTTTTGCAACCCCGAGCAGTTTGTTTCTACAATTCATTAACACGCTGTATATACAGAAAAAAATATAAAAAATGTTTAATTAATTTTTTGGTCATATTGTTCTAATCTCAACAGTCACCATGAGAATAAAATTTTTTATCAATCTTAGCCACGTTATGCTAGAACAACGACTTGTTAATTTATATACGACTATAAACCCAGAATATAGGAATAAAGGTGATAACTGAACCAGACCATACATATCTAATTTTGGCCTTTCTCGCAAAACAACAAAATAATAAATATTAATTGTTCTATTTTTCGTACAAAACTCTTCAACCTTTGCAACCAGCTATTGTTTTCCAAATTATGAAATCTACAAGAGGTTTAAGAAACATTTAGGGCATTGAGAAAAAATAAATGATCTCATCAATTGCTCTAATAACTTAACCGTAACACGGTGACTTTGTACTTCTATGGTAAGTTTATCAGCACGAGTTGTGAGTTATTAAATTTTTGTTCTTCAGTTTGCAGAATCTGAAGCTTTAATGAGTTTGAATATACATAAGGTTTTATGGCATTCAAATTTCCTAAGCTTCCGAGTGGAACTTTTTAATGTAGGTATAAGAAGTTTTGTAAACGATGCGACTTCTTGAGGGTGAGGGTCCATTTGTAAAAAAATGTTTTTTTTTAAATTGTTTTTCGATAGAAAATATATTCCCACTTATTATCAAAACTTTATATCAAAAAGTGATTTGGAAAAGCTTAGTTCCTCATGGAATTTAGTTGTTAGCTACGAGCTAGAACAGCTCAGAGCTCTAAGGTGAAAACTTCGAAGTATGTTAAAGTGTAGTTTGAAAGTAAAATAATTTGTTATCAACTTAAAAAGAAGGCCGCTGTTGTCTGTAATAAAACAATAAATAATTAAGCGGTGCAGTCTGCTAGTCACGCTTTGGTCACTTCGTGAAGTTTTTAATTTAGGTGCGTTGTTTCTAAGAAATAAAATTAGTTTGTTGTGTTCTCCAGTAATTTTAATCAGGTAAGTAAGGAAATTGTTTCCTTTTACTGGTTTTAGTTGACTTAGTGATTTATAATACAGCGTGTCCACGAAGCTTGTGCCAAACGCACAGGGTATAGCGTGAAAATTTTAATTTAAACGCAAACTTAAAGGTCGTGTTATTACAAATAAATTTTAAGTAATCTGAACTGGTTGATGAAATTTTACAGTGTTAAAATTAATAAGTGCTAGATCCCCTTTTACGATTTTGCTTGATATAAAAATATCGGGTAATTTAAGACTGCTGTTTTGTAGGAAACCAAAATTAAAGTTTGTATGTTGAAAATTTTATAAGCTCGTAGGTCTACAGAAACAAAGAAAATTTCTCGAAAATCAGTCATTAAGCAAATTCTTTAAAATTATTTCCTTGAGTAAATCAAAATTAAAATATATTCTTGCAAAACTACAGGTCAGGCTGACGCTATGATTTTTTTCTCACAGGTCAGAGATATCAACAAAAACATTTTTGGTAATTAATTTGTTAATTTGAATGGAATAATGCCTCTTTTTCTAGTTAAAATAAGAAATTAAATAAATTAAAATTTTGGTACGGTTATGCTTTGAATACATTGAGAAGGGTGACCGCCCTAGTATACTAAATAGGCTAAGCTTTGGTCAAATAATATGTTTAATTCAAACACGATAATTTCTTCTTTAAGTCAAACGTGAACATAAAATTCTGGCAACTTTTGTCGGCTAAGTCTAGATCGAGTTTTTTTGGATAAGAATTTCCTAGCTGGTGGAAAAGGTCTGGCATCAGTGGAATAAATTGAAAAAGCTGTTATATCTGGGAAAGCCTTTAGGCTTTATACCCGTTAAAATTTGGAGGGAGGTTTGATGGGAGACGAACATCTCCGAAGAACGGCGCTCCAGAGTGATTACTCGGCGTGTTGATGTCTGTTTAATACTCTCTAGGAAACTAAGGCAACAGAACGAATCTTGATGTTTTTTAAAATTGTAGTCTGTAGGTTTTTTTGTTACAAGGAGGGGGTGTACAGCGGTAACGAGGAGCAATGCCTTACTGTATTTAACAACTAAAATTTAGTTTTTTGATCACTTGAAAAAGGTTTGCATAGGATTGACAAAATCATCAACCAAAAATTGGACGGGAAGAATAAAATTAACCCCCCTAAATATTGCCTACCTTAACAATAATTTGAGAAACTTATTCTACTCAGAAGAAACGCGGTTTAAACAGAAATGTTTTATTGTGCCTTGTTTAATAAATAAAACAGTATAAAGCTTCGATTTTCAAAAAATCATAGAAGGAGTCACAAAGACCACTTCGGGGTGCCTACCAAATTGTAGCTCATTTATTGTTCTAAGTACCAACAACATTAAGAAAATGGCGTTGCATGTTTTTGTGCAACATTCTTTTAAAAGATACAATATGATGAAAACATTTTTACTTCAGAAGCTTTTAAAAACTGCCGTGCATAGTATTGTCGACAAAATTGTGATAAAATCAATACCTCCCTATCCTGAAAGTATGAGAAAGTAGAAAAGCGTGAGTGGCGAATTTTTACACACATAAATATTAACTTGTTGTTGGCACTAAAACTTGTACTCAGCACAAAATTTTAAGCGGTGTATAATCAACGATTTTAACGAAACACTAAGTAACAATTTAACAACCCTTGTAGTCGAAAGACTTTGTTTTAATGCATTATTGCGATTTTCAGACTGGAGTGGAAGAAGTTAATACACTGAAGAAACTCAAGGAGGCCAGGATTTGCCTCAAGATATTTAAAAAATAAATCGTTGTTTGTGTATGTTCTAAATACTTATTAAAATTAATTAGTAAAGCGGCTGGGCGTGATCATGTTAAATTGAATTTTAATTAACTGTTTGATTCAATTTCGGGTTAATTTTCTGTAACATCGCCATTCTTTCTTTTCAGTGGTGGCTCGTTAGGGGGGCAACGTGAGTGTAGCCTTTCCTAATAAATACGCAAAACAAACAGTATTACATGCAATATTATACTCCACGTTTCTAAAACGTGTAACATCGTTACATTTTACTATAGAGGAGCGATGTTTTTAAAACGGAATCGTAAGCTAGCAAACTTGCAGATATGCGCATCGCGGCTATGAGGATCGTTCGAAATGTACGTGGCCTAACACAGAAATGCATTACCATTTTTCAGAACCACTCTTAGGTTAAATATGACAGTATAGAGCGATCTGGCAATTAGTTTGTGTTGGACAGTGCGCCAAAGTGACCGTCTCGAGTGGTTTCGTAAATAATGACAAAAACTGAGTTGCGAGCAGTGATAAAGTGCTTTCATTTGAAAGGCTCAATACCAACCGAAATCAAAGCAGAATTCGATTCGACGTTTTTGAAGTCCGCTCCTTCGTTTTCAATTTCAGTTTAAGCGTGGTGGTGTGAGCACAAAAGAGAAACCTCGCAGTGGACGCTCAAAAAAGACTACTACCCCGGATATGATTGAAAAGGTCCTCCGTATCGTATTAGATGACCGTCGAGTAAAAATGAGCGAAATAGCAGACATAGTGGCATCTCAAATGACAGCGTGCACAGAGTTTGAACTAAAGAATTGGAAATGAAAAAATACTCCGTGCGTTGGGTGCCGCGTTTGCTCACACCGCGCCGGAGCAAAAGCTGAATCGTTTTATTGTTTCTAGCGACGTTTTGGCACGTTTTCGCCTCAATCCGAAGGACCTTTTGCGCCGTTTCATAACCGTCGATGAAACCTGGGTCCACCATTACACTCCCGAAACCAAGGAACAGTCCAAACAAGAACACACAAATGTTATTCGCCACCGAAGAAGGCAAAAACGGTTTTGTCAGCAGGAAAGGTTATGGTAACTGTATTTTGGGATTCTCGTGTAATTATCTTCGTCGACTACTCTGAAAAGGAAAAAAAAACAGCAAATAGCGAGTGGTATGCCAATTTTTTGCAGAAATTGAGCGACGAAATCAAAGAGACACGGTCTCATTTGGCAAAAAAGAAAGTGCTTTTCCATCAAGATAACGCACCTGTCTGCAATGGCCATGGCTAAAATTCATGAATTGGTTTTCGAATTAGTGCCTCTTTGCCCCATTCGACAGATTTAGCTCCCAGCGATTTTTATCTATTTCCAACCCTGAAAAAATGGCTCGGCGGTAAAAGATTTTCATCTAATTCCGAGATAATCGCTGCTGTAAATAGCTATTTTGAGGACTAGGGTTCATTGACCTACAAAGGCGGCATTGCTGGTTTGGAGCATCGGTGGAATAAGTGCGTTGAGCGAACAGGAAGCTATATTAAAAAATAAATTAATTTTTTGCACAAAAAACTTGCATTTTTTTTGTTAGGCCACGTAGCTTTTGAACGATCCTCGTATGTAAATACAAGCGATAAATCATAAAGTATTCAGCAGAGGAATTTGCGCCATAGCTGCGTCGCGTTGGTCAGAAACAAAGGAAGTTGTTGTATTTTAATATTTATTAATTAATATCGGTGAATTTCATTTTACGCTGCAGATTGCAGTTTTGTCTACGTTATTATTGCAATGTTATTGAATAAACGAACGTATCTTTAGGATTTCAAGGTCGCGTATCAATTGGGCGTAAACGCCTAAACGCGAATTAACGCTCATTTCAATAGAAAAGATTTTGCAAAAGCTGGTGTTGAAAGTGGAGCGTTGTTTTTCAACTGTTAAACGCGTAAAAGCATTTACAAGAAATGTGTTTAAAGAAAAAAAACTAATTCAAAACAAGAAAAAACTTTAAAAGCGTTATTAAACATTTCGTGATTCAATCAGAAAGGCGTATACATTTTATTTATAGAACTGTTAATAAATTAATAAATATTGTATTATCTGTGGGGAGACCCGATGTCGGTTGCAAGATAACATTTTTTTGTTTTATATTTTAGTCGCTCTCCCGTACCACATTTTCACGAGACGCTACTGCTTGTTGTTGTGTATTATACTTTTAAACATCTTTCTATACGCCTTAATGTAAACAAGCTTTACTGGCATACACAAAAATATAATACCGGGTGTTTTTTAAAGGTCGGGCTTTAATTTAACCACCAATTGTCCAGATCAAGAGGTGTAAATTTAATCATTTTTGACCCAACTTACGTACATCAAAAAACGTTTCATTAGGCAGATACAGCTCTCAGAGCCCCTTTGGGCTCACAGCCGATCCTACCTCACAAGACTTACGTATCTCCTCTGCATGCAGCTGGAATGTGTTTAAACCACAAGTTCGTAGTGGCACAGATGGATATGCGGGTGTGTTCGGGTGTACTACTTTTTTACTGCATAAGTAGTTGTAGGGTCGAGTCTCGGTTGGGACCAACATTTTTTTTTTATTTTATAGTTTTTTTTTAAACACTGTTGTTGCGTTTTGCTGTTTACGTGAGGTTATTTGTTAAGAGCAGTTATATTTTTAAAGAAAAAATATGAAGACAAATTTGCATTCACTCACTGATTGATGCATACTAACATGCAAGTCTGGTAATAAAATAAAAAAACAAGGATTTGTTGTTTTCTATTAAACACAATTTATTAGCAATGAAAAAGTCGGCTTTAACAATGCAAATATCGATGTCAATATCACACTCGCACATATGCGAGCCAATATTAGATGATATTGCGCAATTCAGGATCGGCTGTAGGATCAAGGAGCTAGACGCTAGTCAGCTAGGACACTTTTTAAGTAAATACGTAGACGACATTAATATATTCACTTGAAATTATTTATGCAGTCTTTGCTAACGGACCTCCAGTTATCATAAAATTTCCATGTAAATGTTGCTGAATCAAGGTTGCTCATGTAAGTGTGCCATCTAGTAAAAGTTGCTTTTACTTATTTTTTAAGATTTAGTTTTTGTTGTAAATAATACAAAATTAATGAACACCCATTCTTTTTTTTAATGTTTTTAGTATCAACAGTTATTGAGCGTGTTAAGTATTTTTTTCAAATACAGTTTTAATGTTTGGAAGTAGATTGGAATTCTAAAGTCAATTAAAACGTTTCTGTAGGCATTTTGTACGTGTTTGTTTTTCACGCAAGACTAAATTATTGTGGTTTAAAGTTTTACCTAAACAGGCAAAGGGATCGCTTAGGTAACTGAAGATGGAAAACCAAATATTTACATACAGACGCGGTCCGATACCCTGCTCAACGCACGTTTGGCGGTTTGGCACTAGATTTTTTGACACACACGACGTAAAAAATCTCGCATACAAAGAAACATACATTTTCCTCGAAAGAGTTAAGAAAACTGGAATCATTTTTAAAATCTTCACCATAAAATGACGAAAGGTTCTTGCACCTCGACAAAATTTATCACCATAACACGACTTTCGTTCAGTGTATTTATCGCGCTCACTGAGAATCTCGCACAGCACGTTTTATATTTTTTTCAGAAACATAATTAATATAATAAAAACATTGCACACAGAACAATATTACAACTTTATTAGAAGCAGCATTTGTTTATGAGTATGATTGAAATGATATGACAAGTAATGGCAGTAATTGGACAAATAATTACTCATGCGGACAATACAAATAAGCAACAAAATAACATTTAAGCCAACGAATTTTAACACATACCGGGAACAGAATAATAATATTTCCTATGAAACAGTGCTGTCTGCCTGTTTGTTTCTAAAACTAAGCGGGTCTTTCCAGTATACAAACCGGCAAAACAAATTCTGCTTAAATCCTTTTAAGCATGAGCGGTAGCTGTAAGAGCTGTGGACCATGTTTACAAATTCCGAGCTTGATTGACCCAAACATTGAGAGCTTAAATTAAAACTACAAAGAATAACATTTACGATTATAGGAATTAATGCAATTGCAAATTAATTCTAATAAACTAGCCAAACCCGTGGACTACGCCTCAAGTCTTTCTTTTACCAAAATATATGGTATACAAATGTTGCAAAATGTAAGACATGTTACTGAATGCGCGGTTGCTAAAAGTTGCGACAGGGGGAAGGGATCCGGCTATAATATAACCTACCAAAATAAATAAATAATCGGAGAGCGCTTACTAATTCTATTAGTTTTAGTTAATTACTTTTGGTATATTTACTGTTCAAATATTAAGTGCATTTTTCATTGAGTTTTTGACCCATATTGAGCCAGTAAGAGAGTAATCCGCAATAAGGGATTATTATGGCACTGGTTTGATTACACGACTCGGTCTACGACCTCGTCGTGCAACTTTCAAACTCGTGTCATAATAACGCTTTTATCCGCTATAAATATAAACAACTATTATTCAATTTTTCATTATTTTTTGACGACAAAAAATTAATTTTGATGTAGATAAATCAATATCCGACGTCTGAAACTGAATTTTTGTCGTCAAAAGTTATTTATCGATTTTTATGCAGGAGAACATAATTTTGTTTTTCATAATTGACGATAAATAATGAAACGGGTTTGCTTCTTTATTTTGTTGACACTAATGCAATTTCAAACGGCAGTTTTCGTAAAAATACTTTTTTAAAATTTTTATAAATGTTGCGAGGCTAAACCACGACTCGAGCATGCTAGGAATATTATTATTTAATAATATTATAATGAGAGTGTTAAAATATTTTGGAAAATATTCAAAGTAAAAATTTGCGAAGCTTGGGTTACTCCAAACTTTACCAATTTCTGAATCAAAATTACACAACATGTCATAACCATAATTTCGAGCAGTTGTAGTGGCACCAGACAGTACAATTTAGCATCCTGTACAACTTAAGTCTCGTTTTTGGTCATACATCACCTTGTAACCCTGTCGTCCCTACTTACATAGAGCATCCCCCGCGCATTAACGCGAACCCTTATAAATAGCATTAGCCCCACGCACTATAAACTTCATCCCTTGTCAACGACAGATTTCGTAATTACCAAACACTGTCAGTTACAAACTGTAGATATGCTAATGTAATAGCACTTGCTGCACTTAAAGCCGTGTTCGCGTTTCTTGTTCTTGTTCCTCCGAGTCAGATATTGTTTTGTGCTGTCTCTTTCTTGTAGGTGTTGAGGTTAAAAGACGACACGTGTGGGAGGTCTATGATAGCTTAGCGACGCGTTAAAATAACCCCTGCAAATTTTACATTTCCCCTATTCGCACGCTTGTACGTTCTTGTTTATGATGTAACCAACCAGATATAAGTGGAAGGTTCTGATTATTGGTTTTTTGGAGAAAACCAATTTGAACACATAACGTGCTGATGCTGAAAGTGAATTTAATTTTCACGTTTTGAATTTTAATCAAGTAGTATCGAGTTTCACACTCGAAGGCTCAAGGAGCTTCGTTTATTACAAATTCGCGTTATAAACCTTAAAAATTAATTTTTTTAAAGTGTTTTTACAGTGTGTACCTACTAATTAGAACAAAATAATGTATTATGCAACGAATCTATAATGATAGCTATTAATGCACGAGTGTGTTATTGCCATTATATGTATAAGAGTTGCACACACTATTTTTTTACAACTAGTTAATTTAAAAAAATTCATTAAAAAAAGTTTTTTTATGCAAAAAAAATGCTCAAACTGTTTTGCGATGTTAACTGTCAACAACTCTTGTAACCATGGTTACCAAAAACAATGCTTTGCTGCTATTGGTCAGTTTAGGTCATTTCATAATAAAAATCTGTATCGAAATGGGTATCATTTTAGTATAGGCAGCGCACACTTAATAAGTAAATTAAAATATGGGAGTAGAAAAAAGCTATTCATATTCATATCATATTAAATAAGTGGCGGTTTGAATTTGAAACATTATATTGCAACGTATTCAGAGCAAAAAAATTTACTATAAAATTTTAACTAATTAACTGTGGAATTGTAATGCGGAAATTTGACTAATTTATACACAGTTACGTGTATAGAATTAATCTTTTATTATTTATTGCTATTTGACTACAGTGTGACTGGCTTGCCGCGTCAAGTACCTATCAATAAACTCACTCAATACTGATTATTTATTTGCAATTTTAGCTTTCGATCTTTAAACAATTTGTTGAGATTAGATTGTATTATCATCAGTAATGACAGATAGCTAACCAGATCTTCTTTTATTTTTGTGACAAAAACCCTCCAAGGTCAAAGTTGCATGGCCAACACATTTACTCGAAGTTCTTTCAGGAAACTATCGTCAGTATAGTTGACAGGATATTCTTGATTTTCGTATAAATTCTTTCGCCAAGGTTTTTGTTGCACCAATTTCTATTTTTGCCTTTAATAATAATTTTCATTAATTTTAAATTTTTTAAGATTATGTTTTAATTTCTAAACTTATTTAAGGCAACAATGCTCTCTTTCTGCGCATGCGCTAAATTTAGGGTCTTACGTGAATTCCATATTATTCGATGACACAACAGTTATCTGAAATTTCCTAATAAAATTTTTTGTTAATAGATAAGTAATTATCAAATGCGTGGTGGTGAACAGAATTAATAATGCTATCAAAAAATGTAAAAATGTGATATAGCGGCAAAATCAGAGAAAAACTCTAGCTATATCAGTAAATTTATTTTTGTGTGTTACACTATCACTACAAAAATAAACTACTAATAATTAAAAACCAAAAAGTTATGAGTAAAATAACAAAAGCAGTAATAATCCGTCTGGGCCCTGGGTGAAGAATAGGCCCAGGGAACCCACTGCTGTCGTAAGAGGCAACTATCTGAGGCAGTTGTCCTCATACCATTCCGTAACCTAGAATTCCGCTTTTCCAAACTATCATCTTTGTTTAACCTAATCCAATTACCTTGCAGAAGATATAAATTGCACTGACCCCATAATGAAAGACACCAAAAAGGAAAAATATAGCCTCGGATGGTGCGGACCGATTCCAAAGACCTGTTTAGGCAGAGGGCTAAGTTCTACAAATACACTATAGTCTCCAGTTGATATAGCAGTTGCTGGAAAACTTCCCAGAATAAAGAAATAGGCTTTGGATGCACTAAACGAGCAGGCTGCGCTCAGTGCAAGTAGTTTACAGCCAACTAAGGGGCACGAGAAAACTATGGCACAACTCTCAGAGAGGCCCACACAGAACCATAGCACCTTGACCGAAAAGCAAACAGACGAGCAAACGCTGATGAAATCGTCGCTCCAAAAGAAGATCCACAGCTTAAACCAGCTAAACTTCTAAAAACCCGGCAAAAGAAAGAATGGACTGCAGAAATAAACAAATTCATCGTTTTTAGCTACGGACATTGAAACGGACGAGAACCCATACAACGCGGAACTGCATGGAAATTCTCTTCGCAAAGGTATCCAGAATTGGATAACAGGAATGACAAACTTGCGGACCCTAGTCAACCCTCTAAGGAGCCAACAGCCCCTAGACGTGTAAATAAAGTTCTCAGAATAAAGAAATAAGCTTTGGATGCACTGAACAAGCAGGCTGCGCCCAGTCCAAGTAGTTTACAGCCAACTTGAGAGGCATAAGGAGACTATGGCACAACCCTCAGAAAGGCACACACAAAACAATAGCACCTTGACCGAAAACAGACAGAAAAGCAAAAGCTGGTAACATCGTTGCTTTAAAAGGAGAGCCGCAGCCTAAACCAGCTGCACTTCTAAAAACCCGGTAAAAGAAAGAATGGACTGCAAAAATAAACAAATTTATAGTTTTTAGCTATTTTAAAATCACGGACATTGAAACGGACAAGAACCCATACAACGCGGAACTGCATGGAAATTCTCTCCGCAAAGGTATCCAGAATTGGATAACAGGAATGATAAACTTGCGGACCATAGTCAACCGTCTAAGGAGCCAACAGCCCCTAGACGCATAAATAAAGTTCTCTGAATAAATAAATAAGCTTTAAATGCACTGAACAAACATGCTGCGCTCAGTGCAAGTAGTTTACAGCCAACTTGAGAGGCATAAAGAGACTATGGCACAACCCTCAGTGGGACACACACAAAACCATAGCATTTTAACCGAAAACAGACAGAAGAGCAAAAGCTGGTAAAATCGTTGCTTTAAAAGGAGAGCCGCAGTCTAAACCAGCTGCACTTCTAAAAACCCGACAAAAGAAAGAATGTACTGCAAAAATAAAAAAATTCATCGTTTTTAGCTATTATGAAATCACAAACACTGAAACAAACAAGAACCCATAGAACGCAAAGGTATCTAGAATTGAATAACAGAAATGACACACTTGCGGACCCTAGTCAACCGTCTAAGAAGCCAACAGCCCCTAGACGCGTAAATAAAGTTCCCAGAATAAAAAAAAAGTTTTCGATGCATTGGACGGGTAGGCTGCGCCCAGTGCAAGTAGTTTACAGCCAACTTGAGGGGCACGATATAGAGACTATGACAAAACCCTCAAAATGGCCCATACAAGACCATAACACTTCGACCGAAAACAGACAGAAGAACAAACGCTGTATTCGCAGCGCAAACCAGCTGCACTTTCGCAAAAATAAACAAATTCATCGTCTTTAGTTATTATGAAATCACGAACATTAAAACGTACAAGAACCCATACAGCGCGGAACTGCATGTAAAAGTCACGAGGAAGTTCTCTGCACTAGCAGATAAATCTGTACAGAATATACTAGACCAAAGAAGATGACCGATCTATCGATCCTAAACAAGAGATTGAAACCAGATGAACTAGAAGAAATTAAAACTCAAGCAAAAGTAGAACTGGGCATCGTAGAAGGAAAACAGAACAACAGGAATACGAAGAAGAAGAAGTCACAAATATAGACAACGACATCAATGCAGGAAACGTAAATACAGTCATAACACATTCAAATGAAATTGAGTAAATACTGTAATTATCATTAAAGTGCTGCTTTTTCTTAAAAACAATATTTAAGTTGTATTATTGTATATTTTATTTAATTAAATCGTCGTTGGGTTTTTAACAAAATGCTGAAAATAAGATTTAGTTTTTATAAAATAAAACAGATGATTAGAAATTAAAAAAATAATACAAAAAAGAAAAGTGAGCGGGAATTAAACAGTTGCACTTTTGTTATTATAATTGCGTCGCGAGCGTGCAACATCTGTTCGCTAACTGCGCTATGAAGACACGCATTTCGAGATGCGTAATTTCTGCGTTATTATCAACACTTCCAATCGCAAATTAATTAATTTAAGTTGAAAGTAAACCGAAATCATACCAAAACTTTTACCAAATAATAAAAAAATATGCGTGCATCATCGTTGTGACGTCTAAAATTGACTGAAGTATTTCAGGGAGATAATGTACGCGATTTTCAGTTTTGCCATGTTATCTGCCCATGTTCGGCTAGTCCTGGGACATTCTATATATTTATTGAATCTCTTTAGGTTTGTTTTTATGTCCTATTTTTTAATTTGTGTTTTCTTTCACTTGAAGCCAGCCAATCTTCACTCCTATCGTGTCTCAACCTCTACTCTCTTTCTAAAATACCTGTAATTTACCTTGAGGGAAAAGTTAACTGAACCAGAAATTTCGTTGATTTTCATTCAACCATTACCCTCCTTCAATCTTCAACTTCAATCTTCTGCCAAATTTTAGTTTTGACCTGTATCTACTAAGCTACGAATTTTTGGCAACTTTTTAGAATAGCAATAAACTGGCCTCCTAAATAGGCACTTTTTTCTTTAATTAATAGACTTTCTATATCTTACCGTTTGCGAGAGCCCAGTGGTAAATCGAATTTAGATTTACACCCTGTATAATCTATTACTAAAAATTATTGTTCTTAAAAACAATTACCTTATTAAAATCTTCAATTTAAAACTTTTAAACTGTTAAGCACGTCTGAAAAGACGGCAGTTTAGTTGCTAGTTGAAATTACAACTTAAGAGCAGATTTATCGTTTATGTGGGACTTATTTAAGGCAGTAACTTTAAATTTATAGCTTTAGTAAGTTAAACATATGAATTTGTATGCAGCGCTTATGCACATAAGGAAAAGTCCACCTAACAAATTGTCTGATACAACAGCACAGAAGGTGTTAGAGAAATGACAAACGCAGCTATCATTTCTTAAAGTTTAATAACGTCTTTCGTAGCATGAGAGAATAGTCAAGATTTTTAGGGGGGTTGGAGCAAGTAAGGCATTTCACAGTGTATTCGCATGTTACTAATGACACTATAGCAAAAAATATATTTTATATTATTATAAAAGTGCAAAATCGCTAAAACCATATGTAAAAAGACATTAAAAACCAAACTTTAAGGCCAGCTCTAGGCACCAGCATCTAGATCCATTAATAGACAACCAATCAGCTCTAGGTATTGGCATCCAGTGCAAGCAAGCGCAAGGAAGACTTTAAATAGTATTAGTGCAAGTCTGAATCTTTCAGAATAAAGTCAAATGTAACTCAGAATCAGGTATCGATAACAATATTAGCAATATTTTCTAAACAAGTACCTAAACTCTGCTGTGAAGGGTTTCACGCTCTATTGGTTCTAAATAAGGAGCCGAGTCAGGATTTTTTAGGGGAATTAGAACAAGAAAGGTATTTCACAGTGCATTCCCATGTTACTAATGACACTATAGCAGAAAATATACTTCATATAATTATGAAAGTGCAAAATCGCGATAACCATATGTAAAAAACACATTAAATACCAAACTTTCAGACCAGCTCTAGACACGAGCATCCAGATCCGTTAATAAAGAATCAGCTTTAGGTACTGGCATTCAGTGCAAATAAGCGAAAGGGACACTTTAGTTAGTATTAGTGCAAGTCTGAATCTTTCAGAATAAAGTCAAATGTAACTCAGAATTAGGTATCGATAATAATATTAGCAATATTTTCTAAACATGTACCTAAAGTCTGCTGTGAAGGGTTTCACGCGCTATTGTTCCTAAATAAGGTGTTAAAGTTAGGCGTTTAGGATTTTAACTTATTTTGATCTTTTTTCATAATCTCGTTAATTACTGTAAATTCCGCCTAAAGGTTTTAACGCGCTTCTACACCGAACTAATAAATAAAGGGTTAACAGGCGGCGTTAACGAATTTTAGCCCACGTTCTTTTTTTGTCCCGTAATTACATTAATTACCTTAATTCATAAAAAAACTACAACAACAAAAATGTTATATGATTTAGAAGGGTTGCCATAAAAGCCATATAATAAATAACCATTTCGGAAGCACGCGACGTTATTAGGTACAAACCCTCCAGCAGTAGTTTGGGGAAAATTTTGAAAAAACACCGCGATCGAAGGTTGTCTTATATTAAAAATTCTCGACATAAATTCAACCCGAATAGCAAAGTGGTTAGTAAGGTAAAACAGATTAATTTTGTTAACTATTTCTAGTATAAACAGACCAGCTAGGACAAACTTCGTATAGAAGTGGTTTAATAAAGCGCTAAGTGTTTGCAATTAATTATAATACTATTTTTTTTAAATTTCTTCGCAAAAAAGGGATTTTCCCGGTAAACCAGCAGCTGAGCTTCGAGATCAGTACTCCATCCTTAGTTTTCAGACGCTATCAACGCCTGCAACAAGCAATTGGGAGTCCAGATGACATACTATAGTTTCAAAAGTGTATGGACGGTGTCAGCCATAACGGACTCAAGAAGAATTTTAATTAAAACAATGTATAAATTTGTTTGCTCACAGGATTGATTATATTTTTATTATAACATAGGGATATATTTTATTTAGTTCAAATACTTACAGTAGCACATAAATTAGAGTTGTAATTTACAGGATGAAATTAATTTGTGTTAAAAGGTTTAATCATGTCTTTAATTATTTCCGCGGTATCTGTAGCGATCGAACCTTCGCTCTGAGATACCTTGACACTGAAAGGATTTTCAAAACGTTACAACAGCACCTTCACGATGATTTTCAGTAACTTATAGTACAAACGTGTTGCTGCGTAACCCCAAGGCAATAAGTTCATAAAGCTTTAATATTCAATAAATAACAACAGCATTTTATCGTGACTATTCAGAGTAGGCAACACATATTGCATGTCATAGGTTACTTCACTTCTTCTTCTTCGTTATTTTATTTGGAGTAATAGCCTATTTTTTTCATTTTATGGAGATTCCTTCCATCTGCCGGTCTTCCTTGCAAAAGTTTTTCTGTAAGCAATTTATCTCTAGCACAAGACGTCTTTCTTTCATTTTTTACTAGTAAAATATAATATTATAAATATTGACAATAATTTTCTATGTAAAAAAGAAACTTTCTTTGAGTTTTTATTATTAAAGAGATTTATAGAGTTATATTTTATTAGTAAAGCAACTTATAGTATGCAACGAGTGTTGCCTACTCTGAAAATTCAAGGGGTTGCAAGATAAAAGTTTCCGGAAAATAAAAAGTAAATAGTATAATAATAATAGTAAATTAGTATAACTGTGGAAAAAACGTTAGCAGTAGCAGGACGGATAACACAGCCTCAACCGGAAGGTCTCAGCCCGCCTATAGATATATAGATATATAAAACGCAGTTATTTTTAATGTTATGTAGGTAAAAGTCCAGGCAATTTGCCTATTTTTGTAATTATAATTTTATGTTAAGGTTACCGCTTATCTACTCAGTAAATTAATTACTGGAGATGAATATTCATACAAGTTTTAGGAACATTCGTCAGACCGTTTTCGATTTATATGACACACGCATGCATTCAATTATGTTTTAACAAACAGCATTAAAATCTAATTATTTATGTTAAAAACTATTATTTTCAACTATAGAAAAAAGGCGATGCCGTAAAACACAAGGTGATCCATTAAAAAAGCTGCCGGGCAACCGCCACGGGACCTTCCTCGCATTTATGTAAATTTTTGAAAACCTTTAATGAATTTCGAAAATTTTGACCATTTTATGGAAATTTTGAATACGTTTTAAATTCTCGTAGAAAGTTCGAATATATTTTATACCGGATGTTGCTAACAGTTTAAAAAGTTTAAATTTTTTGAAAAGTTATAAAAGATAATTGGGGAAAATTCCAAGAACTTGAAAATTGTAAAATTTTTAAAATTTGAATAATTTAGAAAATTTTTGGAAATATTAAAATTTTGGAAAATTTTAAATTTTGTAAATTTTGAAATTTGGAAAATTGCGGGAAATATTAAAAAAAGATTTTGAATTAAAAATGTTTAAAAATTGTGAAAATTAAAAAAATTAAAAGTTTTTGAAAATTTTGTCTACTTTTTGAAAATTTTAAAATCTTTGACAATTAAAAAAAAGTAACTTTACGAAATTTTGTAAAGTAAAAAGAATTGTAAAAGTATTGAGAATTTTTGAAAAGAAATAAACTTTATATTCTCTTCCACTGAACAAGTATTAATTTGGTAGTATAAAATTCTTAGTTAAACTGTGACGTTTTTTTTCCTGGTCGCAGGATATGTGGTTTATTACCATAACCTTCTGACATTTAGGTGGCACTCAATTTGTTTTAAGTTAAGTTTAATTTGTTTACATTTCGAATTGAGGTTTTATACAGCAAATGTTTCCCACGTGCCTCCTGTGGAAGGCAATTTAATTATTTTTTTTATTCAACAATACCGCGTATTGTTAATGTTTGCTACCAAATTATTGTGAAAAATTTTTAAAATATAATAACCTTTTAAAATTTGAAAATTATTGAAAGTTTTTGTAAATATTGAAAATTTTGAAAATTTTTAAAGAACATTTAAAATTTTTAAAAAGCTTTTTGTGAAATTATGAAAATTGTGAAAATTTCGTAAATTAAAAAATTTGATAATTTTGAAAACTTAAAAGTTCGGTTTTCAAGAAATTTCCCGTAATATTTGTTATTAACAAAAATTTTAAAATTCCAAAATATTTCAACATTTTCAAAATTGTCAAAATTTTCGACACATTAAAAATTTCAATTAATGATAAGATTGCTTAAAATTTTCACGCAAACTTTGTATCTGGGTGTTTTCATTATTTTGATTAACTGTGTATATTTCTCAATTTTATAATTTTGTGTTACGGCTAGATTTTATAGTGAATAATTCTTATACCGTTATTTTTAAATATAGCGTCTGTCTTAAATAAAATACACATAACAATCCACTGGCGTAACTAATTGAGAATTTGGGTCAAGACGGTTTTGGCCAGAGGGTAAGGAAAACACGCCTTAAGTAAGGGTAGATCGTTCTTGCATGCTTTTGGTTTGCTCTGCATGAAAACTGTGTAAATAACCTGTAAAATTATCTACTTCCCTAGTGGTTAATTAGTAGATAATCATTATACTATTTTGGTAGCTGTAGCTACTGTTATCTGTCTTGTTCGGAAAGGGAGAGTTTTCGAGTTTTGGCCGGGTGTACTTGTACCAGTGTGGTTAACCACGGGCTGGCAAAAGGAATTGCTAATCAAGGCCTAAAAATCTTGGTTCCTGTTACATAATACGCGCTATGCAATTCTCGCGATGTCACAATGACATAGGCGGTCGCCTCTCTACCCCTATTGACCCTTTCGGGCATGCAGCAGTGCAAACTGGTTTACAGGTGGTAATCTGAATATTGACTTGAAAAATTAATTGTCCAATGGCAAATAATGTGGATATGATTAACATTGAGATGTTAAAAGATTTTGGGTTCAACTAGCCTTATACGTGCCTTTGTTGCTGACCAAGGAAATTGTTAATCAAAAATCGCGCTCCTAACAATTGTAGTTTACTACATTGCCAAATTCTCTTATAAAAAGAAAGATAAGAGAAAGCAGAATAATTCAATAAAATGGCAAACAGGATAGCTAATCCAGGCCTAAAATCTTGGATTTTGTGAAATGATACACGCTATGCAATTCTCGCGATATCACAATGACATAGGCGATCGGCATTCTACCCATATTAATCCTTTCGAGATGCAGCAATGCAAACTGGTTTACAGTCATCAAAGTGTAATGAGATGTATGAAATACTGTGATTTATCCATTCCGCCAAGGCGTTAGGGGTGAGCCTCCCGGTGAGAAACCACAGTATATCAAATAACAACAAATTAATGAGTCTCTTTTTTTGTTTGATGTTTCCATATAAAAAGCCGTTTCTTTGCGACTCTTGTCGGTCATTGGCGCCTGCACGACTGAATTCCAACACTTCACCCCCGGTTAAAAAGAATGTGTGACGCCTGGTTTATGTTTAACAATCTTGGGTTAAAATAGCCTTATACGTGTCTTTGTTGTTGACCAAAGAAATTGGTAATAGAAAATAGCGCTCCTAACATTAGTATGCAGAAGACATTGTTATCTAGCACAATTTATTGTGCATTATGTTGTATCTATCCTTACACTAACTGGAAATTTACGCATGTTTAAAATAAATAAATAAAAAAAATTAAAAAAAGCAACTAACTGGAAAAAAGCTAACTTTTCAGATTTTCATTATAAACTGAACTTGCTCTATAAAATTCAAGGATACTAACTTTTTTTCTCTTATTGTCACATGCTTCTACTTTTCTTTATCGTAATCCACTTTGCATCTAATATGTTAATTAGGTATGATTAATAATATATAAGCAACTACGACACCTCTATTTGGCCTAATTAAGTGGTTGCCGTTTATTGCGGAAGTTATTTTATCTTTTGTTTAAACAACGCTAGATAAAATTAATTTTAGTTAGTTTATTATATCTATCAGCACATTTATGTTGGTGAGTGTATTTCTTTCGATTTGAGCGAAATATCATGTAGGTATGTGATATCAGATATGTCAAAGTTACGTTTAAGTCAATGAAAATAAATCATATTTTGTCTTATACTTGTAGGCCACGTTATTACTTACAAATGATTTGATTGATATTTAGGAAAAGATGTCTGATTGTGAGCAAATAATGCAATTATCAAAATTAAAAATCAATAAATGCGGTTAAATATTTAAAAATTTTGATATTTTTTAATGGTTTTTGGAAACACTAAGAAACTTCAAATTTTTAAGAATTATCGAAAACTGAAACATTTTAAACCCAAAATTCTTACATTTTCGATAATATCGATGAATCGTTGGTTTGGGGGACACTGGGGGGCTGATATAAATATCGCAATTGAAATCGACATACTCAGAATGCCAATATAAGCTTATTTTTTAAGAATTATTAGAAAATTTTAAAGATTTATAAAAACTCTTGAAAACTTTTAATACGTTTCGAAAATTTTGGCGATTTTATGAGAATTTAGAATATTTTTCAAATTCTCGAAAAAATTAAGAATATATTTTCTACCGGATATTTAATAAAATTTAAAAATTTTGCTTTTTTTCATAATTTTTGGATAACCTTAATTAATTAGGTACTAGTTTTTTTAGTTATAAAACTGAAAATATTTGTATTTTCACTTTTAAAGACTTTCAAAAATTAGGATGAAATTTTGAAAATGTAAAAATTTTGGGTTTTCAAACAACTTATTTAAAATTTGAAATTTTTTTTAAATTTCATAAATTTAAAAATAGTTGAAAAATAAAAATTGCTAAAATATAAAAATGTTTTGACTAAAAAATTGTTTGTGATAATTTTTAAAATTATAAAGTAATTTGAAATTTTTAAAATTCTTGACAATTTTGATAATTCTTGAATGTTTTAGAAAATTTTGACTTTTTGAAAAAATTCCTGTTTTTTAATGTTTGTTAGGTGTAAACAATAATCGACTGCATTATTTGGTCATTATTTTGGCGAATATCCAATTAAACTGTTCAGGTAAACGACCAAAAAGAAACCTATCAGCGGTGCTTTCTCAATAGAAGATTGTTCCTTTTGTCATGTAACAATTTCATACTGATTCTGGAGGCGAAATTCCAAATTCGTACATTTTTTTTAATATTGAAAAATCAGTGAGAGAGAGAAGAGGTGGTAGGAAGATGGGGCTTGCGAAGATCGGCTATTCGACATGTGTAGAATACGAATCTAAGGTTCTTTTCCGAGCGCATCTATTTTTAAGTGCACTCCTCCCCCATTGTTTAAGTGTTTTTATGGTATTTTGTGTTTTCTAGTTGCAACTAATGTTGATCCCTTAAAATTTCAGAATCGATTTCATAATCTGGTAAAAGACAAAAAAGGAAACGTCTCAGTGTTGTTTTCTCAATGGGAAGTTGTTTTTATTTGTCATTTACACTGAACTATACTTATACTGGAACGCGCGCTCGGTCCGCCAGCCCGATCCGAGAGAGAGGGCCGGAAGGATCATCTCTGTCCTACTCTCGAGAGTATGCGCATGCGTAGAGCAGTCGATTGTCATGATTTGACAGCTTTACCGCTGTCTTCTCCCTCGCGCAGCGCATGCGCGGAGCGGTACGAAAAGGACAGGAATGATCCTTGCGCGGTATCTCTCTCGGCTCGCTTCTTTTCTATGGCAGAGACCGCCAGTGCGTGTTCCAGTATAAGTATAGTTCAGTGGTCATTTAACATGCTTATAGCAATTTTGAAACTGAAATTTGTAAATTTTTGGAAAAACAAAATGTTGAAGAGGGGGACAGTAGGGGGTGATAGGGAAATCGCTTTTGCGCAGATCGACTATTCGACATGTGTAGAATCCAAATATAAAGTTCTTTTTCGAGTGCGTCTATTTTGACATAACGCATTCTTCTCCTCCCTCTCCTTTTTTTGAGCGGACCAACCTCAATTTTTTCCGGTGTTATCCGGTGTGCTATTGCAATCAACAATCTTTGAGCCAAATTTGGGTTTTGGGACTGTATAGTGTATACGGGCACACGGCCATATTTATAAAAAGAGTATAATTTCAAATTATGTAATACCAAATAGGTATAGCAACATTTGTCATGTAATTTTTTTTCAGGTAATTGAGCAAAATGGAAAGTAATGAACACATGTCGAAACCACCAAACAGGCTTGCAAGTGACGGTGGGTTTAAGAATAAAACTCTCCTAATTACTGGTGGTAGTGGCTTTATGGGAAAAGTACTCATTGAGAAGATGCTTAGAACATGTCCAACCGTAAAAAAAATTTACGTAATAATCAGGACGAAAAAAGGAAAAAAGCCAAATGACAGACTGAAGGAAATTTTCTCGAGCCCAGTAAGTAAGGTTTAGTTTTAAGACTTATTTTTGTTGTAAAAGTAGATGTTGACATCGACTATTCATTGCAAGTTGCATAAGTATTTGATAACTAGTTGACTCTGTTTTCTTTCCAGCTTTACGATCTTCTGAAGCAGACAAGGGGAGAAAATGTTGCGGAGAAGGTAGTCGCTATCGAGGGCGATGTGTTGGAATTAGGTTTAGGGTTGTCTCAAGAAAATCGACAAAAATTGATCGAGGAAGTAGAAATAATTTACCACATGTCAGCCACTATTCGTTTTGATGATTCCTTGAAAAAAGCAGTGCTACTTAATGTTAGAGCAACGCGAATGATGCTAGATCTAGCTAAGGAATGCAGAAAATTACTGGTAAGACATGCTGTTGTTTTCCTACGGACTTACGAGGATCGTTCGAAATGTACGTGGCCTAACAAAGATGGCGCTAACTTTGCGAAATTTGCATTACCATTTTTCAGAACCATCCTTTCTTAGGTTAAATATGACAGTATAGAGCGATCTGTCAATTAGTTTGTGTTTGACAGTGCGCCAAAGTGACCGTCTCGAGTGATTTCGTAAATAATTGAAAAAACTGAGTTGCGAGCAGTGATAAAGTACTTTCATTTGAAAGGCTTAACACCAACCAAAATCAAAGCAGAGTTGGATTCGACATTTTTGAAGTCCGCTCCTTTGTTTCCAATGGTTAAAAACTGAGTTGTCGAATTTAAGCGTGGTCGTGTGAGCACAAAGGACGAACCCCGCAGTAGACGCCCAAAAACGGCTACTACCCCGAATATGATTGAAAAAGTCCTCCGTATCGTATTGGCCGACCGTCGAGTAAAAGTGCGCGAGATAGCAGACATAGCAGTTTTAAATAACAGCGTGCACAAAATTTTAACTGAAGAACTAGAAATAAAAAATACCACGCGCGTAGGGTGCCGCGTTTGCTTACACCGGAGCAAATACTGAATAGTTTGATTGTTTCTCGCGACCTTTTGGCACATTTTCTCCGCAATCCGAAGGACTTTTTGCGCTGTTTCATAACCGTCGATGTAACCTGGGTCCACTATTACACTCCCGAAACCAAGGAACAGTCCAAACAACGGACACACAAAGGTTCTCCGTCACTGAAGAAGGCAAAAACGGTTTTGTCAGCAGGAAAGGTTATGGCAATTGTATTTTGGGATTCTCATGGAATTATCTTCGTCGACTACTTGGAAAAGGGAAAAACAATAAATGGCAAGTATTACGCCAATTTGTTGCAGTAATTGAGCGACAAAATCAAAGAGAAACGGCCTCATTTGGCGAAAACGAAAATGCCTTTCCATCAAAGATAACGCACCTGTACATACGTCTGCAACCGCCATGGCCAAAATTCATGAATTGGGATTCGAATTAGTGCCTCATTCGCCCTATTCGCCAGATTTGGCTTCTAGCGATTTGTATTTATTTCAAACCTGAAAAAATGGCTCGGCGGTAAAAGATTTTCATCCAAATCCGAGGTAATCGCTGCTGTAAACAGCTATTTTTTGGACTTGGGTTCATCGACTTACAAAGACGGCATTGCTGCTTTGGAGCATCGTTGGAGTAAGTGCGTTGAGCGACCAGAAGACTACATTGAAAGATAAAATGGTTTTCTGCCCAAAAAACTTGCGTTTTTTTTGTTAGGCCTCGTACATTTCAAACGATCCTCGTAGATCTAAAGTAGCTGGTAAACTGTAATGCATGCAAATATTCATGAAACTCGATACATTATCTGTATTATTAATTATTGGTCTTTTAGGTGTTTGTTCATGTTTCTACTGCTTATTGCCAATTGCACGAAAGAGTATTGTACGAAAAAGCTTACCCTCCTCCAGCCAATCCCGACGGAATTATTAGAATTGTTGAAGAGGTTGAGGAAAATGTGGTTAATGCAGTGGCTAAAGGGTAAGGCGAAAAAGAAAAAGTGCCAAAAAGCATTATCCTGAGCTATTCACAACACATTGTATTTTTTATAGGATAACGGGTAATTATCCCAATGCGTATGCATTTACTAAAGCTTTAGGAGAAGGCCTTGTTAACAATGAACTCGATAAACTGCCAATTATCATTGTACGTCCTTCTGTAGGTATGACACATACATACGAGGATCGTTCGAAATATACGTGGCCTAAAAAAGAAAACGCAACTGCTCGCTCAACGCACTTATTCCAACGATGCTCCAAAGCAGCAATGCCGTCTTTGTAGGTCGATGAACTCAAGTCCTCAAAATAGCTATTTACAGCAGCGATTACCTCGGAATTGAATGAAAATCTTTTACCGCCGAGCCATCTTTTCAGATTTGGAAATAGATAAAAATCGCTGAGAGCCAAATCTGGAGAGTAAGGCGAATGAGGCACTAATTAGAATGAGTTTTGGCCATGGCGATTTCAGGCAGGTGCGTTATCTTGATGGAAAAGCACTTTCCTTTTTGCCAAATAGGGCCGTTTTTCTTTGATTTTGTTGCTCGATTTCTGCAACAAATTGGCATAATACTCGTCATTTATTGTTTTTCCTTTTTCCAAGTAGTTGACAAAAATAATTCCACGAGAATCCTAAAATACAGTTGCCATAATCTTTCCTGCTGACAAAACTGTTTTTGCCTTTGTGTGTTTATTGTTTGGGTTGTTCCTTGTTTTCGGGACTGTAATGGTGGACCCAGGTTTCATCGACGGTTATGAAACGGCGCAAAAAATCTATCGGATTGCGGCGAAAACGTGCCAAAAAGTCACGAGAAACAATCAAACGATTCAGTTTTTGGTGTGGTGGTGTGAGCAAACGCGGCACCCACCACCGAAAGTATTTTGTTATTTCCAATTCTTTAGTTAAAATTTTGTGCACACTGTCATTTGAGATGCCCATTATGTCTGCTATCTCGCGCACTTTTACTAGACGGTCATCTAATACGATACGGAGGACTTTTTCTATCATATCCGGGGTAGTAGCCGGTTTTTGAGCGTCCACTGCAGGGTTTGTCCTTTGTGCTCACACGACCACTCGGCAACCCAGTTGTTAACTTTCGAAAACGAAGGAGCGGACTTTAAAAATGTCGAAGCCAGCTCTGCTTTGATTTCGGTTGGCGTCAAGCCTTTCAAATGAAAGTACTTTATCACTGCTCGCAACTCAGTTTTTTTCCAACTTACGAAATCACTCGAGACGGTCACTTTGGCGAACTGTCAAACACAAACTAATTGAGAGATAGTTCTATACTGTCATATTTAACCTACGAAAGGATGGTTCTGAAAAATGGGAATGCAAATTCCGCCAAATTAGCGCCATCTCTGTGTTAGGCCACGTACATTTCGGACGATCCTCGTAAATTGTACATCGTGCAAAAATCCGTTTTTCGCATTAAAAATTTCGAATTTTAAGTGATACCTATTTGGAAAGAACCAATACCAGGTTGGACAGATAACATCTTTGGCCCCGTAGGGCTTTTGTTGGCGGCTGGAAAAGGAGTACTAAGAACTATGTATTGTAATTCAGTTCAATATGCAGACTTTCTTCCTGTGGATATTGCTGCTAACGCCATAATGTTGGCTACTTATGATTATCTGACCTACAAGTAAGTATCTGTTTTATCGATACCATTTTTCTAAAACCTGCATTTCTTTGTGATATAGGAAAAGACAGATCTACAATCTAACAAGCTCTTTTGAGCACAAAATAACCTGGTCTGATATAATAGAAACAGCTAAAATGATCGTCACCACGAAACTGCCACTCAACTGGGTTGTATGGTACCCAGGTGGTTCCATGAAGTCATCTAGGTTGCTTCATTACATATGCGTGGTTTTATTTCATTACATTCCCGCTATAATTGTGGATTCTTTATTAGTACTCACGGGAAACAAACCGATGTAGGTGACTCAACAAAATATAGCTCTTTTGATTATGTTTGACTTGATATTCTGTTGTAGATTATGGAAAGTGCAACAAAAAATAACTTCAAGTTTTGAGGTATTAGAATTTTACGCAAATAATCAATGGGACTTCAGCAGTGATGGTGTGATTCAAATAAGGGAGTGGATGAATCAGAACGAAAAAAACGTGTACAGACTCGAAGGATACGATTTCAATTTAGATGATTACATTTACAATTGCATTCATTCATTAAGATTATTTATTCTTAAAGAAGGCGATGAAACCATTCCCACTGCTCGAAGGCACACGAAAATGTAAAAATAATGATATTCTGTGATTGACAGATATGTTTTACTGAAATGTTTGTATTGCAGGATGTGGGCTGTAGATAAGATATTCAAGATTTTCATACTATTTGGTTTTGGTTATCTTATGCTGAAGTATATTATACGTTCTACTTTGCCTATGAATATTTAACTCCCCGAAAAGTTACTTATATCAAAAGGTGTGGTTTTAAATCTGCATTGCATGATTCATGTCCAAATAGTTTAACGTTGTTGGTTAATAGAAAATAGAAGTAGCAAAACTAATTTTTAATTTCAAATTTTATTAGTTTCTTAATTATTTTACAGTTCTTCTGTAATAACAAGTTTATTGCACTGATCAAAATTCCTTGATGGCTTTAAATTTATATTATGGTTACACATTAAATGAAACTAACGGGCAAATTCATACTTCCCTCATATATGCCCACATGACATCCTATGGACATCCATCATGTCCGTTAGGATTCATTTGTCACAACTACGGACGTTTCTGAAACATCCGCAATGGATCTATAGGACATTCTCAATGAATGTTCATAGGACATCCTCTGATTGATGTATATAAAACATTTTGCATGAATACATATTTATTATACTCTCTATTTGTTAATAAATGAATTTTATCTATACAATATACTAACTTACGGCAGCATTTCTTCTTGTTTCTAAATCGTCTCTTTTTTTAGCCCGCGGCAACCGATTTTTTATGCCCTCTTCAAACTCATTTGCTGTAATGTTCTTTATATATACGGAAAATGCAGAAAACATTGACTTTTTAATTTTATCCAATACCACTCAAGAAGGTATGGGTCAATTTTATTTTAACGGAGCAGTTGTTATACTTAAATATATTAATAAACAATGTTTACCAAAAACAATAACAAACCAATTATTTTTTTATAATGTACAGTTTAATTCAAAATTTTGTTTTGTGACGCGCTTTCGTTACGGGGTCGGTGTTGCGCGTGGGATTGTATATTAGCTTGTGCGTACAACCTCGTGAAATGCTCGGGTGGCAGATTTTAAAATGAAGTTTACTAAGTAAAAGTTTTTCTCTAGTACAATTACACTTTGCAGAGAAGGTTTTTCCCTGCTATGACTTTAGTTTTCAAGAAGGCTTTTCCCCCGTTTGACTACACTTTTGAGGAAAGCTTATCCCCAGTCGATCGTCACAATACCCTCGTACCTGGGTAACTTTAGAAAAAACTTGCTGAATATGTGTTTTCATTTTTATTTAATGGCGAAAATGGTGTACCTAGAAAATTTTCTTTTAATTCCAAAATGTGTTTGTTCCTTTTTTAGGTGCAGATTTTTGTTTATTTTTAACCAAACTAATTAATATTTGGTAACATTAGATAACCGGTTGTTCTTTTGTAAGAAGATAAATGGATTTTTAAATTTTTTGAAAACAGAGTCTTTGAGATTCAATACAAGCAGAGACCAAATGAAATATTCGTCAGTCAAAAATTGGGTGAAAAGGCTGCTTGCTAAGCATTGCTTCAGTCAAAAATCAAGTTTATAGACCGCGTCGTCATTTGAGAACTATACCCAGCATAATCAGGTAAGGACCGACCTGTAGCTTGTCTGCCTTTACAAGCATTTGCTCTAGAAGTTTCAGCAATATTTGTTTGTAGGCCCTGCCTGCCTAAACAGGGTCGTGTGCTTAGTTTATTTAAACCTTGGGGCGGACAAGGATTTGATCTTAATGTATTTTGTTTGCCAGGACAATAATACTTAATCGGCTTATGCCTGTTAGCTGTTTGTGAACCCGTACGATCTAACGTTTCGCAAGACATTGCAGCTTGCATCTTCAGAGCGAATAGAACACTGTAGAACCCAGTTCTAGTTCTTGATAAAACCATACGTTAATAAATAATATACAACGCGTTAGAATTTAGT
This sequence comes from Ctenicera cuprea, assembly GCA_958336395.1. Classification (NCBI taxonomy): domain Eukaryota; kingdom Metazoa; phylum Arthropoda; class Insecta; order Coleoptera; family Elateridae; genus Ctenicera; species Ctenicera cuprea. The sequence goes on from OY284493.1 coordinate 12,432,169, forward strand.
TATGCTACGAACAGACGACGATGTTATACACTGTTTATAGAAACCATAAGTTTAAGCATACCTGCTTAGCGTAAAGTTGCCAGTCAACACAGTTTTTCTAATTTCTCGAACACGTGTTGGTTTAATGGTTAATTATTTAAAGCACCAAAGAACACTAACAATGCACTAATGATTGGCAATAATTTTGCCGTTAGTAACTTAAGAGGGCTTGCTGAGCGTTAAGTTGGCAGGCAACTATTTTTTAAATACTAGAGCATGTGTTTGTTTTGCTGATATTTTAGTTAAAGCACTAAAGAGCACTAACGAAGCACTAACCATTAGCAATTTTTTTTGTTAGAGCTTGCTGAGCGTGAAGCTGGCAGGTAACTATATTTTTATAATGACTCGCATAGTGTTTGTTTGCTGATATTCTAATTAGAGCACTAAAGAACACTAACAAAATACTAAAAATTGGCAACAAATGTTTCGTTAGCACTAAAGAACACTAACAACATACTAAAAAATGGCAACATATTTTTCGTTAGTGCTTAATGTGTGCCTGCTGAGCATGAAGTTGACAAATAACTATTTTCTTTTAATTACTCAGGCATGTGTTTGTTTGTTGATATTTTAGTTAGAGATCTAAAAAGTACTAACGAAGCACTAACGATTGGCGACATTTTTTTGTTAGAGCTAGAAGATACCTGCTGAGCGTGAAGCTGGCAAGCAACTATATTTTTTTAATGACTCAAACATGGGTTTGTTTGCTGATATTTTAATAAGAGCACTAAAGAACACTAAAAAAGCACTAAAGATTGGCAACAAATTTTTCGTTAGTGCTCAATGTGTGTCTGCTGAGCGTGAAGTTAACATACAACTATTTTCTTTTAATTACTCAGGCATGTGTTGATATTTTAATTAAAGCACTAAAGAGTACTAACAAAGCACTAACGATTGGCGACATTTTTTGTTAGTGCTTAAAGTGCCCCTGCTGAGCGTGAAGCTGGCAGGCAACTATATTTTTTTAATGACTCACACATGTGTTTGTTTACTGATATTTTAATTAGAGCACTAAAGAGCAGTAGCAAAGCACTAAAGATTGGCAGTAATTTTTTCGTTAGTGCTTAATGTGTGCCTGCTGAGCGTGAAGTTGACAGGCAACTAATTTTTTTAATTATTCAGGCATGTGCTTGTTTGCTGACGCATTAATTAGAGCAGTAAAGGGTACTAACGAAGCACTATCGATTAGCAACATCTTTTTGTTGGAGCTGAAAGTGTGCCTGCTGAGCGTGAAGCTGGCAGGTAACTATATTTTTATAATGACTCGCATAGTGTTTGTTTGCTGATATTCTAATTAGAGCACTAAAAAACACTAACAAAACACTAAAGAATGGCAACAAATTTTTCGTTAGTGCTTAATGTGTGCCTGCTGAGCGTGAAGTTGACAAACAACTATTTTCTTTTAATTTCTCAGGCATGTGTTCTTTTGTTCATATTTTAATTAGAGCACTAAATAGTACTAACGAAGCACTAACAATTGGCAACATTTTTTGTTAGTGCTTAAAGTGCTCCTGCTGAGCGTGAAGGTGGCAGGCAACTATATTTTCTTAATTACTCACACATGTGCTTGTTTACTGATATTTTAATTACAGCACTAAAGAGCTCTTGCAAAGCACTAGAGAGTAGCAGTAATTTTTTCGTTAGTGCTTAAAGTGTGCCTGCTAAGCGTGAAGCTAGCAGGTGATTTTGTTCTTTCTTAATTAGTCGGAAATGTGATGGTTTTCTGATTTTCTTGGTAGAGCATTAAAAGGCACTAACAAAGCACTAACGATTGACGAAATTGCTGTCGTTAGTGCTTTTATTAACCTGCCAACTTCACGGACCCGTATAAATGGTACCCCAATAATATATGTACTTCTGGTTGCGCTTTTGGATTTATTTCAAAAGCTTAATTTGTTGAATAATTTTTGATATACTCCTACATTCCCAACCTTGTTCGTGGCTTATGGGACGTAACCCACACACTTAACTACAGACAGAAAATGTTTTTAAACACTTTTTCACTTTCTTAAGGTGCGAAACGTGTATTTCTATTAAAATCGAAATTTTTCGTGAAATCAATACTTCCCTGTACTGAAAGTATAGGAAAGTAAAAATGGATTTAAAATAATCAGAAAAATAAAAATGTAGTAAGAAATATTATACTGATAAGTGATAATAAATTTATGACTTATGAATTACAAAGACTTTATCTTAATCTGACCTTTAAACTAATAAGATACAAATTTTGTACAGCGCATTATTTACTGTGTTTTATTTGCTAATGATATTTGTTGGCGGACAAAGGTATTTAAAACTTGAAAGGGTAGGCAAATCAAATCACTTTTAGAAGTTTCTTAGGGGGAAGTCATGTTCAATAATTGTACATTTTACTGCAACTGTTTCATATTTACCTTATGTGGTCACCGTTAAAATGGCAGTAATTTCAGTTCACTTTAGTCATTATAAAAAACCGGACTTTAGTCGCAGAAAAGCAAATAATTTTGTTAAAATTCATTAAGTAAACAAAAAGCATGGGCGTACTCAAATCCATTAAGTTATACGTAAAACATGGACAGGAGAACTAATTTTTGGGATGAAAATATAGAAAAAGTTGTTGTTGTGTACTGCAAATTTAAAGTTTTCTATTTAATGGTGTTTTTCCGTCCTTTATAAATGTTGATAGTCCAAACTTTTCTTTCGAAGAACTTTCTCGTTGTATTATTGAATTTACACGTTCCATTTTAATCATTCGTGGTTTCCATTTTACATTTCAATTGAAAAACATATGTTTGCAGTTTTATAAAATTGTTTTTTGAAGTACTTTTAAAACTCATTACGATTCATATTCTACGCTTATGAACTCTGTTTTATTTTATTAAAGTATTACATAAGCATCAATTCCAGTTGACCAAATAAATAGTAACTACCTTCACGAGCTAAATTAAGGTCAATGTGTAACCATTCTAAGCTCGTAAATAATTCGTTGTACAGTTTAGGTATGCGCCAACTATACATTTGAAGAAATTATGGCAGAAATTATTATTAATTTATTGCTTCATAATTTAAATCGCAATCAGCCTTTACGTCCCACTGCTGGGCACCGGCTTTCTTCTTTGCCACGTACTCTACTTAGCGCTGAGGTGGAGTACGGGGAACCTACAGTTTAACGTCGAATCCGAACGACTAAATACCAGACAGGGTTTTTAGGCATTAAGACCCTCCCCCGGCTGCCTACACCGGATTAAGAAATGTGAGTGGTGGGTTGCGGCATAGATTTTCATTGCTGCACGGCTTTGGCGGGGAATCGAACCCTAGACCTTCAGCGCCTAACCTCTGAGCTACCACCACTCCATATAATTTAAATACTAGACTAGAAATCCGGACTATAGTCATTATTGTATCGATTTTGTAAGATTCAAAACGATTAAAAAAAATATATCAAAAAAAAGGTTATTATCTACCTGCAGTCTTAAATTTTTTTTAAACGTTAGTTCCTTGGTTAATTTCTGATAATACGTTCACGTATCAATTTTCATTAAAATCGGATTTGTTTGAGATAATATATAAAATATAATAATCCAAGAAAATCACACTGTTCTATGAATGGTAAAGTGAAACGGGCTTTAGGGTTGCCGTAGAAGTATTCACCATAGAGAGTTTCGTACAATTACGCGGATCGTTCGAAATGTACGTGGCCTAACAAAAAATACGCAAGTTTTTTGAGCGAAAAACCATTTTATTTTTCAACATAGTCTCCTGCTCGTTTAACGCACTTATTTCAACGATGCTCCAAAGCAGCAATGCCGTCTTTGTAGGTCGATGAACCCAAGTCCTCAAAATAGCTATTTACAGCAGCGATTAGCTCAAAATTGGATGAAAATCTTTTACTGCCGAGCCATTTTTTCAGGTTTGGAAATAGATAAAATTGCTAGAAGCCAAATCGGGCGAATAGGGCGAATGAGGCACTAATTCGAATCCCAATTCATGAATTTTGGCCATACAGGTGTGTTATCTTGATGGAAAAAGCACTTTATTTTTCGCCAAATGAGGCAGTTTTCCTTTGATTTTGTCGCTCAATTGCTCCAACAAATTGACATAATACTCGCCATTCATTGTTTTCCCTTTTCCAAGTAGTCGACGAAGATAATTCCATAAGAATCCCAAAATACAGTTGCCATAACCGTTTCTGCCGACTAAACCGTTTTTGTCTTCTTCGGTGACGGAGAACCTTTGTGTGTCCATTGTTTGGACTGTTCCGTGGTTTCGGGTGTGTAATGATGGACCCAGGTTCCATAGACGGTTATGAAACAGCGCAAAAGTCCTTCGGATTGCGGCGGAAACGTGCCAAAATGTCGCGAGAAACAATCAAACGATTCAGTTTATGCTCCGGTGTGAGCAAACGCGGCACCCAACGCGCGGAGTATTTTTTCATTTCCAATTCTTTAGTTACAATTTTGTGCACACTGTCATTTGAGATCCCCACTATGTCTGCTGTCTCGCGCACTTTTGCTCGACGGTCATCCAATACGATACGGAGGACTTTTTCAATCATATCCGGGGTAGTAGCCGTTTTTGGGCGTCCACTGGGGGGTTCGTCCTTTGTGCTTACACGACCACGCTTAAACTCGGCAACCCAGTATTTAACCATTGAAAACAAAGGAGCGGACTTCAAAAATGTCGAATCCAACTCTGCTTTGATTTCGGTTGGTGTTAAGCCTTTCAAATGAAAGTCCTTTGTCACTGTTCGCAACTCAGTTTTTTCCATTATTTACGAAATCACTCGAGACGGTCACTTTGGCGCACTGTCAAACACAAACTAATTGATAGATCGCTCTATACTGTCATATTTAACCTAAGAAAGGATGGTTCTGAAAAATGGTAGTGCAAATTCCGCCGAATTCGCGCCATCTCTGTGTTAGGCCACGTACATTTCGAACGATCCTCGTAGATGTGGAAAGTTCTGCTTCTTGTTCGATAAAAAACACTTAAACATTTTTATTTATATTCCAATTTGCTTAATATTTAGACGTTTTAGAAATTTAAAATATAACAATAATAAAATGAATCCTAAAATTACATCAAAATAGACTTTAAAGCGATATTTTCCTTTAAGGTTTATTTTTATTCAATTTTTGTTTGTTTTTTATGTATGAATTTGCTTTAATTAAATTAGTTTTCATATGATGCAATATCAGTACGTGGTTTTTTATTGAATGTTACATTAAGCGTTTTGATAAACTGTGGCCTTTGTGCTACACGTACATATTTTTTTAGAAAATTATAATGATTACTGATAGTAATATAATATTGCGCCTGAAATGTACAATTCTTAATTTCTTTTATTTACTGTTTTTTATTTCTTATCTGAACGTGCTGTTGCAATTAGTAAATATCTTTGGAATTACCGCAGTTTTTTAAACAACCTTGAAGTTACTCAACATGTTAAAGCGATGTTTCTTATTTAATTTATATTTATACCTAAACAAAAACTCAGATTATAGATATTTTTAGACATACTACTAAAAATCCCCCTTTTTCCTTTATGTATGTACATACCCAGTAGGAAATGCCACTGTTTAGTTGAGCAAGATAAACACACATCAAGCAGATAATATAAAGCAAAGATTCAGAGCCAGATTATTCAGTGATCAAGTAACCTTACTTGCAACTACAACCATGAACACCAAAATAGCAATCTTTGTTTTAGTTGCAGCATTTTGCATTTTAAGTGCAGCTGCAGTTCCTGTGCATGAAGAATTTTTAGTTGGTAAGTGTTTTAAGTGTTAATTTAATTATTGTTAGAATGCTCGACTGAGTTACGAAAATTTCTTTTTTGAAGTTTGATATTTCTATACAGTATGATCATTACCATTTGCAATTAAAGAAGGTTTTGGAAAATGAAATTCCTATTTTAGCTTCATTCGTACAATTTAAAATTAAATTTTTTGACGATAGTGCGGTGATGACTTATAAATACCTACTACGGGAAAGCGACACAATTAAATTGCTCCCACTGTAATTTGGTACATAGAGCATGTTTTAAATTCAAGCCTCACCATGGGCATCTTGCTTTATTTAAAGAGACAGAGTTGCTTAAATTGAAGCAAAAGTTTCGAAATTTTATGAGTAACAATTAATCTGTCAAGAAATTTAAAGTAGCCACACTGGTTTTTCTGATATCTAACTTTTCGAACTTTACAAAAGCCATCATCAGGTTAATTTTTTCTAAATGCGACTCCTACTTTCTTCTTCAACGTATTAGAATCGTAATCAGGTAAGGACCGACCTGTAGCTTGCCCGCCGTTACAAACATTTGCTCTAAAAGTTTGAGCGTTAGTTGTTCGTGAGCCTGCTTGCCTAGGCAGGGCTGTGTTCTTAGATTATTTGAACCTTGGAGCGAACAAGGATTTGATTTTAATGTATCTTGTTTGTTAGGACAAAAATACTTTATCGGCTTATTCTTGTTAGCCGTTTGTAAACCCGCACAACTAACGTTTCGCAAGCTATTGCAGCTTGCATATGCAGAGTGATTAGAGCACTGAATTCCAGCGCGGAATGTGGAAGTATTTAAACTCTTTGAGCCAGTCGGGCAGAACGTCGGAGTTGTTGTTGACTGTTGACTCACCGTAGAGCGGAGACGGACCCGGTGAAACGTGATCGTAAAATCGATGATACTTATGGGTCCTTAGAGGATGAACTACCGGAGTCTAAGTTTTACTGAGTCTAAAGTTGTTCCTAAATTTTAATTGCTTTACATTAGTCCTAAAATCTGTCTTTATGTTGTATCTTCTAAGCACATGTCCTATCTTATTAGTAATGCTTTTACTGTAAGATAGAAAAGCTAAGCTTTTTGAAGGTGGCAATTGTTCCTTAGCCTTGGGCTGTTCAGCATTGCGGACTACTGTGAGAACTTCTGTTCCTGTATATCTGTTTTGTTGTAATGACATCAAGGGATGCGGTTTCTTTTATTGCAGGTATTCTACATCTGAGATTTGAACCATTTGTGTTGATTAGCATACTGGATTTCTGCATCGGGTGATGACACAAGTCTGCATTTAAACATCTGTTTGTATGTGTCTTGTCCTTCATGTATATGTTTGGAATAATAGGTAATAGCTCCTTCAACGTCTTCATACAAGTTGCCATCCCAACCGAAAAAAGTGTTTTTGAAACATATTTTAACTAATTGGATTAGGTCAGGTCCCGAGTTGGCGCGCCTAGAATACCCATTCGAGTACCATCAGCAAAGTTAAGCATAGCTCTGCTTGGTCAGTACTTGCATGTGAGTCCGAAAAAACAATTTACGGCCTTGTGCTCTCGGAATGGCACGCAAATAGGTGGTCCTGGCTGACGCATTAACAACGTGGCAGTCGTTAGAGGACTTGGAAGTTCCCTCAAAGACAGAGGTAGGAGTTTGGCATAAGCTGATGGAGCGTGATGGTTTAAAAGTCGAAGGACTCCATCACCTCCTGGAACATAGCGATAAATCCAATCCCTAGCTATGTTTAACCCGACGCCCTAAGGGCATAAGGAGGTGGCTAGAAAAGAAGAAGAATTAGGTCGTAGGTACGCAGTTTATCTCTTAGGATCTCTAGCACACCATCTACCGGTACTTTTGTGAAAAGGAGAGACAATGTCACATCAAATCAACATAATTTGTTAATAATATAAAACAAACACAACTTCTTATTTACTTTTCTGAAAAGCTGAAAAGGTTAACAATTCTTAATTATTTTAATTTGTTTTTCAGAATCGGTTGTAATTCAAAAGAGGGCCACCTACTGTGATTCGGCTAATAGTGCACTAAACGAACATAGCTGCAATGTCCATTGCGTTGCCCAAAACTACAAGCAAGGCGGCTCCTGCCAAAGTATTGGACACTGTCGATGCAATGGAAGACGTGGAAGTTCAATTAATTTTAGCCATTTCTAAGGATCTAGATGGGCGGTTTAGCCTTACAGATGTCGAAAGAGTGATACCTACTATAAATTGTTAAATAATTTTATGAAAAGCAGAGATTTTTGAAAAAAAAACATGTGTAAATGGTAGTTAATAGTTTAGAATTCAATCGTTATGTAACGTTACAATAAAAAAACGTTTTGTAAGTTATTCTTATTGTAAACATGTTTTATTAGTTTTTTCCGTTTTCCTCAAACATTTTCTTATGTAAAGAGGGGTACCAAACCTTTATAATTTTTATAACAGAAAAAATTTGTTTTAAAAATATTAAACAATGTGCTTGCTGTTAAAAAAATACCACGTCATTCAATTTTTGCTGTTTAGAAAAACAATTAATGCACTGAGTGTTAGGGGCGGTATTTTTGATTACCAATTTTCTTGGCCAACAACAAAAACACATATAAGGCTAGTTTAACCCAAGATCGTTTAACATAAACCAGGATTCACACATTCCTTGTAACTGAGGGTGGAGTGTTAGTATTAAGTTGTGCAGGCGCCAATGACTGAGAAGGGTTGCAAAGAAACAACGCACATAAAGAAACTTCAAAACAAAGAAAGAGACTCACTATTTGTTGCTATCTGATATACTGTTTAAATTACTAGGGGAACCACTCCTTACGCCTTGGCGGAGTAGATAATTCTCATTACACTTTGATTGGCTGCATCTCAATGGTTACTAGTTCCAGATTAATTGCCATTGGACAGTTAATCTTTCTCGTTAACATTCAAATTAACAACTGTAAACCAATTTGAATTGTTGCACCTCTGAAAGGGTCACAGATCACTGTAGCTACTTACCAGAACAGTATACTGATCATCTTCTAATTAACCACTAGTGAACTAGATTATTTTACAGGTAAATTACCCAGTTTTTATGCAGAGCAAATTAAATGCATGCTAAACTACTCCACGTGCAAAAACGATGTCCCCAGGTCGAGCACATGTGTTCACAACCCTTACTTAAGGCGTGTTCCCCTTACCGTCTGACTGAAGTCGTCTTGGCCCAAGTTCTCAATTAGTTACGCGAGTGGAATATTATGTTTATTTAATTTAAGACAAACATTACATTTTACAAGTAAAAGTATAAGAATTATTCACTTTAAAATCTAACCCTAACACGAGAGGTAAATGGTGTTTAATAGGCATGAATAATCTTGTTAGAATCAAAGTAGATTGTTCTAAAAATTTTATTACTTTAAATACTTGCCTAAATATTCACGAAATAAGAGGCAATCACGTGTTTGGTGGCAGTGGTCTTGAGGTATAGCATTAGATTACCAATACGAGAATTGAAAGTTCACTTTTCATAAAATTCTTTATTTTTTATTACGTTTTTATTATTATTTTTACGACATTTTGAATAATAATAAATATAAAGCAAATAAAAAATTGTTTTTACTTTAGGAAAATGATAAAAAAAAGGACAAAACACTGTGAGGCGGCAATTGGGCCAAAACTATACTTCTTAACGGGAAAAAATATATAAGCGCAAAGAAAAACAAATCTTAAAGAGAAATACTAACGCTGTTATGGAAAAATTAGATTTTAAAAAGAAAACGAATTTTTAAAAAACAAAAAACTTAAATTTTTTTATATTTTTTATACCATTCGACGTTGGGTTACAATTAACGGCGCTTGCCTTGATTACTGGCTGACCAAAACAAGTAACAAACCCACACGCGACGTTAATATTCAAACAAACACGTGTTAATGACATTGAATGAATGTGCATGAAGGGTGGCACAAGCTTCAGGAGCGCAATGGTTTAAAGACCATAAAGCCCCACCATCTTCTATTACACAAGCGAAGAGCCTACCCGGAGTGACAGATTTCGACACTCAACGTCCTAAGGACAAAAATGGATGACTAGAGAAGAAGAAGAAGAAGAGATGAATATATATTTCCCAAAAGCAAAACCTATTAGATAAAACTTTTTTTCTTTACCAGAAGTTTTTTCTTGTTTAAAGTTTATTTACTTTTTAGCATGCGTGCACAAGTGGCAGAGCTGCAGATGTTGCGCGAGTTCAGCTGTGATTATATCATTGTTTTTAAAACTGCGGGAAAATTTAAAGTGCCGTTGGCCGGCGTATTGTTTGTTTTTGGTTAAATTAGTTTATTACAGGTGATTTCACTTTATCATTATCCATTTCAATTTGATAAAGTAAACTTTCGTCTAAAGTTAAGTTAATGCGTGATATGGCAAATAATTTTAATCTAACAGTTGCAGACAAATGTCATAGGTCAACATATTTTTTTAATTGCAGCTGAAAGATGTTTTTAATCAGGGAATCCTTTTTTAGACTATACTTTTCAGGGGTTGGATATAGATGAAAATACTAAGCAGCTCCAACAAAATAGCTTATTTTTTATGTTGCTACCAGTTAGCTAGTCGATTCTATTATACCATTCAATATTAAACGGTCTACATTTTTTCCTATCGCCTGTCTGTAACAGCCCTAGTAATTTGGTAGTACATCGCCCATAATTTTTATTTTTCGTAAAAGTTCCATTAAACTATTCTTTTAAAAGCTGGTTAACGAGATTTTTTCATATTTGCTGCAAAGTTGCATACTACGTATGAAATAAATAATCACAAAATAGCTGCTAACTGAAGCAAGTAAAGAAAAATCTATAGAGGCCGTGCTTTTGCCGTGCTTATTGCGTTCTGAAACCCTACTATTTCTTTCCATCTGATCATTGCATTATTTTATCAATTTACATGCAAACGTATTAGGAATAATAGATTGGTTGATTGTGTCGTAGCTTGAATCATTCGGCCCGATAAGATCGGCCTCGCGTATGCAAAACGGTGGTTAAAGGCAACGCTTGTTTGTTTATTTGCGCTTGCTTTGTTACAGAACTATTCTGCTATTGTTGCTTTAACTGTAAGCGAAATTTGATTACATGCTGGTTAATACATTTACTCCCACTTTTTGTTTGGGGTCCAATTTTTAATATTACGCGGTGGTTTTAAATTGGATTTTCGGCAGTACCATGGTAAAAGTTGGAAAAAGAAAAATTGAGTTCCAGGCTATCGTTTAAGTTACTGGATTTTATTGGGTGCTTAGGATTAATTATTTTTAATCTATGAATGTTCAAAGGAATACAGTTCGTGCTTTATTTAAGTAACTAATATTTTAATTGAGTCCTGACGTAGCCCATAACTGCTTTGTAATAGCTTAGCTGAATTATTTAACCTTTTTTAAAATTCATCCTGCGCCATCCGATTACAAGTTCCTTAGAAGGTCGCTTAAATGCAGTTTAAAGCGTTTAGTTATAATCACCTAATTGACGTACAAATTGATGAATAGACAATTTTCCGTTAATATAATACACGTGGACACAAGAATATCCTGTAACGTTTTCCCTAACGCTTTAAGACATTTTCCGTGTAACGTTCTCGTCTTTACTACGTTCGAATCACGTTAAATTATTTATATTTGTTTCGAGTAGCTTCAGGGAGTTGTCCAGGGTTCACCTGGGTTACCAGAACCTTTCAATAATGTACAAATCGGAAACGGGTTAAATTAATATCAATATAATATATATAACTATGTACAATTTAACTAAATGTATGTATTCACTGGAAAATAAAATTAAGTACTTCAATCTGTTATAAATAAATAAAATATTAATTTCGGACACGCTGTTTTAATACGTCTGGTGGCATCTAAATTTCTGCCGAACTCTGTATGGTACGGTTTTCGAATTCGCTGGCCTTCAAATTCCTGCGGACGTCTGGGTACGTTTGCGCGCCAGTCTCTACGCTTGTTATCGGACGAACGGTTGGACGGGTGTTTTGAAGCCTAAACAAAATTAGTACGTTTTCGTCGTGCATTCTGTATCAATACAGGACGAATAAATTCGGGAACGGTTCATAAGTGTCATTAAACGTTTTAACGGTAGTTTCTGACTTTAAAATCAACGGTTACCAATATAGTATAAAGTAGTGACCTCGCCCGCAATTTCAAAATGTAAGTGAAACAAACAATGCTAGTTTTTAAAATACTTTCCACTAAAATCACACCTGTTTGTTACGCTTTAAACAACCAGGCTGCGTTTGAGTATCGACTATTCGTTGTCTTATCTGTTTCAGGGATTATTATACTAATTGGTTTAATGAATGTTAACTTCTTTCGCCATGCGATGAAGTACATTTACGGAGGGTTAAATTAACCACAAACTACTGACATTTTCGCCTAGTACGTTTGGAAATTCCCCAGGATAACACACCTCAAGATTCTTAGGATTTTGCACCCCGTAATCTGAGATTAACATCGATTTCCCCTGTGATTTTTCACCCAGGAAAAAGTCAACAGTTATTTAGCAAGATAGTGTACTATCAATACTTGAAGATCCTACGCCTCCAAATTTATCGACAATTCACTACGGAAGAAACAGTTGGCCTCTGAAGCATTGAACACCACGCTCCAAGAGTTGACTGTTAATAATTACTGTCCTCTGACATAAACAGGTTCGTACATTGAAAGTGATCTCAAATCGTAACTGATAAGTTTTAACGCAACTTTTAATTTCAGGTAAAAGTGATTCGTGAACTGCACTTTAATACTTGCCGGAATTTGGAACATGAATGCAAACAGGCTGGATCCCTCGGATGTCGGTATACTGGTAACTGGAACAGTAATAAAATAATTATAGCAATTATAATTCAATTGACGGCGTACACTGATGAACAGTTCGGTTTGTTTTCAGTAAAACAATTCGGAAACGGCTGGATTTTCTGGTATGAATTCTTTAACTACTTTTAAACTGTATTTATTTAAATGTGAACTCAAATACACAGGCTAAGTTCAAACTGTATATTCGCCAGCCAGGCTAGCGAATTGTTTGACCGGTCGGTTTGACCCCACGGGTCTGAGTCTCTGGAGGAGCTCAGTCGGAGTCTGACTCTCTGTCGGAGTCGGAGTCGGATTCTCTTCTTTTTCGGCAGCTCCTTTCGTTTTTATAGCTAACCCAGCTCATCTTGCGGTTCGACTGTCGCGCATTTCCCTCTCTGCTTGTAGTGGGAGATGTCCTCGCTCAGTCATCTGAGATGGATCGGCACTAGAAGCGCCATCCGCGCCTTTTTCGTGAACTAAGGGCGGTGTTCGTCTAATTAAAATTGTAAAACTACAAATACGCGAATTTTGCGCGCTCTATACTTTGAATACAATTTTACCCTGTCACACATGCCCCTCCCTTCGGTTGAAGGTGATGCTGCGGGTGTATGCTGACTTCATGGGTTGCGGAAAATTTCGGTTCTGGCGGATCGGGTTTACGTGGTTGCTTTGACAGGATCCCCTCTGGTGTTAACCATGCCATGTAACATTTTCGTCGGGAATCGAATTTGTGCTGTCGGTGGCGGTGTACCAGGGGTTAACGGCAGGATCCCCTCTGGTGTTTTCGGTGACGGTGAAATGTTTCACCATCCGGTTGACGGTTGGACAGGAACGGACGTATCGAGCGGTATCTCGACACATACCTGGCCAGGAGTAAGCTGCACCATCCGGTTGACGGTTTGACAGGAACGGACGTATCGAGCGGTATCTCGACACATACCTGACCAGGAATAATGCTTCACCATCTGGTTGACGGTTTGACAGGAACGGACGTATCGAGCGGTATCTCGACACATGCCTGACCAGGAATACTGCTTCACCATCCGGTTGACGGTTTGACAGGAACGGGCGTATCGAGCGGTATCTCGACACATACCTGGCCAGGAATACTGCTTCACCATCCGGTTGACGGTTTGACAGCTACGGTTCCGTGTTGTCCTGGCATTCTTCCAGAGCGGCTGTCCTCTGGGATTTCGGTACTCAAAGTTTCCATAGCGGATGAAAACCTTCAGTGATGGCTGTACTTCGGAAAACAACGGTATAACTTGTCTTCTTGAATCTTATATGAAGAGAATACGTCCGGCTCTGTTTCTACATTCCTCTTCATACGCTGATACCATGTACACGCTTCTTCAGGGATTACGGCGGCTAGAGCTTCTGGGGCAGGAGATGCTAATTCGGTGTTCTCCCGTGCTCTTGACAACGCATTGGCGACCTGATGCCTTCTCTCTTCCGGTTGAAGAGTCGGATTTCGGTTTTAACGGTTCTCTGGCTGTTTTAATCTGGATCTGCGGGTATCGCTTCCGCACGGTTGGTCTCTGGTTTTTCCCCAAGCTCACGTCGCTGCTACGGGCGCCATGTAACATTTTCCACGCTTTAAGAGTTGACTGTTAATAATTACTGTCCTCTGACATAAACAGGTTCGTACATTGAAAGTGATCTCAAATCGTAACTGATAAGTTTTAACGCAACTTTTAATTTCAGGTAAAAGTGATTCGTGAACTGCACTTTAATACTTGCCGGAATTTGGAACATGAATGCAAACAGGCTGGATCCCTCGGATGTCGGTATACTGGTAACTGGAACAGTAATAAAATAATTATAGCAATTATAATTCAATTGACGGCGTACACTGATGAACAGTTCGGTTTGTTTTCAGTAAAACAATTCGGAAACGGCTGGATTTTCTGGTATGAATTCTTTAACTACTTTTAAACTGTATTTATTTAAATGTGAACTCAAATACACAGGCTAAGTTCAAACTGTATATTCGCCAGCCAGGCTAGCGAATTGTTTGACCGGTCGGTTTGACCCCACGGGTCTGAGTCTCTGGAGGAGCTCAGTCGGAGTCTGACTCTCTGTCGGAGTCGGAGTCGGATTCTCTTCTTTTTCGGCAGCTCCTTTCGTTTTTATAGCTAACCCAGCTCATCTTGCGGTTCGACTGTCGCGCATTTCCCTCTCTGCTTGTAGTGGGAGATGTCCTCGCTCAGTCATCTGAGATGGATCGGCACTAGAAGCGCCATCCGCGCCTTTTTCGTGAACTAAGGGCGGTGTTCGTCTAATTAAAATTGTAAAACTACAAATACGCGAATTTTGCGCGCTCTATACTTTGAATACAATTTTACCCTATCACAATCCGAAAATAATTACATATTCTGTTTTATATCTGTTTGTGTTTGCAATAACTAGGTCAACTCTAATTAAACATTTATTGTAAATTTTCTATAGGTACGTTGCATGTCAGACTTCTGCATTTAGTGATTGCCGGAAATCGTCTCCAGAATGTTCGAGTCATTTTTCGCCGTAAAGGACCTGTCAACAAATTACTTCAAAGAAGAAGAATTTATGTTAAAAATATGTGGTATATCTCTTACAGGCAACGAACACGTTGCCTACAAAATCTATTCGTTCATTATACTGTACGTTTTTGTTTTTCCTTACCCTTTTGTTGCATCCGGCGATCTGTTCAAACACGAGCTAGCAGTGTTTGCCGAAATATTTGTTTATTATTTAGCCATATGTATGGGTGAGTTGCAAAGTTTTAGAGTTGTGTAAATTTAAATACGAATTTGTTGAAAAATTTTTTTTAAAACACCTATTTAATGTTGTAGCGGTTTCATTAATAGCAGTGACACTTTGCAACCGATTAAAGCTAGGAAAATTACTAAAGAAAGTGGAACAGGAACCATTTCTGCCAAATGCAGAACGAGGAGGAGACGAAGAAACAACATTAATTAATGGGTGGATTTTGTTTAAAAAAAAGCAGGTGAGTTGCACATAAATTTAATTATTTATAGCGTACCATAACGCCAGTGGTGGAATTCGGCTGGTTTTCCGAGTTCGCCAAATTGGTTCTCAATCGTTTCAGTTCAAATGCGTTTTCTTCTTTATACCAAATGCTTATTTTCTAAAAGCACGCACTACAAATTTGTCCATTGCCAGTCCATTACTGCTGTTATTATAATTCAAAATTTTAATATTTCATCCTCGAAAACAAAGCAACCAGTGGCGGCTCGTGGTGTGGTGTACTGGGAGGCATTTACAAGTATTTTTGGGAAAGAATTTGTTCTTACCCAAGTTTTGGGTAGGCTTATATTTCAAACCCATTCTTTACGTTGGCAAAATGATCTATTTTTACCAACATTTTCATTGTAGTCTTTAATAGATTTTCGATAAGCACTCTCTAATAATAATTATTGTAAATTGATACCCACATTGTCAGTGTGTCAAAATGCACAACATTTTTCATGTGGTTTACCGATAAAAAATGAATTTGAATTTTAGTTTTTAAATGTTTGCAGTCAATATCATACAATGAATTATCACAAAATAGCAAACAGTGGAAACAAGTGAAAGCATTTTTTTTTCAACATTGATTTAAGCCAGTTCAGCACTTAGTGTTGCTATTCATGGCTGTGATGATGTAGGTCTTATCACTGTAACAGCACTATGAAGGTACTAAAATCACCTCCTCACTACAATTTAGGCTTTATTCACTATCATCTGAGTTCGATAAATATAAATCTTGCGGTAGCTTTCTTTTTAATCTCGCGTGAATTTTCTTTTCCCCGATAGAATAAACGTCAGTTGCTGGGCATTCACGAATGTTATTAAAGTGGCGTTTGCAAATTTTTTTGATTGCTTCTTTGATAGTATCCACTCCCGCTTCTCTGTGAATCTGATTGTTTCGAACAAACCATTGGGCATTTAAGACTATTCGCAGAACTTTATTTTGAAAAGTTTGAAGCTTCTTCAGTTGGGTCTCGCTGGCACTACCCCATACAGGGCATCCATACATGATCACGGGGCGAATAATAGACAAGTAAATAAGTTTATTTATCAATTCCAGCTTTACTTCGTTAAAGTCCATATTTAATGAGTATCTGTATATAAAATACTTAATCACTTTAACAATTTCTATTTATTTAAACCTTATACGTATTTCAGCGTGTTAACATGCCATTGTCAAAGGTTATATGAAGGTAAACAGTTAGCGTTGTTATAGCAATAGAACTTTTTTACTTATCCTGGTAATCGACTGCAGATGACTTGATTTCTTATTCCAAAATGTCCAGTAGAGGAGAATTTAACTGATCAATTTGCTCATTCATTAACGGTACAGTTAAAAACTGTACCGTTAATGAATGAGCAAATTGATCTGTTAAATTCTCCTCTACTGGACATTTTGGAATAAGAAATCAAGTCATCTGCAGTCGATTACCAGGATAAGTAAAAAAGTTCTATTGCTATAACAACGCTAACTGTTTACCTTCATATAACCTTTGACAATGGCATGTTAACATGCTGAAATACGTATAAGGTTTAAATAAATAGAAATTGTTAAAGTGATTAAGTATTTTATATACAGATACTCATTAAGTAAATAAGTGTTCCGCACTTGATTTTAAGATGAGATTTTTTTATTTATTAATGGGTATAACTGCACTAGTCTTGAGTGGGCTTCATTGAGTTTTTTATTAATATGATAACCACACGTAAGTCTGTTATCCAAGTAGATACCCAGGTATTTTACGGCTTCATCATCTCTCTTCCACGGGATCACTTTGTTTTGTAGCACTATGTTAGGTGGATTGCCTTTACGCCGCAGTGAAAATATCTTAGCTTCAGTTTTAGTGACATTAAGTTGTAAGCGCCATTTGTTAAGCCAATCGCTAATTATGTTTACATTCTCCTGTAACTGTGTGATGGCCGTGTTGATATCGTTGTTTTGGCTGATGATGGCAGTGTCATCTGCGAACATGACCAAAGCGGAGTTTTCCAGTTGAGGAATATCGTGCACGTATACATTGAACAAGATGGGCCCCAGTATAGATCCTTGGGGCACTCCCGCGTTAACCGTTTTTACTTCGGATATTTTGGAGTTTATTGCAACTGAGAACGTGCGGTTTTCTAAAAATGATTTGATGATACATTGGAGGTAGCGAGGCAATTTAATCTTCATAAGCTTATACAAGAGCCCTTTATGCCACACGGTATCAAATGCTTGTTTGATATCGAGGAATATGGCAGCTGAATAATACTTTTGTTCGAATCCACGTTCAATGATCTCTGTGACGCGATTTAGTTGATGAATCGTGGAGTGGTGGCTCCTAAATCCAAATTGAAAATTCGGCAAAACTTTATTTTTGTGGATGTATTCTAGCAGGCGCACATATATTGCCTTTTCAAACACCTTCGATAAGGTCGGTAATAAGCTTATTGGTCTATATCCATTAATATCATGAGAATTCTTCCCTGGCTTATGAAATAATAAAATATGGGCATACTTCCATGTATCAGGGAAGTATCCAACTCTTAAACAGGCATTGAACACTGATGTCACGTATACTACCGCCTTTTTTGGTAAGTTTTTTAATAGGAGGTTTGTGATTAAATCATGACCCGGTGCTTTTTTTGATGGTAATTTATTTATTATTGTTTTGATTTCATATGGCGTTATCGGTGATATTTCATCTGGGTGATAAGGGGACCCATTCTGCAGCTCCCTTTCGACCTTGTTGGTGTGTTTTTTGTTGGGAGACTCATCAGTAGTTGTAAATGTATTGGCCAAGTGGCTGGCGAACAATGAGCATTTTTCCTCATCAGATGAGTAGGATGCGTTATTCACTTTTATGGTGGATATATTATGATGCTTCTGTAAGATGCGCTTGGTTGCCCTCCACATTGTCGGGTCTTGTGGTTGAAGCTCTTGGATGTATGTTTGATAACTATCAATTCTATTCTGTTCGAGTTGTCTTTGTATTTTGCGTATTAAATAATTTAAGTGTGATTTAACTGATGGGTCTCTTGATCTAATCCACAATCTTCGAGTTTTGTGTTTTTCTTTAATTAATTGTTGTATGCTAGCAGGTGGTCTCGCGAAGTTCATTGCGCGTCTTGGTTTCTGAATGATAGTAGAAGCTGCAACTGAGTCTTTGATTGCACTTAATAATTTATCTATAGAATTATTGATGTCGCTGTTACTGTTTATAGCTGCTGGGCATTTTAGATTTTGCTGCAGAGTCTGGCTAAACATTTGCCAATCAATTTTTCCGTTGATTAGTTTCGGGGTTTTATCAGCAACCTTAGGTTGATTATCAAAATTTAAAATAATCGGTAAATGATCCGAATCTAGTTCAGGCAACACTATCTGACTAATTGGGTTTGAGAAGTTCTTATGTAGGATGACATCAAGAATATCAGGTTGATGGTCAATTCGGTATGGTATGTAAGTCGGTTCGGTAGGTGGGGTAATCTGAATACCATGTTTTGTTAATAGTTCATGAAGCTTAATACCATCTGGGTTGGTCACTCTACATCCCCAGACTGTGTTTTTGCAATTAAGGTCCCCTACGAGTAGAGTTGGCGTGTTGTCGTTAAACGCGTTCTCCAGGTCGTTCGCAGAAATACGTTTATTCGGTTGCTTGTATGCGCAGATAATCTTTAATTTTCTATTATTTTGAATTTCTATCATTACTGCAGTTGTTTCTATATTTCCGGCTGTTTCAGTTTCGTTCTGGTAAATACTAAGAGACTTTTTAGAAATTATTGCAACCCCCCCTGCGGCTGTGTTTCCTGGCCTATCTTTTCGAAAAACATTATAACCCGGTATGTTCAACTTTTGGTTTGTTAATAAATGTGTTTCGGTGACACATAATATATCTACATTATGTCTTTCCAAAAACGCGATAAGTATTGATCGTTGTCTTGTAATTCCGTTTGCATTCCAATTTGTGATGATTAGGTTAGTGTAGGTTTTCTTTATTTTATTTGCTGACATTTTGTAATAGGGTTGGGATTAACGGAAGAAGGAATTCTTTAAGTTTGCCTATATGAGGCATGATGATTTGTATGCGTGAATGTATTATTTGCTCTATAAGTGAACTTGATTCATTAGTTTTTTTATCATTACTATTTTTAACATTCTTGGTTTGACTAGTTGTATCGCCTCTAATTGCATCTGCATATTTATAATAAGGGGATGTGTATCTATCAGGATTTGGTCGTTTGGCTGTCAACTTTTTGTAATACTCACAGCCTTTGTAGTTTGCAGTGTGCTCTCCATGGCAGTTAACACATCTGGGTTTCTCTTCCTTGGTTTTAGTGCACTGCGAATAGTGGTGATCCCCCAAGCATTTTACACACCTGGGAGTCAGCTTACAGTAATTTTTTGTGTGCGAGTATCGTTGGCAACGGGTACACTGTGGGATGTCCTTCCCGTTTCGTCTTGGCTCGACTGTTACTTTACAGTAGTATACGTAATTCAAATCGAATATAGAATTTACATTCTCCTGCTTGTTTAACAATACAGCACAAACCGGTATTGGCAGTTTATCTTTGTTCTGCAAGCGCGTGACACTTATTACAGGGTACTTTTTAGCAAGTAATTCTTGCTTTATTTCGTCGTTTGTAATTGAAACTGGTACATTTCGTATAATTACAGAAACTTTGTTAGACGTGTCTGGATTCTGGTACGTGTGATAATTTACATTCTTTTCTTTATCAAAATATGATGTGAGAGTACGAAAATCTTCTATTGTATTTAGATTAATTTTGATTTGCGAACCTTTGTTGGTTACTGTGAATTCTTCTTTAATATTTGATTGTATGTCTGATATAAGTTGTTGATAATTATTAGCGTTGTGAATAAATATTGGAGGGATTTTTATGGGTTTAGGTTCTTGAGCTTTGTCTTCGTTAACGGTGAGACTTTTTTCTTTTTGCGGAGGAAGATAATATTTGTTTTCTTTTAATAATTGGTTAGTGTCCAAAACATAGCGTTTATTGGAATCTTGAGGTGGTGGTGATTGGATGGGGCGCTTAAGGTGGTTTTGGTTTTGAGAATTTTGCGTGTTTTGCGATAAGTCGCCTCTGTAAATAACTGTTACTTCAGGTTCGATGTGGTTATCTGCTGTGATGATTTGATCACTTGTAAAACTCATTTTTCTATTCGATGTAGTTTCACTGTTGTTATTATTAAGTTTACGTCTATTTTCTATTAAATCTGCCGATAATTCGCGTAAGTACGAAATTTTTTAGTTTTTAGATAAGCACTATCGCACGCCCGCAGGCGCGCGGTATGCGGTTGAACTTCAATACAGATGGTGAAGTGTATTAGGCGATCACAGTAATACACTACACAATTTAATATAATCACTTGGTTAAACAGTGCTCGTTACCTTCACAACCGTATGGGTCCGCGGTTCACGAGAAACTCGTGAAAGCATTTTCTGACGTGGCATTCACAATTCAAAATTATTTTGCCCGGACATCGTACAACACCACTAAATTATGATTACACAACCAACAATTGTTTCCACACTACTACGTCGTGTACGTGCGAATCCCGCAAATTAGGCGGCTATTGGCATGCGCTTATCACGGACAAGTGACAGCATAATTCTCGGAAGTTGTGGGTTCGTGACCCTGAAGTCTTTAATACGCAGATACTTCTATCCTCTTTTAGCTTGTGTAATATGAATTTTACCGCAATGAACTTTCTATTTCATTCTTATTCATTTGAAAGCCTTTTAAGCCGGCGGCTTTATTCAGTGGCGTACCTATAGCCAAATTGGGGACTAGCGGCCAAATGACCCTCGCTTAGATTTGTTTAATGCGCGCGAAATACATTCAAACGTTTTCGTATCCTGCGGCAGCTCTTTAACAAACGTTCTCGCATATAAATCTCAAACAAAAGTTAACTATAAAGTATTTTTTAAATATTATAGTGTATAATATGTTATGTACTCAAACAAAAAGTAATTATTTATTTTTTCTTATTTCATTGGGAGGTCAATGGCTATTTGACCCAATAGAGAAAACGCCACTGAAAGCAACATGTTTCGTTTCTTTTTTCGTGTCTTACTCTTCTGTTTTTTTTCTCCTTTCTTCTGTATTCTTCGTTAATTAAAAATAGAATTGGACAATTTTTCTTTCTGGCAAAAAGTAAGAGCTGAAAGACGAAGTCAGCAATAAGATAGTGGATCGCAATTCCAACATCTCAAAAATTCAATATTCAGGCTAACGAAGGCTGTTATCGCCACAGTTCGTAATTTTAGGCCCTAAAATCCATTAAAATAGGCAGGCATTCAGGCTCTAAAACAACTGAAATAAGCACCTAAACAAGCACTAAAAATGTTATAAAGAACCCTAAATTTTTTAGAAATGTTACTAAAAACGGAAAATATGCACTAAGAAACCGATGCCAAACATTATTTAATAGTCGCAAGTAGTTGCGTTTTTTAACATTTTCCCTTATTTACATAAAATAAATAAAGTGTTCTTACAAAAATATAGCTATAACAAAAAATAGCAAATAAAGAAATAAAGCCATGGGGTCTTTCATTTGTAAGTTCTGTGAGTGCAATATAAATTCCACCAACATATTGCAAGTTACGAGTTTTAACGAGAAACTAATTAAAAATAATAAAATTTATTTTTAATTAAAACGGAGTTACATTAAAATGTTACAAAAGCAATGTCAGAGCTTAAACTAACAGCATAACTAGGATAACTAACTTCTAATAGCGTGTAAAATGCTTATATAAACGAAAGTAGCAGAGACTGCAGAATGCAGTTTTATCTTGGTTTCATATTTATCTAGTGTTACTATTCTAGGTACGTAACTTGCATTAAGGAGAGAAATAAGAAGTTAGGTACTAGTTAGATCTTGTTTTATTTAAACCTAAAAAATGCCATTAAAAGAAAAGGCGTTTTTTAACAAAACCTACGTAATATTTTATAAAAATAAACACTGTAATATTTTTACTTTCCCATACCTTCGGTATAGGGAAGTATTGATTTCATGAAAATTTTCGAAATCTAGATTTTAACAAATATACACGTTTTGGAGCTCAAGGAACCCAAAAAAAGGGTTTTTAAAAAATGTCTGTCTGTGGGTGTGTGTGTCACGCCTCTAAATGCTAAAGTAGTAAAACGATTATAATAAAATTTTAAATCAAAAAGTATATCGTAAATTGTAGTTCTAATTAAGCTTTTTAAAATAATCCGAAACCGAAAACAGAAGTTAGACATATTTTTTGGTAACGTTTTTTTCCAAAACAAAAATTTTGAAAATTTGAGCACGGAATCTGAGAGAAAAACTTAAGACAAATCAAATACTTTTTTACTAAACTCTCTAGCATTAAAGTAGCGGCTGCTGCAGTTTTTTGAAAATCTCGACTTTAACGCCCATTTACTCAAAAAGTAGTTGTCTAATCGGGATCAGCCTTCACTTGTTTAAGAGACTTTTAGGAGTCGTATACGATAAAGTAAAATTAATTGCAAAAATCTGAAAACGATCGCAATGGCGAAAACGAAAATTTTGAAAAATGTTGTTTAAAAATCCGTCAACACAAATTTTTTTTAAACTTTTTGAGTTAATAGAACTTGCACTGAACTACAATTTTATTTTTTACTTATCTCCTAAATTTTACTCTGACGCCTTTCAGCAATTTTTGAAAAATTTGAAATTTATTAGTTATTTATTCAAAAACGCAAACGTTGATCGTTATAAATTCTTACCAATTTGATAAACAATTTTAAGTAATTTATAAGATTTTGTTAGAATTTTCAACTATTTCACAAATTAAGAAAAAAACAATACTTTCTAATGTCAACAACGCGTTTTTCGGCAGTTACGTAAGTTTAACTATGCCCATCAATTAGCTCTAGTAAAAATCTATTTTTTTAATTTTTACAAGTTATAATTTTCCTTTGATCAGAGAATACTGTTTTAACAGCAGAAAAAGAACGTTCTTTGTCGCAAAAAGTTACAGAAGCATATTTAAACAACAGAGCTGTTTCACAAGTAATATTTTCATGTAGTTCCACGTCACTTGTTTTATTTAAAATATCACCTGCAGCTCTTAAAATTGAAATTTGGTAAATCATTGTTTATCTACGACTGCTTGGATAAGAACTTATTATGTTATTCATTTGCGATGCGTAATGAAGTTCATTATCTCACTAGTGAGATAATAGATTCATTACCCAACTCATTTTACTAACACAAATAAAACTGAAGCTTTGTTTATAAGAAAACTAGCTGGTTGCCATAGTATTGAATAAATCGAATCTATCTCGCTCCTTTGATTTTAAAACAAAAGTATTTTAATTTGGAAGTAAACTAATGCGAAATGTCAAATATTATTTTAAGCAAAAGAAAATCGATTTTTAACAAATTTTGAGCAATCGTAGTAAAAATTTGGTATGTCACACGTGGGATAATGCATTATTATGGCACTCGTTTGATTACACGACTCGGTCTACGACCTCGTCGTGCAACTTTCAAACTCGTGTTATAATAACGGCTTTATCCCACTAGTAACATAAGTATTACATTATCCATTAATGTAATGAACTCATGTAAAGGAGTTTGCAACTGTTTTGCAATATTGTGATTGTTTCTGTCAATATTTTGAAGTTTGAAGTTATGTACACTAATTCTGCCTGTATACTTGGTATGTAAAAACAAGCTTGGACCTCTCGAATAGTTTCATTGCCGTCAAGGTCAAATTGCATAACCACGTAAAAACTTTAGATAATTTGTGTTCTAAGATAATAAATTACACCATACCCTCTTTACGGACCGAACTACAGCAGGTGGCGCGAACGAAATATTTTCTATTGTTTCCAAATATTATAGGATCCAATTTTAATTTGCTCCTTAATTTCAATAGGACAAAAATTCATAGGATTATATTAGTTTAAATACAAAAATTAAATAATTCAAATTTTCACATTGGAATGTTGTTTTTAGGCACTGAAATGTAAAAATTAGGCACTCAAAATGCAAGATAAAGCTATTATCCACAAAAATGCCAAAATAACAATTTTGGGCAAAATATAACTGATGTCAAATAACTGGAAACGTTTTAAAACTGATTGATATAAAGGGTTATTGAAAAGTAAGGAATAAAATTCGTATTTCTAGGGCGCGTTGGTTTTTTAAAAAATGCTCGAACACTTAAATTGATTTAAACATAAGTGCAAATACAACGCTTTTTAAAACTTTGAATTTTAACGCCTTATTACCAAAAACGAGTAGCAGATCGCTATCAAATTGGTACTGTAATTGCTCAACGAAAACAAAATTTTACTATATACAAAAATTTTCATAAGCATGAAAACTGTAAAGTAAGAATTATTTCACAATTTTGGAAATTGTTAAAGAAAAATACTGCTCGCATTCCAGCAGTCTTTAAGCAATTGGTTTTTCAATTTTATAGGCTTATAGAACTAGAGATGTGCTACATATGTGTTTGTGCCCTAGTCCGCTAACTTCCTTGTGACGCCTTCTATGAATTTTTGAATATTTGTGTTTAGAAACCTATTTTACCAAATTTATCCCAATCTAATGAGATTGGGATAAAATTTGATATTGTTCATACCCTAGCAGTATACGAAATATATCTATTTATAATACTACTAAAACTATCACGGAGTAAAAGTTTCAGAATTTTGACATTTTGTAATCATAATTCCTCAAAATTGGCAACACGATTTTGGCTCATGTCTCAGTCCGCTAATTTTTCTGTGAAGCATTCCATATATTTTTAAAAATTAAATTTATGCTATTTTATTGAATACACGGGGGACGTTAAAACAATTTTTCTTTGAGCTAAATTGCTCATGGGTGATAGTAGAATAAAGTTTTAAACTTAATTTTTAGGTACAACAAAAATTAGAAAAATTAATTTTCTTGCTCCGGCCCAAATTTTGTCAAACGAATTTGGCTTTTCGCTTTTAGTTTCCTTTAATCCTATGAAAACGTTTTTCTAAAAAAAATGAAGAGTGGTTTTTTCCCTTTATTTCGGTTTCTAAATACAGCAAGACATGCCTATAGGCAGCTCGCCTTAACCGAGCGGGTGACTATAAGTAATGCCAACCGGGCCAACAACATTTTGTTGAAGCAGCCGCCAGCCGTGATTATTAGTGAGGTGGAAGGTTATAGTTTTAGCTCGTTGTGACTGCTATGTGTCATACTATGTCTTTTTCGTTGCCCGATCAGTATCTGTACGACGTGTTGCATTTGCGGAATAATATCAATGTGGGTCTGCTTTGTATCTTCACTGCCGTGGGGCTACAACGTTGCGCATAAATACTTTTGAACATAAAAAAAGTAAAAATTTACCAAGTATCGAAAAGTTTCGGTGAAGTTTATTGTATATTGTATTGTTAAAAAATATTCGTTTCGGTATTCATATCAAAGAAATCGTTGTAGTAGAATATTCTGTAGTTTTAATTTTAATCTTGCGTATTGTGTAGTTGACTTTCAAAATTGTTTTGTATAGCTGTGCCACATATTTACGAGAACTACCTAACTTAAAGTGGTAAGTGAGTGACTTAAATTTATGTGTTTTGGTTATGCGTTTTTGATATTTATTAATAAAATCTAGCTCTGTTAAACCTTTTCTCGCATTGGTACTAGCAAATTGTTTAATATGTTTTGTGGTTTCTGACCGCTTTATTTTCAATTGACAATAATGTCAGATTTGATAAACGTGAATCGTTAACGGTGGGCGTATAGGAGAAAGGTCTCGTGGCGGTTTGTCCGACAGCTTTTTGAGACTGCAGGCCGGGCATACCCATAATTAGCACCGCCCCAACTGTTGATATCCTCGAGTTCATCCAAATGGTTAGATGGCTTGAGTGATTCGACTATTGACTAGAGGTAACATAATAGACTTTTCCTGCAGCCTAAATGCGTGTAAGCCTTTTACCCTCTGCTTTATAATCCATAAATATTTAGAAAACAACACATGTGAACCTCTTAATATATTATTTTTTTTATTTCTTTGCGTTTTGGTGTGTTTTACGGTTGATTTGTTTTATATTTTCAATGACAATTAAAACATCACCATCACCACATTACTTTCTAATTATTGATCATTGTTTCAGAGCTTAATATTCTGCATGGCAGTGGGATTCCTCTACACTTACTCGATCATATCTGCTTTTATCATACGTTTAAGGAGCAACGATTATCACGATTGGACCTTCAGTTTTGGCACTATAACGCCCCTTAATGTGTCATATAGTCCTAACTATGAAATTGTATGGATGTATCAGAATATTGCATTTTTTTATATTTCTGTTAATGCCTCCGCAATAGTTCTGATACTTGCGGCAATTTTGGCATATATCAGTGTTCAATTTCAAATTCTTCAAGATAATCTTAGACGAATGGTTTTGAGCAGCTACAAGGATATGCTAAAGGTTTAGTACTTTTTTTCATTGCTTATGAATTTTTTTAAATTTCTTAAAAAAGTTTTTCCAAATGTGTAATTTAAAATTTATCAAAAAGTGCGTAAATCATTACAAAATTCACTTGCACTATAAGCCTAATCGATAATTTCGGCTAATGCAAAACAGTAATTTATCACTTGGTAATTATGTGTAGCGCATTTGTCATATGCGGTTTTTAAGAAGAAACTTGTATGTTGACTATATTTTTGGACCAAAAGTCAGCTTCTCGTGATAAAGGTTTGTGGTTCATATTTATATTAAACACAGGTATTTTAATTCAATATTTTTATTTATATTCTATGAATGGGCTAGTGTAGTATTTAAAGGCGCAGGAGAGGCTAGTTGATAGGTTTGTAAACGAGTCTATCAGTCAGCCAAATCAGTGGAGACGGCACTTCATCCGATTGTTTTTAAAATCGAGAAGGCGCTACACCACAAGGAGCTTGCTGCAGGGGAGTTTCTCGACATCGAAGGAGCCTTTGACAACACCTCCTTCGATTCTATCTATGCAGCCGCCACCATACATGGCAGTGACAACACCATTATTAGGTGGGTCAGGACCATGCTGACGGGGCGGGAAGTAGTAGCCGCCCTCGGTGAGACCGCAGTTAGTGAGTCAGTCAGGAAAGGATGTCCACAGGTAGGAGTTTTCTAACCTCTACTGTGGTGCCTCGTACTTGACGGTCTACTAGCGGAACTTGAGGATACCAGTTGTACACGCAAGGCTATGCGGATGACCTTGCAATTTTAATTTCAGGTAAATTTCTAGGTACTGTCAGCGCGCTCCTACAAAGAGCTTTGCGGATTGTACAACGATGATGCACCGACCAAGGCTTTAGAGTTAACCCCTCCAAGACCAAGTTAGTCATCTATACCAGGAGAAGAAGAGTCGACGGTTTCATTGAACCGGAGCTCTTCGGAACTAAGCTGTGTTCCTCCGAAGCAGTGAAGTATCTAGGGGTAACCCTAAACGCTCGGCTTTCCTGTAGAGAACATGTCGATAAACAAACACAAAGAGCCACTGCAAGCCTTTGGGCCTGTGAACCGTTGGTAAAACCTGGGGATTAAACACCAAAGTCACCAGGTGGATTTACTCCGCCATTGTCAGACAAATGGTGACATATGTGTAGTTGGTGTGGTGGCCCGCAGCCCAACGGTCATGCATCAAACTGCGCTGAACTCAGTTCCAAAGACTGGCTTGTTTGAGAGCCACAGGAGCAATGCGCACGGACCCTACTGCGGCTCTGGAGGCACTTCTGGACGTTGTGCACCTTCATATTTTGATTGAAGCAAAGGCCTAAAAGGCAGCTTACAGGCTAAAGTAAAGTGGCCAGTGGAAAGACGAGGAAGGGTTCTTGGGGCATGCACGTGTCCTATCTCTAACGATACGGACGATTTTTGACTTCCAATCAAAAGATCTAATAAATTAGTATAAATAATATTCTTAACACGCTCCTCGGAGCGAGGAGCGACTGCATGTTACCTGTATTCTCCTTCACGAAACCATTTAATATTGTCATCCCTGAAAGCGAAAACTGGACTCGAAGTTAGGACCTTCTAAAGTCAGCGGAGCTAGTGTGGTTCACAGCCGGATTGAAGACGGCAGAAGATTCCGGTGCAGAGATCTATGGCGATAAGCCTAGGACAATGTTTTCTTTTGGCCTCGGCAAGTTTGCCACAGTGTTCCAGGCAGAGATTATTTAACCTGTTCCCAAAAGAACCTAAAGAACCTAAGTAGAGGATACTCTAATAAGCATATCTACATATGCAGCAATAACCAAGCGGCCCTCAAGGCTCTTGATTCTGTTACAACCAAATAAATGCTAGTCTAAGACTGTCAAGAGGCTCTAAGCAGACTCGGCTTACACAGTTGGGTCAAGCTACTTTGGGTGCCCGGCCACAGTAACATTAGTGGAAACGAGGAAGCCGATGCTCTGGCCAGGAAGGGCTCAAAGAAGCCCTTTCTTGGTCCGCAGCCGGCCCTCGGACTTCCCACGACTGATGCAAGGCAAGAGATTGAGAACTGGGCTCGCTTCCAGTTCAAAATCCACTGGACCATGCATTCAGGGCTGCGCCAGTCAAAGCTTCTTATCCATGAACCTTCGCCATGGCGTTCCAAACAACTCCTACGCTTAAGTAGGAAATATACCAAGATTGCGGTAGGTTTCCTGATCGGCCATGGTTCTTTCAACAAACAGCTTAACACCATGAGAGTAATAAACGACCCCATGTACAAGTTCTGTGGAGAAGAGGAGGAATTTTCGCTCCATCTTCTCACCCATTACTTCAGACCAACGGTACTGAGGCACCGACACCTCGGCATCTCAATTTCGGAGCCAGAGGAACTGCAGGATATCTCCCTCGGCGGTGTACTAGCCTTTGGTTTGAGTACCGGTCTGTATGAAAAGAATCCCTGAACTAGCGGTGAATGTACAATGGGCCAATTAGGCCTACGTGCTGCGAGTTCCGTGATTATAGATGTACTTTTGTTCCACAGAAAGCGTTATTAGGGTGTTGTGCGTCGTTGCTTACTTGTTCCTTTTCGAGATAGAAGCGAGCGCATGCGTTTTCTATCACCCGGAATCTAACCTGGAAACTTTGCGTAAAGGTTCAGCGCTCTAAACCCTACACCTTGTTTTCTCTCAGGAAAATTATTGGTTGTGTTAAAATATTGTGTACACACAATTATTGTGTTCTCAACTACTATTTTCTAGCATATAATTTAAGGGAATTGTAGGATACCAACATCTCTGCTAGTACATCTTCAACAATGACTGAAATTGATGCATCAAAAATTCCATGGAAATACCTTAAAATGTCACTTAAAAAGGCAGTTTTATATCATGTGGATATACTAAGCATTGCTGAAGATTTAGAAGGAATATTTAACAATACGATTTTATCAATATATTTATGCACTCTCGGTATGGTTTGTTTCGAAGTTTATCGCATTTCCACGGTATGAAATAACTTTGTAGACAGCTTTTAACAGTTTCAATGCAATTTTACTTTATATTTATTTTTAAAGCTTCCTGTAAGTGATGTCCGAACGTTAGTGCGGTTGATAGAAACAGCAGCTGCATCTTTTGATTCGTTAATGATCTGCTATGGTGGTCAGAAAATGACCAACGAAAGTTTGAACGTAGCAAAAACTGCTTATGAAGCAAATTATGTAGGCGTTGATATAAGATTTCAAAAGGGCCTGATGATGATAATACAAAGAAGTCAAAAACCTCTACTTATTAAAGCTGGAAAATTTATTGAAACATCCATGGTTACATATGTTTGGGTAAGATCAAAAATTAAGTCTTTATTGGTGTGCTAAACTGGCATAAATTTGTTATTATTACAGATTGTACGATCTGCGTACTCCACATGCATGGTTCTAAGAAATGTACACGACCAATAAACGTATATCAAGAAAATGATACTGCACGCTTGCACGGTACCCAGTGTGTTTCTAATATCCTGTCCTTTCTGGAATTTACTCACATATAAATCAGTAACTTGATTATATGTTTGGTTGCTGAACCTCTTTTTTACAATTGATCGGTACTTTGCATTAATTTAAAAATATTTCTTGTCACTTTGTGCTCACTGTCAAATTAGATCTCTTAGCTTATGAATTGATCTGAAAAGACAGATACAGTTTTGTTATTAATATTATGGAGAAGTCAGAAGAAATTATTTGTTATTTGCAATTTGGTTGCTGGGTTTACAAAAGCGTGCTTCAGTTTCCACTGTTGTACTAAAATCTTTTTATAATTAAACAAATGTAGTTATCAACGTGATCTATAGAAAACAGTTGTTATACAGTCAAATTTATTATACAGAGCCTTCATTAGTTATTGATACCCACGTGAACACAAAATATAGGCAACCCGACTTACACTGTTGGTAAGCCTTTTATACAAAAAATCCCAAGCCGTTTGTTAACTTGCATAACCTCACTTTGAGTGTTGACAGTGACACTTACAGGGAATTTTTAGTTACCACGAGTACCAATCCTGAACTGACTTCAACATCTAAATCTAAAACTCCCTAAGTCACTGCGGACCAAAGGTCACGTGGGTATCAGTAATTAACGAAGGCTCTGTAGTTTGAAGAGAGAAATGATACGAAACACTCTGCACACACTGAACTGCACTGCACTGAATAATGGTTTATGGTATAAGTTATAAAGTACGACGCATCATAACTTCTATAACACAGCTTGAAGCATATTCTCGACAGTGCAACTATAGATAATCGCATTATAAAATACCTATATATAGCAATTGTTTAGTGCTAGTATTTAAATCTATGCCTTTTGAGCAAATTTATTAATTAAATATAATTATTGTATGTATTGAAAATATGCTAACGCTTTAGAACATTACGAATAAAAATTGTTTAACCACTTTAGAAAGTTTTCATTGCAGTCTATACGAAATTTGGAGATTCAAAAATACAATCTTCTTATGGCATCTTAGCTTCGCGGCTAGAGCACGTCATCGTTACTGAAACTATTGCTGGTATTTCGTACATGGTTGCACATGACATCTCTAGAACTGTGGGTGCTGCTGCGGCTGATACTACTTGAGTACAACAGTGTTCCAGAAGCAGTAGACAAAATGTCGCCAGTAGCAGTATCAATAACTCCATTCCAACCCGGAAGGTCTTACAACTATTTTAGAATTCCCAAGACTCATAAAAGAGATTCTCCGATTTCTTCCACCGTTTTCTGGCTAATCTAACTTATCGATCTGCTTGTTATCCACTTGATATTCTGATAAATTTTGAATTGGAAACGTTCTCTGCTTTGGCTATGTTGTTGTGGGTTGATCTGTTAAATATACCATATCCCAAACTTGATATTTCAGTTCAAAGTAGGGTTTGACATCATAACATTGCATGTTTCCTATTTGGCCTAAGAACATGTAAGTTTTTACTTTGTTCTGCATGTCTGCTGGTAAACGATACTAAATATTTTCGTCTTTGACGGTTTTTGCCAAACCTATGTCGGTAAAACCTAATCTGTTCCATAAAGCGTTTTAAATGGTTGTTTTCGTATCGTTTTGCTATAAAAGGTGCTATAACGAAGAGCTGCTTTCAAGGTGGCGTTGTGTCTTAACTGCTATGGAACACAGTGGTAGGCAGTCTTTTGCACTCCCTCAACGATGCTGGTTTTTATTGTATTAGCTATGCGGGCGATAGTACCATCTTTATCGCGGAAATTTGAGAACACGCTTTGCTCTTTAATGCATACGGTACTTCAAATAATAAAAGACTGGTGTAACGAACAGTCTCTTTTGGCCAACCCCGCGAAGACCCAGATGATACTATTCAAAATAAAAAGGAAGGTTAGACCTAATCGTACACCCCTCTTACTTGGTATTTCTCTCAATCTATCAGACAACGTGAAATACCTAGAAGTTTACTTTGGCAAGCAGCTGAATTGTAGGAAACACGTACAAACTAAAACCGAAAAAGTATCCACAACCTTTTTGCAGTGCTCCATGTGCTGGAAATATCCTGTGGACTATCCTCCAGAATTACCTTGTGGGTGTATACAGCCGTTGTTAAGCCTATGCTATGCTACGGAGCACTGATCTGGTGGCCCAGAGTCAGACAACAGCAGCCAAACTGGAACATGTACAACGTGTTGCCTGTCTTAGTACTACAGTGCTATTTGTGCAACCCCTACAACGGCTTTAAAAGCGATCCTATGCACTATTCTACTTGATCTCTTTGTTGAGGAATCAGCTATAAAGACTCACCTAAGGCTACGTCGTAGAGGACTATGGTTACAAACGGTGTGAGTGGCAGGCAGACCCGCATCCTCTATGAGGCAGTTGCAAAGACTATTCTTTTTGGTGCGGTGGTTAACTGCCTCTCTCCTAAGTTTACCCGTAATCAACATTTCAGTGTACATGCGAATGATGGACGCACCCTTTACTGGTGGGTCTGAAACAAGGCATGGAACCGGCGCCGGAGTTTTTCCGACGGAAACTAAGTAAGTCTTCGCCAAAATATACCGCCAGGCAAACTCACCGCCACGTCGTCTTTCAAGCGGGGGTTGTGGGGATAATGCAATGTACGAAAATTAAGTCCTCGAATGACAAGTTAAGAATTAACGTGTTGGTAACTTCAGAAATAGTAAAGCTAGCTTATTACCGTTGAAGAATTGTAAAATTTCTTCAATAGTAGTACTTTAGTGCTACAAAGCACTCTAAGATACTTCCAGAGACAATGTTGTATCACTCGTTAGGCGTTAGAACATGATGGTAATTGAGGTAATGACGAAACGGCCGAGGTTGGCTAGATTGGCCTCTTAACAACTTTCTTGGGGATCAAAAAATTAAGTAGTTTATGTGATTCTCGTGTTGAAAAGCTGCTGTAAATGTAGCACAATGGTCCCGCCTATTGTGGCCCAATTGCGCGTGGTTTTGTCGCTCTCCAGAACCTAGACTGCATTATTCAGGTTATAGTCACACTCCACCTTTTTCCTATCGATTTTCAGATTAAAATTTTGCACAAATACCACTTCTAAATTGTTATCAATTATTACTTCCTGTTCTCTTAAACACGCCTTGCGTCGCATCTAGATCAAATATAAAGAAACCATAGCTTATAAATCAGTTACTATTCTTTCTGCATCAACCTAAGAGTAAACTTTTAATATTACAACGTTTTTCCTTCTAATGCCTTTTGGTGTGGAAGCTTACATTCACAAAAATCGGTGTTTATTAGACCTTGTACATACTTGAGCATTCTGGTGTAACGTAACGTTACAGCTACATTACTCGTTACATTATGATGCTCCGAATTCATGGGTGCATAAGATTAAACTTCTAATATTACAACGTTTTCCCTTCTAATACTTTTCGGTGTGGATGCTTATATTTACAAAAATTGGTGTTTATTAGACCTTGTATATACTTAAGCATTCTGGTGTAACGTAACGTTACAGCTACATTTCTCGTTACATTACGATGCTCCGAATTCATGGGTGCATACATTCGACGTACGCGGTACTTGCTAGTAATTCAACAGTTGTTTGTAAGTTGGTATCTATCTATTTATCTGTTTATCTTCATATTAAATCCGGATCCCTTCCACTTGTCTCAACTTTTAGTTGGATTAATATAAACAAGTTTTAATTTACGTAGGTATTTTTCCTCTAACAAACTACTGGATAAAATAATTTGCGTCTAATAATAGGAAATTATTATTAAATTGCTTTGAAAAGTAAGTTGTTCTAATAAACAATTTAGTTTACCTGAAACATTAATCGCTACTACTTCTACAGTGTTATCCCTTCCTTTACAATTATTTATTAAATATACATACATATATAAAATTCGGTCCTCTTATAGTCGCAAGTGTCTTGAATATTTGTTACTTATATAGGATGCGTTGTATATGTTGCGGCTGGTACTAATTATTGTGATTTTGAACAGAAACTAAGTAAAGTGATAGCTGAAGAAGTGCAACAAGAAGCACATTTATTTTACCTTTAAGTTATACGTTCTCAAGGTAAGTTTACGTTTCGTATGTGCTAAAAATTTAGGGTGTTAATTTGAACGTAGTTATTTGTTAATAATTACGACTGAGACAATATGCTGTAAAGATAGTGCATACACAAGGTGCAATAACTAAAGTGGTACAGGCTGATATGTCGAAAACTGTAGAAGGATGAGCAGTTTCTTACTATTATTAATTATTAAATAATTCTTGCTGAGTTAAAGTTACGTCTTCATCGTTTACTTATTCTATTCTTTTTTTTCCTATGTTGATTCACTTCGTCATTATACATTTAGGTTTTATATGCTTCATCTATGTTTCTTTGTTTATTTGTTGGATTGTGTTGTACTTAGTTACAGGTTTTTTTTATCTCGCTTTCTTCCAGCATTTTCCAGATTGTTTTTGAGAGCAATATTGAAAGTCAACAAATCTGTCGGATTTGAAATAATTCAATCTTCTGAAAAATTAAGTTGCCATGAAGGTTTGCATGTTTTTTAAAATGCGGAAATAGTTTGTACAAACTTTGTGATTTTTATGGGGTTGCAGTCTCTAGAAGGGAGAACAGTTACTATGAGTGTAAAACACGAAGTAATATAAATAAAAATACAGTAAGCTTTGTCATGCACTACTTACACGCACTACCTTACTACGCACTATACATTATGAGCGTCCCGCCAGCTTTTTCTAGAGAAATGTGACACTAGGCTGAAAACCAAGACTGTTCCATCAAAATCAAGACGTATAGTCACCTTATGTATACTTGCAGTGTAGTTCCGGTTAGATCGTTCATTGGCCAGCACGGTCGCCAGATTTAAATCGTGTGAATTTTTGCGTCGGGGATTAGCTAAAACAGGAAGTTTATTTATATCAACATCAGTAGACACCGTAGAGACATTGAAGATTTTAATGGAACACACTTACAATTACATGTTACGAAAATAGTGCAGCCTACGACAAAAAAACACAAAAGCGTTTTTTCCTCGAAATCTAATAGAACATTAAAACATGAATAATTTTAATTTAGTCAGTGGCGTAAAGTGCGTTTTAAAAATAGGGGACCGACCCATCCCGTAACTACGCTATTGGTGCACCACTAGCAAAAACCGCCTATGAACTTTCAATAGCTTGCGTCGTTTCTATAATATTAGGGAAAGATCTATTTTGAAAAGTGACTTAATTGTCAATTATGTATAATGAGTCTCCTGTATCAATTACGGCATTTAGTTTGGAATTACCTTGTATACAATAACAAATTTATTATTATAATTTTCTCTTTATGAATCTAAACATTGAGAAACGTGTACGAAAACATGCTAATATGCATTTGACTAGCATTATTGACAACGTTTCGTATTTAAGCAATATATGTTAACGATGAAATTTATTAATTTTAACTCCTACATTGTTCTTCTCATTAGCTATGTAATGAACTAATTTCTCACTAGATTTAAGATATTTATGAGGCGCCTAATGCAGTTAAGTGCAGGCTTTCTTGACGTTACATTTATTAAAAATTTAAGAACTATTTTTATTTGCAATTGAAATTAGTACAATTTTAGTGTCTTTTAACAATTCTGGTGTATAAAAAAAACCTTTACATTCTGGTATCAGGTCAACTCAATACACACCATTTAGCAAACGTTTTTGAAAAAATAAAAATATTGATTATGGTGAAATAATTGTTTAAATAATGATAATATAGGAATAATTGCAATATTACAATACACTTTTCTGGAGACCGAAGTGTTATAATTAACACACACGTGAAAACTTTAATTGGAATGGCAGTTAAAGAAGAAATTACAGAGTGATTAGACAATTTTGCTGTCCTAGGAATTGAAAGTAATTAATGAATAACAAGCATTTAAGTAAAGTGTACGTTCATCTTATTCACTGTCCGTGAATAATATGTTTTTTACTGTATAAATGTGTTTGAATTTATTGTCTTTTATTTTCACAATACTTAATTTCAGATTTTTTTACATAAATTTAACTTTCTAGCTTCAAAATGGCGGTCGCTAGGAATTTTTGAATATCTTGACTTTAGCGCCTTATTACGCAAAAACAGGTTCACAGAACGCGTTCATATATTTTACCGTCATAGCCCTTCAAAATGACAATGTTATTGTGCACAAAAAATTTTTTAAGATTAAAAGCTATACAGGGTGTCCAAGATAAGGAGTGCATGCATGGGGATCTTGTAAACAGTAAGAGATAGAGATTCGGTTAAATGAGAAGAATTGTTCAGCGTCTCAAGTACTACTTTGATCCACAATCAAATCCTAAAATTTTTGCTTAATTTTCAGTACAGACTGAAAAAACTGAAATTTTCAGTTTTCGTTTTTTATGTATAATTTGATTATTATCAAAGATAGCGCAAAAGAGGTTTTGGCATTATTCAGACACTTTTTTGCACAGATTTCGAATCTTAAATTAAAATTTTTATAGGTTCTTCACTTTTCAAGATATTGACGTTAACTTCGCTTTTTTTAAATATGCGTCAAAAGCGGTCATGTCATGGTTAAATAGAGCTCTTTTTTTCCTTTTCTTAGATATAAAACTTGATTGGTTTATTTTCTCACAAATAACGGAGTTATAAGCAAAAAACGGTGGATTTTAGTAGATGCTAAACACTTCTTCTCATTTAACCTGTAGAGTGACACCATTTTCCAAAATTTTGAAAATTATTGAAGAATTATTGTTTAAAGCTAGCTACACAATTTCTTTTAAATTGTGAAAGCTTATCCAACTAGAAATGAGCTACAATTTGGTTTGTGTCTCAACTCAAAAATATTTCTTTTGAAATTTATATGAATTTTTTTAAATTTTAGTTTTAATGCCTATTTACTTAAAACCGAGTTATCAGATCTAGATAAAATTTGATATTGAAAATTTGCTAAAAGTACATAATGTACAAGCTACTAAAATTTTTGGAACTACTTAAACTGTGAAGTGAAAAAATATTAGAATTTTGACTTTTTCAAAAACGCACTGCTCAAAAACAGCTAAGACAATTATTTTTTAATTTTGCAGACTTTTATAGCTATGGATTAGCTACAATTTGGTTTGTATCTCAGTGTATTAACTACCTTGTGACACCTCCTATGAATTTTTGAATATAGAGAATTCCTACCCACTTATTTAATAAACGGGGACCGATACAAAATTTCGGTGTAAGTTAAAGTGCTCATGAGTAATAAAATAGGAGAAGATTTGCCACTTAATATTTAGATGCAGCAGTATTCGGGGGAGAGGGGTTAATTTTCATCTTCTCACCCTAATGTTTGCGAACGAATTTGTCCTTCCAATTTTGTTGTTACTTTAAATTTTTAGAAATCTTTTTTGCAAAAAACCAAAATTGATTATTTAAAACAGAATGAAAATTTTCCAGCAAAACTTAAAGTTTAAACATTCCTCTTGTATATTGTTACATACACTTTGGTTACATACAATTTGATTAAATCCCGAAAACTGTTCCCGATATTTAATAATAAAATAAAGATGGTAAATAAGATGACAAGAAAAGGTGTTGGAAAAGGCAGGTAAAATCTGTAGACAATAGTGAATTGAACCCTGCTGTTACTACACTAACCCTTTCTTCTTATAGTGCCATACCCTATTCAGGGCGTTGGCTACCTCTCTCCAATGTCTGTGTTTGGTGCGCGGCGATAGATAATTTGTGCAGATAGACATACATAGGGGACCTACAGTTTAACGTGTGCTCCGAACCACAGGAAGTGCATGCACTTCTTCTCCAGAGAGGTTTTCCTAGGGAAAAATCCACCTCGCTGGTTTCCCGTTGCCTTGCGAGGGAGAACGACCGGGCCGGGGATCGAACCCGGATCCGCTGCATTGGTAGCCCGCGCTCTTACCACTGAGCTACGGCCGCTCTCACTTTCAGGGTCTTATTTTGTCAGGTTGACAAATCGGGTTCAAATTGTTTTATTGTAATAGCCCTAGAGAGACACAATGTTCCTGTGCACAAACCTTTTCGATAAATTAAGAGCTATGAAGTAAAAAATCTTTACAAAATTTTGGTAAAAAGAAAGATATTGCTACAAAATTGGCAGCACATTTTTTTAAAATTTTGTATGCTTATAGAGCTTGAGATAATCTACAATTTGGTTTGTATCTCAGCCTGCTAATTTCGCTGAAACGCCTTCTATGAATTTTTGAAAATTAAATATTCATGGCTCTTTTTGTAATAAACGGGGGGCGATAAATAATTTATGTTAAAGTTAAATTGCTCATAAGCAATAGCACAATAAGATCAAAAACTTTATTTTTAGGTGCAGTAATATTTAAGGGGGTTAATTTGTCACCGCCTACCTTAATTTTGACGGAAAGCTGTAGCTCAGTTAGCCCAATGGTTAGAATGTTACCGACGCGTAGCTGTTATTTATTTAAAAAAAACAAATTTTATCCATAATAACAATGCGCTGTGAGTTGTAAAAAGAGTAAGTGCCTTCCCCTGTTAGACTAAATGAGTGGTCCCGCACCCTTAACCTTTAAAAACGTTGAAAATCATATTTTTACAAAAAACAAACCAACTGTGAATAAATTCTAAAAATTGTTAGCTTTTGTCACCTTTAGGGAAACTCCCTTCGCATCGAGTTACTTGTCGATGCTTGTTATTTATACATCTGCACGTGAATCCCGAAAGACTCCGTAGAACTTAGCACAATACAAATGTGAGAATGTAAAATTTTATTCTTACAAGATATCCAGTTACTAATGGAAACGTGAGTATTACGTAATTTACAATTTTTACCAAACCTTACTTATTTATTTTGCTGAAACCCTACAAAATGTTTTCTTTCAGTCGTATTATTACAGTATTTTATATTATTTACTTTTAGTATATTGGCACTTATCAAGTGACTAATTTTACATTGTAAGTAAGAAATTTGCTATTTTACGCTCTCTGCAATTTCAATTAACGAGATATTCTCCTATTTCACAAAACAATAAAGACGATTACATGCAAGAAATAAGTACTGTACTATTGCATAATGAACTATTTACTTTCTCTTAAGGTAGTTTTCCCGCTTCGTGTTTACATTAAATAAACCTACAATACTATTTGCAGCTAGTACTCGTTTATCTGTGCTTGATAGCTGACTCAAACCTGAAGAGTTGCTCTTTTTCAACAAGCGCTGCAAAGGTAAGTGCTCAACTTACATAAATATTTCTTTTTGTTTGAACTTGAACATTTAAATATGCTAAAAAATTTGATAAGCTTATTATTAAATAAAGAATTTTTTTTAACATATATGCAATTTACGATTTTATTTAATTAAAAGAAATAATGCAAAATGAACTATTCAGGTAGAAATAATTTCCTAAATTATATCTAACAAATTTATACGCATATAGCAGCGGGGCGTGGGTGTCATCACTTCGAAAGACGAAAGTGTGTGAAAGTTCAGTGAAAATTCATTAGAAAAACAGAATTTCAAATTTCTTATTTAGTAGAGCCTGTGTACGTCAATACAAAGGTAAACAATAATACAAAATTTGCTAACTAAAAATGAAGGTTGATTTGATATCATTCGCATAAAATACAAAAGCCTTTCAAAAATTATTTTAGAAACCTAGCACTACGTGGCTAAGAACAATTAATATAAATTTGCCTTTTCATTATGACATCCTCTACCAATCAAAATTTCATATTTAATGCCATTTTATT
Source organism: Ctenicera cuprea (assembly GCA_958336395.1). NCBI lineage: Eukaryota > Metazoa > Arthropoda > Insecta > Coleoptera > Elateridae > Ctenicera > Ctenicera cuprea. The sequence goes on from OY284493.1 coordinate 12,472,432, forward strand.
CAAAAAACAGAATATTTATAAACGGCGTTTTATTTTTTTACACAAAATTTATTAACGTCAATGAATCATGTCGTTACGAAATAACTTTTTGACGAGAAAAAAAGTGTTTCTGACTTCATAAAATGATTTATTGACGAAAAACAACATTCATTGACATCTTAAAATATTTATTGACGTCAAGAATCATGTTTTGCCGTCAAATGCAGAATTTTTAACATTGACGTCAAAAATCTATTTTATGACATCAAATAATTTAATTGTAGCATTTAATAAATAAGTTAATTTATCGGACAGTCATGATTTTTAAACATCAAGAAATTAATTTTTTACGTCTAAATATTCCGACGTAAAATTTACTTTCAAAAATTTAATTAATAACTTCAAACCTGTATTCTTTAATGTGAAAAACTATTTTTAGTAAAAACTATTAGTTTATTAGAGCAATTTACATGAAAAATTTTAAAAATTACAAAAAAGAGGATTTGATTACAATAACAAATAATAATAATAAAATTATAAATAATGAAAATCGTTTACACAATTTAGACCTAAATAATAATTGACATAAATGCTAAGCTTTAACTATAATTGATTATTTTCTGACGTTAACAAATAAGTTATTGAGGTCAAAAATGTATTGTTTTACTCCATCAAATCATGTTTTGACGTTGAAAACTAAATTTTTAACGTCAACAAATGATGCATTGAGGTAAAAAGTACTTTGCCGTATCCAGAAATCCACTAACTTTAAAAATCCGTTTTATAACGTCAAAAAACGCGGTAATCGGATTGAATGAATAAATATTTTAAACCGAAATTTGATGATTTAAGACATCAAGTTAATTCGTGGCGTCTAAACATCTCTCCCGACATGAAATTTACTTTGTGACACCTAAAATTCAGTTTCTATCGTCTAAACTGTATTTTTTGACGTCAAACAAATAAGTTATTGATGTCAAAAAGGTATTGCTTTATCACAACAAATTATGTTTTGACGTTAAACACTAAGTTTTTAACGCCAAAAAATGATTTATTCACGTAACAACTAATTTTTCGTCTCAGAAATCCACTGACTTTAAGAATTCGTTTTATGACGTCAAAAAATGGGGTAATCGGGTTTAATAAATTAATATTTTAAACCGAAATATGATGATTTTTAGACATCAAGAAATTAATTTGTGGCGTTTTAACATCCCGACATGAAATTTACTTTGTGACACCTAAAATTCAATTTCTAACGTCTAAACTGTATTTTTTGACGTCAAAAATTATTTTATACATTTATAATAATTGACATAAATGCTAAGCTTTAATCAGAATTGATTATTTTCTGACGTCAACGAATAAGTTATTGACGTCAAAAATTTATTCTTCGTTTTCAGAAATCCACTAACTTTAAAAATCCGTTTTATGACGTCAAAAATTGCGGTAATCGGGTTTAATAAATTAATATTTTAAACCGAAATTTGATGATTTTTAGACATCATGAATCGACATGAAATTTACTTTGTGACACCTAAAATTCAATTTCTATCGTCTAAACTGTATTTTTTGACGTCAATAATGATTTTGTACCTTTATAATAATTGACATAAATGCAAAGCTTTAATCAAAATTGATTATTTTCTGACGTCAACTAATAAGTTATTGACGTCAAAAATTTATTCTTCGTTTTCAGAAATCCACTAACTTTAAAAATTCGTTTTATTACGTCAAAAATTGCGGTAATCGGATTGAACGAATAAATATTTTAAACCGAAATTTGATGATTTTAAGACATCAAGTTAATTCGTGGCGTCTAAACATCTCTCCCGACATGAAATTCACTTTGTGACACCTAAAATTCAGTTTCTATCGTCTAAACTGTATTTTTTGACGTCAATAATGATTTTATACCTAAATAATAATTGACATAAATGCTAAGCTTCAACCATAATTGATTATTTTCTGACATCAACAAATAAGTTATTGACGTCACAAATATATTGCTTTCCCACAACAAATCATGTTGTGACGTCAAAAACTAAATTTTTAACGTCAAAAATTGATTTATTGACGTCTAAAAGGTATTGCTTTACTACAACAAATCATGTTTTGACGTTACAAACTAAATTTTTAACGTCAAAAAATGATTTATTGACGTCAAAAATTAATTTTTCGTCTCAGAAATCCACTGACTTTAAAAATTCGCTCTATGACGTCAAAAAATGGGGTAATCGGATTGAATGGATAAATATTTTAAACCGAAATTTGATGATTTTCAGACATCAAGTTAATTTCTGGCGTCTAAACATCTCGACATGAAATTTACTTTGTGACTCTTAAAATTCAGTTTCTATCGTCTAAACTGTATTTTTTGACGTCAAACAAATAAGTTATTGATGTCAAAAAGGTATTGCTTTATCACAACAAATTATGTTTTGACGTTAAACACTAAGTTTTTAACGTCAAAAAATGATTTATTCACGTAACAACTAATTTTTCGTCTCAGAAATCCACTGACTTTAAGAATTCGTTTTATGACGTCAAAAAATGGGGTAATCGGGTTTATTAAATTAATATTTTAAACCGAAATATGATGATTTTTAGACATCAAGAAATTAATTTGTGGCGTTTTAACATCCCGACATGAAATTTACTTTGTGACACCTAAAATTCAATTTCTAACGTCTAAACTGTATTTTTTGACGTCAAAAATTATTTTATACCTTTATAATAATTGACATAAATGCTAAGCTTTAATCAGAGTTGATTATTTTCTGACGTCAACGAATAAGTTATTGACGTCAAAAATTCATTCTTCGTTTTCAGAAATCCACTAACTTTAAAAATCCGTTTTATGACGTCAAAAATTGCGGTAATCGTATTGAATGAATAAATATTTTAAACCGAAATTTGATGATTTTTAGACATCATGAATCGACATGAAATTTACTTTGTGACACCTAAAATTCGGTTTCTATCGTCTAAACTGTATTTTTTGACGTCAATAATGATTTTGTACCTTTATAATAATTGACATAAATGCTAAGCTTTAATCAAAATTGATTATTTTCTGACGTCAACGAATAAGTTATTGACGTCAAAAATTTATTCTTCGTTTTCAGAAATCCACTAACTTTAAAAATCCGTTTTATGACGTCAAAAATTGCGGTAATCGGATTGAATGAATAAATATTTTAAACCGAAATTTGATGATTTTTAGACATCATGAATCGACATGAAATTTACTTTGTGACACCTAAAATTCGGTTTCTATCGTCTAAACTGTATTTTTTGACGTCAATAATGATTTTGTACCTTTATAATAATTGACATAAATGCTAAGCTTTAATCAAAATTGATTATTTTCTGACGTCAACGAATAAGTTATTGACGTCAAAAATTTATTCTTCGTTTTCAGAAATCCACTAACTTTAAAAATCCGTTTTATGACGTCAAAAATTGCGGTAATCGGATTGAATGAATAAATATTTTAAACCGAAATTTGATGATTTTAAGACATCAAGTTAATTCGTGGCGTCTAAACATCTCTCCCGACATGAAATTCACTTTGTGACACCTAAAATTCAGTTTCTATCGTCTAAACTGTATTTTTTGACGTCAATAATGATTTTATACCTAAATAATAATTGACATAAATGCTAAGCTTCAACCATAATTGATTATTTTCTGACATCAACAAATAAGTTATTGACGTCACAAATATATTGCTTTCCCACAACAAATCATGTTGTGACGTCAAAAACTAAATTTTTAACATCAAAAATTGATTTATTGACGTCTAAAAGGTATTGCTTTACTACAACAAATCATGTTTTGACGTTACAAACTAAATTTTTAACGTCAAAAAATGATTTATTGACGTCAAAAATTAATTTTTCGTCTCAGAAATCCACTGACTTTAAAAATTCGCTCTATGACGTCAAAAAATGGGGTAATCGGATTGAATGGATAAATATTTTAAACCGAAATTTGATGATTTTCAGACATCAAGTTAATTTCTGGCGTCTAAACATCTCGACATGAAATTTACTTTGTGACTCTTAAAATTCAGTTTCTATCGTCTAAACTGTATTTTTTGACGTCAAACAAATAAGTTATTGATGTCAAAAAGGTATTGCTTTATCACAACAAATTATGTTTTGACGTTAAACACTAAGTTTTTAACGTCAAAAAATGATTTATTCACGTAACAACTAATTTTTCGTCTCAGAAATCCACTGACTTTAAGAATTCGTTTTATGACGTCAAAAAATGGGGTAATCGGGTTTATTAAATTAATATTTTAAACCGAAATATGATGATTTTTAGACATCAAGAAATTAATTTGTGGCGTTTTAACATCCCGACATGAAATTTACTTTGTGACACCTAAAATTCAATTTCTAACGTCTAAACTGTATTTTTTGACGTCAAAAATTATTTTATACCTTTATAATAATTGACATAAATGCTAAGCTTTAATCAGAGTTGATTATTTTCTGACGTCAACGAATAAGTTATTGACGTCAAAAATTCATTCTTCGTTTTCAGAAATCCACTAACTTTAAAAATCCGTTTTATGACGTCAAAAATTGCGGTAATCGTATTGAATGAATAAATATTTTAAACCGAAATTTGATGATTTTTAGACATCATGAATCGACATGAAATTTACTTTGTGACACCTAAAATTCGGTTTCTATCGTGTAAACTGTATTTTTTGACGTCAATAATGATTTTGTACCTTTATAATAATTGACATAAATGCTAAGCTTTAATCAAAATTGATTATTTTCTGACGTCAACGAATAAGTTATTGACGTCAAAAATTTATTCTTCGTTTTCAGAAATCCACTAACTTTAAAAATCCGTTTTATGACGTCAAAAATTGCGGTAATCGGATTGAATGAATAAATATTTTAAACCGAAATTTGATGATTTTTAGACATCATGAATCGACATGAAATTTACTTTGTGACACCTAAAATTCAATTTCTATCGTTTAAACTATATTTTTTGACGTCAAAAATTATTTTATACCTTTATAATAATTGACATAAATGCTAAGCTTTAATCAGAGTTGATTATTTTCTGACGTCAACGAATAAGTTATTGACGTCAAAAATTCATTCTTCGTTTTCAGAAATCCACTAACTTTAAAAATCCGTTTTATGACGTCAAAAATTGCGGTAATCGTATTGAATGAATAAATATTTTAAACCGAAATTTGATGATTTTTAGACATCATGAATCGACATGAAATTTACTTTGTGACACCTAAAATTCGGTTTCTATCGTCTAAACTGTATTTTTTGACGTCAATAATGATTTTGTACCTTTATAATAATTGACATAAATGCTAAGCTTTAATCAAAATTGATTATTTTCTGACGTCAACGAATAAGTTATTGACGTCAAAAATTTATTCTTCGTTTTCAGAAATCCACTAACTTTAAAAATCCGTTTTATGACGTCAAAAATTGCGGTAATCGGATTGAATGAATAAATATTTTAAACCGAAATTTGATGATTTTTAGACATCATGAATCGACATGAAATTTACTTTGTGACACCTAAAATTCAATTTCTATCGTTTAAACTATATTTTTTGACGTCAAAAATTATTTTACACCTTTATAATAATTGACATAAATGCTAAGCTTTAACCATAATTGATTATTTTCTCACGTCAACGAATAAGTTATTGACGTCAAAAATGAATTTGTCTTCAGAATTCTGCCGACTTTAAAAATCCGTTTTATGACGTCAAAAAATGCGGTAATCGGATTTAATGAATTAATATTTTAAACCGAAATTTGATGATTTTTAGACATCAATAAATTTGTTTGTGAAGTCTAAACATCCTGACATGAAATTTACTTCGTGACACCTATAAAATCCAAGATGGTGAATTTAATACGGCGGAAGTATTTCATACAATTATCCGATGTACATGGAAATAGCTATACGAGGATTTTGGGGCTCCTCATTGCGAATTCAAAATCTAAATGTTAAATTTTAAGATGACGCATTTAATGCGGCAAAATTATTTCATAACGTTATCCGATTTGCATGAAAATTAATATTCAAAGTGTTTTAGGGCCGCTAATCACGCACCTAATGTCTAAATTATATAATTCAAGATGTCGGATGCAATATGGCGGAATTATTTCATAAAGTTATTCTATTTACATGAAAATTGACGCTCGAAGGATCTTGGAGCTGCTAATTACGAATCCACGATCTATATTATAAAAGTCAAGATTTATTTTTCGGAATAAAACAGTAAACCAGATGGTGATATTAAATCACCTGAAACTCCAGTGGCGCCGAGATTGCAGATTTTTAAAATTAGGTTATCTGTACATCTGTCCCATAATGGTTGTGATATTTCGAATATGCAAATTACCAATAATGAGGGTCAACTACCTCAAACGAAATTTAAATAAAAACATTTTTCCGATACTTTAACACCCTGTATTTCGAAAACAAAGTGTTTGTCGACTCGTGTTGACCTGAAACGTCCTGCTTATTTTTGGATGTTGTATCAGCTGATAAATTTTGGGACACTTATTGTGGAACACCCTGTATAAATAAAGTAAACGGTGATACGCTAAAAAAAAATCTTATCTTGTTAGACATTAGCGTATTTGGCTCAAATGAAAATCGCTGTTATTTATATAAGTCGATCAGCTAGAAAAAAAGTGGTATTTTTTTCAGTGATAGGTCTTTTTTAATTACGCAGTGATCTAACAGCAAGAAAATACACGTGATTTTGTTTAGGCAAATGTTTTTTCGTGGTTGTTGTTTTCTGGTTATTTTTTCGGGCTTGTTTGTCCGGGGAATGTTTTTACTGGGGCATGTCTTTACCGGAGTCTTTTTTCCAGAAGCAGTTTGTAGGGTTTTATTTAGATCATTTTTTTCCTCAGAGAATTTGTTCTCGGACTTTTGTCGTGGATGTTTTCACCGTACACCGTAAATAGCAAAAGCTTTCTCTTTAGCTCGGGACCTTGAAAGTATTTAGCGCTTTTCTGTGCGCGGTTCTGTATCATTAGAACCAACTCTTCGCAAGCTGTTGAAATGAAACACTGCTTCAGTTTTTTAAATAAACAGCCGAGAGCTGCATGATTCATTCTTTGTGTTTGTGTTGGAAATGACAGCAGCTGATTATATGCCACTAATACTGAGAAATAGTAAACATCATAATTTCTAAGTTCTGTGAAATACTTTAGCGGTCCACTCTACAAGGAAAATGGTCTTTATATAATGCCGTCGCTAATGTGTGAGTTGTCGTAGTGAGAGTTTTTTTTTGATTTTTTTTATAAGTACTGTGACTCGTAGCATCATGAACCATCGCTTCCAAAGCAGTAACGGAAAATTTTAAACACTAAAAATCATTAATACGATTTACTGTAACCTCTCGAGATATTTCGAGATGTTTCAATAATCGAATGGCACGATTAGTTTTATTCAAAATATTCTACCAATACTCAAGATTAGTAGAAAACGCGGGGAAGCCCCAACGGTTTGCTAAAAATACTGATTTTTGTGTGTCGCTAGAAAACAGACGAATTTCGTTTTAAATTTTAGGGAAATTCGCACTCCCATCCCCAACAGTTAAACCTAACCACCTGACTTGCCCCGCGCCGCCTAGAACGATCTTATGGGCGCCCATGGCCGACAATCCATACATATATAAAAGTTCAAAGGGTTTTTTTCTCCGCTTCCTCCAGCGGCTACCGCGTCACCAATTTGGACCATTTTTTTTCAATGAAAGGTCTCTATCCTCAGATGGAACATGAAACATTTTTATATTTTTATTCTACGTCGATTTTTTAATAATAATTATTTTAGTTTATAATATATATGAAAGTCTGCTAGACGCGCTTCACTTGAGGCGACATCTACACTAACGCCGCGTCTCATTATTGGAACTAATGCATCACGTGACTTAGCATTTCGCCAGATCGGTCAACGCTCAGTCTTTCAGTGCATTGTGCGCTGGGGTAACACTAGTAAATATTAATAAACAAGTAAATATATACAATTTTTCAAAAACATCCGTAACTTAAATACTTTGATGTCACAACGCTCTACTTTTTATTAGTTGTTTAGAGATGATGTTTTTAAACCAAGTTTTGAATAAACAAGCGTAAAATTAAGAATTGTTAAACAATTTCATAAATGTAGTCATTGCAAGAGGCGGCAATTGTTCTTTTTACTATTTATATTAAACAAACTTATATGTTGCATTTGTTGCGCAACTATGCATTTTCTAGTAGCAAATCACCTCAGGCGTATCACGAAGACATGCAGTTTCTCGTTAAACGGGATTTAGAAAACTTGCTTATAAAACGCTCATAAATAAACTGCATAAGTACAACAACCGCATAAAATAGGTCGATGATCGCAAATTGCACGTTGCACATGCACATCAGACAATCCACTCAATTCCATGAAAAGTAATATTGTTACGCGATTTTTACTTAAACCTTTTTCAGTAATTTTAAAATTAATGTTGCAATTATTTCCTCAAACTAATTTCTGCTTAATATTATGAATAAACTAAGAAATGGAGTACTATTTGCTTACAAATTACCTTATATACCTATACATTAGAAAGGAGTAGGTAATAACATATTAAAATTATTTACATGCGTTATACTGAAAAGTATTAAAACATGCGCTTTCGTTAAAGTTTATTGGCCTTTTAGTACTGCACCACAAAGAGCTCTTAAGTTTACAAGAATGGTAAAAATATGCTTTTACTTTCAGTTATTGCGAAAGTAGTACCTAGTACCAGCCTATTGCAGGGTGTTTTATTGGCAGTGAATGCTAGTTACATCATCTTCTACAGGGTCTTCACGAATTAACACACTAAGAGAGGCATAAATGATTATTTTTATGTATTAAAGCAATATTTTGCCAGAAAACAGACGCACAAAAGGTAATGAAGTACAAACCTAGTGTAAAAAGAAATTTCGGAAGGCCTACGGAAAGATGGAATGTATAGAGAGCCGGAACAGGCCAAAAGGCCTAAACCTTGCTGCTGCTGATGATGATGATGAACAATATTTTGTAACCTACAAGAATGGGTTGAAAAGTTCGTGTCATGCTGTTCGGCAAAAGTATAATTCGCCACAACACAAAAATACGAAACACAGAACGAAAATAACAAAGAAAATAATTATCAAAAAAATCACACGAAGAAAAAAACGAATTATAAAAGGCACAGAAAGAAACGAATGCAAAAATATCACAAAAATATCGAATTGTGTCAAAGTTGACGTTATTTGAATGCATGTATGTCTAGATCGTTTTTGTTTTCAAAATTCCGTGTGACCTGTGCAAAATAATTGAAAACGCAATTTGGGTTGCCTATTTTCAGGCACTTCTTAAAGAATCTTTGAGAAGCTCTATCTCTGAAAGGAAACACTTTTGACCACACATTTATTAACAAAAGTTGTTTGCTTTGTTGTGTTTCGCAAGCCCTAGAAGTTTGTCTCTACAATTCATTAACACCCTGTATATGATCTAAGAAATAAAGCCTTATGTGTTATGTACGATCGATAATATTGAAAGCTGTTATTTCCAAACTTTGGCAACAAACAAATTCTTCCTTCTGATACAGATTCTTACATCACAATCTAATAAATTAAGGACACCTAACCTGTTTGGCAATCAGCGCGCCCTGTGTTCTTCAGCAAGAAGCACGTCGTATTACGTTTTCACCGTGATATTTTAAACTACCACATATTTGAAATCAAAATTTCAAATTTTAGAGCAATATTTTCCGTTTTTTGTTATGATAGACATAATATAAAAACATACCACATATTTTTAATGTAACATTTTCAATTTCACTGTGATATTTTTTAACATCCTTAATATCACTATAATAATGTAAATTACCACACATTTTAAACGAACAATTTTTGATTATTGGCCGATATTTTTGTGTTTTTAATATCACAGTCATATTAAAAATGTTGACATATTTTAAATCTAACTATTTTAAAGTTACTGCAATATGTTTAACGTTTTTAATCTTCTTCTTCTTTACGCCTATTTTCTATCCTTTCCATTTTTTGGATGTAGGCCTCCCCTATCTGCTTCCAATGGTCTCTGTCTTGGGCCACTCTTTGCCACATTAAGCCTGCGTGTTTTACTATGTCGTCTTTCCATCTTATCTGTGGCCTGCCTACTGATCTTTTTCCAATGTATGGGCGCCATTTTCCTATCTGGTGATTCCATCGTTGGTCTTGGAGACGTTCGTTATGTCCGGCCCAGTTCCATTTTAGTTTGGCTGCTTGTTCAATGACATCTATGGCTTTTGTTTTCCTTCTTATCCAGTCATTTCTTTTCCTATCTTTAAGCGAGATCCCTAATATTTGTCTTTCCATAGCTCTCTGCGTCTTTCTTATTTTATCTAGGTTTGATGTTGTGAACGTCCATGTTTGAGCTCCATATGTGATGTTTGGCAAAATGCATGAATTAAATACTCTGATTCTTAAGTGTAAAGGAATCTTTTGGTTCTTTAGTACGTGCGACAGTTTGCCAAAAGCTGCCCATCCCATTCGTACTCTTCTAGCTATTTCGGCGGTTTGATTTTCCTTGTTTACCTCTATGATTTGGCCTAAATATATGTATTCAGTAACTTGTTCTATTTCAATGTCATTTATTGTTATTTTGTATTGATCGTGGGTATTTGACATTATCTTAGTTTTATTCAGATTCATTTAAAATCCTTTTTCTAAGGATTTTCGGTGTGTGTCATTTATCATTTCTTGTAAATCTTCCTTTCTATTAGCAAACAAAATCACATCGTCGGCGTATCTAAGATTATTTAGGTATTTTCCGTTAATACAGATTCCTTTTCCTTCCCAGTTCAAAGTCTTAAATATGTCCTCCATTGCTAGGGTAAATAATTTGGGGGAAATGGTATCCCCTTGCCTTACTCCCCTTCTGATTGGTATGTGCTCCGTTTTCAGTTCCTCATCTAGTTGCACTGTCATTGTTGCATCTTTGTATATGTTGTGTATTAGATCTCGATATCGAAAATCTATTCTGCAGTTTGAGTGCTTCTTCCACCGCCCATGTGTCCACACTATCGAAGGCCTTCTCGTAATCTATCAATGCTAAGTATAGGGGAAGGTTATATTCGTTGGTTTTTTCAATTAATATTTTTAGAGTATGCAGATGGTCACATGTGCCGTATCCTTTCCTGAAGCCTGCCTGTTCAACGGGTTGATAATTATCAAATTTGTTTGTTAATCTGTTGTTAACTATTCTTGTGAACGTTTTGTATATTTGCGACAGGAGCGATATAGGCCTGTAATTGTCTAATTTTGCTGGGTCACCTTTTTTATATATTAGGATCGTCTTCACGTCTTTCCATTTTTTTGGTATCTCACCCTCGAATAAGTGTTTGTTGTATAATATCTTTAGGTAAGATACTATTTTATTGCCTCCTTCTTTAAGCTGCTCTGTTTCTTGTTGCTAGTTTTGAGCTTGCTTCTAATATTTCCTTAGTTATTGCTGAATTCATCTCATCTAGGTTTAGTTCATTTAGTTTTAGAGTATTGGCATCTTTTAACAGATTTTCATATTGTTCTTTGTTTTCTTTCAGAAGTTTTGTGTCTATTCTTTTGCAGGATTGTTTGTATTTTTTTCTATCCACTATCTTCTTTATCTGTATTTTTGCTCGCACTATTCTGTGATCACTTCCCACTGAGATAGAATTGATGACCGTAACGTCTTGAATAATATCTTTTTGTTTTGTAAGGATACAGTCTATCTCGTTCTTTGTTGTTCCGTTTGGTGACGCCCACGTCCATTTTCTATGCAGTTTTTTCTGGAAAAAGCTATTCATAGCAAAGAGTCTGTTGGCTTCTAGAAAGTTTATGAGCATCTCCCCTCTTTCATTTCGTGTTCCGTATCCGAAGTTGCCTATTTTCTGTTTCTTCTAGTTTCTTTCCCAGTTTGGCATTGAAATCACCAATAATGAGTGTATAAGTACTTTTATAATTGTCTAGTGCTTGTGCTATGCTGTCATAAAACTGTTCAACTTCTTCGTCCTCGTGATTGGATGTTGGGGCATAGACTTGTATAATTTTAAGACTGTTGTTTTTGTTTAGATCTAGAATTATAAGTGCGACTCTTTCTGATAATCCCATGTATTGTCTAATTTTGTTTCTGTGTTTTTTAGCGATTAGAAATCCTACCCCATCGAGACTTTCATTTTCTCTTCCTTTGTAATATAGGATATTTCCTGATTCAAGTTGTAGGCATCCTTCTCCTCTTCTTTTAATTTCTGATAATCCTATTACGTCCCATTTCATGTTTTTTATTTCTTCTTCTAACTCGTGTAGTTTCTCGTCTTTTGTCATAGATTGTACATTGTATGTTGCAATATTCATTATCATGTTTTGCCTTTGTTGTTTTAGTTGATCTTGTTGGTTTGGTTTCATTAGCGAATTTTTGCCTCCCCCAGATTCCTTGAGGCTGCCCTCCTTGGAGGGGTGGGACTTGGGTTTATCCACCTGGGGACCAGATCCTTTTGTTTTAAAATTCGCCATTCTGATTAGGGGGTTGTTAGCCGTAAAACGCCACGTTGGCTGGACGGGTTGGCGAGTTTATTAATCAGCCGCTCCTTACCTGGAGAACAGACGCTGTCGAGTAACCGCTCCTTTGGAATCAGACGTTGCTCGTTGCTAGTTTTGGTCCGCCCCGGGTATTTAATTTCCCTGGTATCACCCATATATGGGTGACTTTCTCCTATCCGCCACCTGGGGAGGCGCCCGATGGGTGATCTAGCAACCCCCGTTTTAATATCACTGTGAAATTGTAAATGTACCTGATAGTAGACAACAATTTTTAACTTACAGCGACATTTTTAATGTTTTTGATATTGCATTCATAATAAAAATGTGATCACACAATGGCAATAAAATATTTTCCATTTCACTGCAGTATTTTTAACCGTGTATAATATGACTGTGAAATTAGAAATTTATATTGAAAATCAACAACTGACTATTTCAGTGCGATATTTTGAACGTTTTTAATAAATCACATTCTGAATATAAATGTGTAAAACGTAATTTTTGGTAACGTTTAAATTTAAATTCATTCAAAATACCAGAAATGCATTTCTGATATCTAAAATGCATTTCTGATATTTGAAATGCATTCCTTATATCTGAAATGCATTTCTAATATCTGAAATAAAAAGCACATATTATAAATGTTTTAAAATACCGATTTCACAACACTTATTAAAAAGTAAAGCGGCTTGCATAATCAATGCTTTCTGAGATATAGCACTTTTTTAAAGATAAGTTCACATATTACTATAGTCCCGAGTTCTAGTCTAGTATTTTGCCAGTATTTACATTATGAGGCAATCAATTATTAAGCAATTTCAGCATTATTTCTTTAAATGTATAGTTGGCGCATACCTAAACTTTCAAACGAATTATTTACGAGCTTAGAATGGTAACACATCCATATGTTTGACCTTTTTATGAAACTGCAAAAATACTTTTTTCAATTGGAATGTAAAATAGCAGCCACGAATTAATTAAAATAGAACGTGTAAATTCATTAATACAACGAGAAAGTTCTATTAAAGAAAAGTTTAAACTATTAACAATCATAAGGGACAGAAAACCACCGTCGAATAAAAAACTTAAAAATTTCAGTACACAACAACAACTTCTTCTAAATTCTCATCCAAAAAATTAGTTCTATTGTCCAACATATTTCACGTACAACTTAATGAATTTGAGTATGCTCATGGTTTTTGTTTACTTATTGAATTTTAACGAAATTTTTTGCTCTTCTGCGCCTAAAAGTCCGGTCTTTAATTATTACAATTCACTTAAGTGTAGTAAGCGCTTATCAAAAGTACGCATCAAATTAAATTATTTTTTTTGGTCAAAATGACTTGAAGATTACACCTATGCGGAGATGGCTGACTTGTATTAGGTGCTAATGAAAAACGGTATGCCACCTGTTGAATTAATATTTTTGTATGGAAATTTATGCAAATTTTATCTAACAATTATTTATGCCTTACATAATTATCGTAAGGTTAGACTAGACAATGATTGCAAGTTGTTAATGAATATTGCAGTTTTACTCTTATACATCTTAAACTATGTTCGTCAAACTAAAATTTGCCTGTAATTATTACGTTGTAATAACTACTCTTGTCATCTACATAAATATGTAACACAAGTTTGTTTTCAGTTTCACCTTCGCAATGACCGAAAACGCGTCTAAAGCGAAACCACCAAACAGGCTCGCAGGCGATGGTGGATTTAAAGGAAAAACTCTTCTCCTGAGCGGTGGAACCGGCTTTTTAGGGAAAGTACTCACTGAGAAATTGCTTAGGACTTGCCCGTTGCTTAAAAAGATTTACGTTATAGCCAGGGCCAAGAAGGGAAAGAATCCACAGGATAGAATGAAAGATATTTTTGCCGGCCCCGTAAGTTTCATTCATCTATTTATCGTTTTCTTCAATAATAATAACGTTTTTGCATTCATGGCATACCCGGGTTCGAACCCAGGATCGCTTGTTTGCTAAGCAAATGCTTATTTACTTAACAACCACGGCCTCGAAGAAGTGTTAAGAAAATAATTTAAAAACGAAGTAAACATACGCCTTCCCAAAAAATTTTTTAATGCAATTTTAATAAAATGCCTTTATTGTACATTGCTGTAAAAGCTTATGGTTTCTATTCTTTTTCCAGCTTTTTGATCTTTTAAAACAAACCCGAGGAGAGGAAATTCTAAATAAAGTCGTGGCTATTGACGGTGATATCTCAGAGCTGGGTTTAGGCTTATCTCAAAAAAATCGTCAAATGTTAACCAAGGAAGTAGAAATAATTTACCACATGGCTGCCACAATTCGCTTCGACGATCCTTTTAGAAAAGCAGTACTACTTAATACCAGGGGGACCAAAATGATGCTAGATTTAGCTAAAGAATGCCAAAAATTGGTGGTAATATTTACAAGTGTTTGTTGCGCATCACTTTTACAATTTTTTAGCTATAGTTTAATTGGGTATTTTTTTGCACAAACTATTATATTGATTTACGTAATTTTAGGTATTTGTTCAAGTTTCAACTGCTTATTGTCATTTAAATGAAAGAGTACTGTATGAGAAGGCATATCCTCCTCCAGCAAATCCTCACAACATAATAAAAGTTGTTGAATCACTGGACGAAGAAATTGTTAATGCAATGGCTGAAAAGTAAGTAAATAGATAATCAACCAAAAAGGAAAAACATAGTTTTAAAATTAATAAGGTAGCATTTTGAATTTGTTTTATAATATTGCTTACTAGAGGGCAACAGGGTCAACCGCGGTGACAGACGGAATTTAAGCTCTATGATTGGTTGACTGTAACGCTTGACGTGCTGCCATCTATTAAATTCATTATATAATTAGATGCAATATTTTGTTTTTGATTATTTCAAACGTTAGAAAACATAGTTTACATTTTACATTAATTATGACATGGTTACCGTTCAAAACATAAACATTGTCGTAAATATTATTTGTGACCACATATAATTTACACCGCATATGACTCTGCTGACATATAGCGGTTGCTTTAAAAAATACCTTTAAAAATTTCTTATTAAATTAATTAAAATAATTTTCAGACTTTCATAACTTATAATTTGTCTCTTATACCGTTTTGCTTCAATTATCCTTTAATTATTACTCTAAAATATTTCCGACGTCCGCTCAATTAGTTAAGTGCATGACTCTGAGTGGAACGATCCCAGTTCAATTCTGAGCATAAGCTAACTTAGGTAGGACAACTAGGCAGGCTCTGTTCCTGTAATATTAGGAGAAACAGAAGAGATATTGAGATGCGATTTGTGAGGGCTCTTTAGGTGTAGAAGAGAACACATACCTTTTCAGGTATTGGTGATGAATAGCAATTCACCCGCTCACCCACAGCCTACCCAAGTTTAAAATTTGACACGCGTCCTATAACTTATGTGCCATTAAATTGAAGCATAAGAAAAATGTAGTCTTTCGCCGCAAAGAAAATTAAAATCCGTTGATTCGTTCTCGAGTTATGAATTAAGAACTATTTTTATTGTGTCACATATTCTTACTGTATACCGTTTGATACAGTGTGCTACCGTTAGCTACCATATATTATTTGCTACCAGTAGCTACCGTTTGCTACCGTTAGCTACTGTATTTTAATTGCTACCGTTTACTACCGTTCGCTACTGTTTCTTCATTGCTACGGTTTGCTACTGTTTTTGCTGTTTGAAATTGTTTATATATTAAATATTACTGGTGGAAACTTTAAAAATAAACACCCTGTATAACACATGTTTTTATAGAATAATGGGTGATTTTCCAAATACATATTCATTTACCAAAGCACTAGGAGAAGGTCTCGTTAATGAACAACTAGACAAGCTGCCTATAATAATGGTTCGTCCTTCGGTGGGTAAGTAGTGATGCTTAAATTTGTTTTTGTTGGTAGTACATCTTTTTGATATTGCAATTTGATTTCAAGTAATTCCCATTTGGAAAGAACCTATACCAGGTTGGACAGATAACATCAATGGGCCCGCAGGGCTTTTAATAGCAGCTGGAAAAGGGGTGCTAAGATCTATGTATTGCGACTCGAAAGGTTACGCTGATTATCTTCCTGTAGATGTCGCTGCTAATGCTATTTTGGTGACAACGTATGACTATCTGGCTAATAAGTAAGTGTTTATGTTTTGAGCTATGGTGAGTTTTTGTACATAAATGCAGCCTGTTCTACTAAAAGATTAGGTTTTACAATTCAGAACTCGTTGCTGTTGCGGTACGATATAAAACAGGAGCAAATCGCGTATGTTGCATAATGTAGCTGATAAAGGGCAAGCGAGCGACCTAACAGCATTAAAATCATGCTGCGAGACTTATTGGCACATCTGTAAGAAATACACGCCTAGAAGGGTCGTTTTATACTAATTTATACCAATAGTTTACAAGGACGCCAGCAGCATAGCAACCACCAACTATTTTACACACTCGACTTCCTACTATATTCGTAGCATATTTTTCTGAAATTTTGAGAAATTTTATTAGGTTGATGTTAAAAATCGTTATGAACCCATTAAGCATTTTAAATTATGGCATTCTTGAAAATATGCCGCAGTTCGAGAACCCGCCACAATTCACGCCTATTTTTTTAAGTTGCTATAAATATTACATTAGAAACCTGCACACACACGCACACACACACACACATACACTATACGCCGAAACCTGGTTTATTAGTATTCTGGCACCCTAAAACGTGCATACCTATCGAAATCGCAATTTCTTATAGTTTGACGATAACACTACCTGCAATGATGAGATTTGGATTGTATAGATTTCGAGACTAGTTATACAGATGGGTAGGCAGACTAGTATTATTACAGGCATGTTGATGGTCCAGTAGGTGTTAGGGCTAAAACGTTATAAAATAAAATAATTATGGAAGTATAACAAATAAATTGTGAAATATGAGAAAGTTCAGGTGCAGTGGTTCGCTGATTTTTTTAAAGTTTCTAGTTGTATCATGCTACAAAGATTTATAAGACTGGTTTACGTCCTATTCGCAGACTATGCAAAAAGCGTGGTCGTAAAACACGTCGTGTAAGGTTTGTAAAATAGCCAACAATTGTTTTCGTTGTCAACATAAAATTAGTTTCCTGGTGATGTATGTGACCATACACAGGGATACGCTGACGACCTAGTGATAATGGTCCGTGGCAAATTTGACACAACAGTGTCACAACGCATGCAGAGGGCTTTCGACACCATCCAGAGCTGGTGTCGAGACCAAAGCCTAAGCATAAATCCGAAGAAGACGGTTATAGTCCCCTTTACTAGACGAAGGAAGCTAAACCTAAAAGCTCCCACGCTAGAAGGAACGACCATCAACTTCAGCAATGAAGTCAAATACCTTGGAGTTACACTAGACCAAAGGTTAACGTGGAACTCACATATTAAAAAACTTCAGAAGAAGGCGGTGGTAGCAACCATTACATGCCGCAGACTTCTTGGAAGAAACTGGGGTCTAAAGCCACAACTGATCAACTGGTCATACGTGACTATTATAAGACCCATGGTCACCTACGCATCGCTTGTATGGTGGCCAAAAACTAAACAAGTCACTACTTAGTCACAGCTAGAGAAGATACAACGTCTCGCCTGCCTGAGTATTACAGGTGCAATGAGCACCTGTCCAACCGCAGCAATGGAAGCCATGCTAGGACTAACGCCCCTACACCTACAAGTGCAAAAGGAGGCGATGTCACATGCGCTGACACTCGGCAGGACAAACAAATTCAAATCAGGGGACCTTACTGGCCACCTAGAAATCTTAAGCCTCGCCCATCTAGAGCGAACGGCCTACACCGTATCGGATTTTATGCAAATAAAATACAACTTTGATCAATCCTTCAAAGTGAACATCCCAGACCGGGCTATGTGGTCCACAGGAGTGTCTCCCTTTAAAAGAGGATCGCTCCAATGGTACACGGATGGGTCAAAGATGGAAGGAGGGGGAACTGGAGCGGGTGTCTACGGTCCTGGGTGCCGTATTCACGAACCCCTTGGATCCAAAACTACCATCGTCAAAGCTGAGGTATACGCCATAATCCCTCTGCACACGAATAAACCTCAAGAAGGGCTATAGAGGTGCAACAATCGATATACTCACAGACAGCCAAGCAGCAATAAAGGCTTTAAAAGCCTACACTTGCGAATCTAAGCTGGTCTGGGAATTCCTGGTAACCTCAAGCAACTGGCTAATAAAAACCACGTAACATTATGGTAGGTTCCAGGGCACGAGGGTATACCAGGCAACGAACAGGCCGATGAACTCGCAAAAAGAGGAGCAATGACGCCTTACATTGCACCTGAACCTTGCTGTGGTGTACAGAAATGCCACATAAAACACGAGGTCAGTCTATGGGAGG
Source organism: Ctenicera cuprea (assembly GCA_958336395.1). Classification (NCBI taxonomy): domain Eukaryota; kingdom Metazoa; phylum Arthropoda; class Insecta; order Coleoptera; family Elateridae; genus Ctenicera; species Ctenicera cuprea. The sequence continues at coordinate 12,491,416 of OY284493.1, forward strand.
AACTAACGAAGTCCTCGTACTGGGAAAACATACCGGGACAACGTCAGGCAAAACGGTTTATAACTATTTCGCAAAAGAAAGCAAGGAATGCTTTGTCTCTCAGCAAGAACGAGCTACAAACCATCACTGGCCTTCTCACAGGCCACGCTCCACTAAAATACCATCTCTTCAAGATTGGTAAGGCTGAGGACCAAATCTGTCGACTATGTAACGAGGCAGAAGAAACAGCAGAACACATCCTATGCAGATGCAACGCTGCCGGTCGTCGAAGACACAAAATTTTTGGAAAGGAGACTATTACACCTACCGAAATAAGGGAATCGAATCTCAGAGATATACTTAGGTTCTTCAACAGCCTACAACTTCTCTAACAAGACATGGGTTCACAAGTCACAATAGAACCATTAAGGGTCGCAGTGACGAAAGGCAAGTTAAGGCCAAAGCCCAGAACAAACTAATAATAATAATGTGACCATAAAAACGTACACGTTATCTGCATCATCAGCCACTGACTCTAAACATAACACTTTCGTTGTTTCAAAGAGGATAACTAGAATTTTTGCACGAGTTACATCACTACATTACTCTCAATATTACCAACTTATTATTCAAGCAAGTATAAACATACCTCTAAAGTTAGCTGCAGACACGCCTTCAAAGAAAGTGCTGCTAACCAAACCTAACTGCCAATACTAATGTTGCGAAACAAGGTCTTGCAGCTGCTATGTGTGTGTTCATTGTTATTTTGTGTACCATAAAAGGTGTGTGGAGAGAAAAACCTTCGGTGTAATATAGGTCCATAAAATCAATTGTTGCAAGATTGACGTGATTTACATAAAAACTGAAGTAGAGTTAATTAGACAAAAATCAATTGGTTGGAATAACGAGGTAACCATAAGTTACGGCGAAGACTAAATGACCTGGAAAAATATGCAAAGGTATCGCAAAGAAAAAAAATTAAGATTACGTGTATAGGTAGGATCTGGATTCTGGATTTGGAATTGGGAGTGTAAGTTACCTCACGCGCACTTAGGCCACAATAGGTGGGCCCATTGTACTACCTCCTCAGCAGCTCTCCACATTGGACATCACCCAAGCCATCCAACCTTTTGGATGTACTTGAGAACATCCGCAATTGGAGTGTTGCTGATTTCGGCCATGTTAGGCCAGAAGTCCACCACCATAGATTCTCTGGTTGTTGCGAGAGCTGGGCAGTGACATCGGACATGTTCTGCCGACTCGTCGTCTTCGTTGCATGCACGACAGTTTGGGATGTCCGCCAGTCCCATCCTGTGCATGTGTTGCTTTAAGGTGCAGTGTCTAGATAAGATACTCACAACTAGTCGCAATTTCTTTCGGGACAGTTGCACACAGTATTTGGCTGTTTTTGGCGAGGATGCCGTAATAGCAGCCCTTGCTTGACGACAGCTTTCAGTGTTAATCCATCTTCGTGTGAAGCTTTTTAAGGTTTTTTGGTATAGCATAAAGCTTAATGTCTTCAGAGATATGGAAATTACGGGTTCTGGCCCCCAGAGAGGTTGTCCGGAGGCCAGTCTCGCAATCTCATCAGCCTTTTCGTTGCCGTAGGTTCCGTCATGTCCTTTCACCCATACAAAGGAAACGGCATTATCTTTTGAGATATCGTTGAGAGCTTGACGACACCGCAGTACCACTCCTGAGGTGATTTCGCAACTGCTTAGGACTAGTAAAGCGGGTCTGCTATCGCTGTAGATACCAATACGTTGGTTCTTGATTTGTCGTTCAAGAATTGCATTTGCACCATGCATTATTCCCACTACCTCCGCTTGGAAGACAGTGGCAACTTTGCCTAATGGTAGACTCTGGCGTAGGTTTAGGTCATCGGAGAAAATTCCGGCACCCGTTCCATGTTTTGTTTTAGATCCATCGGTGAAGATATATATGTCCATATGCTGGGTTGGTCCAACATTCGCGTAGACATTAAACTGTCTTATATATAAGTAGGATCAACATAAACTGAAATCGAAACATTAAGGTGGGGCCGGAGTCGTATGGAGGAATAAAAATTTATAAAAAATTGCTCAAATATTTTTTACTCGTTTGGTATACATAAGTTACGGAATTAAAATATATTCAAATGTTTGCCAAACACTAAGAAAAAGGAGGGGTGCTTATATTCGGCAATGGGAGAAACTGAAAAAAACAGTTCCAAAAGTAATCATCTATCTTTGTCTATATCAATATGTTAAATATAAATTCTTTTTATTAGCCTCACCATGAACCGCTGCTGGGGAGCCCAAACCGCATCTATACGCGACAATTATATAAGGCACATACTCTTATGTATTGCTGTACTGTCGGCCAGTACAGATTCCGACACACGTAAGAAAATTAAATTTACGCTATATGCATGTATAATTGTAACTTCATCTGATGCTATCTACGCTTCATTTCTTAATCAGATTTTACGGGAAATAGGGGCATAACGGGCTAAGCAACCCTACCACCAGTCTCCAATTTTACTTACGACAGAACTCTCATCTCAGTAAAGCTCAGTCTTAGCACAGAGATGTAGATCACGTCAGCAAACAAAGCTGAGCGCCGATTATAAACTACAAGTGAAGTATTTTTTTAAGCCCAGCTATAAGTTTTCAAAATTTTTTTATTTCAAGTGATTATGTTTTTTTTACTGTAATATTAATAAAATAGTGTTTTTTGTCCAATGCAGAAACAAGCAGATTTACAATTTAACAAGCTCCTTCGAATACAAAATAACTTGGGCCGATATTATCAACATGGGAAGGCACATCGTTAGTACTAAGATGCCCTTAAATTGGGTAGTATGGTATCCAGGTGGTTCGATGAAGTCATCTAGGTTGGTTCACAACATATGCGTACTTTTATTTCATTACATTCCCGCTGTATTTTTGGATTCAATAATAGTACTTTCAGGAAACAAACCAATGTAAGCGTAAAATTACCTTCTTGTGTATTTTAACTTAAGACTATTTTGATTTTGTAGACTATGGAAGGTGCAGCAGAGAATATCAAAAGGTTTCGATGTTTTTGAGTTTTACGCAAATAATCAGTGGGATTTTAACAATGAAAACGCCCTGCAGGCTAGGGCACGCCTGAACGCAACCGAAAAGGTATTGTATAAGATTGATGGGGATGGATTGGACATAGAGGGTTATTTTTATGACTGCATCCATTCGACAAGATTATATATTCTAAAAGAAAGTGATGAAAGTATTCCCACTGCTCGAAGACATATGAAAATGTAATAATTTAGTCGCATTTGGCCAAATATGTTTGGGTAATATCTTTATTTTGTAGAATGTGGGCTGTGGACAAGATTTGCAAGATGTTACTACTGGTTGGTTTTGGTTATCTTCTACTGAAGTATCTTATTTATCCCATGATGGAAAGCAATATTTAATTTTCAAATGATCCGTTAGGTATAAGTACTAAAACTAAAGTAGTGTTTTGTATTTTTTTTTAGTCAGTGCTTGGTCATAATATGGAAAACGAATACGTATCACATTGTAGAGTTTTGTAGAAATTATCAACAAATATAAAACGGAAATTAAATTTCGAAAATTGTTTACGCTAATTTAATAATTGGACATTTTCTAATAGTATAACATACAGACTCAACGAAAACTTTAAGATTCGATTCGCTTACGATAAAGTTGCTTTTCTTAAGGTTTCGTCAGTGCCTAGCTCATACTATTAGAAGTTGTTAAAAATTCAAGTAAAAAAGTCTTTCGCGGTTTCCCGAACTGTCAATGTTACAATTTACTTTTGGCTTAGAACGCGTCGTTACTTGGGAGCTATACCCAGCATAATCTGGTAAGGACCGACCTGTAGCTTTCCTGTAGCTGCCTTCATAAACATTTGCTCTAGAAGTTTGAGCAATATTCGTTCGTGGGCCCTGCCCTGCCCTATTTAAACCTTTGGGCGGACAAGGATTTGATCTTAATGTATTTTGTTTGCCAGGACAATAATACTTAATCGGCTTATGTCTGTTAACTGTTTGTGAACCCATAAAAACTAACGTCTCGCAAGACATTGCAGCTTGCACCTTCAGAGTGAATAGAACAACTGAATTCAAATCCAGAAAGCGGAGCTATTTAAATGCCTTTGAGCCAGCCGGGCAGCAACGGCGGAGTTCTGGTTGGCTGTCACCGTTGGGCAAAGACGGATCCGGTGGAGCGTGATCGTGAGATCGATGATGCTTAGGAGTTCTTAGAAAATAAACTACTAAAGTCCAAGCTTTACTGAGTCTATAAACATCCTCCCTGTTTATGATATTAAATTTTTTCTCAATTTTAATTGCTTTACGTATGATACGAGGGAAGTAATAAGGTACTCTAGCGAGTAACCGAGCATTGTCAAAGTCCATCTTATGCCCAATTAAACCAGTATCTTCAGCCAACGTAGATTTTGTGATGCGTTTGTGTTTGCAATCACCTGTGTGCTCTCGCAATCTTAACTCAATGGAACGACCAGTTTGTCCGATGTAGTTTGAGCCACAAGAGCAAGGGATGTTGTAGATCCCGGCTGATTTTTAATTTGTTATTTGATCCTTTGCGGATCTGAAACCGTTTTTCAAAGTTTCATTAGTCTTAAAGACTGTCTTTATGCTGTACCTTCTAAAAACATGCCCAATCTTATCAGTAAAAAAGCTAAGCCTTTCGGAGGTGCGCAAATATTGAACAAATATTGCTCAAACTTCTATAGCAAATGCTTGTAAAAACAGACAAGCTACAGGTTGGTCCAAATGACGACGCGGTCTAAGTCGAAAGTAAATTGTAATATTGGCGAATTTATCGTTATTCATTACTTAAAAACGAGTTGACGTATCAGGATAAAGTTTGGCACTGTATTAATCCTGGAAAACCACAACGCGCAAGTTTTACAAATCGTGAAAACTGAAGTAAAAAACGTTTCAAAACTCATAAATTTGCAAACAAACATTGCCTGAAAACTACTAGGTAGAAGCTAATTCTCTTATTGCCTTTTAACGCAAGGAACAGGGAACAATAAAACTTATTTACTTACGTTTCTAATTTTATTTATAAATAATTTATACTTTAGTAGTGGAAGAGTTGCAACTTGGCTTACATAATTGAGTCTGGCTGCTTTGAGTGTCTAAAAAAAGTAACATTAACAAAAACGAGGAAGCTAATACCTTGACCGGCAGGGTTCACAGCAGCCCCAACTTGGTCCAAAGGTGGCCCGAACTCCCCAAGAGTTTCGCAAAGTAGGAGATTGAGAATTGGACTCGTTTGCGGTACAAAATCAAGTAGACTTTTTATCCAGGATTGCGCTTCTCATTCGAGAACCTTCACAGGATCATACGTTATGTCAAAAAGAGGAGAAATCTTCTCCTCATATAATAATAATAATCTATATCTTTATTTTCCACATTCAAAAACAAGAACAAAAATTACACAAAACATAATACAGAAAAAAAATAATTAATTATAATAATTATAATAAAAAACATGCAATCGAATGGGAAAATAACAAGGTTGCAGTCCAACTGTAGCAGCTGCTACATTTGATCTCCCACTGCAACCTTGGATAAAACAAAAGGCGAAAAATAATAAATGACTAAATTAAAACTAAACTAAAGTAAACAAAAAATAAAAATAAAAAATAAATTATTCTGCAAATGCAAGCCGAGGAGCAGTGGAACCAACACAGCGGGATTGTATAATAAATATTGGGACAAATTGACTCAAATACCGATAAATGAACAGCAAATTTTCACTTTACACTTGGCGCCCCATAAGCGCGTTCACTCAAAGACTTACATCCAGGCTCAAACAGGAAAATTAAACCCTGAAAATAGGATCAAAAAATGTGGAAGAAAATGCAATTTCAGGGGCACTTTGTAGTGCAAATTTGCAAATTGAAATAAAGTAATTCGTAAGTATTAGTTGCGCTTAAAATAGCAAACTGACTGCTAATATTCTTATATACTAATAAGGGTATTTGTTGAGCATTTATTAAACAGTAATGCTAAATACAATTATAGTAATCATAAGACTACAAAAAAGACGTAAATAAAACTTTTCACATTTATTTTGAATTAACCGGTTATTACCCTCTCGAGTGGATTTGTTGGTTCAATTGCAAAGTACGATTGTATACGAGCAAGCAATATAGTATTTTTGAAGTACGTAGTAAGTTCCCACATGAATCTGCCTCTTGGAGCGAAAGGTGGGAATTTCCTTTCATTTAAGTACACATTAACGGCATAATAAAAACCCTTAAATTAAAAAAAAGTTAGTTGTTTGAAACAGCTTTATAGATTTCCAAAATGTAAGAAAATTCGTATTTTGTTCTTTACCTTTCTTATTGGACAGCCTATGAAGTTGGTATTATAATGAACTTCCGACGTTCCGAATTTATCAGATTTGAGGTCGTCACAAATGTTACTTTTGTACAGTACTGGAAATTCCCGATACTCATTGCTTTGAAATTTGTAGGCTTGGCCCGTTTGCTGCATGAAACCGAAACAGAACAGTGTTAGTTTTTATAGTTCGTTATGTAATGTTATTAAAATTTTACCGTAATATCGTTTCCCAAGTCTTGCAGAATGGTCATGCTAACGTTGACACGCTTTTCATATCTAGTATAATGATACAAAATCACTTTAGCATCTTTTACGTAATCGGTATTATACCAATCTAACGTAATTCTTTCTTTTATAATTTTGTAATCACTTTGTTCAAACTAAAATATGCTTATATTAATAAGATGTTAAAATAAGTGGTTGATGGCACACCGTAATAATATTCTTTAAGTGAATTAAATTTGCCTTTAAAAGTTAAGACTAATACATTCTATTGCAAGTGTTTTTAATGCAATTTACTAGTTTGCGATGTAGTAATCGATTAAAATATAACAGGTTATCTTACCAGGATAACACCCATAGCACGTAGAATTAGTACAAATACGTGGAACTTCATTTCGGTACTCAAACAAACTCTCAGACACGTCATGTGTTTTGTATGTTTTAAATATCACCATTAAACAACCACCAATTTTATCTAAAATCTGCATTATTTTAAAACCTTCAAAATACATAATGCCACATAATTTAAAATTATGATGATGGTTTTGTTATGTCAGACCCAAAGTTGTGTTTTTATTTCTCCACTTTTACCATAATTTTCCTTGCTTCCAGTATGACAAGATAGATGTACAGGGTGTTAATGAATTGTAGGGACAAACTTCTAGGGCTTGCAAAACACAACCAAGCAAACAACTTTTGTCAATAAATGTGTGGTCAAAAGTGTTTCCTTTAGAAAATAGAGCCTCTTAAAGATTCTTTAAGAAGTATCTGAAAATAGGCAACCCAAATTGCTTTTTCAATTATTTTGCACAGGTCACACGGAATTTAAAAAAAAACGATCTAGACATACATGCATTCAAATAACGTCAATTTTGACACAATTCGATATTTTTCTGATATTTTTTAACTTTTCTTGCATTCGTTTCTTTCTGTGCCTTTTATAATTCATTTTTTTCGTTTTGTGATTTTTTTGATAATTATTTTCTTCGTTATTTTCGTTCTGTGTTTCGCATTTTTGTGTTATGGCGAATTATACTTTTGCCGAACAGCCTGACATGATGTTCATGTATGGAGCTGCTTGGGGTAACGCACGCGAAGCTGCTCGCCTGTACCAAGAACATTTCCCGAATAGAAATCTTCCATCGCACAAGGTCTTTAGTGTAGTTTCACGTCGGCTGCGGGAGGAAGGTACATTCGTTGTCAACAGACACAACTGTGGAGCTACCAGAACAAGGCGAACGGTGGACTTTGAGGAAAAAGTTTTGGAGAGAGTGGCTGAAGATCCTTCTACTAGTTAAAGAGCCATAGCTCATGAAATGGGAGTGAACCATGTTTCAGTATGGGAGGTACTACATGAGCAGCAGCTATATCCGTACCATCCACAGAGTGTATAAGCCATGGTTCAAGCAGATTTTCCCAGAAGGGTAAAATAATGCCAGGAATTTCTGCGGCGGTGTAATAAGGATCCAGAACTCCAAGTAAACGTTCAGTTTAGTGACGAGGCATCTTTTACGAAAAAAGGAATATTCAACAGTAGAAATAGCCACATTTGGGACGATGAAATCCCCATGCTGTCGTTCAAAAAGGATACCAGCAAAGATTCACAGTGAACATTTGGGCCAGGATTATTAGCGATAGACTTATTGGACTATATCTGCTACCCCAAAGGTTAACAGGGTCAATTTATTTACATTTCTTGCGCCATGTCCTGCCTGAACTTTTGGAAGATGTTCCACCTCAAATGTGGCTGCAGCAAGATGGTGCACCTGCTCATTTTTCGGCAGAAGTGGGGAATTTTTAAATAACACTTTTCCCAACGGATGGATGGGTCCAGGAGGGCATGTGGCGTGGCCTCCACGTTTTCCTGATTTGAAACCACTTGATTTCTTTTTCTGAAGTCATGTTAAAACGTTAGTATATGCTAACCCCAGTTGAAACTGTAGAAGAACTTACGGCGGCTCGTATTCTTGCTGCATGTGAAGAAGTTCAACAGACTCCTGGTATATTGGGAGCGGTGCGCAGAAATTTACTTCATAGATGTGCTTCGTGTGTAGAAGCTAAGGGGCGACATTTTGAACATTTACCATAATTTTGTTAATCTTTGAATTAGTTATTGTAAATTTTTCAAATAGTTGATTTTTGCTTTGTAATTTTGGTTTTTTCTATTGCTTAGTTTTGCAACATTTTGTTAATTAATTTATTTTAAATTTAATTTGAATTTGAAAAGTGGGAAAGAGATCTTCATTTATCCTGTATTAATTTCTGTCGTTATGTAAACAAATAGTAGGTAGTAAATTGAGTTGCCTACATTTAGGCGCTTCTTAAAGAATCTTTGAGAAGCTCTATCCCTGAAAGGAAACACTTTTGACCACACATTTATTAACAAAAGTTGTTTGCTTTGTTGGGTTTTGCAAGCCCTAGCAGTTTGTCCCTACAATTCATTAACACCCCGTATACAGAGTGCCCATTTTAAAACTCCGAGCCTAAATTGTTTTAAATAGGCAACACACAATACAAGTCACTATCGACTATTATTTTATAACAAAATATTTTTATAATTAAGATCAGGGCAATCATGTTTGCATTAACTTGACAGTTTACTAATCAAATTCGTTAAGCCACATTTCTTGAACGGTGCAAAACAAAGATTATCGATCACTAATCTTTGGTGCAAAATGTATTCCATGCTGACAAAGTGGACATGCTTCTAATTGTGGGTGAATGTCGAAAGAATGCGAGTGCTACCAGTACTTTGTATGCGCAACGCTTTCCAGGTAGACTAATTCCAACAGACAAAACATTTAAAATGCTTCTTCTGAATTTACAAGAGTATGGGCAATTTTCAAAACCAAAAGTAAGGGCACGGCAAGTTACGGTTGAACATAACGAAGTAGCTGTAATTGAAATGGTTACGGATAATCCCCATACAAGTCAAAGAGCGATTGCAAATTCCTTAAACATTAGCAAAGATTCTGTTTTCAATATTCTTAAGGCGAACAAATTTCATCCCTACCAAGTTTATACCATACACCATCTTGTGTAGGCGAGATTTTGGGAGCATAAGTAAATGAGTGTGCTGTGGGGGATGATATATGTCATATGTCATATGTGTATATGTGTGAATGTGAAATGGGTAGTTAATAAGTTAAGGTAATTAGAATAAGGCTAATTATTGGTCAAATACAGGTTTAGCTAGTTGATTAAGGTGGTATTGATTAGAGATTATTAAGGTGACATTAGGTAAGATGTGTTGCTGTGCCGACTAGGGGTATAATAGTGTTTAACCCCTGTATTCATGTTCTACGAGAGCCTGAGGCCGACTAGGGTACCTGTAGTACCCTGTAGACATGTTTACGTGAGCACTAAGGTAACTGTTGGAAGAGTGATCCCACGAGAGCCTTCGGACCGTCTAGGGTACCTGTAGTACTCTGTGGGCTCTCCTCTTCAGGTGTAGGCGTAGGTGTTGGAAGAGTGAGCCCACGAGAGCCTTCGGGCCGTCTAGGGTACCTGTAGTACTCTGTGGGCTCTCCTCTTCAGGTGTAGGCGCAGGCGTTGGAAGAGTGATCCCACGAGAGCCTTCGGGCCGTCTAGGGTACCTGTAGTACTCTGTGGGCTCTCCTCTTCAGGTGTAGGCGTAGGTGTTGGAAGAGTGATCCCACGAGAGCCTTCGCGCCGACTAGTGTACCTGTAGTACTCTGTGGGCTCTCCTCTTCAGGTGTAGGCGTAGGCTTTAATATTGTGTTCACAGCTGAAACCTACAGCCAGCCAGAAAACGACAATGGAGCGGCGTCCGAGTGTCAGCGAGGCCAGGGGAGACGTCCCCGCCGTAAGTTAAAACTATTAAAGCTTTAAGCCGTAATTAATGCTAATACCGAGTACCCTTTCTTTACATGTTCTCTTTAACGTGCCCGCCTAGTGTAATGCACGAGTGTGGTCCAGGTAGAGTGAGAATCCAGCTTAAGCCCGCCCCTTGTAATTGATTACAGGTAAAGATATCGATTACGAATGGTAAGATTAAATTCACGTACTACACTTGAAGATAGGGATTATGCGCATCGTGTTCAGTATTGTCAATTTCTTAGACGGCAATTAAACGGCAATGCGGAATTTTTAAGTATGGTATTATTCTGTGATGAAACGAGGTTTTCAAACAACGGCATGGTTAATCGACATAACTGCCACTATTACGCCCAAGACCCCCGCCCCGCTCGAACAGGATAACTCATTTTCAGAGAATTTTTTCTCTTAATGTGTGGTGCGGTATTATTGGCAATTTTGTAATAGGTCCACATTTCTTTAATGGAAATTTAGATGGTGAAATGTATTTAAATTTCCTAATTAATGAACTACCGGGTCTCCTCAAAACGTACGCAATAGCATGTGGTTTTTAAATGATGGTGCACCTCCGCATTTTCATAGGTATGTGAGAAATTATCTTAACCAACGTTTTGAGAGACGCGTAATTGGACGAGGTGCATTGCATCCTTGGCCTGCCCGTAGTCCCGATTTGACTCCGCTAGACTTCTTTTTGTGGAGCAAAATCAAAAATGATGTCTATGAAGTGCCCATTCGAAATGAAGAACATCTCTACGCGAAAGGATAATTCAATGTTGTCGCTCTATCAGACCGGAAATGTTAGCTCGTGTTAGAGGTTCGATGCGTAGAAGAATTATACTCTGCGAAAACGAAGGGGAAAGGCAATTTAAACCCCTGTTTCGTTAGTTTTTGTACTATGTTCCTATTAAATTATTGTAGTTATTGTTGTCAAATATTAAATTTGAATTATTAAAGTAACCTTAAATTTGTACTTAATCATTAGTTGATACATGTACTGTAAAACAACTCTGATCTCAATTTAAAAAAAAATGGTAGAAATGCATAGTGATCTGGGGGTTGCATTGTGTGTTGCCTATTTAAAAAAATTTAGACTCAGAGTTTTAAAATGGGCACTCTGTATAGATCTAGTTTGTGGTAAGGTCTGTCGTCTGTCATCTAGTATGCTGGTTTAGGCCGGAGAAATTTTAGTGTTGAAAGTCAAGCAGCAAACCACGTGTTTGTAGGCTGTCTGGCTGCTTCTGTTGCAGTTATTCCGCTCCAATTGGTCGCGCTGTATAGTGCAATAGACTGTTGTCATATTGCACTAGTTTTTATCATTTTCAATGTCGGAGAGTGATTTTAGCGATGATGATGATGATGATCCATAAACCCAATTACTTGAGAGGAAAAACAGATTCTACGAAAATCAAATACGGCAGTCCGCCACCATTCAAATTAAATATACCGTAAAGTGGATTGTTTTAATTTATAAATATAAACAAAAAAACAAAGTTTATTTAACGTCGGTATCTCAATTACTTAGAAAGAAAAACATATTCTTCGAAAATCCAATATGGCCGCAAACCGCCATTTTAAGTAAAATATTTGCAAAAACACATTTAAAAAAGTAGGGAGTTTATTTGACGCCATAAACTCAATTAGTTGAGTAGAAAAACGAATTTTACAAAAATTCAATATGGCTGCACGCCGCCATTTTAAATTAAGTTGTCATATTTTTTATAGGTATTTCTAATAAATCTTTAATCAACTACAAGTTATGCATAATCGATCTGGTAGCCAAGGGGTTAAGTATGGGGAAAAGAGTAATTCTGAAATTTTGATATAACTTAATCATGGTGGCCACAACAATGTTTTGGCCGTTTTAACTTAACGCTTGTTCATTTAATATTGATTAGCAGTAACACTAGCTCGTACCTCTGTATTTAAGGAGATTTCCAACCTCCCTAACGACTGCCGCGTTGTTAATGCGACAGTTGATACCACCTATTCGCATGCCATTCCGAGAGCACGAGGTGCCATCTTGATTGGGGTTTTTGAACACCCATCCAAGTACTGACCAGGCAGAGCTATGCTTATCTTTGCTGATTACACTGGACTGGGTATTCTAGCCGCACCAACTCCGGACCGTTTTCGTTTTTCTCTTACTTTTTGCTGCTTCTTCGCTTTCTTGTGCCTTGTTTCAGTTTTTTTTGTATTATTTTGTTTTTTGTTGTTTTTTTTGTGCTTTTTCGATGCTTTTGTATTTTTTTTTGCCTTTTTGCCCGTTTTTTTGAGATTTTATTTTGCTTGATTATCTTGTCTTTACTGATTATTAATCTTATTAGCCTAATTTAGGTTGTTTGTGTAAAAGCGTTTGGACTGTAAATTCTAAAGTAACATACTATATTGAAATTCTAAATTGAAATTTTAAACTAAAATTTTAAGTTGTAAATTTTAAATTATTAATTCTAAATTACATGATGTGTGTTGAAGATTATATCATCAACTACCAGTATTTCTCGACGAGCCTGTTAACTTTTAAAATCTGGTCGGGTGTACAAAAACCATTTTCACTTCTACTATACAAATTGCGACAATACCTATTGTAAAATGTTATTTTTGCTAAATTCAAATTGTAAATTGGGAACCATTTAATAAACACCCATTGTGGAACACCTTTGATGGGCAGATAATTGTTGGTATGCTAAACTTCTAGACCCTCCTTCATTGTGCAAAAACCAATCATCACTTCGACTTTAATCTGCCTCCAGCAGCAACACCAACCATACTGCAAATTCTTTCGAAATCATATGAATGCAACCAATTAAATTTTTAATTGTTTTGACGGCTATTTATGATTGAGTATTATATGCAATGCAACCACTAAATTGTATATCGGCTTTAGTAACTTGCGACCGAGAAACTGGTCCATTTTGGAAAAAAAGAGATAGTGATAACTTATGGGAAATTAAAGTGTTTAAATCATCACTAAACAACTTCACAGAGATAGACGTATTAACATTTAAAATATTGTTTTTGTTCCTTACGTTTATAGCGAATACTAATTGCAACTCACTATTGCAGAGACTCCAAATAACTGCGACTTTTCAATATCTCTAACATTACTTCTAGTCATAATAATTTGTATTGCTTTAGCATATTTTATTATTTATTATATTATTATCATATGTTCTTGACGAATATTAGTTGTTGTGACTGTATGTATGGACACCAGAGTGGCCGAGTGGTTAAGGCACTTGGCTGCTACGCGGAAGGTCTTCGGTTCAAATCCGAGACTGGATGCCTGGCGGGCGGCCTACCTAGCCGCGTTTTAAAAATTGGGAACCAGATCTCTCGAGAGGTGGGGGAAGTAAGGCAGCCGTCTAAGGCGTGGTGCTTACCACACCACCCCGTGCTTCATATAAGAGTGCGAGACGGCTGGGTATTGAAAACGATGGTCCGGTGGCCTTGACCCACCGCATTGCAGGCCAAACTCCTCATTGAAGTGTAGTGCCACCGACTTTACCTTTTAAGTGTATGTATAAACTCTGTAGCGACCACAGACTCGCTAGGGCAAAAATTGTCATAAACACCTACTTGGCAAGGAAAAAACAAATTGAGAAGAAAATTACACCATCAATAACAGATCTACGGAAAAAGGGAAAACAGTACGAAAATGTAATCGAACGTAAACTAGAGCCCATAGAAAAGCTAGACAAATTAGAACTAAACGAACTATTAGATAAAGTAACAAACGGCATAAAGACTGCTGTTAAACAAGTCTGCTTCCAACTGCCCAAGAAAGACGAAAAGATTAGCGCTGAAAAATGCAGACTTATAACAAAGCGAAGAGAGACAGACAGAAATTCGCCCGATTATGAAGAGTTAAACAAGAAAGTGAAAAAAGTAATCCGAAAAGACGTCAGCATGTATAACACTCGCACGATTGAAGAACTGATAGAAAACAACATGAATATGAAAATATTAAGATCCAAAAGAAGCAGAGGAAAGCTGGTGATAAAAAATTAAAAAATGACGAGGGAACCATGGTGACCGATAAAAAATAAATCGTAAACGCTATTCAGAATTTCTATCGTAATTTATATAAGCAACATACACAAATGACAAACGAGTTAAAAGAGACTCAGCGAACAAGACGAGAAATTACGAATACCGGGTCTGAAGATATACCAGAGGTAGATATAACAGAGCTAAGAACAGCACTGAAACAAATGAAGACATGCAAAGCCCCGGGGAAGACAGTATCACTACTGAAATGCTCAAAACTGGAGGAAAAACTCTTGAAAAAGCAATGATAAAACTGATGAATAGATGCGTTGTCGAAGGAAAAATACCGGAATCATGGCAAAATGCGGAAGTAATCTTGATATACAAAAAGGGCGACAACACAAATCTAGAAAATTACCGACCTATCAGCTTGCTATCGATATGCTATAAATTACTTACCAAGATACTGACCAACCGACTCACCGCTAAGCTCGACTTCTATCAGCCAATTGAACAAGCGGGGTTTAGAAGGGGTTTTAGCACAATCGACCACATTCAAGTAGTTAGAACACTGATCGAAAGATGTACTGAGTATAATATCCCACTCCACATCGCTTTTGTCGATTACCATAAGGCTTTTGACTCTGTTGAAACCTGGGCAGTACTAGAAGGAATGGCAAGAGCGAGGATCGATTTGCGATATATCAGGCTCATCAAGCAAATATACGAAAAAGCAACGTTGAAAATAAAAATTGATGAGGATTTGACGACCGATAAAATACCAGTAGAGAGAGGAGTGAGACAAGGGGATACTATCTCCCCTAAACTCTTTACCCTCGCGCTTGAGGACGTATTCAAGACACTACCCTGGCAAAATAAAGGTATTAACATCGATGGAACAAGATTAAATAACTTAAGATTCGCCGACGATATAGTCTTAGTCAGTAACAATTCGGAAGAATTAAAAGATATGATACAAGAATTAGACGATGCCTCCCAAACCATAGGCTTAAAAATGAATATACAAAAGACTAAAACTATGAGCCCAGAAAATATTAAGGTTACTCTGAGAAATCAATCCATAGAAAATGTCCAAGAATACAACTATTTGGGACACAATATCAAAAGGGGTAAAGATAACCAGACAGCCGAGTTAAATAGAAGGATCAATCTCACATGGGCAGCTTTCGCAAAACTTAGTTATATCCTCAGAAACATAAAAACACCAAACAATCTTAAAAGAAAGGTATATAACGCATGCATCCTGCCAGTGGCTACATATGGCATGGAAACAATGACGCTAACAAAACGCAGCGCAAATAGGTTAAGAATATGCCAACGAGCGATAGAGAGAGCCATGCTCGGAATCAGCCTAAGAGACAGGATCCGAAATGAAGATATAAGAGCAAGAACGAGAGTTGAAGATGTTATAGAAAAAATCGCGAGACTCAAGTGGCGTTGGGCGGGTCATATCGCTCGAGACAATGAGAAATGGACTATAAAAATATTACAATGGCGACCACGAGAAACTAAAAGAAGCGTGGGACGACCACAAGCACGATGGCGTGACGACCTAAAAGAAATAGCCGGAAAAAATTGAATACTAAAGGCCCAAGATCGAGACACATGGAAAAAAATGGAGGGAGGCTTATGTCCAGCAGTGGACCCTGAGAAGCTGAGAAGAAGAAGAAGATAAACTCTGTAAAAATTGGTATTTCTTGTATATTCCTTTTAATATTTATAAAAGAATTTGTGTTCGCAATAGTTAGACTGTATTACTCCTTATAAATATGTTGTTTTAACTTTTTTGTTTTTATTATGTTTTCGTTGCCCTAACGTTGTCTCACAAAAATGTTTACCGACAATTTAATTATATTCAATAAAATGGTTTGTCAAACAACCTACTGAGCTTCGGTCAAAGTAACTAAAACCAATTTTTCATCTTCTGATCTTGTGAAGCTGTAACCTTGTGAGACTCTGACCTTGTGAGGCTCTGACCTTGTGAAGCTCTAGAACTCTCCACTCTTCTCTAGTATACTAGAGGGCAGTATTGACGAACCACGTGGCTTGCTCACTGGCGATGGCGGACTGATTGCTATAACCGTAGCCTTATTGCAAACTTTTGTAAAGTGAAATATGAAAAAATGATTTGTAGGTATTTAATTGCGTTATAAAATAGAAAATTTTCTGCTAAGATTTTCTAGAAAACCAATTATTTTTAAGGATAATTGTTACGAATTTATATAACAATAAAACACAATACAGCAATTATAATAACATAAGGTTACAAAAAATACCGCAACTGAAATTGTTACATTTGTTTTGAATTAACCAGTTATTACCTTCTCAAGTGGATTGGTTGGTTCAACTGTAAAGTATGTCTTTGTACGAGCAAGTAATATAGTACTTTTGTGGTACAGAGAAAGATCGAACATAAATCTGCCTCTAGGAACAAACGGTGGGAGCTTTCTTTCATTTAGGTATACACTGGCGAAATAATAAAAACCCTTAAATTGGAAGAAAAACATTTAGGGTTAGTTGCTTATAACGGCTTCGCAATTTGCCAAAAAAAAATCATGAATTTCTTGATTTATTGTTGTACCTTATTCACTGGACAGCCTGTGAAATTGGTTTTATAATGAACGGCCGAGGTTCCGAATTTATCAGATTTCAGGTCGTCACAGGCATTGCTTTTGTACAGCACTGGAAATTCGCGGTACTCATTGCTTTGAAATTTGTAGCCTTGGCCCGTTTGCTGCAGAAACACGAAAAGAGTTAGTTTTCATTAACGTTCACGTAATGTTTTCAAAATTTTACCGTAATATCGTATCCCAAATCTTGTACAATATACATGCTAGCATTGGCACGCTTTTCATATTTAGTATGATGAAATACAATCAGTTTCGGGTCTTTTATGCAATCACCATTATAATATTCGAGTGAAATTCTTTCTGGTATAATTTTGTAATCATTTTGCTCAAACTGAAATATGTTTTTATTAATGAATTGCTTATAAGTACAGAGCCTTTATTAATTACTGATACCCACGTGTCCACAAAATATAGGCAACCCAACTTACACCGTTGGTAAGCCTTTTATCCAAAAATTCCCAACCCGTTTGTTAACTTATCAAGGCTTGCTTGTTTACATACATAACCTCACTTTGAGTGTGGACAGTGACACTTACAGGGAATTTTTAGTTACCACGAGTACCAATCCTGAACTGACTTCAACATCTAAATTTAAAACTCCCTAAGTCACTGCGGACCAAAGGTCACGTGGGTATCAGTAATTAACGAAGGCTGTGTAGTTGCACTGTAATAATCTTTAATTAAAGTAATATTAATTTTTAACGCAAGTACCAATAAATTTTGAAACGTAAGTGTGTTACTCATCTATGTTTCAACGATTGATTAGTATTTGCAGTAAATGTAATATTCTAGTTTGATTTTGGTAATCAATTAAAATACAAAGCTTGTTTTACCAGAAGAACATGCACAGCACCTAGGATTAGTATCAAAACGTGGTGCTTCATTTTGGTACTGAAACAAAGTTATGTGTGACACGCATTGTTTTTTGAATATTGTGTACATCATCAACAACAATGACTATTTTTATCTAAAATCTACATTATTTTAAGGCCTTCAAAACGTATATGTCATGTTACGTTTATGTCACACTTTTAAATATGATTATGATTGTTTTGACCACTCAGGTACGAAAAGTTAAATTATAGTAAACAACTTTCCTAACATTATTTTGTTTTTCTCTTTTTACACGCATAACATTTTGGAACTCTGGTTTAATTTAACCAACTATCCATCTGTTCTGAGAAACGAGATCTTCTTGGTGAGGCCCGAATTTGCAGCAGTCTATATATTTTGATCGTAATATCGTATTCTGAGATGTTCACGAAAACGAACATTTCCTGCAAAATCATGACATTGGTTTTTTTCTTAGTGGCAGCAGTGAAAGTTTGCAACGAAAAAAATTTGCATTGCAAAATTTTGAGACTTTCCTATGCAGAATTTTTATATTTCTAATGTAGCAAGTTTTAAATCCAAAAAATATAATTGAAAGCTTTTAGAACATAATTTCAATGTCCATTATTCAGTAATTTACAGTTTAGGAAACTTCTTGAAATAGTAGTAAACATTATTTAGTTCATTTTTAGGAAATGCAAATTTAAGCAGAAGTGGAATATGCTGAAGTAATTCATATGGAATAACTATGTTCAATAACCACATAGGGCCAGCGGCTGGTTTAGAGGTTAGAGTCATAGGCTCTAGAGATAGATTCCCAACGGCAGTAGTTTCGAATTCTCTGTACGTCGCAAATTTTTCTGAATAGGTTAAAACCGGCATGTCTATGATCGTTGTCTGTGGTGTGTATGCTGGGTTGCATGTCTTTCAGGGGTGGGGCTTGTTAGACCGGTGAATAGCGCTAAGTGCGCTGAGCCCGGCTAAAGTAGAAGACTATATGAGAAAAAGAATTACTCGCTGTCGCTAAATTTGTAGAAAATAGATTCTAGAAATCTAATGAATGTTTTGCTACTTTTTATTAATTTTGGGCCAAAAAGTGCATGAAATTTATGGTTTCTTAGGCTGATATTTCTGGCAAATTGTATATTTATTTACAAATGTTTCTTCATCACTGTAGATATCTAGCTACTAAACTTTACTTCTTGCAAGCATTTTTTTCCTCATGTTATAACATTTTTTTTGCGAAACTGACATGGTATGACTACCTCCCCTCTTTTACTTTTTGACTGACGAAATTTATTCCTGCTTTGTGCTTTATCTTACTACCTGTTTCAAATAAAAATGGGCTTTCCTTTGACTTTCTCATAGTTCAAAGGTTCATACTTAATTGGTATCGAAAATATCTTTAGCACTTTTTTGATCTAATAGTAAACATCAAAATACATCAAATAGTAGCTCTGCAAAAGTCATGCTCGTTGGCGATATAGTCATTATTTCAAATTTTTATCAAAGAAATGTAAAAAGTTTGAATGTGGCTATCGCTTAGCAATCTGAGTAGGACGACACTAGCGAGATTCTGGGGTTAAGTCGTCTTAGGTATATTTGCGGCTACATATACAAGGTGGGGCAATAGTGCGTGGGAGTTCGATAGCTCGTACACCGTAACAGATAAAAAAATCTTACTAATGCACATATAAGCTGTGGGTAAATGAGCATACATAGAAATTATTTTCAAATATACAGGGTGTAACAAAAACCTGTGGCATGCTTAAGGTAATTTTTTTAATGGAATCCTCTGAATATGTTTGCATATTTTACACTTCTTTTAGGATGTTTATTCATATCTTAAATATTAGCGCCATCTAATGTTCGGTTTAGAAGTAATAAAATTTTTTTCAAAAAAGTTGATTTTTAGATTACTCCACTTAACAATTCACCACTTCCGCGGCCGCAGCTTTGAAGACGAAATTAAGTAAGGACCTTATTGCAGAAGGTTGTAGAGTGCCCTTGTTTAAATATCGTAGAGCCACTATGTACAGGGTGTTCAAAATTAATTTTGAAATTTTAAGAACTTCAAAGTTATTCTTCTCAACTTTTACAAATGGAATACCCTGTATTTTTTTAACGATGTTATGTAGAATTAAATACCAAATATTTTTTGTATGAACATCCTTATGGCTATTTGTAACCACTTTTGATTTATTGAGCAAAAAGTACAAAATTCAACAATAGTTATTAACAAAATTAAGGTTTTATCAATTAAAACAAAAGAAAAAAATTATATTAAGTGCTCCACATGTTGCCCATTTAGATTGACGTACATTTCCATGCGCCTTTGAAATGAGGTTTCTACTTTTCTTAAAATTGCCGGTGTGATACTTCAAAAGGCATGTATTATCCTATCCTTCATATTTTGGATTGTTGTTGGTGTATCTGTATAAACAATTTCTTTCACGTATCCCCATAAAAAGAAATCCATTTTTGTAAGATCAGGAGATCTAGAAGGCCATTTAGTGGGTCCATTCCTTCCAATCCATTGATGTGGATAGATATTATTTAGGTGGTCTTACTGCATTTAAATAACGTGGTGGAGCACTTCCTTTGAGGAAGATTCACCAATAATTATTGTGGCAGATAGTTCTCCAAAAAATGAAGATAAATAGCTCCAGTTAATGTACAATCAAAAAAATGTGGCCCTAGTACATGTTCTCCAATAATTCCCCCCCAAACGTTTATAGACCATCTGTGCTGGTTATCAAGTTGCCTGAAAACGTGAGGATTTTCCGTAGCACAATAATGGAAATTGTGCCTGTTAACAAATCCATTTTTATGAAAAATTGCCTCATGAGTGAACAAAAAATTGTTGAAGAAAGTAACATCTTCTTGCATTTTACCTCTGGCCCAATTACAAAACTGTAAACGCTTTAGAAAATTGTCATCACTTAATTCCTGGTGCATTTGAATGTGATATGCATGAAACTTATTTTTTTTAAGATTCGGCCAACAGAATGTCTACTAATGAGCTCACTTCTCTGTGATTAATATGGGGATCCTCAATCGTTGCCAGCACAACAGATAACTCATTTTCTTCCTTCACAACATTTTTATTTTTTTCACGTTTTTCATATTGACGGTTTCCACAAATCAATCAAGCAGGTTTTGGATGCTTTCAACTTTAGGGAGCCTTCGTTCAGGATACCGTTGGTGGTAAATTCTATTGGCAAGCAAACAATTTCTTTCCGACTCGCCCAAAACAAAAATCATGTCTACAAATTCTTCTTTATTATAATTCATTTTGGAAAACTCAAATACTACAAATAAAAACCGATGGTCGATAACTGCGAGAATTGTACGTTTGACGTTTGTGCAAAACAATTGCTAGCGAACAGTAGCTTAATTGTTTTGTTGAACACAAACAACCAAAATAATTTACAGCCAAATCAATTCACTAATGTGCTGTGTGAGATCGAGACACAAACATAAAATGCACCCAATGAAAACAATTTATGCTGTTTTTATGGGCAACATGAACACCCTGAACATGGTGTTTTGTTTTATTTAAAAAAACCTTAATTTTTTATAATAAATATTGTTGAATTTTCTACTTTTTGCTCAATAAATCAAAAGTGGTTACAAATAGCCATAAGGATGTACATACAAAAAATGTTTACTATTTAATTTTACATAAAATCGTTAGACAATATACAGGGTGTTCCATTTGAAAAAGTTGAGAAGAATAACTTTGAAGTTCCCAAAATTTGAAAATTAAGTTTGAACACCCTGTACATGATGGTTCTACGATATTTGAAAAACAGCACCGTACAACCTCCGACAATAAGTTCTTTACTTAATTTCGTTTTCAAAGCTGCGGCCGCGGAAGTGGTGAATTGTTAAGTGGAGTAATATAAAAATCAAATTCTTCTGAAAAAAATATTTTTACTTCTAAACAGCACATTAGATGGCGCTAATATTTTAGATATGAATAAACATCCCAAGAGAAGTGCTAAATATGCAAAAATATTCAGGGCATTCTATTTAAAAAAAATTACCTTAAGCGTGCCACACTTTTTTGTAACACCCTGTATATTTGAAAATAATTTTTATGTATGCGCATTTACTCACAGTTTACATCTGCATTAAAAAGATTTCTTTATCTGTTACGGTGTACGAGCTATCGAACTCCCACGCACTATTGCCCCACCCTATATATCTTTAGCGCTACAGGCCATTGAGGCCCTTGGCTTGGTCCTGTTTATTCCGGGTTTGGCTTATTTGCTATGATCCAGAAGGTAGTGGAGCCCTTTGAGCCTTTAACCACTACGCCTCATCAGCTTACGCTTAACCTTTGGCATTACATTCACTTGTCTATTTGCTCGACCAGTCTACACTTTGAGGGGACTTCCAACTCCTCTAACGACTGCCGCGTTGTTAATGCGACATCTGGGACCACCTATTTGCGTGCCATTCCGAGAGCTCAAGGCGCCGTGTTTTTCGCGACCTTGGGTCACTCATCTAACTGCCGACCACGGATAGCATTGATGCACTGCCGCGATCGCAAGCGAATGGCCATCCTACCCGCGCCAACGCGAATACTTGTGGCTACATGCAACTTACAATGCTCCGACCAAGTTTTCGAGAGTATATTTCGCGGCTCAAACCTTCTCCTGAATTGTCAAAGCGCTATCGGAGCAGTAGAGCTTTTGATGGTTCGTAATTCGCATATCGTACCTTTGTTTTGAATATTTACGTTACGTAGGAACCAGAAGTTAGAGAATATGCTGTAAAAAGTAGCGAAATACTTGTTATATTGTCCTTCTACATATATTCAGTTATACATTCAGCATTTAAGACTGTACGGGAGTGTAAGGCGAAGATAAATTTTGAGCTATTGACTAAGAGCGAGTAACTATAACCAGATAACTAAACCAAAGCGTTTGTGCATACTTAAATGCGCTTATTGAAGTATAACCTACAGTATGCCACAGGCTACCACGCCTGAAAAACTGTTGCGAACCTGCCAAGGGCATACGAAATCCCTATCCTGAGCTTATCGCCATATCTATTTCTGACTGTCTCCACATTTGATAAAGTCCGCATGTGACAAATTTATACAAAAAATGTTATAACTTAAAGCTACAATATGCAACTTAAGGACTATACACCAAATCCAGTGGCGTTTTTCGTTTTAAAAGTTCCGTATATTCTGTATGGGTATATATTTTCATCGTAAACAATATTATGAAATTTACATCACGCTCCTTCCATTCTGATATTATCATTTTTTCTTTTATTTTTTCATACTTGCAACTACTAAAGCATTGAAGATTATGAGTTCAAGCAAATATCAGATTTATCGGAAATACACGTTTTGGCGTCCAAGGAACTCAACAAAGTGGTGTTTAACTAATATCTGTCTCTGGGAGGGTAGGTGCGCGTAGCTGGGTGACTGCGTTCGTTCCCCTATATCTCTGGAATCCCGTTACCGATTTTAATCAAACGTTTCCTGCCACATAACTAAGCATAAATACTGAAATAAACCAGTTAAGCAAGTAAATATATTTATTAATAAGATCTAGCTTTAATTCGTAAAAGTTTATTTTAATTTATTGTGAATAAAACAATTCTTAACTTCAGCGCCTCATAAGAATTGTTTTATTTACAGTAAATTAATCTATTTTAATTTTTGTCACACACTAATCGCACACTACTACGTTTTTATCGGTTAAATTTTACAAATAATAACAAGGTTAATAACAAAGGCTTACGTTATTCATTAAATACGGCATAAATAGAACTCCTCGTAGCTAGTCCGCTATTTATAGACGTGATTACAAAACTGAATTAACTATAACTTGATGTATAACTTATTAATAAAGTTTTAACTTACTAACAATTCTGTTGCGTAAACTGAATTTATTACGAGTGATCTCGTAAATTATACGACCTTCTTGGAACGGTTATCACAGCAATTTTTTGATGTATTTTAATTTATTTGTTACCGGTTTTGTACCTATCAATGTCGTGCGCTTTCGAATAATTTATTATTAGCTCTATTAATACCTTTCAGAACCTAGCAATATTTTTACTTTAATTAATTAAGTAAAATTAAGAGTAGTTAGTGTGAAATTAATAAATCGAAATTGATGAAGCAGAAGCGCCTGAAGCACTTAACTGCTCAATTCAGTTATATAAGTTAGGGAATCTGTTGATTCTGAACTACATTTAACTGTATTTCGGACTGGCTTTAATGTTAGGTAAATTCTCCCTCTCAAGTAACTCGTTTAGGTGCTGGTGCCTGGAGCTTGTTTGATATTTTGTGGAATAGTCTGGTTGGTTAGGTTGTCGAGCCGTAGTTGAATTCACTAACTATGTTAGTTCCACTTAACCCACAATTCGTTGGATTTGGTTTTTCAGTATATTCGTAGAGGGCCCGTGCATCTATACTGGATTCGGTGGCTGTCAACTCAAAAAGTGATTGCTACATCCCAGGACCTAGTTTTCATACCCTCAATGTTAACCCACTGGATTATGTGACGATGTTGTAGTGGGAAAGATCTTAGAAGTAGAGATGCCTGCTCGCGCTCGCACGCACGCACGCACGCACGCACGTACGCAAACATGCAAGCCTCACGCACGCACGCAAACAAGCACCTACGCACGCGCGCCAAACGCACACAAGAAAGCACCTACGACACACGCACGTACGCGTGCATGAACCGAAATTTAGAAAATTTTTACTAATACTCCTAAAGGCATGTAGACGGCGCAGTTAGCGTCAGGACTAAAGCGTTATGAAATAAAATAATTTTGTAAGTATAAAAAATTGTGAAATAAATGGAAAAGTTCAAGCGTAGTGCTTTGCCAAATTTCTTTTAAGTTTGTGTTTGTATTTTCCTACAAAAATTTGGTTTACGTAATACTCTCAGAATATGCAGAAAGTATGGTCGTAAAACACGTCGTGTGAGGTTTGTAAAATTGCCAACAATTTTTTTCGTCGTCAACATAAAATTAGTTTTCTGATAATGTATGTGACTATAAAAATGTACACTTTATTCGCATCATCAGTCACTGACTCGAAACATAACACTTCTATTGTTTTAAGAGAGAATAACTAGAACTTTAACACGAAACACAACTGCGTTAGTCTCAATATTAGTCAGTTTAATAAACATTCTAATATTTCTTCATTTATGTTGTATCTTGTAAATAGCCTTCTGTCAAGAGTATTATCCAAGTAAATTGTACTTTTAAATTCAGGGAAAGCTGAAACCTGGATTAGGTAATTTTAAGAGCTCCCATGAATGTTTTCCCTTCTAAAGATAGAATTAAATCATACCTTCCTCACAAACTGAGATATTTTGCTCTAGAAGTCTGAGCAATATTTGTTCGTAAGTCCTGCCTGCCTAAACAGGGCCGTGTACTGCCTGTTTATTTTTCCAAAGCCGCCAGAGTTAAAGTAAGCCATAAATCACCAAATTATACCATCAGCAGTGACTGCTACTCGGTTTACGCCAAATTTTGCTACTAAATAGCTGCTAATAGTTTACAATATCAAGCCGTTAAAAACTCGTCGCTTTGACGAAGTGACTGCAACATAAACATAAACAACAATGAATTTGCTGAGCGGAGATGTAAGGGCCCGTCATCGTGCTATGGTGATAAATTGCGTCAAGATGAAAGAGCGTCTCGTCGTGTTATGGCGAGACAGTTAGGGATTTAGTATAGAGATTGTACAGCTTCACTATTTCAGATTTTCATGGCCAATGCATTTTTGTTGAACACATTGTACTTGTTAATTGCGCCTTTAATATATTTTTCATATTTTTGTTTGAATTATATTCAAAAACAAAAAGATTCGCAGTTGTAAAAGGGAAATGTATTTTCCGTGTTCACAATTGCTAACTGTAAAATGTTCAATAAAACTTCATATTAGAGAAACTTACCAACTCGGAGGCAAACAATAAGATCACAATACGGTTATTTAGACGAAGGGTTCCCGAAAGTAAATTATCTGTTTGAAACCATTCTCGCGACTCGCGATCGTACTTAATATTCAAATTTGTAGCGTAAGACGTTGATAACGTAAGCCTTCAGTCAAGTAAAGGAGTGGAAGAAACGGAGGCGACGAAACTGATGACAGCGATGCCACTTCTGAATAACAGATGAAGTATATTGGCAAACGAATCGGATATTCCGGTCTCAGCGGAACGTGTGAAATAAAATTACAGATAGGAAGGCATACAGATGTGACCGCACCGCTAGTTCCACACAATAACTTACATATCATGTAGAGTTACAACTCGCATGGAAGTAGAATATAAAGCGATAGAACATTTATGACAGTGTCGGCTCGTCGTATGGTGTACTGGGAGGCACATTGATAGTGTGTCAAAATGCACACAAATTTTTATGTAGTTTACCGATAAAAATGTGTTTGAATTTTAGTTTTTAATATTTGCAGTCAATATCACACAATGAATTATCACAAAATAACAGACAGTGGAAACAATTGAAAGCATTTTCTGACATGGCATTCACAATCCAAAATTATTTTGCACGGACATCGTACTACACCACTACATTATGATTACACAACCAACAAATGTTTTCACACTACTACGTAGTGTACGTGCGAATCCCGCAAATTAGGCGGCTATTGGCATGCGCTTATCACGGACATCTGACAGTATAATTCTCAGAAGTTGTGGGTTCGTGACCGTGAAGTCTTTAATACGCAGATACTTCTATCCTCTTTTAGCTTGTCTAATATTATGAATTTTACCACAATGAACTTTCTATTTCACTCTTATTTATTTGAAAGTCTTTTAAGCCGGCGGCGGCTTTATTCGGTGGCGTATAGCTGAATTGGGGACTGACAGCCAAATGACCCTCGCATAGATTCGTTTAATGCGCGCGAAATACTGAAACATTCAAACGTATTCGAATTCTGCGGCAGCTCTTTAACAAACGTTCTCGCATAGAAATCTTATACAAAATTTAACTACGAAGTATTTTTGAAATATTATAGTGTATAATATGTTATGTACTCAAACAAAAAGTAATTACTAAATATAAATGGAGAAACCGCCACTGAGTCATATGCTGATGAATATTAGATTTAAAAAATTTGGTATATTGTTTAAACATTAGTATGTGGTGTGGACATAATTCCTATTAATATTGTTCGAATCATTAAAAAATCAAACGACATTAAGCGCGTATTTGGCAACATATTTTAAATCGGTTTTTTAACCCCAACTAGAGCGGCCGTAGCTCAATGGTAAGAGCGCGGGCTACCAATGCAGCGGATCCGGGTTCGATCCCCGGCCCTGTCGTTCTCCCTCGCAAGGCAACGGGAAACCAGCGAGGTGGATTTTTCCTCAGGAAAACCTCTCTGGAGAAGAAGTGCATGCACTTCCTGTGGTTCGGAGCCCACGTTAAACTGTAGGTCCCCTATGTCTGTCTGTGCAAATTATCTATCGCCGCGCACCAAACACAGACATAGGAGAAAGGTAGCCAACGCCCTGAATAGGGTATAGCACTACAAGAAGAACCCCAACATCTATGTGACTTTGAATAGATTTTCGAAGATATTGATTAGAGTTTTATACGGATGGTTTACATTTTTAAATATTTTTTTTAGTTAATGTTACTTATATTATATTACCTAACTAAATGGTATCTTCTTTAATTGTTGGGTAATTTAATAAAACTAGCTGAAACCGCGACCTTCGTCTAACGCTGTATAGATAACTTTGAGATGTAAGACACGCCCGCCGTCTATGTACCACACCGTGCTACACGACTGCTATGTAAACATACGCTCAAAATAGTAAATACGTTGACGCGAGATGTAAGACTCCGTCGTCGTGGTGTGGTGAGACAGTTAGTGATTTAATACAGGGTCGCTATTAGTTTTATGTATGGGACCAAAGCTCCCCTGGTCAAACGGTTTGAGATATGCATATTTGGTATATGTCCAATTGGTATAAAATATACAACATGTCCGCGCGAAAAGTTCAGGTGCAAATATCTCTGGCGTCTTTCAAGTTACAAATTTGAAATTTTAGGGTGTTAGTCAACGCATATCGGGACGTAAATCACTGTAATTATCATGTCAGTATTCTGCCCCGCAGCCACCCCCAGCTACACTCACGTCAAAATTTCAAATAGCACACTATATTTTTTATGATGGATTATGAAAAAAAAAACTAGGTTAGAATGGAAAGTTTTTGAGATAGTGTGCCATTTGAAATTTTGAATTGGTGATGCTGGGGGGTGGCATGGGAAGGAGTACTGACATGATTACTTTTAGTGACTTGTGTCCCCCTATGCACCGACTGACTCCCTAAAATTTCAAATTTTTAACTTGAAAGACACCAGAGATAATCGCACCCGAACTTTTCGCACAGACACCCTGTATAATCGTAGTAGCCTGAAAATACATCATATTATTATGAAGAGGTACTTCCATTAAAACAATCAAATTTGAAAATTTAGAGTGATTGAAACGATTTAAAAAAAATGGTTCCCGAAAATCTGGTAACGCTTTCGGGTTTTTCTCAAGACTGTAATTTTTCTGTAACGCGCTTTATAAATTTTAGAAGTTTGGTAATTATTGACTTTACCTTTCATTAACCATCCGCGTTTAATTCAAACGTCCCATTAATGATACGATGAAAAAACCATTCTTTAAAACTACGCTTGCTTTTAAAGGGTTTTTCGAGCTTAAAGAAATTATTTGGCGGCTCGGAACCTAACGCAGTCCAGCATGCCAAGAGCATTTGGTTCTTATACAGTGTGTCTAGGTAAAATCGTGTTACAAAACACAGGCAATGCCATGTGTAAAGGAAAGAGAAAGAACAACAGTTCCCTATAGAGCAAAAAAGATAAGGCATATCAAAATCACGGCCTAGAGTGTATTGTTCCGTTTTGCTACCGGAAGTCTCGGTTGTGATTGGCTTCGCTTGCCAAAAAAATGTGAAAAGATCGTAATAATTTACTATGTTTGGATTAGTCCGCAAACAATTAGAAATGAAAAGTAGGGTTATTCCGCATTGAAAATTGACGCACCCGAAAAAGAAGCTCAGGTATTACTCCGGTATTTTTCGATTAATTTCCAAAATTTCAATGGTTTTGGGTCTAATGCCACATTCATTTTCAAAACATTTAATTTTGATAGATTACCTAAACAGGTTAAACGGCAATCGTTAGAAAAAGTTGACAAAGTCTCAAACATTTAAAGAGTAATACATAATTCACGCACGTGCTGCGCTTGAGTTTGCCCCAGCAAACGGTATTTTTTAGTGACCGGAAAAGAGGGAGGGGGAACTCTTATTTACAACCAAAAAAGTAAGTAGGTAAGAACACGGGGAATAACGAGTAAGGGATGTATACTGGAACTTCTTCTACCAGTTGGAGCGGAAGAGGGATATTGCGGGCTTGGTTATATCAAGGTGCTCCGTAGCTCTGAATGGTAATAGTTTGCTTCGAACTGTGAGCTTGCACTCGATCCGGAATCAGCAATTCGCTGCGCTAGGTCTAGTTAACTTCCAAGCGGAAGCCTGAAAGAGAGCTCTAGAAGAAGCCTGATGTGCTTTAGTATGCCTTGAACCGGAAGCTACTGATCGATCCTGAGGTAGAATCTCAAACGTTGGTTTTTGGACTTTTGGGTTATCTTAAATTCGATTCCGAAAACAAACTGGCAGAACACTACTGAGCTCTAAAAATACCATGCTGGGCCGAGTTTGGTTTGCTTCAAACCGGAAACTTGCGCTCGATCAAAAAACTCTAGAAGAAGCTTGCCCAGCTAGCAATTTATGTCGCCGGTACTTAGATTACGAATACCGGTCGCAATAACGATATTGTAACTTCAAATTTTACTTTATAGTGTTCTAATTTTGAAGTAGTAACTAAATAGTAAGAGTGGCAATGGCTTAGAGGCTGAACACTTAGCCTCTAACGCTAAAGGTCTGGGGTTCGATTCTTCGCCGCAGCCATGCCGCAATAAACATTTATGCCGCAACCCGCTATTCACATTCCCCAATCCGGTGTAGGCAGCCGTGGGGTCTTAATGCCTGAAACCTTCTCTGGTATTTAGTCGTTCGGATTCGACGTTACATTGTAGGTCCCCCGTACTCCACCTTAGCGTTAAGGAGAGTATGTGGCAGAGAAAAGTGCCGGAGCCCAGCAGTGAGACGGAAAGGCTGTTTGCAAATCAAATGGTCCCGCAACGTTGTTAAGACTAGAAATATCAGAATATAGAAGTAAGAACTTTTAGGTAATATTTGTAGTTACCATTACGTTCCAAAACTACTTTAAAGTCGTCTTCAAAGTCGCTGGTTGTACAAAGTGGTATTTATGAATTCTACTACGTTAGTACCGAAACTTTTAGGATTACTCTAAAGTGACAATTAAATTTAAGTAATGATCAAGTGAAAATTACGTGCTCCTTACTTCAAAATATTTTTTAATGCTATTCTCTGGAATTTAAAGAAATAAGAAAACCTTAAAGTAATAAATACCTCGAAAAGTTACCTTATACTGATATACCAATGGGAAATGGGCAATGAGCACGCATGTTTACTGTCCGTAGTTACCTAATTAAAGTAGCGGGAACTTTAAAGTTACATGGCTAGTAGCAATTACATTAAAGTGTAGGGTGTTCATATTAAGCATTACCACTTTTAAGACTTAATTACTGCAAAAGCATTTTTAGTAGTTCCAACTACTTTAAATAAAGTGAAATATAATTTTAAAATAATAAAATTTAGTAAATACAACCATATATCAAAGCAGTTTATTAAAAAATAGTTTTATCGGTCGTAACCCAAATTAAAAAATGCATTTAAATTCTATTTTTATTTAAATAATTAATATTGTTAAGGAATATCAGTATTTTTAGCAGTAGAATCATAACATTTATCAATAACAATTTTCTCCAGAACCAAAAAATTATATTGAAAAATTTATAATATTATCATTATTTCATAGACAGACACAGTTGTAGTCCTTCTGTTATGTTTATCATTTGTCTTGCGCATTAGCCGTGTAATATGACATTTTCAGTTTTTGTTTCGACTTTGCAAAATATTTTGCTGTTGTGAGTTTCAAAGTTGCAAACAGGTTCCGCTGATGTCCCCAGTACGTGCCTGGAACGTAACTGTTACGTGGCGGTGACATAAACGTGTTAGTAACAGCGACACCGCGGGTTTTTCGTAATTCTTCTCCACTGTGGTGCCGGGCACATTCCTACTACGTGCATATTACGTATTTGGAGCTGTGGCAAATCACATCAAATCACAGACACGTAGCGGCGACTTTAATTGTTAGCTGGGTGACAAGGTGGTTTCCTTTAAATTGGAAGCTAATGCTTGATACTGAGCCACAGCGTTGGCTTGTACAGTTAGGTTATGTTCGTTTCGATCTTAAAAACTAACTATTTCAACTATTTCAAGCGGGACACGGCTGGGCTCTAACAGGAGCACGCTGGGCGGGTTGATCAGCTTCGAGTTTGAGCTCGATCTGGAAGAAAAAATCTAGGAGCGGCTCAACGGAATGATTTGCCTTAGATTGAATGCTAATGTTTGATACTGAGACAGATCCGCAAGCGTTAGCTTTCAGATCGCCGGATTATGTTCGGTTTAATCTTAAAGATCAACTGACTTTCCCATATAAATGCGCTTTGTGTGAACCATTTTTCAAGTTGCCGTTGCTTAGTAAAATAAACACCCATTCACAATTGTTTATTATCAGAAAAATAATAATAAAACAGAAGTCGCTGTTGTATAACAAAACGTATAATACAAACAATCATGCATAGTCGTTTATTCACTAGGTGAGAGGAAGTAATTTATATTGTATAATATATAATCTTATCTTAATTTGAAGAATGCGATTCAAAACAAGTCAAGGGCCTGAAATTGGTGAATTATGTCAGGCTTAATTGTGATCTGCTGCCAGAACAGATTAACCAAACAATCGCCAAAGACACGACTGGTGTAAAAAAAGAGTAAAATTTAGTTTATAAATTTTAAGAGTATATCACATACAGACCATAACAGAGCGTCGTGTAGTATTATTTAGTAACGGATAGTCGCTTGGGCATACAGCCGATCCTACCTCACATGACACACCTCCTCGGCATGCGGCTGCAATGTGTATAAACCACAAGTTCGTAGTGGCACAGATGGATATGCGGGTGTGTTCGGGTGTACCGCAACAACATTGAGTATTACAAAAACAATCCGTGCTATTTAATTATAATTTTTAGTAGAAAAAAAATGTTGAAATCCAGTGAACGTACAGTAAAGAGGTAACTTATTCGTAAACCAGTAATTCAACTCAAAAAATGTGTAGCAACTATGGTGTGTCTTAGTTCCATTTACAACAAGGTTTCCTAACGTATTCAACGTATTAACAAAAAACTGTCAGTTCAGTTAATAAACCCCGATGATTGACTGCACTAATGCATCATGAAACTTTGGTCACACACCACACTGAGCATCCAAAACTTAAGCTTTTAGTGTGACATGAAGCTTATATTTATTAAACAGAAACTTTGAAATCAGTTATAATCAACTGTCAGTTGTAATGTGTTGTACCAAAAACAATTAGTAATAACAAAATGCTAAATTTCATTGTCGAATACGATAAAAATAAAAAAAAATATAATAGCTTACATTATGGTGCTGGAGGAAAATAAAACACAAAGCTAGTTTGTGCCAATAGTACAACACAAACGTGCTTTAATGTTATAACAAACTACCAAGAAACAAATGCAGCATTCTCCTGTTGTTACCCTCGGTGAAAAAGTAAACCCATCAGTAAGAATTGGAAAAGTCATCGGTTTACAGCCGTTGTGGCCTGAAGCTACTCCGAAGTGATATTCAGGGAAGCAATATTAGGGGTAAATCCCGAAAACGTTTTATTGCATACGTGATGTCAATGGGCAAGTAAATCTCTCTAGCCTTGGGCTCTTTCACTTTCGCACCCTTTCAGATAAACCCCTTTAGGACAAGCTTTAAGAAAATGTCTCGCTTGTGCAGTTCGGCTTTTCTTCTGTTTTTGATTCACAGCAAAGCATTTGTGATTTTATTGCAAATAATGTGTTTCACTTAGATACAGTTCGACATGGAAAAATATTTCCAAATAACTGCAAGGTCCAAATGACGTGAAATTTGTATAAAAATTATATGACAAGTTTAACTATTAATTATCAGAGCTTTTAGGACTTGCCGTAATGTCGTAAGGGTTGCACTAAACTTCGGGATTACTTAGGCGGCCCCAGCTGCAATGTGAAGCAATTAATTTTTATGAGCAAAGTTATTACTAACATTCGAAACTTTCGTCAAAGTACGTAAATATTAGATGTGGATAATGAAGGAACACGGTATTAAGTCGATACACAGGAAAACGAATTAGGCATTTCCATGGCACGGTTAAATTTCTAGCTTAGAAACTTATATTTAGTACATTTTAATTTAAAAAAAATTCTAATTATAAACTGTCTATACAATAAAATATGTTTCAACTTTGAGTGTATTAATAATTTTTTGACGATAACCATGTTTCAGACTTCTAGGAATGCAAAAAGTACCCGTATGTGCCAGTTCTACATAAAATAAATTTTCCGATATGTCAACTAGACATGGGTTTAATCGGTTAACCAGGCTCGGTTCGGGTTGCGTACGGCTCGGGTTTACACAACAAAACCTAATTAAACCACGGCAGTTTCAAACCAAAGCTAATGCATTTCACAAGCGGTTTAGTGTGAGTGTGTGACCAAATCACAAGTAGTGAGAAAGTAAGCTCTAGGAAGCATGTAGCTGTTGGCAATAGGGACTTAGGTCTTTGAAATAGGGTGCACTTTGCCTGTTCAGGTCTACTATCAGTGTTTCGACCCAGGGGGCTCTTACTGTTGCACACCCGCCAGTGTGAAGGTACCGGTCGCTATGATCAGACCGGCTACCGACCTATCGAGGCGGTACAAAGTGGACCAGTACTGGGTACTGCGAGGAACTCAACTGGCAGGGGCATCTCCGGCTGTTTCGAAATAAACCCGTGCAGACTAGCGTTTTGTTTGTGCTGTTCGACGGGTGAGCTGCGTGTTAGCTCGGGTACTGATCTTCAGAATCAGTAGAAATTTAGGAAATCTTACTTTCCTCCTCTCCCAGCGACACTTAGGGCTCGCAGTTTGATGTCGTGACTGGTAGTTTGTGACCAAATCCGATTGTTGAAGAATCGGGTTCAGAACCGAGTCCGAATTTGAAACCGGATCTAGTCTGGGCCGGATTTTGTGCTGGCAGATTGGAGTCGAGTCGGGTACGAAAACCTAGAACCGTTGACGTCTCTTCTGCAGAACAAGTTGACCTTTCCTTTGAAACCGACAGCTGCTTTGTATTTTTGATTTACACAATATGTTTCCTTACCGCTTGCATAAGCTTCCCTCACTAGACTTTCAACCATAACGGCAGAACTGTCAACAGTTTGTAGACAATAATTCCACTCACGTGGGTATGTAACCTCCCAGAATATAAGAATATAGAGCACAGAGACTCAGCCACATCCTCCAAAAGTCGCCATTTGAGTAGGATTTAATAAAAAACTAATAGAATCGACAATTAAACACAAGATAATTTGTTTTCTTTAGATTTAGCTGTAAGAAGTGATTATTAAACCAACCGCCTAATTTTGTGAGATTCTCGCCAATTTATTCAGATAAATCATTAATGGAACGACCCGACCAGATAATGCGTGTATCGTCTGCAAATCGTGTAAATCTAGCATCCGGAAGTACAGAATATATTTCGATTATATGTAGTAAAAACAATAGTGGTCCAAGCATAGATCCTTGAGGAACACCGTGCTGAATAAACAGGATGTCAGAGTTAAACTTGGAATCCATGGTGCTAACCTCGGCAGTTTGCCTTCTATTCAAGCCAGACCTTAGTAGATCCCCTAAACCCATAAAGATCCAAGATTTTCAAAAGTGTAACATGATCGACACAATCAAACGCTCTAGATATGTCGCAAAAAACGGCAACTGTTTTAATTGATTTATAAACATTATATAACAAATTGAATATTGCGTCATTAGTACTATTGTCATCACGAAAGCCAAATTGGGTAACATTTTTCGGTTAACCCTCCAAAGACAACCTGGTACTGTTCATAAAGAAAAGGTAGATCAGAGACTTGAAAGGGTTTGTCCTCTTTAATAAAACACTGCAAACTTTGAGTGAGGTTAAGTATCTGGAAGTCTTCTTAAATGCCAAACTCACTGGGCGAGTCATGTAAAAAGACAAGAGCAACGTCTTTCTGGACTTGTAGTACGCCTGCTAGTCAAATATGCAGCTCTTGTATGGTAGTCTAGAACAGAAAAAACCACCAGAAAAACAGCACTGACTTGGCTGTAGAAAATTGCTAGTGTATAACAGAAACAATGTGCACAATCCGGACAGCGGCCATAGAGGTGCTGCTTAGACTCGTGCTTCTTCACCTTTTTCTGGAGACCGAGGACCGAGCACTGGCCTACAGGCTAAGCTATAGTGGGCAATGGAAACATACACAGAAACATGTAGCACATACCAGATTTGCGTCACGATTGAGATCGATCAATCTTTTCTTTCGGATGGAAAGTGATGTGGAGAACCATGCCACTTCTCTTTTCGCAAATTATACGATACCCGCATCCCAAGCCGGGATGAAGGTTTATTGAAAAACCGATTTTTCCTTCAGCCCTGTAGGTTGGTATGGTTTACAGATAAGCCAAGGACTAGGAAGAGATTAGAAGCAGGTGACTATGGAAGAAACCTAGAGTCAAACTTAAATTTGTTCTGAGACAATATTGAACCGTTTTCCAGGCCGAGATCTATGATTTATTAGCATGTGCAAACGAAAACTTCAGAAGAAGGTATAACAGTAGACATATCTACAACTATATCGACACTCAAGCGGCCATCGAAACCTTGATCTTCCCTAATACCGTGTTACAACTGGTCCAAGAATGTCGGCAAACCCTCACAAAGCTCTGTACTAACAACATTGTGCAAATTATATGTGTTTCCGGCAATAGTGAAATTGAGGAAAATAAAAAGACTAATGCCCTTGTTGTTGCGGAGGCTAAGGATTTTTTAATGGATCCATAACCAGCCTTGAAATTTTTCCCCAAATGCTTAAAGCACAAGGTATGTAGCTAGACGTTGTTGCAGTTCTAATCATCTTGGACTTTTCGTCAAACACCAACACAGGCTAGACTCTTTATTAAGGGTCCTACGCCTAGAATGACTAAAATTCTTTGGGGCCTAAACAGAAGCAAAACCAGAATTGTGACAGGCCTACTGATAGGCCACGGTCACCTGCAGAAACAATTCCACGCTGTCGGGGTTGTCAGTAACTTGCAGTGCAGAAGATGCCAAGCTTGAGAGGACACCTCCAAACACATCTTTGTGAGTGCGCCGCTTTTGAGGCCTTCAGGTACAAACACCTTGGTTCCTTTTTTTAGAGCCAAGTAAAATACAAGATATATCATTGAACAGAATCTGGTTCTTTGCTGAAGCGACCAACCTGTTCAATAAAACTTACATCATTTAAGGTCCACAATAGGCACTAGTAGCCCATGTGCGAGAGACTCTTCTCCTCTGACCCATTGCTTATCTTTGCTGATACCATTAGTATAATTATGTAATACATTTGTGAAATACATAAAGTTTTTTGTATATATAGGAGCTACTAAACAACTCCATGTGATTTGATTCGAAGAAGCCAAGGTGTGGTTTTATCCTAAGTACGGGCATAGTCGACCAGTACTAAGAACTGTTAGCAGCAGCATGCTGCTGCAGCAGGAGAGGCAACTTTTGCTGCCCCGAAACCAGTGATGCTACGTGGGCAGAATGGCTCTACTAGAAAAGGAAGCCTCTTGGTCTGGTCACAGAAAGGAAAAGATTATTGTGGAGGTAACGGTATAGCTTAAGACGACTGACGCCAAAAGGTAGACCACTGCACCTTTAAATTTTATTATAAATGATGGCATATTCACTCTATGACGAACAGTGTCAGATCCTTTCGGTCCAAAGCAAATGTACTACTGAACGACTGACGACTTTGGGCCTTAGTAGCAAAAATAGACCTACAATAAATAAATATAGTAATAAAAAAAGACTTTTACTTACAATTAGATTTCTAGTAATTTAAATTTGTTTGTCAGCAAAGAATGGTGCACCTTTTTAGTCTTTTTTTAAGGATACCCAAACCCTTCTAGCGCATAATGGATGTTTTGGATTCTGTGGATGCAGACCTAAGAAAAAGTAACATATTTTAATGTTTTCAGAAGTTCTCATATATTATCGTAAATAATTCCAACGACAAACTTAAAGTGAATTAAAATTATTAAACTATGTTGTAAGGAGTGGCGATAGCTCAGAGGTTGGGCGCTCAGCCTCTAACGCTGAAGGTCTAGGGTTCGATTCCCCGCCGAAGCCGTGCAGCATAAAAATCTAACACTAACATTGCCCAATCCGTTGTAGGCAGCGTGGGGTTTTAATGCTTAAAACCTTCTCTGGTATTTAGTCGTTTGGATACGACGTTAAACTGTAGGTCTCTCGTACTTCACCTCAGCGCTAAGGAGAGGAGAAGAGTGCCGATGTCCAGCAATGGGACGCAAAGGCTTATTGCGATGTTGTAAGGGTGAATTTTTAATTTTGCTCTACGAATTTGTATCTTTTAATTCATTTTACTTCCCCATCAAAAGCAAGGAAGAATTTATTTGTTTAAGGTAATGAACAACTTTTTGCTTTTAGCATTTATAGTTTTTCTTTAAAACTTAGGGGAAACCTGGAACGTTTGTTACTGTTTGCAGAAAATCTCTTTTAAAATTTGGAGACAAATTATATCCGCCATAAATAAGAAATAATTTTTTAAAAGATCACCACTATTGTAAAAGCAAATAAAATAAAACACTTAAGCCCACAGTAAATCTTAAGAAAGAGTTTGCAGTATCCGACTATAGAGACACAGCGCAAAGAAAATATCACTTCGCGTGACATCTGGGGAAGATTATGAGTCCTTTGTTGGGGATAAACTGTGCTGACAAGTGCCCCAGGCCTGGCCGTCATTTCGGGAAAGAAGTAAAGCTCTCGCCGGATATAATACCATGATTTAGCCCGCATTTTCTGATGTATGTTATTAAATAACTCTCTGCTTTCATACCGGGATCGCTTGTAGAATCCCAAAGCAACCCTGTCTGTTACACAATATTTGGATTAATAAGGACAGGAGTTGGAGAGATATCCTTTCATTAAAATACCTGAATGATAACATGCCTGCGTATGTATTTGACAAGTGAAAAGAGAATTTTAATTGGAAGAGTAGCCTATTATTTCAAGCTATTGTTTTGGAACAAGGCAAAATTACAGATAAAATGTTAGCAATTAAACTTGTATAGAATTAATGCCAAAAGATTGTCACAAAATAATGCAGAATAAACACCCACCGCTTATTCCTAAATATTTCACCACTGCTTAGTTTCATCAGTATGTTCTAATATTGCTACAACAATTTCTTTCCTTGACTAGTTTATTTTATCCACTTAGGATTGTTTCGCAAGTAATTACAATAATAGGAGGATCGTTCGAAATGTACATGGCCTAACAAAGAAAACGCAAGTT
The DNA here is from genome assembly GCA_958336395.1 of Ctenicera cuprea. Classification (NCBI taxonomy): domain Eukaryota; kingdom Metazoa; phylum Arthropoda; class Insecta; order Coleoptera; family Elateridae; genus Ctenicera; species Ctenicera cuprea. The sequence goes on from OY284493.1 coordinate 12,529,956, forward strand.
TTTTGGGCAAAATATCACTTTATATTTCAATATAGTGTCCTGCTCCCTCAACGCACTTATTCCAACGATGCTCCAAAGCAGCAATGTCGTCTTTGTAGGTCGATGAACACAAGTCCTCAAAATAGCTATTTACAGCAGCGACTAGCTTGGAATTGGATGAATATCTTTTACCGCCGAGCCATTTTTTCAGGTTTGGAAACAGATAAAAATTGCTGGGAGCCACTTCTGACAATTAGGGCAAATGAAGCACTAATTCGAATCCCAATTCATGAATTTTGGCCATGGCGATTGCAGACGTGTGTACAGGTGCGTTATCTTGATGGAAAAGCACTTTCTTTTTCGCCAAATGAGGCCGTTTTTCTTTGATTTTGTCGCTCAATTGCTGCAACAAATTGGCATAATACTCGCCATTTATTGTTTTTCCCTTTTTTTAAGTAGTCGACGAAGATAATCCCAAAATACAGTTGCTATAACATTTCTTGCTGACAAAACCGTTTTTGCTTTCTTCGGGGTGGCGGAGAACCATTGTGTGTCCATTGTTTGGACTGTTCCTTGTGGTTTCGAGAGTGTAATAGTGGACCCAGGTTTGATCGACGGTTATGAAACGGCGCAACAAGTCGTTCGGATTGCAGTGAAAACGTGCCAAAAGGTCGCGAGAAACAATCAAAGATTCAGTTTTTGCTCCGGTGTGAGCAAACGCGGCACCCAACGCGCGGAGTATTTTTTCATTTCCAATGTTTTATTTAAAACTCTGTGCACACTGTCATTTGAGATGCCCACTATGTCTGCTATCTCGCGCACTTTTACTCGACGGACATCCAATACAATACGGAGGACTTTTTCAATCATATTCGGGTAGTAGCCGTTTTTGAGCTTCTACTGCGGAGTTCGTCCTCTGTTGCCACACGACCACGCTTAAACTCGGCAACCCAGTTTTAAACCATTTTTTCAGGTTTTGAAATAGATAAAATCGCTAGGAGCCAAATGATATAAGGCGAATGAGGCACTAATTCGAATTCCAATTCATGAATTTTGGCCGTACAGGTGCGTTATCTTGATGGAAAAAGCACTTTCTTTTTCGCCAAATGAGGCAGTTTTTCTTTGATTTTGTCGCTCATTTGCTCCAACAAATTATATTACTCGCCATTAATTGCTTTTCCCTTTTCCAAGTAGTCGACGAAGATAATTCTATAAGAATTCCAAAATACAGTTGCCCTAACCTTTCTTGCTGACAAAACCGTTTTTGCTCTCTTCGGTGGCGAATAATCTTTGTGTGTTCATTGTTTGGACTGTTGCTTGGTGTCGGGGGTGTAATGGTGGACCCAGATTTCATCGACGGGTATGAAACGGCGCAAAAAGTCCTTCGGATTGCGGCGAAAATGTGCCAAAAGGTCGCGAGAAACAATCAAACGATTCAGTTTCTGCTCCGGTGTGAGCAAACGCGGCACCCAACGCCCCGAGTATTTTTTCATTTCCAATTCTTAAGTTAAAATTCTGCGCACACTGTCATTTGAGATGTCCACTATGCCTGCTATCTCGCACACTTTTACTCGACTTTTTCAATCATATCTGGGTAGTAGCCGTTTTGGGGCGTCCACTACGGGGTTCGTCCTTTGTGCTCACACGACCACGCTTAAACTCGGCAACCTAGTTTTTACCCATTGAAAACGAAGGAGCGGACTTCAAAAATGTCGAATTCAACTCTGCTTTAATTTCGGTTGGTGTTAAGCTTTATCACTGTTCGCAACTCAGTTTTTTTCCTTATTTACGAAATCACTCGAGACGGTCACTTTGGTGTATTGTCAAACACAAACTAATTGACAGATCACTCGATACTGTCATATTTAACATAAGAAAGAATGGTTATGAAAAATTGTAATGCAAATTCCGCCGAATTAACGCCATCTCTGTGTTAGGCCACGTTCATTTCATGCGATCTTTGTAAGGTCGACTAATATGTCTTCTTCTTTAAGTTAAACTACAGCTAGTAAGCTTACAACTATACAGTTTATTATCAGTTGTTACGTAACTATTTTATGACAAATGCTTGGATTTGTCTTGGTTTGCGACCTCAACTTTCTTGTTTTAAGGGATGAGTTTTATAAATATTTATTTGAGTTGCAAAAAGTATCTTATTATTCTGGAAATGTGGAATGCCAACAACCTGCATAAGTCCACACGTGGCATATAAAAGGAAGCTTGATATTAGGGACAAAATAGCAACCGTCCGCTATCATCACCGTGAAATAGTTTGAAAAGTGTGACGGCGACTCAATTTAAGCCCCAAAACTAGCAGCGCCCCTCAGCTTGCTCATCGTTTTGTTGACAAACACCCATATTTGTTGCAAGTGAAGTGAAGTATATACCTTTCCTGATCATCTACGAATGAAGCTGATGGAATCCCAATTCGCGGTCACAGGTACGCGTCAAATATTTTGTTACTGAGGTTTGATTATTCATTCCGCACTGTTGCTTTAGTACCAGGAAATAAATATATAAAAAAAATAAATTAAGATCATGCATTACATCGGTCGAAACGCGATATCGTAGAAAAGCTAGAAGTGTTCTTATAAAGAAAGGTGATTTTATAAGAGCAACCTCAAATTAACATAATCGCGGGTGGTTTTGTTGAAACAATTTTGATGTCCTTAAATTGATCGATTGGCGAGATAACCAAGGACCCCCACTTCGGCGAGAAGCGTGAACAAAGACAGCTTTCGCTGGATCGCCGCCGTTGTGACGGTTACTACGATTACTTCAGCTTAATACGTTCACCTCTCCTCGGAGAAGTTCAAGGTTTCAACCTTAATTGAGACCATGGTAACGAGGTAAAGTGTTACTAGCTTCCAGTATGCGTGCCTAACACCTGAGCGGTTGCGAAACTTCTGAAATTTTGATTTAGGCTAGAGCAAGTAAGCTCCAGGAAGCATGTTGCTGTTAGCAATAGAGTGCACTTTGCCTGCTCTGGTCTACTATCAGTGTTTCGGCCCAGGGGGCTTTTGCTTTTGCACACCCGCCAGTGTTGAGGTACCGGTCGCTATGATGAGACCGGCTACCAACTTATCTAGGTGGTACAAAGTCGACCAGTACTGAGTACTGCAAGGAACTCAACTGGTAGGGGCACCTCCGGCTGTTTCGAAATAAACCCGTGCAGACTAGCGTTTTGTTTGTGCTGTTCGACGGGTAAGCTGCGTGCTAGCTCGGGTACTGATCTTCAGAATCAGTAGAAATCTCACCCCCCACCCCTCCCAGCGGGGCTTAGGGCTCGCAGTTTGATGTCGTGACTGGTAGCAGGTTCTCGTTAAACTGTGGTTAATTTGTGCAAGCGCGCTGGTTTTGTGTAATCCAATATTGACTGAAGAAAGCAGTGTCAGATAGGGCGTATGCTAGGTGCCGCCACGTAAATTACCCGGATGGCTAAGATGGCAATCCCACAGGTTAATTACTTTCGAACTATTGGACAACCATACGAAGTGATTTGCTCGTTTTGATTTGAGTTTGTTTCAATCAATTGGTCTTCTAAAATGTATGATTGTGATATCAACAAAATATAGCGCTTCTGAGAAATGACACCAGTTTTAATAAACATTAATACTTGTACATTTAATCCTTTTCGTACAATTGCGAGAGTAAAAGGAATGTTCCAGTAAAACTGGAATTCATCTTTTCTGCTGTCTCAAAATAGAGTTTTAAAACACCCTAATTGGCCTAAAGTATGTATAAGCCTGCTGCGGTTCGACTTCGAACTGTTTAAAATGATCATTCAATTAGGGTTTTCATATCACAAATTCATTACGCTTTGCTCTCACCCACTTCTTGTTTAACGGTTACTGCTTGCTTATTAATAATTCCGAATTAAGCCTGCTTGGGAATCAAGGGTGAGTGAAATGCCACATCGCAGGCAATATTTACTCCCACATTTTCCCGGGGGTTTTACAACACCAAACCTGCAATAAGTGTAATTGCTTCTAGCAAATTGGTGGTTTGTTATCTACGTTTATGAATTTATTATATTGTTTAACTTGACGTGCTTCTGTTAATCCAACAGGCACGTGGATGTAAAGGGAGATTAATATTTAAATAGCGATGTTCTAAAACACCAATCAGAAGATTTTGCTTAGTTTAGTGATGTTAAATTGATGTAACTCTCTGTTGTCAGATTAGAAAATTTATTAAATAAAGTTCCCATGCTATTTTCTAAATTATAAAGTTCTAGCAGTAGCGGCGCATAATGGAAGAACGACGCTCTCCCTAACAAACAATATTACATATAATTGGTATATTTTAACAATTTGAAATGTCCTCTGCTAGCCGCTTACATTCTCACTCTGCGAGATTTAAAAAAGATTACAAAACCTTAATTTATGACACAGCCAATCTGCATCGAAGAGGGCGTGGTCGTTTACAACAGCAAATTTCGCTTCGGTAATTCGTGGACAGGCTGGATACCGCTCTGCCTCTCTTGCACAACGACCACGATCCGTCCGACTCTTTCTCAAGACTTTCTCAAACGTAGATAAAACATTGTTTGTTCAGGTTAAATGTATCTAAAGTATAATTTTGTTTGAATAAAATAGATTTAAATATAGAAGTGTTTGTTATTTCATGTTCCTTCATGTCTTTACTAGAAATTTTGCAATGGTAAACGCTCAGACACTCGTCTCTCACAAAGACACCGGTTTATTTTTAGAACGGAACAGCAGTACATTAACAAACTAAAATAAACACAAAAAAGTAGTTCTCCCTCCCCCCCGCCTATAATGTCTGTATAGCAACAATTTTTGTCAAACCATTACTAGTATTATACTTAAAATATGGGAAATTAAACATGTAGAATCAAAAGTTGACAGGGTTTAACATCATCGATCATAGGCTTAAGCATTTGTAGGCTTATTAGCTTTAAACTAATTAGTGGCTTAAATTACAACAAAACTTGATTTTGGTTCATTAATTTGATAACAAAGCAGGAGATGGAAGTTTTGGGAGCTTATAGATTGTTATCTAATCTCTCACTGAAGTAGACTTTATAAATAGTTTAGATGTTTCTCTAATCAAAAACACAGATTGTTGACGATAAGAAAAAAAAATATTTAGAGCGCCAAAGTAATAAACTTGAACTCAGCGACTTCGCTTTCACTATTTTTAGATAAAAACGAAGAAATAATAGTATTGAGTATAAATAAAATACTTACGTCGACAATATTTATTTATTTTAACGTTATACTATTTTAATGTGTTTACATCCCATTAGCAAAGGTTATATTAATAAGTAAACAGAAACAAAATTGCGTTGAGGTGATGTAATGGATGTAATAAGCCGAAATAAAGTTAAAAATATGAACAAGCTGATATTTTAAATCAGCGAATATTTATTTATGTGTTTGCAAATTAACGCGCTGGTGTCGCCATTAGTACAACACGCGAGGCAGAGCCGCGCGAATGCCCTACTTTACGAATCGTCCACACTATAAGATTCTTACATGACCTAAAAGGTAAAGATTAAGGGTGTAAAATCAATATGCCAGCATTGAAAAACTAGTTTCACTCCTCCAATTTCTCGAGTTGGCAACAGCCGGCCCCAGCCTAGACTCAACAACTTCAACCGGCAACAGTCCAGAACAACAGGTACTTGACGAGCCTTCTCGGAAGCCAACTGGATTGTAAGTCGACAACAACCATGTTAGCAGCGGGTGCAGAATAGTAGAGCAGCTCTAGGCCGCTGTATCTAGTGCAGTCAAGCAAGTGGGAGAACTTAGCTAGTATTGGTGCAATATTGCTAAATACATCAAATGTCATTCAGAATCAGGTATCGATAAAAATATTAACAATGTTTCTTAACCCAAGTACATGAAGTCTGCTGTGAAGGGTTTCACGCGCTTTTATTTTTAAATAAACTGTTAAAGTTGGGGTTGAAGTTTTTAACTCACTTTAGTCTTTTTCCTAATCTTGTTAATTACCTTAAATTCCGGAAGCCGCGGGTGAAGAGTTTCAACGCACTTCCATACCAAACCAGTAAATAAAAGGCTAACGGCAGTGTTGACAAATTTCATCCCACGTTGATTTATTTTCTTTTAATTACATGAAGTACTTTGATTAAATAAAAAATGTAAAATAATCTTACTTGATCCTTAAAGGTTTCTATAAAAGTCATAATAAAATATTGAGTTCCGAGGCACACAACGTTATTAAGTACGACTCCGCCTGCAGTAACTTGGCGAGAATTAAAGAAAAGCCGCGATAGATGGTTGTTTAATATTTAACGTTACCGACATAAATTCAGCTTGAACAGCAGAGTGGCTAGTAAGGTAAAACGCATTTACTTTGGTAATTATTTTCAGTATTAGCAGAACAGCTAGGAGGAACTTTATATATACGTGGTTTAATGAAAAATTAAATGTTCGCAATTAATAAAAATGCTGTTTGTGAAATTTAGTAGCAAGAAACGAATTTTGTCCGCTAAACCACTATCTGAGTGGTGAGAGGTCAGTATTCTGGCCTTAGTTATCAGACGCTAACAGCGCCTGCTACGTGCGATTGGGATTTCAGGTGATAGCCTACAATTTCAAAAGTTTATGGACGGTGTCAGCCTTGCAGTATTCGAGCAAAATTTTAATTAAAATAATGTATAAACTTGTTTTCTTACAGGATTGATTATATTTTTTATAATAAAATAGGTTAATATTTTATTTAGTTCTAATACTTACAGTAGTAGATAATTAGAGTTTTAGATTACAGGATAAAACCAATTTATGTTATAATACTTTATTATATTTGATTATTTGCGCAGTATCTATAGCGATTGAACATTGGCTCTGTGCTACCCAAATGTGGAAGTTTTTTTATGAAACGTTAGAGTGAAAATTTTCAATGTCATCGTGTTTTCAAGCTATAGTAAATGAACCAATACGATCACTTTATTTTTGAAATCACGCCAAACAAAACCGTATTATAGTGAAAAGCTTCAAGCGGTGGAATGCCTTAATTTGAATAATAATGGTTTTGACATAAACATCAACGTAAAGTTTCTAGTTTCATATAGTAAAATGGGTGGTAATACACGCTTCGGGAGCTCCTGCGATGAAACAGTTAATGGACGTATTCTAGAAACTACGGTAAAGTATGTTGTGTTACTATATATTGTTGAATAATCTTTCCAAATACCACTCGAGATCGAAAATTGTTTTAAGACCATGTTTTGTGTTTACATGCAAATTTCGCTCAACAAAAACACTCAAATTCCATTTGACTTGCGGTCTCGCGGCATTTTAACATGTTTTTGTACCGCGTAGCTTTGAGACTATAATTTGCGTACACAAAACGTTCTTAAACAATTTTTATCTCTCGTGGTATTACCCTTGAAAACACGATTTAGTGTTGTAATTTAGGTCATGGCCACGGCATGTTTAAAGCTTTAGTTTCTCTTACGTATGACATATGAAGCGCTTTGATACTGCGCAAACGAGCACTGGCAACATGACATGCTGAACCATTTGATCTTAAACTCTTAAGCTACACCCTGTATCTACATGTTTCTAAATGTTTCTGCTGTAAGCGATGAATTTATTCTTAAAATATGCAACACTCCAAGCGTGCCGTTTTGAAAATTGACTAACATCACCGACATCAGGTTTTTCTGTTAGTTTAACATTACAATTGAAATTAATAAAATAAAATTTATATCAAATTTCAAATTTCCAGGCGCTTTATGACAAAATGTTCTATAGCGAATTGAAATTTAAGCTGTACGGTATTTGCGTCATGTAGGTACCTGCATTAGTGTTACCGTAAAGGGTAAATGCAATTTAGTTTACATATTACATCGATAGGAAATTGAGTTTCCATTAGAAAATGATTGAGTATCTCTGTCATCTTAAGACATATTCGGGTCAATTTATTTATGTAAACAAGATTTTGACGATGCGGCTTGAGTGCTTCCTAAACAGAAATTGATTTCCCCTCGGAAACCTTTTCTGCTGCAAAGAGTTGGATCTAAAACACTCGTTTTGATTTTGACCTTTAATAATTTTATATATTGGCGCGCTCTGAAAATTACTACAAAAGGTAATTTTAAATTATAAAGCACTTACAAAATTATCGGGCGTTGTTAAAACAATCCTTGCGGAAGTGGAAATTTTCCACCGAGGTATCTCTGCCACTGTTGTGTAAACAGTTTCAAGGATTACAAGACAGCAACTCGAGTAGAAACTTGCAAAGTTTAAACTTTGCACACGCGAGTTTGAAACTTCCATGCAACGGTATCAGGTGTCGAATTCTTGGTATATGTATGGATGCAGGCTAGTGTGGGTGAAATCTAATTTGCTGCACCAGAGTATTTACACTTCGAGACAACTTGCAAGAGAAACGTTAACGAACATTTGCGCAGAACTTTCTGTGTTTGAAATCGTGGTTATCTTTTATGCATGCCAATTGTCATTCAAGTTATAGAATTTCGGTTCCCAAGTTGGCAATAAGTAAATGTAGACCAGATTTAGTGCTAGTTCTACATTCCACAAAATAATTAGAAAGTTAATAGCGTTGGTATTGCTAAAATCATTGATGAAAGAGTGCAAAGCGAACGGTATCTTGACTGTCGTGAGACTTGAGAGGTAAAAAGCTACGACCTTGCAAAAGTGCTCCTTATGCCCCAAGGATTCAAAATTTGCAATTTCTCAAAAAATCTTGCTGTGCAAAAGGGCGTTAGACAAAATTTTTGGGCTAGAGATACAGTGAGAAACTTCAATATTACGAATAAACGCTGGCAAAAATTTCAAAAAGTTTTCTGTGGCTTTTCTATTTAAAAAAAATATTATATTCGTGAAGATACACGGCCTCTTACGATGTTTAAACGTCACGCTTGTCTGCTGCCTGATGCCAACTACTACCTTACTCAAGTGTTAGCGCAGAGTGAGTGCGGCAAAGGAGCTAGAACTCGTGACTCATATATAAGCTCACTTTTTAATCGACTTTTTCAGCAGCGAGCACTATACTATGACTACTATGCGGCAACTATTATCTTCAGTATCTTTGCACTGTTGCGCTCTTCTCCGAGTTCTACGAGAGTTTGAAGTCGATGTGCGAATATATTGGTTTTTAACGATCTCCGGAAAATGCACTTGCAGAAGTTCAAGTCTGAACAGTATGATAGTCACGAGCTTGCATAATAATTGTAAACTTCCGAAAAATGATTAAAAATTACACGATTATTGAATTTATGGTGTGCCTTTTCGCGCGAAGTCCGGTCCATGGGCCAAGGCGGACCTAAAATGACAAAAAATGTTATTGTCGGCTCGGGCCGGGCCTATTTAAAGCCCCAGCCGATCGTTACATGGCCTTTGCCGTGCTAGCTGTGCTTAACAAGCGGCCAGCTGTACCTTGCAGGGTCTCGCCGAGCCATCACGCCTTAACTGACCTGGCGGGGCTAAACGCAGCCGGCGTGACTAAAATGCCAAATAATGTTACAGAAAAATTTATGAAAGAAAGACCAAAATAAATCACTCACTGAATACTTACGCCATAGGCAGTGCGAGCAAAGTTAAGGCATTCGACATCTTAGTTGACGTGCCAAATTTAACTGGAAAAAGTTTTTAGGCCAAATTAGCTTGGCCCAATTTGCCGGGCTAAATTAAATTTTCCGGAGAAATTTATGTAATTATAAAACAAGCCGGTTTTGAAGAAAAGGGGTGGGCCTGGAGAGCCCATTTTGTCGGGCTGGCTGAGCCTATGAATTTCTTTATTTGCCCACTTCTAGGCCACTCTCGCTCTAA